>ML675604.1:79823848-79897340 GCA_007922155.1 Mesoclemmys tuberculata | reverse complement strand
AGTAAATGGCCTAATCACCAGGCTATAAAGTCATTGTCATTCTTTCTGTCTCTGTGGCTTGATGATGACTTTTGATTGTTCTTCACAGTGGCAATTCATAGTCATTCATAATGATGATGAATAATTATTAGGCCACAGAGAGAGTCAGAATGAGTCTATAGCCCCCCTCCCACCTCCTGGTGTTTTCTGAATGTAGTCCTTTGTTTTTGTCAAAATGGTAAAATTGAAATAAGTTTCTGGTCAGGTTGAAACGTTTTGTTTCAGTGGTATTGAAGCTTTTTTTGTTTTTGTTTTTTGTTTTGGTTCAGTCCAAATTATTCAACTAATTTGACACAAATTTATGAATAGTTTTGGGTTGACAGAAACTGCATTTTTCAGCAAACTATTTGCACCGTCTCTTCCCCCCCATCCTCATCCCACAAAAAGTCACCCAGCTCAGTATATTATTAATTATTCTAAACACCAACAGAATAACATCCTTCTTGGCTATGGAACAATCCTATACAATTCTAAAGCAGGGATAAGATCATCACATTCTATAGGTTGATTTTAAAAATCCTGAAGAAATCTTACCACATTCTATTTAGTTCTGTAGGACCTTTCCATAAGGATGGTGATGGTGGTAGTGGATTTCAGCAGAAGTTCTTCTCTCACTCCCAAGATGCCTGACCAGTGGTTTCCATGTTGCTTCTGTCTCCAGCTGCTTTTTATGTTTTCCTCACAGTTCTGCTCTGCTGCACTAAGTCAGGGAGCAATCAGAACTGGGAGCAGTGAAAAGGAGGGAATCAGGTTGATAGCTGTTGGTTGGTGCTCAGCAGCTCCTAGCATCTGGACGGCAAAACGACAGGAAGAAACAACACTTTGCTCTCCTTCCTTTTGGGGAGGTGTGGAAATCTTGCAGAGTTATTTTTCTTCCTTGCCTCCTTTCAGCTTGCTGGTTAGGGAGCAGCTCATTTCAACCTCTGCAAAAAGAAGGTGAAGCCCAGCTGACTTTTTTTTTCTCTACTCCACCTTCAACCCTCTTTTAGGCCATGGACAAGAAATTCAAGTGCATGGTGGGCCCAGTATGAGAGAGAATGGCTTTGCAGGCCTGTACTGCTTTTAGCTTTACACATTTAAAAAGAAAAGTAGGCTTTTCTGTCCTGTCCCCCGTCAATTGTATCCAACCACAATAAATGTGCAATTTAGCTGGATGCGACTGCTGAAATTATTAGCTGTGAAATACTTAACAATGTTGACATTTAAATATTATTAGGCTGAAGAGTTATCCTCTTCTTGATATTAGTAGAGACAGATAAAGCCTTTCAGAGAATTTGTTTCAGCTTGTCTGTCTGCATGATGAGGAAGAAAGCAACACATTGGTTCATATTCGGAAATATATCACCGTAATCAGGGAAAAGCTTTAAACTCTCTCTCAAAATAAAAATTTAAATTTTGCAGAATTTCAAACTGATGTTGGGGGATAGATTATTACCAGGTGGGTTCTTCCTGATCTGCAGGCTGGAGTTTGAGTCTGTGGTTTAATGTAATTTATGATTTCTCAGGGGAATCAACATTTTTCTTGGTTATTGCCTCTTCTTTGCAGCAAAATGCAAAACACTTAACAAAATTTGCCTGTTATACAGTTTGTTAATTATAAAATATTGCTCAGGCTTTCTACTAAAACAATTTCTGTTTGAAACCTTTCAGTGCTTTCAAATATTTTTTTTCTGAACAATTGACCTGCTTTTTAAAAACAGAAATTTCATAAATTAATTGGAAGTGATGCCCGGTAGTAAGGAGAATAAAGTCACTATAATTTGATATGGAGGGATTATAATGAAAGATGGTCAGGAACTCAGATACCTGCCACCAGAACTACTTTATCTCAGTTGCCCAGCCACTGTGCCTTTAATACCTATTTTTTCATTAAATCGCCTTCTTTTACGTTGTGTCAGATTATGTAGTTCCAGACCCCCATTTCACCAGATGCAATATGACTTATATGTTCATCCCATCTCATAGGATATGTAAATAGATGTGATGTGCTGTGAGTAGCAGAACACTGGTACCCATACTACAGGAAGCTGCACGGTATCTGATTAAGCTGACTAGCAAATGTCAAGATCTCTACTTACATTTGACTCATTCAGCTACAGTGTGTGTAATAAGCCATGCTGTGCTACTCTTCTTGTGAGATGCCATTTAGATTTTTTTCAGTGGCTTTGGAGTAATGCTGCAGCTATTTATACACTTGTAAATAAGTTGCTGTCGGGGGGTTACTACTCCCCACTGGGGCGCCTTCATGTGGCTTGTATGGGAATTAGTTGTCAACTGGTCTGATGCCCCCTCCTTTGGTTGCTTGCTCCTTGGTCTCTCTTTCTGGACTCAGGTTACTCCCTCTTTGTAATTTGGCTCCCCAGCCAGGTCACTGTTGTCCTCCCCTTCCAGGTAACAAAGACCCACTGGCCATATGGTCTCTCTGACATCTCAGATAGTCTTCCAATCTACTTCCCAGTTTATGCCACTTTCCCAGTGGTTGGCAGACTAACCCAGGTCTGCCCACTTCTTAGGATTTCAGCCCAGGGACCCCTATGCTCAGCTGCTACGGTCTGCTCAAGCTCAGAACTTGTTGCTGTCTCTCTGGGCTCTTTCCTGTCTTCTTGCCCACCTCTGGGTTACCAGTGAAGCTTCCTGTGGCTACTTCCCCCTGCTTGCTTTTTGCCAGTCTATTGTCCCAGGCAGGATACCAGGGCCTGTTCTATGCCTACAAGTCGTCTTATACGTAAACAACCCTGCTCTTCTCTAGGGAGTGACTGCAGAGTTCCTACCTGCTGCCCCCTCTTATCACTGACTTTCTCTGTTTATAGATCTGCCCCAGCTCTTTGTACTGAATTTGGGATGTTTCCCGTATCCATATCTCTTCGGTTCAAAATGTTTTAAAGGATAGAAAAAATGATTTGATTATATTTATGTAAGTCCTTTCTTAATGGTTACTAGGAATAGATGGTGAAGTTTGAATTAAAAGACTGTAAGTCAAATGCTGCAGTCCTTACTTGGTCATTAAGTTCATTGAGAGTTGTTACGGAGTAAGACATACAGGATTTGGCTTTTAGACACTAAACAGAATGCACAGTATGGGACAATCTGATTCTACAGTCATACTAATAGTCTTATACAATATGTTGTTTTAGTCTGTTTTAATAAATATAAACAGAGAGGTATTTCAGTAGATAGGGTTTAATGAACTTGTAAAAGAAGTGAATAAGCTAGTTCCTTTGCTAGTGTGAGAGGATGAGAGAGGAGCTGAAATACTGTGTGAAGCTAAATCCCTAGAAAAAGTACTCACCAAGTTGTTGTGTTTCTTAATTACTCTGAAGACTTTTGAGGCAAAAAGTACTGGCTATTAAGGAGTTTAAGAAGCCCGGTTAGAAAGCTGAGAGTACACATATAAATGGCCACAACTGCAGTGTGTGCCATTGAAAGAGCAACATTTGCAACATTTAGTGTGGTACTGGATGTTTCACAGTTCTTTAACATGCTATGTATCGGAAAATACTGCAGCATCTGATACCATAGTGTGGTAAATGGATAAATATTTACTTTTTCAAAGTAATCAGTGTATCTGAAATTATACCCTATTGCTAATAAAAGAGGATTGTCAGCTTTGTAATATCTGGTTGCCTTCTTTTGGAAACTCATAGATTGTTCTGAAAAAATGAAGACATATTAGGTCGATTGTCAGCTTTCCTGTGCTCTAGGACCACATTCTTTGCTTGAGATGCAAATTCAGAGGACTTGTAAGCTTGCCAGTTATCATTGTCTCTGATCTTCTGTTTTTAGGGAAGATTGAGAAGGTGGTGGCAACTTTTTTTTATTGTATTTGATAACCTTGGATTTCCTCATACCCTTTCTGTCTGCCTTTAGGTAAGGTTATGTACTAATTGCTTTGGTTGATGATCTCCAAACAGTGGACAAAAGCCAGATGACCAAGCTAACTCTTTTAGATCTGTCAGCAGGTATTTTTTGTATCATTTGCTAAGAGTGTTTTATTGACTGTGCTGCAGCCTCTTGTTGTCTTAAGGTGAACAGTGTCACAAAAGAGTTTTCAGTTATTTCTTTCTGAAGATACATCAGTTGTCCAAAACCAACTTCTGTGCTCTTCCTTTGGAATCTCTTTCCTGGGGTTCTGCTGGGGGTATTTTGTTACCACTCTTCAGCAATGTGTATGCAAAGCCATTGCGGGAAACCCTGAGATAACTTCGGCTGAGTTGCTATCAGTGTGCTTGTCAACATGCACCTCTGTTTCTCATTTTCATCAAACTTAAATGATGCTCTGTCTCTCTGCTCTTCCATTGCCTGGCCTAGATCGGGGTTTATGTTAGAGTGGCATGAGAGTCCAGACAAGAAAGGGATGATTCTACTGGGTTGTTGAAAGGCACTGGAAGGTGTAGCCAAGGCGGTTACTGTTACCATTATTGAGGAGGTTTTCTGTTTTTATCTAAGAAGTCTGTAATTTGGGAGTGCATTGTGGATCCTGATGGCACTTAGAATTACTGATCAAAATGGCATAGCTGACCAAATATTTTCTCATCTGTTTCTAGTAAAACAATTGCAACCATATCTCACAGATCTGTTTTTTGCCAGGGTGATTCCTGCTCTTTGTTAACGTTAGGCTAGTCTACTGCAATGTACTGTATATGGAAATCGTTACCTCTTTTTTATGGTTACCCAGTATTCTGAGTCTTGTGGATAGGTTGTTAGGAGGAAAAATTGATAACTAGTATTTCTTTAATGGAATCCTGTTTATTTGCTAAGAATGTACATAAAGTCATGTTTCGCCATGTCATGAACACAGCAGGACTCAAACACCCATTGCTCACAATTCCAAGCCTCTTTCCATCCAACACTCTGCCCCCAAATCCCTCTCTCATTGATTTCTCTGAGTCACACTGCAAGTGCTTCTTACAGTGTCTGTTTTCAGTCTTTGAGCAGAAGTATCCAGGCACACACACTTCCATCAAAACAACACCCACCCCACTCTGTATGCATCCAAACCCAAGAAAACCCCCTCTCACCACATAGGTCAGCTTCTGATTATCCTGGCATGTGTATGGTTTGTGTTTTGTATGGTGGTTCCCTTTGTTTCAGTTAGCTTATGCCCTTTGGAAATGACAGCTGGAGTGGAAAATGGCTGTCCATATACTTGGTGGTGGGAGTTACAGGTAACAAGTTAAACAATTCTTTTCTGCTTTTAGGTGCAGTAAAGTGTTGGCTTTTGGTCTATAAAGCCTTGTGTGACGTGTATCCTGGTTATCTGAGAAACTGCTTCTCTCCCTTTATACCACGGATTCATATAACATCAGCTGAGGTGCTTGAGCTAACAGTCCTCAAATTGAAATATCTGATCTTCTGTTTGCAGGTTATTTTCAGGGAAAAGCCCTTGAGTCTGGAATTCATTTCCCTAGCAGAGCAAAGAGTGTGAATTTAGTGCAAGGCCCATCACTTACATCAGGTTTTTGTTTAGGCATGGGCAGGAGGATCAGTTGGTGTTTAGCTCTTTTCCTTTTCTGCTTCTGGTGAAAAGTACTGAAATCGTATATTTTTGTACATAATAACAAACTTGATAATTGCTTGTGTCTTGTAAATGTAAATAAATAAAATATAATAGTTGCCATTAAATGCTAGTTTGGGCCTGTAGATACCTCACAAAAACTAGTAATTTCCCATTTTCACCAAAGGAAAAGCTGTGGCATCTCTGGACTAGTGTGGTAACTGTTGGTAAATGCTTTAAAAATTGACATTATAAATATGTTTATTTTTCTATTTCTAATATTTTCTAAATATTACTATTTTTGTATCTTATATGTCTTACTGGCACATTTAAATGAAGACTAAAGTGATGCAAAAGCAAAACTACCTGTTCTAAAAAAAACATGGGCGTGGGCATCTTTGGTAATGGATTTGAGTGTATGTTTGAGGCCTAAATTACTCAGAGTATTGAATAAGTCATTCTGTGATTCAAATGTGTCATGTGTCATGGAGAAACAAACTGGAAAAACACAAGTAATAATGTATGTGCATGTGCATATAGTAGTACTTGCATCAAGATGACAGTGACACTCAGGATATGAAACAGAATGGAAATGGAAAAGATATATTAAAAGATTATTTACTGTAGCTAAGGATCTCAAGATTCATTGTTGTATCATAACATCTCCCCAGGAAAATGTGGTCTGGGAGCTTAAATCATTTAAGGGTCTGTCTGCATGCCTCACATTGCAGGATGAGGCCTCTGACAGAGATATATGACAAAATACTGAGTGAGCATGTAGGAAAGTCAATCTCCTTCTTTACCCCCATGAATCCTAGCACTTTAGTGGATGAGAGTTAACACTAGTCTGTTTTTTGTTGTCTTTGGTTTCAAGAAAATCTTTTTCCAACCAACCTTATTTGGGAAAAAAAGAGCATTGGTAAGGTTAATTTGTAAAATGTAATATATGGACAGCTTTTGCAACTTTGGTTTTTAAAAATTGCTGTATTAACACATTATGATTCTGCTGTATGCAGTTCTACAATATCTCAGATGCCTTCTCTCAAGTGACTCTTGAGAATGCATTTTCCGTTCCAGCACTGATTGGAATAATGGCACTTTAGATCTTTATGGGTTTTACTGGAGCTAAACAAGGCTATTATGTAGTTATCAAGGTTCCAGATTTAGTATAAAAAATTCTCCTAGACCCTTCTCACTGTGGTCTTCATTGAATACTTGGGTGCACATTCAGCCCTGGATCTATGAGTTTCTTAACTTATTACTTTCCCCTGCTAGTTGGAACCTCCACTGAAGAGAGTCTTGGGGGGTACCTGACATTAAGGGATTTTTATGGGAGCATGGATCTAGGAGCCATGTTCTCAAGGAGCGTGTAGTGGAAGATGGATCGAGAGGCCCTGGTTTCAGGCATAATTCCTGAAATCAGTGGGTTTATGCACTGGACCTCTACTTCCTTTCTGAGGATGTCCTTTCTGTTTAAAAGAAGAATGAGGGACAAACACTGCAAGTCCAAACATAGACTTTGGTGAAGTTGCATGGGTACAACCGACAGCAGACTTTGGCCCCATGTGTTGTTTGGAAGAATTAGGATATCCAGCTTTGCTGAGTGGGCCAATAGGATATTTGTGTGTCATGGACATGGAGTGAGAAATGTATGATCTCTTCAGCTGAAGCAGCAGTGACCTTTGGCTTACAACAGGAATTCACCAGCAAGCTGAAAAAGCATAAGAAATCAGGTTTTATTGTGTGATTTCTGTGATTTAGCAGGTGTGTAAAGGCTAGTCTACACTAGGAAAGGTTTGCTTGTATACTAGTAAGAAGGCTGAAGTTAATTCCTTATTCCTTGCTTCTTCATGGTACCAGCTCCTTATTTTTGGTTTCCAGTTCCTTATTCAAAGGTCAAAATTATTTAAAATATATATCTATGTAAGATTACATTTTGTTATTGAATGTGATAAAAATTAAATTACTAATAATGAATCACATAAGGAGCTGGGTTTTGACTGGTGGTATGTGAAAAATAGGTCTTGGGTCACCCTGGATGATAAGTGTCTATGACAGTTATACTCTTCTGAAGTAGGTAGGACATATCACTCACCAACCTAAATGTTCATTCTTGAGCAATATGCTATGAGATGTGATGGCCCCACCCCACTTCCATATTGTCCTTAGGGCTCGAATAAAGAACTGGGATTTGACTGACTGTACGTGACAAAATAAGCCTTGGGTAACCGCACGTGACAGGTCCTTGCAACCATTATATTATTCTGAAGGAGCATGGACCTTTCACTTGGTGACCCAAAGCTTCACTTTTGAAAAGTATGCTGCCATCTGTTATGCCATCACTCGACTTGCATTTTGTGTATGAAGTTTGAATAAGAAACTGAGGTTTGACTTGTGTTATGTGAGAAAATTCATCTCAGATCTCTCAAAATGATGCATTGCTGTGATTGTCAGACTGTTCTGAAGGAGCTGGGACATGCTACTTGCTCCCCCAAAGCTTTGGTCCTATGCAATATGCTGCTTCTCAGTATAAGAATGGCCATACTGAATCAGACCAATGGTACGTCTAGCCAAGCACCCTGTTCCCTAACAGTGGCCAGTTCCAGATGCTTCAGAGGGAAGAAACAAAGCAGGGCAATTTATCAAGTGGTTCCTCCCTTGTCATCCAACCCCAGATTCTAGCAGTCTGAGGTTTAGGGACACTCAGACCATGGAGTTAGATCCCTGACCATCTTGGCTAATAGGTCCATCAAGGGCTATCTTCAATTAACTTATCTAATTTTTTTTGAACCCAGTTATATTTTTGGCCTTTTCAACTCCCTTAGTGATGAGTTACACAGGTTGATTGTGTGTGGAAAAAATACTTACTTACGTTTGTTTTAAACCTCATGCCTATTAATTTCACTGGATAATGCCTGGTTCTCATGTTATGTGATGGGGTAAATAACACTTCCCTATTCACTTTCTCCATGCCTTTCATTATTTTAAGGACCTCTACTATATCCCACCTTAGTCATCTCTTTTCTAAAATGAACAGTCTCATCTTTTTAATCTCTCCTCATGTGGAAGCTGTTCCATCCCCCTAATCATTTTCAGTGCCCTTCTCTATACTTTTTGCAATTCTAATATATCTTTTTTTAAGATGGGGCAACCAGAACTGCATTCATTGTTTTAAAGTGCATATGACCAGGGATTTATATAGTGGCATTATATTTTATGTCTTATCTATCCCTTTCCTAATGGTTGTGTTAGCTTTTTTGACTGCTGTTGCACACTGAGAACATGTTTTCAGAGAACTATCCACGGTAACTCCAAGATCTTTCTTGAGTGGTAACAGCTAATTTAAACCCCATCATTTTGTATGTATAGTTGGATTATATTTTCCAATGTGCATTACTTTGCATTCATCAATATTGAATTTCATCTGCCATTTTATTGCCTAATCATTTAATTTTTTGAGATCTTTTTGTAACTCTTCACAGACAGCTTTGGACCTCTAACTATCTTCAGTAATTTAGGATTGTCTGCAGAATTTGACACTTCATTATTTACCCCTTTTTCAAGATAGTTTATGAATATGTTGAACAGTACTGGTCCAAATATAGGTCTGTGGGGGACCCTATTTACCTCTCTCCACTGTGAAAACGGGCTACTTATTTCTATTCTTTGTGTCCTATCTTTCAACTGGTTACTGATCCAGGAGAGCGTCTTCCCTCTTACGTCATGACTGTGTACTTTGCTAGAGAGCCTTTGGTGAGGGACCTCAAAGACTTTCTGAAAGTCCAAGTAGGCTAAATCCACTGGATTACCTTTGTCCAAGTGCTTGTTGACCCCTCTCCAAGAATTCTAATAGATTGGTGAGGCATTATTTCTTTTTTTAAAAGCCATGTTAACTCTTTTCTTAGCATATCATTTTTTATATATGTGCCTATTCTTTACTAAAGTTTTAAGCAGTTTGCCTAGTTTTGTAATTATGCTTACTGTCCTGTAATTGCCTCTGCAGCCCATTGGAAAAATTGATGTTTCATTAGCTATCTGCCAGTCATCTGATATACACATAGCACAGTTAGTAGTTGTGCAATTTCATATTTGAGTTCCTTCAGAATGCTTGGGTGAATATCTGGTCCAATTATTACTGTTCTTAATTTATGAATTTGTTCAAAAACCAATTCTCCTGACACATGTATCTGGGAGAGTTCCTCAGAGCTGTCACCTAAAAAGAATGGCTCAGGTATGGGAATCTCCCTCAGATCCTCTGCAGTGAAGACAGATACAAACAATTCATTCGGCTTCTCCGCAATAACCTTGTCTTTACTGAGTGCTCCTTTAGCACTTCGATCATCCAGTGACCCCACTGGGTGTTTGGTGGGATTCCTGCTTCTGATGTACTTAAAAAAATTGTATGGTTAGTTTCTGTGTCTAGTTTCTCTTCACATTCTGTTTTGGACTACTTAACCATACTTGTATATTTGACTTCCCAGAGTTTATTCCTTTCTACTTTATGGTAGGATTTGATTTACACTTTTTAAAATGTAAATTTTTTGTTTCTAACTGCCTATTTTACTCTGTTTAGCCCTGGCAGCATTTTTTTTTTTTTTTGGTCCTTTTACTTTGGTGGAAGGGGGTATATGTGTAGTTTGAGCCTCTAGTATGGTGTGTAAAGGTCCCCTTGCGTGGGCAGGGCTGACGGCTCTCCCTCGCTGTCAGTCTCCGAGGGAGGCCACACCTCCAGGTGCCTGTGCCCTGTGGGGAGTTCTAACAAAAGGGGGAGGTTTCTAGCTCTCAGCAGGGCAAGCAAACAGTTCAAGGCCCCAGGCTGGTCAAGCAAACAGGGACAGTCTCTAGCCCTCTATAGGACAAACACATAGTCCAAAGCCCTTAGGCAGGGCTGTGCAGGCAGAAGGGAAGCAGTCTCTAGCCCTCAACAGGGCAAATAAACAGTCCAAAACCTCTGCCCTTAGGTAGGTGAGGAAGGCACCAGGGAACAGGCTCTGGCCCTTAGTGGTTGATCATCCCTAGGCTGGGATAAGAAGTGGGGAGGGGACTCAGGCTCATCCAACTCCACTGCGTCCCAGCTCAAGTTGTCACGTCACTGGAACAGCGGGGCTCCAGCCGAAATGCGCTGAGTCGACTACAGGCCATAATTCAGTCGGACAGGTGTTTGGCTACCCTGGGATCCTTCCTTCCCCCCTTTCCCTAGAGTACCTTGTCCCCTGAGTCACTCCAGTTTTCCTTGGGATGTTCTGCCTGCGGGAAGTTCCAGAATCCTTTGGCTTCATTGCTTGATGGCAGGTCTGGGAACACTTTGGCATGTCTGCGGAGGGCAGCTCCTCTAGGTCGCAAGGTCCAGGGGTCTCCTGTGGTTCACAGGGTGCTGGCAACTCAAGTATCTCCTCCAGGTCGCAAGGTCCAGGGGTCTCCTCTGGCTCACCTGGCTCAGGTAGTTCCAGCAGGTCCTCAGAGCCCTAGGCAGTTGGGAGCTCTGGCAGCCTCTCCTTAGGGTCACGATCTGGTCTAGACCCCGACTCCAGCACCAAGGGAGAGACACCCTTCTCCCTCAGCCGCCTTCCCCTCACTGAGTGGGAAGGCCTGCCTTTTATACTTCCTGCCCTGCCTTTCTGCTTCTGGTCAAGTTGGGTTGTACTTCTGGGCTCCGTCCCCCAAAGGGGGTTTGACTATCCCTCACTGTCAATCTCCGAGGGAGACCACATCTCCTGGCTACATGGTGTTTTTAAAAAGTTTCCATGCAGCTTCAGGCATTTCACTCTTGTGACTGTTCCTTTTAATTTTCATTTAACTAGCCTCATTTTTTGTATAGTTCCCCTTTTTGAAGTTAAATGCTACTTATGGGTTTTTTAATTTTTTTATTATTTTAACCCCTACAACAGTGTTAAATTTAATTACATTATGGTGCTGTTACCAAGCAGTTCAGTTTGGACCAGATCCAATGTAAATCGGGTAATTGGGGGTAAATCGAGAATTGCCTCTCCCTTTGTGGGTTCCAGCACTGTGTGTTCCATTAATGGTGTCTAGAAATTTAAGCTCTGCATCCCTGCAGTCCTGAGGTGACATGTTCCCAGTCAATATTGGAATAGTTGATTAACCCCCATAATTATTGAGTTTTCCGTTTTAGTAGCCTTTCTAACTCCCTCAGCATTTCACAATCACCATTACCATCCTGGTTAAGTGGTCGGTAGTATATTCCTTCTGCCATATTCTTATTATTCAAGCATGGAATTTTTATAAATAGAGTTTCTATGGTACTGTTTGATTAATTTAAGATTCTTAGTACGTTTGACTCTATGATGTCTTTCACATATAGAGCCACTCTCCTAGCTGTGTGACCTACCCTTTCATGCCTATATATTTTCTACTCTAGTACTACCATGTCCCATTGATTATCATCATTCCAGGAAGGTTCTGTGATACCTGTGATATTAATATCCTCATTTAATACCAGGCACTCTGGTTCACCTGTCCTAGTATTTCGACTTATTGCATGTGTATACAAGCACTTATAAAATGTGTCATTATGTAGTTGTCGGCCTTCATGTGATGTAATTGAATCAGACTCTTTTTCATTTGTCTGCTTCTCTTCAGTTCTTCCCTGTACTTTTATCAGTTTCTATCCTCTCCTCTTTACTAGGATATAGAGTGTCCCCTTTAATAAATCCTCTCCTAATGGATGTCTCTGTCCAAGCTATGTGATCCTCTGCACCTGGCAGCTTTCCCCCAGCTCTTAGTTTGAAAACTCCTGTTTGACCTTTGTAATTTTACAGGCCCCCCACTCCACTTCCATATTTTGCCTGGAGTTTGAAAAGGGAGCTGGACTTTGATTGGTGGTAGGTGACAAAATATGTTTTGGATCACCCCAAGTAATATATCACTGTGATCATTATTTCATTATGAAGATGTGAGGATATTCCATTGCCAGAGGTGAACTGTATTTCTGGGTTTAATAAATATATTATCCCACTTTTTAATTTGTGTTTTCTTTGTTAGTAAAAATGCAATATAAATGTAAAAATCAACAAAAAGCAATACTTAACCATTTGTTTCAAATCTAGCTGCAATATTTTCACAGCAATAATATCATAGACTCATAGAAGATTAGGGTTGGAAGGAGGTCATCTAGTCCAATCCCCAGGTCACAGCAGGGCCAACCCCAACTAAATCATCCCAGCCAGGGCTTTGTCAAGCTGGGCCTTAAAAACCTCTAAGGATAGAGATTCTACCACCTATCTAAGTAACCCATTCTAGTACTTCACCACCTCCTAGTGAAAAAGTGTTTCCTAATATCCAACCTAGACCTCTCCCACTGCAACTGGAGACCATTGCTCCTAGTTCTGTCATCTTCTACCACTGAAAACAGCCTACCTCCATCCTCCCTGGAACCCCCTTTCAGGTAGTTAAAGGCTGCTATCAGATCTCCCCTCATTCTTCTCTTTTGCAGACTAAACAAGCCTAGTTCCCTCAGCCTCATTCCTTCATACGTCTTGTGCTCCAGCCCCCTAATCATTTTTGTTGCCCTCTACTGGACTCTTTCCAATTTGTCCACATCCTTTTTGTACTGGGAGGCCCAAAACTGGACACAAAATAAGGCCTCACTAGTGCTGAGTAGAGGGAAATAATCACTTTGCTTGATCTGCTGGCAATGCTTCTACTAATGCAGCACAATATGCTGTTATCCTTCTGGGCAATAAGGGTACACTGTTGACTCATATCAGGCTTCTTGTCCACTGTAACCCCCCAGGTCCTTTTCTGCAAAATGCTGCCTAGGGAATTGGTACCCAGTCTGTAGCAGTACATGGGATTCTTTTGTCCTAAATGCAAGACTTTGCACTTGTCCTTGTTGAACCTTATCAGATTTCTTTTGGCCCAATCCTCTAATTTGAATCATAGTTATAAATGAAGACGACTATAATAACTTTGGTTTCTTAGATCAATTAAGAACAGGAAAATGGCTAAATTCATCTGTTTGTTTAATTATGTTACAAATATAAAAACATTTATTATGATTAGTGTTGTCTTGCTGATTACGCAACAAAAATAGTATGAAGACACAGCTTGGTCACATTTGACTCCCACATCATTTTAATTAACTATGTGCAAACATAGTTAATGATAATAATACGTACTGCTGCACTGAGTGGTTTCTGATGGCATCTAAAACAGAAAACTGTAAGCACTCCAGTGGTGTTCACTAACTAATTAAAAAGAATACTACCCTATTCCTGTATGCTGCAGTTAGTTGAACCAACCAATGTCTTTTAATGTTGCAGTGAGACTTGTACCATAGCAATGTGGCTTGGTACACTTTAATGGAATTTAACTAGAATATATCTATCTTCTTTCCTTCTCAATTCCAAAATTCCATTATAGAAATGCCAGCCTTCAGTTTAACTAAGTTTTTGGAAACATACGAAATAGCTCCCAATGTTTTATGTTGTCCCAACAACTTTGTACCTAGCACAACTCCTTTGCTTTAATAAACTCTATTGTTTATGTAAATATTTTTTCTTCTGTTGAAGTAATCAATATTTGGAACATTATTTAAATATTAATGCTTTGAGATGTGCCCTCCAAAATGAAACTTGTTTTCTTTCAATGTGCTGTGATGCACAGGAGCCTCTGATGGAAATAGTTGAGGATCAAATTTCAGAGATCAAACTTAATGGCAAGTATAATGAGTAAGATGCCTGGTTCACCATTAATGACAAGATATGTACTCACTTGACATAGTCCATTGCACTTGTTCACTTTGGCTCAGAAATTGTAAAATAAGTAAAGAAGTAGGTATTTATTACAATAAGAATAATTAATGGAGCTATTGTGGCCACTGTTAGTGCTGATTGGTGTTGTCTGCCTTTCCATATGGAGGATTTTATGGTCTGTAATTCTGACATAAGCAATGATTGCACCAAACATCCACATGGTGGGGAACTTTGATGCAGACATTCAGAAAGGCCAGTAGCAGGGTTTTATAGATTCAGGCTAGATGGGACCATGAGATTATCTAGTTTGACCTCCTGTATATTCCAGTAATTTTTTTCTCGTTACTCCTGTTTTGAGCCTAGTAACAAATTATTTAACTAAAATATATATTCTAGACTTGTCTACTTTTGATTTGAAGACATCAAGACATGGAGAATACACCATTTCCTATGTTAGTTTGTTCCAGCAGTTGATCACCCTCATTGTTAAAAATTGGTACCTAATTTCTAATTTTGAATTTTACTTTTGCCTTCAGACATAGGTTCTTGTTCTGCCTTTCTCTGCTAGATTGAAGAGTTCTGTAGTACCTAGTATTTTATCCACATGTAGGTAGTTGCACCCCATAAACAAGTCATGTCTCAGTCGTCTTTTTGATACATTAAACAAACTGAGCTCTTTAACTCTTTCACTGCAAGGTGTTTTCTTCAGCCCATGAACCACTTTTGTGGCTCTCTTCTGTGCCCTCTCCAATTTTTCAACATCCTTTTTAAAATGTGGATACCAAAACTGGATGCAGTATTCTATTATCGGTCTTACCAATGCCATTGACAAAGGTAAAGTCATCTCCCTACTCGTACTTTTTACTTCAATTTATTCATTCAGTGATTACATTAGTTCTTTAGCCATAGTGTCTCACTGGGATCTCCTGTTCAGTTGTTTGTCCACTTCATAATGACTTAGATAACGTAATGAACGGTATGCTTAAAATCTGTGGATGATACCAAGATGGGGAAATTGCAAGCACTTTGGAGGCAGGATTAGAATTCAAAAGGACTTTGACAAATTGATTGATTTGAGTTGATGTGAATTCAACAAGATGCAATTCAATAAAGACAAGTACTTAAAAACAAACGCAAAAATACAAAATAGGGAATAACTGGCTGGGCAGCAGTAGGTAAGAAAAGGACCCAGGGGTAGTAGTGGACCACAAATTGAATATAAGCCAGCAGAGTGGTGCAGTGGCAACAAAGCTTAATATTCTGGTATGCATTAACAGGGATGTAGTATGTGAGACACTGGAGATAACAGTCCCATTCTACTTGGCACTCGTGAGGCCTCAGATAGAGTATTGTGTCCAGTTCTGGAAGCCGCACTTTAGGAAAGATTTGGACAAATTAAAGAGTCTCCTGAGGAGAGCCTTGTTACCCAGACTCCTAGGATTGGTGTAAATGTCTTTTCTTTGTGTTTTTTGCCATATCAATTCAATTTGTTCATGACATTTTGAGCTTTGTACTGCACTTGTTCCTTAGCACCCTCCTCTTGCATTGGTAATTTAATGCCCTCATAGCTTCTTCAGCTAACAGAGAAGGTTAGCCCCCTACCTATGCAATTCAGGTCATCCTTTTTGTGTAGCTTCTCTTCCACAGGAACGTGGCCCATTGTTTCACAAAACCAAAACTTTCAGCTTCATGCCATTTGTGCAGCCAACAGTCCATCTCTAGTATTTGCTGCCTTCTCACACTCATTGAAGCAGTAGGATCCCCCTGAAAATCATTTCAGCTCCTTTTTTTCCACTTCCTTCCAAGATGCCTGATCTCTTGTAAAAGTCTGTGTAATTCTGGCTAATGCTGTATCATTAGTTCCAGTGCGTATCGTCATTGTAGACTAGCCAGACAGCTTCATAATCCTGTCTAATCCTATTGTTCCATCTCATATTTCCACTCAGAAAAACTGCCCACCTTCCACTTCTGTAGTTGAATTGCTGAGGATCTGAAAATGTAATGATGCTTCTAGTAGAGTTGAATTCCTTCTGACTCTCTCTTCCCTCTTGGCTGTGAATTACCTGTCTGCTTCTTTGGTCTCTACTCTCTCCAATTCCTTTACAGCTAATCCTTCCCTTGGTGGCATATGTGACAATAATTTCCAAATCTGATTGTCCAAGAAGTCTTCATATTCCAGACCACGTATCTGCTCATCTAGTATGGCCACCAGCGTGCATGTCATACACCAAAAATTCGTTCTGACTGCCAGTAGAAAGGAAAACTTAGCATATCCATGACAGGTCACAGCAGTTGTTTCCTCATCATTCATATCTGCTACCTGGTGTAGAGGCGTACCTAAAACAGGCATCACATTCCCTCTCTAAACTCCCACCAAAACGCATCCAGTTTGTCACTCTTGTTCATGTGGCACCTGACATATTAGACCTCAGTGCTGAGCTCCCTCCTTTTTAAACAGGGAAGGAATAACTATTCAGACTTCAAACACTGGATTTGTTCAAAACCCCAAGGGTCGTAGCAGTCAGGCCCTCACTAAAACCACAGACAAATCTGTCTCACCTGGCCAATTCAGGAGCCCACAGCCCTGCCACACAACTATTATGGAGAACAAAAAACTTTCCAAATAATTTTACCTGCAAGTGTAGGATCTACAGTTTCATCCTCTGAAACTCCTAGTTGTAGCTCCTGTTGCAAGACTAAAGAGTGTATGTGTGTGTATGGGCGGGAGGGCTGGTGACATGAGCCACAATTTTTTGCAAAGAAAAAGTTTCAAGTAAGGGAGTTCCATGTCTCCGCTCCATCAGAACAGTTGTGGGGATGCATCATTTTGAGTGACCTGAGACTTAATTTGTCACATACAGCCAGTTAAAACCCAGCTCCTTGTTCAGTTGCCATATACCAAATGGAAATGAGGTTGGGGGTGTGACATGTGGCAGCATATTGCTCAACACTGAAGCATCAGGGCAGGGAGTGCCATTTCCCAGCTCCCTCAGAACTGTCATGGGAACTGGTTTTCTGGGGTGACCTGAAACTTATTTTGTCACATTATTCAGTCAAATTCCAGCTCCTTCTTAAAGAACCTTTACGATATGGAATTGGGCATATTGCACATGAACAAAGCTTCGGGTTGGGAAGTGACTTGGCTCTGCTTTTTCACAATTGAACACTTGTGGGGATGTTTGACTTGGGATGACCCAAGACTGACTGACTCATTTACAATGGCCAACCAAAATCAAGTTCCTTAATTGATTTAGGTAATTTTTCACAATTTAATTAAATTTCTAAAAAAATAATTTTGATATATATATTTTAAAATGATTTAGGGCTTTGAATGAGGAACTGAGAACGTCGAATATGGAGCTGGTACCACAAATAAGGAACTGGAATGGGACTTCTGACGGTATAGAAATATCATAAAAAATTACCCTCCTAAACAACATTAGTATACCAGCAAAGGTTCGTAATATAGACCTGGCCTAACAGTAGCATTTGGGCTCTTTTATAGCAAAGCCCTCCTAGCACTTCAAATGCTGATTTTCATTTGTTGTTAGACAATTAGAAAAGCTTTTTGGCCTTTAGAACTTCTTTATGGTTAGCTCTTTGTAAGTTTTATCATTGTGCCACAAAATATTTTCATGGTCAAAGGAAAATAATATCCAGACATTTTTTGGATAACAATAATTCATTAATTTTGTATAAACAAAATGATTAGTGTACTAGCTTTTAACTCTACAGTCCTTTTACTTTAGAGTCCTGGATTCCAGATTTGCTCAGGGCACAAGTATAATGAGTTTGGTTCTTTCAGTTTAGTCTCTTGTGGATCTTCACCACGTCAACAAATCTTTTCACAATTTGGAGTGACGTAATGCAATTAAATATGAATTATGATCTTTCTCGGAAGAGACTAAGAAGTAGAATAGGGAGGGTTGAAATGTAAACACAAACAGCAGTGTATTGGTGAAACTACATGCAATAACTTATACATATTTTACCTGAATTATTCCTGGCTTTTGTCAGTGCTGCCAGTGTTTCACTTTTATGAGCTCTAGAATTCTAAAACACAATCAATAAATGAATAAATAAAGTAGCCTAATGGAGCATTCTAAGATTTGTTCATAGCAGATCTTGAATAAATGATTGACAGTACCCAGCCTTCAATTTTATGCCTGCAATACAGTAACTAAGATGTTGTTTATACAATGACATACAACTTTTTAGTCTCAGAGCTTGATCTTTTGATGTGCTCAGCCCCTTCAATTTGGACTTCCTCATTTGAGAGTTCTGGGCACTCAGATTCTAAAGGCGTATCGAAGGAAGATAAGGTAATTGAAGAGAAACTAAATTAATTCTTTGCATCACTCTTCACTGCAGAGAATTTGAGGGAGATTCCTAAAACTGAGTTATTTTTTTAGGTGATAAATCTGAGGATTGTCCCAGATTGAGGTGTCAATAGAGGAGGTTTTGTAACTGATTGATAAATTAAACAGTAATAAGTCACCAGGACCAGATGGTATTCATCCAAGAGTTCAGAAGGAGCTCAAATATGAAACTGCAGAACTACTAACCGTGATATGTAATCTACCTTTTAAATCAGCTTGAATACCAGATAGGAGGATAACTCATGTGATGTCAATTTTTTTAAAAAAGGCTTCAGAGGTGACCCTGGCAATTACATGCCAAAAAACCTAACTTCAGTACCAGGCAATTGGCTGTAACCATAGTAAAGAAGAGAATGATCAGACACAGATGAGCATGATGTATTGGGGGAGGAGTCAACATAGCTTTTTTTTAAAGGAAATCATGCTTCACCAATCTATTAGAATTCTTTTAGGGGCCAACACACATGTGGACAAGGGTGATCAAATGCATATAGTGTATTTAGACTTTTAGAAAGCCTTTGAGAATATCACTCACCGAAGGCTCTTAAGCAAAGTAAGCAGACATAGGATAAGAAGGAAGGTCCTCTCATGGATCAGTAACTGGTTAAAACATAGGAAACAAAGAGTAGGAATAAATGGTCAGTTTTCAGAATGTAGAGAGGTAAATACTGGTGTCCTCCGGGGTTCTATACTGAGACCAGTGCTGTTCAACATGTTCATAGATGATCTGGCAAAAGGGGTAAACAGTAAGGTTGCAAAGTTTGCAGATATAAAATTACTCAGGGTAGTTAAATCCAAAGTGTACTGTGAAGAGTTACAGAGAGTTCTCACAAAACTGGGTGACTGGGCAACAAAATGTTAGATGAAATTCATTGTTGATAAATGTAAAGTAATGCATTTTGGAAAACATAATCCCAACTATACATAGAAAATGATGGTGTATAAATTAGCTCTTACCACTCAAGAAAGAGATCTTGGAGTCATTGTGGATAATTCTCTGAAAACATACACTCTGTGCAGCAGCAGTCAAAAAAGCTAATAGAAAGTTAGGAACTATTAGGAAAGTGATTGGATAATAGGACAGAAAATATAATGCCCCTATATAAATCTATACTACACCCACATCTTGAATACTGCTTGTAGATCTGGTTGCCCCATATCCATAAAGATATATTAGATTGGAAAAGGTACAGAGAAGGCGCACAAAAAAGGATTAGGGTATGGAACAGCTTCTGTGTGAGGAGAGATTAAAAAGACTGGGACTTATCATCTTGGAAAAGAGACTACTAATGAGGGATATGATAAAGGTCTATAAAATCTTGACTGGTGTGTGGAAAGTGAATAAGGAAATGTTATTTACTCCTTCACATAACACAAGCACCATGGATCAGCTAATAAAATTAATAGGTAATAGGTTTAAAACAAACAAAAGGAAGTATTTCCTCACACAGCAAACAGTCAACCTGTGGAATTCATTTCCAGGGGATGTTGTGAAGGCCAAAACCATAACAAAGTTCAAAGAAGAACTAGATATGTTCATGGAGGATAGATCCATTAGTGGCTATTAGCCAGGATGGTCAGAGAAGCAACCCCAGGGTCTGAGTGTCCCTAGCCCCTGTTTGCCAGAAGCTGGGAGTGGACGACCAGGGATGGATTGGATCACTTGATGATTGCCTGTTGTGTTCATTTTTTTCTAACACACCTGGCATTGGCCACTGTCAGAAGACAGCATATTGGGCTAGATGGGCCATTGGTCTGACCCAGTACGGCCATTCTTATTCAATATCAAAAAGTCTAGTCCCACCTCCAATTAGTTCATAATGTCAACCTCCAATGCCCACTTTTTCAAATAAGCACATTCATGCTTTCCCCCCATGCTGCCTCTCATGTTTGGGAGAAGCTCCCCATAACCATCCAGAAAACTAACTCAGTATTCTTGTTTAAAACTTCCTGACGACTACAAAAAACTTGACAATGGTTAGTTTGCTGGTATGCAAAATCCACTACCTATCATCTTGACTAATATTGTCTCAATATTTCCTTGTACCCCATCCTCCCATCTGTTGTCTCTTGTCTTGTATTTAGGTTGTAAGCTCTTTGGAGTAGGGACTGCCGTCTTGTGTTTGTACAGGACTTAGCACAATGGGCTCCTGATCTATGACTGGGACTCCTAGGTGCTATTATAATACAAATAATAAATAAATAACATATTAGTCAACAACTGTTAAGTTAATCATTTATAACAATCGTAAGTTTGAGGGGAAAAAATATCTGAAAACCATTTAAGTATGGGGTTGTTTTCTTGAGGTGAATCCTGTGAGATGAAAGGCAATTGGAGTTAAGGCTGTTTAGTACAATGAGTTTGAGCTCTATATGAATGTGGGACAGCTGGTTACATGGAGGTAAATGCTCAAGTTAACCATGTGGACCAGGAAGACAATGTAAGAAAATACCATAGAAGGAATTATCAACAAATGTTTTATATAGAAAATATATAGGAGCAATAAAACGGGTAACAACAAAAGTTATTATGACAAGATTAGAACGTCTGAAAATTCATTAGACAGGAATCATTCAGCATCCAAATTTACTCAATGAAAACAGACATCGTGAAACTGTTAGCCTATATTTGTCAGAGTTAACTTTTAGAAGTTGGTTCTTGAAGTTGGAAAGTGGTAGATTAAAACATTTATTTCTAAAAGTATGTGTAGACAGATATGCTACCAGGAAATTATGTATTTATTAACTTTATTTAGGTTGTTGTGAAAGTGTTAGAAGCATTTTTTTAAAAAGTGTTTCAAGATAACTGACATAATTTGAGAAAAGGAAGGTCATGATTCAGTAGATGGCTGGAATTCTTGAAAGATATAAGTGCTACAGCAATGCCCAGAAGCTCCAGTTAAGGATCTGTGGGCATTATTAATATGAATCATATTTTGGTGGTTTGTACTAATCTGCTTTTATTTGCATCATACTAATACTTTTAATTGCAGTTAGGCTTGATACCATATCCTTAAAATGTCTTAGACTGATTTAGTTCTAATCCATACAGGTCTTGTTTCTGCTATCAGATGTGTTTGCTATGCTTTCATTAATTTTTTTTTTTAAATTATAATTTAAGAATATACGTTGTCATCCTAAAAGGTGCCGTTAGCAATCAGTGAAATCACTTTGTAGGAGTGCATCAGAGCAGGCTATTTGCCCTTAGCATAGTCTTTGAATTAAGCAAATGGTTTGATCATTTTACTTTATAAAGAGCCTTCTGTGCATGCATATTCTGAATGTATAGGTATGGGATATTTATACTGTGCCACATATCAGTGATGATGTAATATAAAAAAGACTGCTTAATGTCCCAAAAGTTTTCGGCTGCATTTTTTCCATTAGCCTGGCTTTTCCAGTAGGCAATCTGATGTTTCCAGGCTAAAAATGAAATCATCAAAGAAGAGTTCTTCCCCAGCCCTCAGTTACTTTCCACTATATATGCTGCCACTATGTGATGATAAATATATATATATTGTGACAGGGCCAGGCCAGATGGCTATGCAAGGGTGATACTATTTGGAATCCGGGGTAGGTGGGTGGGCGCGAGCCCACCCACCGCTAAAGACTCCCCCCCCCAGCCTAGGGGCGGAGCCACTGGACCCGGGTCCAACTGATTACGGGGGACAACTGATGAAAAAACAGGAAAGGGCGTGGGGGTCACAGGTTAAGAAGAAGAGAGCCAGAAGGGGACACTGAGCAGAGAACCCCGGACAGCGCCCACTGCTTCTCAAAGGTGTCCAGGGAGCCAGCGGACGCCGCCCAGAGGAACTCTGCCTGGAGACGTGAGTTAACCAGGGAACGGAAATAGGCCCCACAGTCGCAGGGAGCCCCCCCTGCCAACCTCCTCTCCCTGGTCCTGTAGATGGTTAGTTTGGCCAGGGCTAGGAGGAGGTTGACGAGGAGGTCCCGCGACTTCGTGCGGCCACGGATGGGGTGTGCGTGGATGAACAGGTGCGGGAAGAAGTGCAGCCAGAACCTCAACAAGAGGTTCTGGAGGAGCCGGAAGAGGGGCTGCAACCTGGCGCACTCTAGGTACACGTGTGCCAGGGTCTCCCTCACGCCGCAGAAAGAGCAGGTGTCAGGGTGGGAGGTGAACCGCGCCAAGTACACGCCCGTGCTCATGGCTCCGTGAAGGAGCCGCCAACTGATGTCCCCGGCAGGCCTTGGGGTCAAGGTGGAATACAGACTGGCCCACCGGGGATCCTCGCCCTCCAAGGGTGTTAAGAGGTCCCGTCGCTTGCTGTCTGGGCGGGACGCAAGGGTGAGGAAGTGAAGGGTGTGGAGCACGAGCGCGTACAGATGGTCCCTAGGCGCGGTCTGGAAGAGGGCCGGCTGCAGATCGAGCAGCCGGCTTGGGGCATAAGGATGGGGGGGGCCGAGGGGGTTCGTGGGGCCGAGGCCCGATGGTAAGCACCAGAGGGCCGGGGCTGAGGGGGGGGGGGCGGGGAGCACCCTCCTGCAAGACCCGCTCGAGGTACGTCAAAGCAGTGGGGGGCAAGGCTGCCTTCACCTCCTGGAGTACACGTCGGGGGGTTCGAGGGGTGGAGAGCCCCATACGCCGAGCAAGCGCATGGGGGTCCACCCAGGCCCCCCAGGCGTAGTCCAGGAGGTCTCCGACCCTGGTGACTCCTGCCAGGACCAACCGCCGTTGCACCGAGGGGGCCTCCGCCACCTGCGCACGCAGCTGGGGATTGTGTAGCAGGGGCTCCGCGAGGAGATCCTCCCCCTCGGTGACCGCAAGGGGCTTGGAGGCCGAGACGAGCCTCCAGGTCCAGAGGAGTTCCTGGTAGAAGACTGGCAGCTCGGAGAGGTCTCGCGGAAGACCTCTCGGGTGGAGAAAAAAGAGCTGCCGGTTGTATCGGAGCCCTCGGAAGCGGCGGAGGAAGACACGCGCCAAGTGGCTCCACGCCGGACTACCTGAACCATAGAGGAGTCTCTGCAGAGCCTGGAGGCGGAAGGTGTGGACCTGGCTGCGGATGCAGCACAGGCCCTGCCCGCCCTCCTCCAGGGGAAGACTCAGAATCCCTGCAGAGACCCAGTGCAGTCCTGGCCAAAAGAACTCCAGAACTGTCTTCTGGAGGTAGGCCAGGAAACTCGGGGTCGGGACCAGGGTGTTGAGCTGGTGCCAGAGCATGGACAGGACGAGCTGGTTGATCACCAGCGCCCTCCCCCGGAGGGAGAGGCACCGGAGCAGTCCTGTCCATCTCCGCAGCCGCCCAAACACCCTACCCTCCAAATCCTGCCAGTTCTCCGCCGGGGAGGTATGGGTGGCGGAGAAGTAAACGCCCAGATAGAGCAGCGGACCCGCGCTCCACCGGATGGCTTGAAGCGCGGGTGGGAGGGAGCTCGCCTGCCACCCGGCCCCTACCGTCAGGCCAGAGCTCTTGGCCCAGTTGACCCGGGCGGAGGAGGCTGCCAAGTAGACGGCCAGGCAGTCCTCCAGCCGCACCAGGTCGCCCGGGTCCTGGACCACGAGGAGCAAGTCATCGGCGTATGCCGACAGCACCAGCCTTAGCTCTGGCTCACGGAGCACCAAGCCCGTCAACCTCCGGCGGAGGAGACGGAGAAAGGGCTCAATGGCCAGAGCGTACAGCTGGCCGGACAGCCTTGGCGTACTCCACGCCCGAAGCTGACCGGTTTGGTCAGGGTCCAGTTGAGCTTGACCAAGCACTCTGCGGAGGCGTACAGCACCCGGAGAAATCCCACAAAACGGGGTCCGAAGCCGAACGCCTGCAGGGTGCCCAGGAGATACCGGTGGTCCATCCTGTCGAACGCCTTCTCCTGGTCCAGGGACAGGAAGGCGAACGACAGACCATCCCTACACGCAAGTTCTAAGAGGTCCCGGACTAGATACAGATTGTTGAAGATGGTGCGGCCCGGGACAGTGTAGGTCTGGTCGGGGTGGACCACGTCCTGCAGCACGGACTTCAGCCACAGCGAGACGGCCCTAGCCACTATTTTGTAGTCCGTGCCAAGGAGCGAGAGGGGACGCCAGTTCCGGAGGTCGCGGAGGTCCCCCTTCTTCGGCAGCAGGGTGAGCACTGCCCGCCTGCACGACAGGGAGAGCACTCCGCTAGCCTCGGACTCGGCCCAGACGGTGATGAGGTCTGGGCCGAGGACATCCCAAAACACGCGGTAGAACTCCGCAGTCAGCCCGTCCATGCCCGGGGATTTATTGGTAGGCATGAGGTGGAGGGCTTCCGAGAACTCGGCCAGAGTGAGAGTTTTCTCCAGCCGGTCCCGGTCGCCCGCGCTGACCGCGGGAAGTTCGTTCCAGAGCACCCAACAGGCGGCGATATTGGTCGGCTCCGGGGAGAAAAGGTCTGTGTAGAAGGCCCTGGCCCTTCCACGCATCTCCTCCGGGTCCGTGAGGGGGGTGCCGTCGGCAGCCAAAAGGCAGATGACATGCTTCCGGGCCCCCCTCCTTTTCTCCAGGGCGTAGAAGAAGCGGGAGCCGCGATCCATCTCCCGAAGGAGATGGATGCGGGACCGGACAAAGGCACCTCGGGCTCGAAGGTCCGCGAGGGCTCTAAGCTCCTCCCGCTTCTCCCGGCACGCTCCGCAGAGGGACGGATCATCGGGGCTGGTGGCCAGTTGCCTCTCCAGCTCCAAAACCTCCCGCTCCAGCTGCTCTATCTCCACATCCCGCCGCCGGCTGGCCCCCTGAGTGTAGTCACTGCAGAAGAGCCGGGCGCCCACCTTCCCCACATCCCACCATCGCTGCGCCGAGGGAAAGGCGCCCCTCTGCCCCTGCCAGGCCAGCCAGAACTCCCGGAAGGACGCCACGAAGCCTACGTCCTCCAGCAGGCTGTTGTTAAAATGCCAGTAGGCCGGCCCCGGCCTCTCCGCAGCGAGAGAGGCCGTCACGGTCACCATGTGGTGATCCGAGAACGGGGCCGGCTGGACGCTGGAGGAGTGGGCCCGTGCAAGGTGGTGCCTAGAGATGTAAATACGGTCCAACCGGGAGTGGCGCGACCGATCTTCCCCTACCCGGACAAAAGTAAAGGTGACATCGTCGTCCGGGTGGTGGTCGCGCCAGACATCCACCAGGGAATGATGGTCGACGATCTCCCTGAGGACGTCCCTGGCAGCCGGGCACTGCTCGGTCCCCGTGCGGTCCCGCTTCTCGAGGGTGGTGTTGAAATCCCCGCCCAGGACCAGGCATTCGTGAGGATCCAGTGTGCCGAGGAAGGCAGCCACCTGCTGGAAGAACCGCACCCGCTCCGGGCCCGCGGTCAGGGCGTAGACATTGACGAGATTCAACGCCAGCCCCTCCACGCGGACCTGGAGGTGGAGCAGGCGGCCCGGCATGACCTCGACAATCCCCAGCACCTCGGGCTGCAGGTCAGGAGAGAACAGGGTGGCCATTCTGCCCGCGTGGGCGGAGAGATGACTAAGGTGCACCCCGTCTCCCCACTCCAGCCGCCAGCTGGCCTCGGCGGCTGGATCCGTGTGGGTCTCCTGCAGGAATGCTACAGAGTACCCCCCCTCCCGAAGGAAGGAGAGCACCTGGTTCCTGCGGAGACCCGTCCTGCAGCCCCTCGTGTTTAATGTACAGATGGTAAAGGGCATTACGAGGAGGGCTGGGGTGGATCCCGGTGGGCAGGAGCGCTAGCGGTCCTCGTCGGGCTCCGCAGCAGCCCGTGGCTGGTGCCATAGATCTTAAGGGCATCGCGAAAGCTGGCCGCCGCACCCTGCCGCCCGGTCCCTTTCCCCTTCTTCATAGTGGCCCTCACAGCCCGGAGGACGCGGTGGAAGTCCCCTCAGCGCTGCAGAGCGAGCTGCACCCGGTTCCGGGCACCACGCGTGTCCCGGAGAAAGATGCGCAGCTCCTCACGCTGCGCCTCAGGGGGGTCGTCCTCCGGCTCAGCCCCCGCAGTGGCCCCCTGGCCCTTTGGGGCGGGGGCTGGGGGGGGATGGCAGCGGCAGAGGGAAGACAGCAGCCCCGAGTGGGCTGGGAGTGCTAAAATCGAAAGCCGCCTCCTGGGAGCTCTTTAGGGGGAAGGAGACAACCCCAGGGGCGGCAGATGTATAGGCAGAAGGATGGGGGGGAAAAGGTATGGGGACGGGAGGGGTGAGGTCAGGGGAGAGGTTGAGAGCGGGGAAGGGATCAGGAGTTGGGGTAAGGGAGGGGTCGGGGGAAGGAGCAGGAAGGGGGTTAGGGTCAGACTTGGGGGTGGGGTCCTCAACCAAGATGGCCAGGTTGGTGGGGTGTGCAGCCTCTTGGCTGGGGCCGGGAGCTGAGGGGGTGGGCGTGGGCCAGATGTCCTCTGGGGGGCCAGACTCTAGGGTCAAAGCACCCCCGGTTTCAGGGCCCTGTGAGGGGGCGGCTGAGCAGGCTTCAGGGGGGAGGGAGGCCAGGTGGCCCAGAACAAGGGGCGGGGCATCTGGTGGCCCAGGGCTTAGCCTTTCGGCTCCCACCGGCTCTTTGGGGGGGGCGGCGATTGGCTCCTGCTCCCCAGCATGGAGGGTAGAGAGGCTGAGGGGGGCCTCGGTGGTGGGGGCAGGGGAAGCAACTGAGGACAGGAGGGAGGGGGAGAGGAAAAGCAGTTCAAGGGTGCCCTGCCCTAGGCCCCCCGTGCAGGGGACGGGGTCGTCCTCCCCCGGGCAGGCCGGGGTCAACCCCAGGGAGTCAATCTCCTCCATTAAGGAGGAGAAGAAAGCCCCCCTGCCACCCCGAGGTCCCCTCCGGTACCAGCGGGTGGTTTAGGTGGCATTGGGGCGGGGGGGGCTCCGGGCGAGGACTCCTCCAGTAAGGACTCCAGGGGGGCGATGGTGTTGCCCACATCTGCCACCACGACTTCCTCGGTCGGTGCCACCCGCTGGGCTCCGGCAGGGGGCGCGGCGGCAGGCCCGGCCCCAGGAGCCCCCCTCCGCTTGGCATTATGGGGGCTCGGACTCCCCTCGGCCGTGGGCTGGAGGGGGGGCTGGGTTCCGGCCTTTCACGTTCCGCGCCTACCCTGCACGAGAATCCAGTCCTCCAAGGTGGAGGGTCGGGCAGCGGGGGCAAGGGCGGGGGGCAAGAGGACAGGAGTCAGGGTGTGGGGAAACGGAGGTGGGACAGCAAGGGAAGGAGAGGCCTCCCCCCGGGGCATGCCCCCTCCAGTGCCCGACACTGCCGGCCCTGGCTCCCTCCCCTCCGTGGACCCCGCTGGACTGCTCCGGGCGTCAGCGGGGCCCGTCAGCTCGCCCGGGCGAGCCGGGGGGGGGATGCCCCCGGAGCCCGAGCGCAGGTGACAACCGCCGGCAGAGGGGGGGCGGCCACAGGGACCGGCCGGCTGCTGGGGG
Source organism: Mesoclemmys tuberculata (assembly GCA_007922155.1). Taxonomy (NCBI): domain Eukaryota; kingdom Metazoa; phylum Chordata; order Testudines; family Chelidae; genus Mesoclemmys; species Mesoclemmys tuberculata. The sequence goes on along the minus strand of ML675604.1, from coordinate 79,869,381 downwards.
CGCCGCCGATGGTCTGGCTGGCGCCCTCCTGGGTCCCGGGGGTCCCGGGCCTCCCTCCTTGCCGGGCCAGGGGGCAGTCCCTCCGAACGTGCCCCGCTGCCCGGCAGAGGTAGCACCGGGCCTCCCCCGAGGTGTAGTGGACCCGGTACTGGGCCCCTTGATGGGGCACCAGGAATGACCCCTCGAGCGCCTCTCCGCCACGCGCCACCGCCGGCAGCAGCTGCAGCTGTACCTGCTGGCGGAACGAGAGGACGTGGCGGAGGGCGGGGTCCTTGCAGCTGAGGGGAAGTGGGCTGATGGTGGAGAGGGGCTTCCCCAGGGAGGCAAGGAAAGGCAGAAGGGCGGCATTGGGGAGGAAGGGCGGAACGGAGGACAAGACCACCCGTACGCCCAGGTCCTCCAGGGGCTCCACGGGGATGTGGATGCCCCCCACTGCCAGGCCCGTCTCCACCGCCTTGTGGGCGGCGGCCTCCAAGGCAAGGAAGAAAACCTCCTTGCCATACATACGGGAGGCCGCCACCACGGCCGTGGGCCCCACCACCCGCGCCATCGCCCGCACATAGGTTTCTACGTGGGGCGAGGCAGGCACCAGGAGGCACCGGACCCCATGCCTCCTGGTAAGGGTGGGGAAGGGGCCCCGGCCACCTGGGATGGTGCTGAAGGCGGTGGTCAGGGCAGGTGTCTTGGCAGTGGCAGGCAGGGGGCCCGCGGCCACCTGGGCGTACGCCCTGGGGGCGCCGTCACCCCCAGAGCTGGTGGAAGGGACAGCGGGAGAGGATAGAGGGAGAGAAGGAGGGGCCCCAGCCTCAGGAGATGTTGTCTTCCGGGTGGGGCCTTTCCCCTTCTTTTTACCCCCCTGATTTTTCCTCCTGACCGAGGGAGCGCCCCCTAGATTAGGGGGGGGCAGGAGACGTGGTGACAGCAGATTCCCTGGCGTCCCCACCAGAGTCGTCCTCCGCCCACGCCTGGGGAATGACTCCCAGCGGCTCAGCGGGGGCAGCAGGACCGGTTGTTAAGGGCAGGGACAGGGCTTCAGGGTGGGAGGGAGGGGCAGGAGTGTCTATGGGGGGGGTCCCGGTCCCAAGCACACCCGCCATCTTGGGAAGGGGTGGGAACGGTTCGTTGGGGGGGGGTGAAGGAAAGGGAGGGAGAGTATGGGGGGAGGGGAGTGGAAAAGGGAGGGGAAGGGATGGGGTAAGAAGGGGAAGGAGGGGGAAGGGGGGTGACCGCTCCTCCCTGCTAGGCTGGAAGCAGGGGAGGAGGGCACCAGCAGAGGGGAAAAGACAGGGGATCAAGCCAGGCAGGAGTGCAGGGGGTAATGCACTCACCAGCCCAGGTGGAATGTTGGTGGCTCCTCCGGCTGCACGGGGGGGGCGGGGGGGCTGGGGTGTCAAATGAACTCAGGGGGGGCAGTGTGTGAAGGGGGGGTCAACAAAACTAGGGGGAATCAATTAAAGGGGGGGAGGGCCGTTGTTGCTGCTGGAGCACGTGGGCCGGAGCGGGGGGGGGGGCTATAGCAGTGGGGGAGAGGAAGGGGAGGGTCAGGGTCCCCCAAATGTGGGGGCCAGGGCAGAGGGGGTAACAGCAGGGGAGGGGCAGGGGAAGGGGCGGGGTGCCCCCAAACACAGGGGCCTGAGTAGGGGGCAGCAGCAAAAGGGGAAGGGGGCTCGCGGCAGCAAAGGGGGAAGAGGCAGCCAGCCAAGGGAAGGTAAGGGAAAGGGGCCCAGCTGGTGCTGGCCCTGGAAGCTGCAGGGGAAGGGTTGAGAAAGTAGCTGGGGAGGGGTGGTGGTGGAAAAGATGGAAAGGCCACACACACTCACCTCCTCCCTCCCAGCTGGGAGGGAGGCTCCCCAGCAAAGCCCTGAAGCAAGGGCAGCAGTAGGGTCCCCAAAAAAGAAATGCAGCTGCAGAAAAAGAGGGGGGATTAGGGCCAGACCAGGGGGCTAAGCAAGGGGGCGAGAAAGCATGCATCTTAGCCCCAGGCTCAGCAAAGCCTTATTCCCTGGGTGATGTAGCTGGGGCTGCTTTAAGCTAATTAGGCCACCTTGGGTCTATCAAGGAGATTGCCCCAGCTGTTAAAAGCCTTCAGTTCAGGCAGGGAGTTGTGGAGTTTACAGATTGGAGTTTGAAAACCTGCAGATTGGAGTTGGCAGTTTGGAGCTTGCAGCCTGCAGTCTGCAGAAGCTTTGAGTTTCCACTGTTGCTGCCACAACACTGGAGACAGAGGACCCAGCTGGGGAAGCAGGGAGCGGACCATGGACTGACCCAAGGGAAGGTAGCGGGACTCAGGGGCAGAGCAGGCCCGGTCTCCTCCCTACCCCTCCGACTCACCTTCCCCCAGCTGCACCACCGGCCGGGCTGGAAGAGCGCAGGACCCACGGGGGCAGAGTACATCTACCTTCTCCCCTCCCTTACCCTGTTACAATATATAATCCGTGTTTTATTATCACATAGTGGTTGCATATATGATTTAATGGCAAATGATACAATATTTAATGGGCACATTTATACTATATTAGTACAAAGAGTTTTGGTGCATAACAAATATTTCCATTAAACAGGATGCTCCATTATGCCAGTAAATTATATTCTCATACTAATGACTCAGTGGGTAAGGATGTTTCTATTTTAATATTTTTTTTTTTAACTCCATTCACTCTCTGGCTTTCTAGAAAAAGTTCATTCCTACTTAAAAGTCAGTGAAGACTTGGCTTGGATTAATGATTTTTTTCAGAGTTTGAGGTTAATTGGATTTGTGAGAATTTTGAAAGTCGTGGGTTTTCACTTTTTAGTTGTTTGTTTCCATTTTCATGAAGAAACAGACAAAGAAAGGTAAAAAAAAGTTGAATGATTTCCAGCACATATATTTTCCAAATATCACACCCTTCACAGAATCTCCAGTAGAATTATGCAGTTTTACAACTCATCACAGCTACAAGACTAGACAATACGACAGATATAAGACATTAAGGTGGGGATTACAGCAATAAAATAGGAGAAAATGTACATGAATAGCGAGAAAAGGGAAAGGAAAAATAGTGGATGTGAAAGTAGAGGCTCGATCGAATGGAGGTCTGGCTTTCTTTTAGCCATCTTAATACCTTTTATCCAAAAGATATCCAGAAACGGTGTCCACATTTATTCTCATTTAATTGATCTCTGTAGTGTTAAGCTATTCTTTCTTTGACTGTTGACTCAGGCATGTTTGAATATGGGGGTTTTCAGTCTTTGAAATGATCTGACTCCTTCCCCCCACAATTCAGATGACTCAGTGGAAAATATTTAAGCTTGTTTTATTCATTAATTCTCATTGAGACCTTTTGCAGAGGACTGTTTTTACCAGTTTTACAAGTTCTAGAGCACTTTATTTAATTTGCCTTCAATTGTAAACCGGACACCATGTTTATAAATTCATGGATTAGTCATGAAACCTTTTAGAAATGTTACGTTTTTGTTTTTTTTTCATGGCTCCCCCTTCCACAGCTGCCAAAGCTCCTCATCTCAGTTTATTTTGCTGGCATCTTCACCCCTTTTGCGTTCTGTTTGGATAACTGCTCTTGGTTTCAGCTATTTCTCCACCAGTGACAATAGAATAGGCTAACAATACCTGATCTGGTGTCTGAGCTACTGTTTTCAAATAGTTTTGCTTTGTAAGATGGGTCCCTTGTGGCTGAGGCAGGGAGGGATTTCTTCTGCAGACAATCCTGCGCTCTGAAGAGAATGGGCTACAGCTGGATGTCCATCTTTTTTGCTGCTTGAAGAAAGTGGGTAGAAACAGTTCTTCCTTACTTCATGCCACTGTTCTCAATACATCAGTCCTGTGACCTGCTTCCTCCTCCTCCCAGCAATAACATTATGTCACTGGGATATTTTTCAAATTGTCACAAAATGGACTGAATTTTGGACAAAGTTTTAAGTTGGTTCTTTTATCTGAACTGGTTGTACCATTCCCTGTCCAGATCATTAATAATTCTTAAACTACATAAATAGTTTCCCTTAAGCTGTTTTCATATGACATTATATGATGCAACTTGATGCCTGATGCAACATGAAACCATACAGTTCATCATAATGTCATTTGAGGAAGATGGATCTGGGGAAGTTATTTCAGGTAACAGACAGCTGATCTTAACTTTTATTTCAGTAAGCATTCAAAATACCGCGTCTAAGCATAGGCTGATAGATGGGTCTGATTTGATGCTATCCTCCTTTTTGTTAGACTACTCTATTATGCTTCAGAATATTTCCCTTTTTTGTCTAAACTCTTTTTTACATAGTAAAGGCTAATGCGTAATCATTGACAGTAAGAGCAAGTGAGATTATCAGTGCTGATCATCTGAGCTTTGTTTTCTTATTAACAGCGAGTCTCAGTTTGAATCCCCATTGCAGACACAAAAAGGGTAAGTCACCCAGCATTATAGGAAAGCAGTTCAAGCTGACTCTGAGCTTTGGTTGCCAAATTATTTGTAACATGACAGCTGATGGGATATGCCAGCTGGAAAAGAAATGTCTTGACATAAAGTCCAAGCATCTCTCACTTCACTCTCAGGAAATGTAACTCAGATCATCTTTCGCTTCCTGGAAGATAGTCAGCAAGTCAGAGGCCCCATTGATACTTGTAAATACGGAAGTTCATCATAAACTCTAACTCACTCTCATTCAGTGTGGAAGAATTAGAGTTCATAAGATTTAAAAATAGCAGCTTCTTTTCCATGAGTGCTTTTTAAAGCAAAAACCAAAAGGTAAATACAAGATTGTCTTACTAAATTTGATATGGGTAACTCTTACTTCTGCTTCACAAAAATAGCACTTAAGACAGCTATAGCACTTAAGACAGCTATAGCACAGTGATTACAGTTCAATTCATTCACAGTTCTCTTCAAGCACAGTAGAGATAAGAAATCCAGTAGAGAGATGAGTTTCAGACTCTTTCAGAACTTGTACTTGATCATCCCAAATGCCAGTGGATAGTGTGCTCAAGTATAAAGTTCATGCAAAAATTCAGGTAGCCGTTCCCACCCCTCAAACTGTGTAAAAGGCATAATATGTACTCAGTAGTTGCTGAAGTCACTCACTGCTCCCAGCCCCATAAAAAGCATAGGAATGTTTACTGAATTGCTTCAAAAGGCTATGACAAAAACTTCCTGCAAATAGAGCTAAAGGCAGAAATTGATTGCACAAACTGATGTTGTCCGCAGGTGCTATGATTGTGTGTCCATGGTTATTGTCCTTTTTAAAAAAAAAACTCCAGAGATGATCCTGGGAATGACAGACTGTAAGCCTAACTTCAGGACCAGGCAAATTGATTGAAATTATAGTTTAAAAAAACCCAGAATCATCGGACACTTAGATAAACACAATATGCTGGGAAAGAGACAACGTGGCTTTTGTAAAGCGAAATCATGCTTCACCAATCTATTAGAATTCATTTGAGAGCGTCAACAAGCATATTGACAAGGTGATGCAGTGAATATAGCATACCTGGATTTTCAGAAAGCATTTGACAAGGTCCTTGTGAGCAGATCACAGCTTGAGCACCTCCTAGCAGCTGGGGGTGGTATTGCAGTCCTCTTCTCCCACCCGCGACTCCCCCCCCTCCCCGAGGCATCTCCTGCAGGATCTTCTGTGGCTTGGCCCTCCAGCAAAATCATGAAGTCCAAATGAACCTCTTTCAGCGTAGTAAAGAGTGCAGTAACTGAACAGTCCCATTGCCCTCAGTAGGATCTTCAGCCTTGGCTCTGAGCCCTTTAAACTCAACCCTTTGTTCAGTCTCTCAAATAAGTTCTGTCTCTTTCTTTGGGCTAGTGCCACAGAGACTGATAGGAAAATGCAGGCTTGCCCACTACTCCAGGTTCTTATCCAGAAACCCTATATACAGTAGGTATGCACTGATCAATTTCAATTTGTTGCTGCACCTTCCCTGGGCCTCTTCCTACCTGGCCCCTTTTAGCTTCACCCTTAAATTATGGGTAGGTTCTTAAGTCCTCTGTCTCCTGGCAAACCCAGTTTAATCAAATACAGCCAGAAACAAACTTTGGTTATCCCTCAAACTCTACCTTCTTACCCCTCTGGTCCCAGCCAGGAACTGACCTATTAAGGCCCTGCAGTGCCTTTTATCTGAATCTACTGGGCTCTGATTGGCTGCTTGTGTGAGGTCTATTTAGCCAAGCCTGGAGGACCCACCGTTACTGTTCCTTTCCTGGACTGGGTGTAGTAGGACTGCAGGGCCTCTGTTAGAGAGCCACAGAGGCCAGGTTCACTCATCACAGTCCCTGACCAAAGACTGTTAAGCGAACTAAGCATTCATGGGATAAGAGCAAAGAACCCCTCATGGATCCATACTTGGTAAAAGATAGGAAACAAAGAGAAGGAAGAAATGGCCAGTTTCCACAGTGGAGAGAGGTGAACAACAAGCTCTCCTAAGGATCTGCATTGGGCACTGTGCTGTTTAACATATTGATAAATTATCAGGAAAAGAGGGTGAACAGTGAGAGAGCAAAATTTGCAGATGGTGCCATAGAAAATTACTCCAAATAGGTAAGTCCAAAGCTGACTGGGAAGAGTTACAAAGGCATATCACTAAACTGTATGACTGGACAACACAAAAGCAGAGGAAATTTGGTGTTGATACATTCAAAGTAATGCACATTTGAAAAAACTAATACCAACTATACATACAAAATAATGAATTATAAATTAGCTGTTACCACTCAAGAAAGAGATCTTGGAGAGATGGTGGATAGTTCTCTGAAAACTTCCATTCCATGTGCATTGGCAATCATGAGCTAACAGAATACTAAGAATTATTAAGAAAGGGATAGATAATAAAAGAGAAAAATCATAACGCCATTATATAAATTCATGGTATGCCCACATTTTGAATACTGCATTTAGTTCTGGTTGCCCCTTCTCCAAAATATATATATTAGAATTGGAAAAGGTACAGAAAAGGGCAACAAAAATTATTAGGGGGATGGAATAGGAAAGAGGGATGTATTTTTTTGTGATACACACTGCACTGACAAAGCTCTCCTTTATCATAAATCTGAGGTAAAATTTCAAAAGACAACTGTTGTTTATTTAGGCAGCATCACAATTGTCCTTGGTGCTTAATGGGGCTAATGAGGCAATCACAGAACTGTACTTTCTTAATGTTAATCTAAAGAAAGTGCCCAGCAACTTCTCCATTATATGGCTTAAAGACCCTTCTCTCTCTCCCCCTCACTCCATCTTTTTCAGAGTTTCCTAAACTTTCACTGCCTCTCTTCCCCATCTGACTAGTAAAGCCTTTCTGATTACACTCTTTTTCCTCAAGAAGTATAGCTGATCTGATTCAATTCCCTCAATAACTAAAACCCTCCCATATCTCCCTAATAAGGTGTTCAGATACCATATTATAGGCACCTTAGGACAATGAACCGTCAAACACTCCCATGCATAGATGTACTGTGTGGGTTATAATGTCTACCACAGATCCTACTTGTCTTACTTTTTGCTGTAAAACATAACCAGTCTACCTCTTAAAAGTAATTTACTGTTCAACTAAGGAGGCTCTTGTGTATTGTTTAGACTTGCAAGTGCATGAAAAATCTTCCTCTAATGGACTGAGGCACCATTTTACTTGTTTTTGAATGGGAATGTGCAAATAAGTGGTATGTAGATTCATACTCCCAACCTTTTTGGAAACTGTACCCCTTTCGCTTGAAGTGTGCCTGCCCTAACTTTGGGAATACAAGAGTATTCCAACATAACTACCTTTTATAAAGGGAGGCCACAAGAAGACCCTTAAAACATAAATAATTGCTCTTTTTTAATATCACTTCAGAATCATACCTGAAAAAAATCCTATTTTTTAAAAAAAAATCTCAAATGGTTTATCTATTTCACATAAAAAGATACCTGTCCACAGACTCTAGGTAGTCAGGCAGATTATTAAATCAGTCCATAAAAACAACAAAAACATCAGCAAAACAGAGTCAGTTACCCTCAAACCCCATCCTCTAGAAAACAACCAGTCATCGATAACATACAAAAATCTTTCACATTTCAGAATCTTCAGAAGTGCTTGATCTGAAACAGACTGCAGAACATCCACTTTCCCCACAAAAAGCACCAAATCCACAAACTCCCATTAAGATGTCTATTTGGTTTTAAATAAAATCTCCTATAAATATATAATTGAAAATTATAAAATAAAAAGTATAAATAAATAAATTATAAATTGAAAATGCTTGGAAATATAGTGAAATTCAGAAGAAAGATCCAGAGAATATTCGTTTTCCAGCTAGCATCAATCCTACATATTAGTAGATCACACTATATACTTTCACATCTGATCTTGATCTTCCACCTACTCCCATTGCTTTTCTCAGAACAAATATCCCTTTTAGATTCTTCTGTCATTCTTAAGGTTCCTCACAGATCATACATTGAATCTTTGACTTCTCTACAGAGCTATTTGTTTATCTAAATCACTCACTTTAAGACAAACGTGGCAGGATTTTGAGTATTTACATGTGTAATTGCCACACTGCAAACTTTGAAATATTTGGAGTATTCTTGTTCTTGTTCCAGAAGAAGTGACTTTATGAACTGCTGGCAAAACTTCTATGTACTTTTCCTCCGGTGGTACGAAGTCAAAGGTTTTTTGCATATATTAGTTTATTTTCCTGCTAGAACTGCAGATAAATAAATTCTGATACAATATTCATTAACGTTGGAGGATATCTCTTGTTTCTATTACATTAGGAGGTCATATTGACTTCTTTGGGATTACAAAGGCTATACATCAGGGTATAATTGTGCTAAAATCTAGTGATATAAAATTAAACCATTTATATTGCATGATCACAATGAAAAGGACACTTTTCTGCTTTATCAGTTTATCGGGGTTCCATGCATTCTGATGGGGGAAGTGCCTGTTTCTGGATGATCTGTAAATCCAGGCAGACAACCCTGATATTTTTTCATTAGACAAGTATTGTTTACTAGAGTAATGAAACCTACAACCTATAAAGCATGCGGTTTTGTTACGTATATATCTACTGTTTACATCTGTCTCACCTATTCAAAACTTATTTCTTCAGTATTGGAAAATTAATTGTTTGCAGCCTAGTATCTTTTCAGTTTCAAAATTCAAAAGCTTAATTATTGCGACGCTTAACGTCAATAGGGTTTCATGAGGTCACAATTTGATCTTGTGTGTTAAACATATGTCTGCTGTTCCCTTAGTTCCCCCTGTCCCACATTCCTTTCAGATGTCAGAATAAAAAGAACCTTTTTTTTCCTCTTCCCACCATATAGGCAAGTGTTCCCAAATGGGCTTCCTGAAGAATACTCTTTAATAGCCGCATTCCGTGTAAGACGAAACACCAGAAAAGAACGGTGGCATATATGGCAAATTTTAAATCAGTATGACACTCCACAGGTGAGAATACATTTTATTTTTCTCTTAATTTTCTTTTCTGTTGGCGGAGGGTAGATGTAGCTTAATGGGTCTTTTGCCTCTGGTTTCAGATCTAATTTACATAAAACAGATCTGCTGTTCTGAAATAACTTGGTCATTATTCAAATCACAGAAATACAGAACTTCAGCAAAATTCCTTCAGTAATAATGGAATGGTTGGTGTGTTACAGTTTAAGATAAATGGGCACTGAAAAAGTTACATGAGAGGATATTTCATGATTCCTGCCCAGTCTATGCTATTATGTTGCTCACTTATTTTGCTTCTTAGTTTATGTACAGTCCATGTTTGCTTGTAATTCTGACTTATTCTAAATTTTTAAATTATGCTTTTTTTCTCTAGGTATCAGTCATAGTTGATGGTTCAAAAAAAGTTGTGGAGTATATGGCCAACTCTGCTCAGGGAAATTTGCTACACCACACATTTAAAAATCGTGAAATCTATCCTCTCTTTGATCGGCAGTGGCATAAGCTTGCCATTAGTGTACAGTCAAGGATCGTTTCCCTCTATCTGGATTGTAACTTAATTGAGAGATGGCAGACTGATGAAAAGGACTCCATTGACTTTCAAGGAAGGACTTGCATTGCTGCTCGAGCTGCAGATGGCAAGCCCGTAGATGTGAGTTGTACCAGTGAGATGGCTGTTAAAGGTTAAACCAAAACTGGATAATACAGAAATTATGTTTTAAACATGCTCGTAACAGCATAGTAAAGAAATATGAAAACAAAACAAAATGAATACCCAGTGGATGTTTTACATCAGTTCACTGATAGAATTTTTAGATACTCTCTTCTAAACCAGGTGTCAGCTCTTGCAATCTGTATTCAGGGAAAAAGTCTCCGTTGTTCCAAGTGAGCAATATTGCCTGAGTAAGAATTACAGAATTGGGTTCCTGTTTTCAATGTTGTTTATATTTCTGTATCCATTTAGAAATGAAAGTTATTTTCACTTATAATTATTGTATTGCTTAGGGCTACTTTATAGTAATTGTTTTGTTTTTAATTTTCATATTATTTAATTTGCCTTCTAAAGGGAAAGAATGCATGTCATATTTAGCCAGTCCAAACATTTTCATGGGAACCATTAAATCCTCCCTTACCCAAACGTGATGCATATATAAGTCTGAAAACAGCATAATACATGCAATTACAGTCACAGGAACGTCATATGAGGATGATGATTATTATCTGTAAATAAAATGATGTAGTAAGAATTCTGCTTCAGCAAAGTTACTGAATTTCCCTATCCAGTGATAATGGAGCCTTTATTTATCTGCTGTCTGAGTCACCAAAGCAACCCTTATGTATTATAGTCCATATTCTACTCCAGAGAGTTTCCCTTTTATGCTTTCTTGTGCAAAAACTTAGAGGAAGTAATTTACACTTGTGAGACATGTTAGTTGCTTCAGAGGGAATAAACAGAACAGTGCAATTTATTGAGTGATCCTTTACTCAATAAATTGACCCTTTACTCCAGGCCCAGCTTCTTTCAGTCAGAAGTTTAGGGACACCAAGAACATGGGGTTGCTTCGCTGACCATCTTGGCTAATAGCTCTTGATGGATCTGTCCTTCATGAATTTACATACTACTTTTCTGAACCTAGTTATGCTTTTGGCCTTCCCAAAATCCCATGAACAAGTACCACAGTTGGACTGAGTATTGTGAGAAGTACTTCCTTTTGTTTTAAACCTGCTGCCTATTACTTAATCTTCGAGTGCTTGCTCATGTTGATTCTGTTGTAGGTGTGTGCATAATCACGTGCACCGGTACTGGAGTTTTTTTGCCATATGTTATGTGTAGGACTTGCATTGTCACCACCTATAGCCCCATGTTTATGCACCAGTATAAAAACCACCGGTCCTGCATCCCTTCAATTTCTTCTTCCCACCTGTGATGGTTACTGGAATTCTCTGGCTTGTGCTTGCAAATGCTCCAGCTTGCCTTTCTGAAGCAGTTGTAATATAGTTTCTGTTGTTTTTGTAGTTCGTGTACATAGTTAGCTTTTTAGACAGTCCTTTAGGGACATTGGCCTGGCAAGGAGGTATGCCCTGTTCCCTGAGCTTCAAACTGTGTGCTACCTGCCACAAACCCTTCTCTCTAAATGATGCTCGTACCTTAAGTGCTTGGGAGAAGCACATAGAAAGGACAAGTGTCAGATCTGCAAGGACTTCAAACCAAGAACAAGGAAGGACCAAGGGATCTGACAGAAGGCCCTTCTAATGGAGGCAGCCTCCAAGGCACCCCATGCTGACTCACTTCCGAGCATGTCAGCTTTGGTACAGAGCACTCCACCAGCAGCAGGGTCTTCCTGACATTGCTCCGTTTCTCCAGCACCAAGGAAACAGAAGAAGGGCTCAGACAGAGTGTACTCCCCTGCACCAAAGAGTAAGAAAGCAGAGTCGAGCACTGGACCCGTGCATAGTCAGCTGCCTTCGGTGGAGTGTCAGGTCATGGTTTCCCCACCTAGTGCCCTGAGCCCAATGAAAGAGCTGCCACCAACAGCAGGGAGTGGAAGAGAACCCCAGCAGATTGTGGTGCCTTCCACACCCAAGGATCAGTGGGCAGCTAGAGATCTGATGGCCCTGCTTCTTCCTCCCATTCCCAGGCACCCTTCATTGCTGGAGCCAGTGAGGGCACAGACCTTGAGAATGAAACCCCCAATGGGTCCTCCACAGTGGGCATGGGGGAGACACGGTTTCACTGTGTCACGGGTCCCCATCATGGAAGGGATCTCCACCCTTGTGGCACCAATGCCTGAGAACACGTTCTCATTTGCCAGCAGAGGGACGGCATCAATCTCCGTCACCACATAATTGATCCTCTCAACACCACTGACTGGAGATTCTATACTCAGAACACAATTCCGGCACTGATCCATGATGCCTCAATCCCCGACACCAAGTTAATCAGGACAACTTCTCTTCCTCAGTCTCAGGAGAGATACCCGGCCTCCCCATCCCAGTCAATGCCAACCTAAGGCCCGAATGCCAGTGGTGGGCCCAGTGGCAGCAGGCTAGCCAAAGGGGCAATGGCCAGCCAACTGACCATATTGGAACCCATGGGGGAATCCCTGTGGTGTTGGTCCCCCAAACTACCGGTCTTTGGGGAGATAGCATGCAATGCCAGAGGCCCCAGAAGAGGGTCAGGATTCAGAGTCCAACCCCGACTCTGAGATTCGGGACCCCAGTGCAGGAGGAAGGCCACTCTCTCCCAAGCTTGGGCTTCATCATCGTTGTCACCAGACAAAATGGTTGTAAGCTCAGGCCCCCAGGTCATGTTGGATGATTTCCAGGCCCATCAAGATCTCCTTAAGAGGCTGGCCTCCAACTTAGGCCTGAAGGCATAGGAACTCAAAGAGCCAACGGACAATTTGTTTGATGTGCTAGTAGCCGCGATGCTGACCCAGTCACATTGCGAGTACATGAAGGAGTCCTTAAGGTGGTCAAGCCTCTTTGGCAAACATCATCCTTTCTGCCACCCACCTCAAAAACAACCGAGAAAAAATATTTTATGTCCCATCCAAGGGATTTGAACACCTTTTCTCACAGCCCTCTCCTGGGTCCTTAGTGGTGGCAGCTACAAATGAGCAGGAGAGACAGATGAGGTCCACTGCCAATAATAAAGACTCCAAAAAGGTGCACTTCTTTGGGAGAAAAATTTACTTTACAGCCACCTCCAATTTCAAATTTCTAGCCAGCAGGCATTGCTGGGAAGATATTATTTTAACACATGGAACTCCCTTGTAAAGTTTGTCTTGTTAGAGAGGTGGGTCAGGATTTCAACGCTGTCCTGAAGGAGGACAAAACAGTAGCCAGAGCAGCCTTGCAGGCATAATTAGATCTAGCAGACTCTGCTGTGAAATCAATAGCCTCAGCACTCTCTATGTATCAATGCTCCTGGCTGCAGTCGTCAGGTTAGTCCCAGAAAGTACAGCAATCAATCCAGGACCTTCTCAGAACAGACCAATGCCAGACTTCATGGCCTCAAAGATTCTAGGGACACTCTGCACTCACTGGGCCTTTACACACTGCAGCCTTCAGGGAGCAGTTCTGCCCTCAATAGCAACAGCCTAGATGGCAGGGCCTATCACATTACAGCCTCTACAGGAAAAAAGATAAAGACAAGAGCTTTAAGCATCATTGCCCATTTCTTCCTTCTACTGGGACCTAAGCAGGCCCCTCTTGTCACACAAGTGGGCAGCATCAGGTGTGCCTGAGGACAACGTTCCAGTCCCATGACAAGATCCAGCTTCCCTTCTCTTTCTTAACCACCTGTTGACCTTCCACCCTGCATGAGCCCATATTACTTTGGACCATTGGGTCCTCAGTACCATTTCAGTGGGCTATACCCTGAAATTCTCCTCGCTCCCTCCTTCCCACTCTCCTACAGGGACCCCTCTCTCGAGCAACTTCTCGTTCAGGAGGTACAGGCCCTCCTAAGAATAGGGGCCATAGAGAAGGCTCTTCTGGCATAAGTGGAGGAGAGTTTTTTTTTCTGTTACTTTCTTATTCTCAAGGCAAAGGGCAGACTCAGCCTTATTTTGGATCTGCGCCACCTCAAGAAATATCTCAAGAGGCTTAAGTTCTGCATGGTTTCCCTAGCCTCTGTCATTTCTTCCTTGGATCCTAGGGACTGATACGCCACCTTTGACCTAAGGGACGCATACTTCACATCTCGATTTTCCCTGGTCCTAGAAGATTTCTCCAATTTGTGGTGAATGGAACCCATTACCAGTTCACAGCACTCCCTTTGGCCTCTCTTCCACCCTAAGAATATTCACAAAATATGTAGCGGTAGTAACTGCTTACTTGAGACATCAGGGAATCCAGATTTATCCCTTCCTGGATGACTGGCTCATAAAGGAAAGGTCGCAGACTCAGGTCTGTCGCAGCCTGTATCTGGTGATCACCACTTGCCAACAACTGGGCTTCCTAATAAACAAGTAGAAGCCCACTTGGTCCCAGGACAAAGGATAGAATTAATCAGGTGAGTTCTTGACTCCAGATGGGACCAGGCATTCTTCCCAGAACCCCGATTTCAGGCCATGGCACATATTGTCAGGTGCATTCAGGCCTGCCCTCTCACTATGGATTTTCTGTTTTAGTAGCCTGTCTAGTCTCCCTCAGCATTTCAAAATTACCATCACCACCCTGGTCAGGTTGTTGCTAGTGTATTTCTACTGCAATACTCTTATTATTCAAGCACAGAATTTCTATCCATACAGATTCTATGATCAAGGCCAGAGTACTCAGCCCCTTGCAGGCTGAAGCTCATATTTATGTAAAATGTATCATGCCTCCCACCACTCTAGGATCTGCCCTTAAATTCTAAGTACAGCCCCAGCTATTAACACAAAATAAAAGACCACATTTTCAGTCAGGGCAAAATTCCCCTTGTGTAGGGGAACTTCATTGGCATAAAGCTGGTAGAGGCAGTGGAAACGGTTCATTCACCAGCAATCACTCTGAGAACTCAGCAGCATGTGAGGTGCTTTTGAGAGAGAGAGGAGATGTGGTGGGACCAGGGTAGGACTGGGGAGGGTTTGTGGGAGAGCAGATCCATGCTATGCCAATTCTCCTCTGATACTAAGTACCTTATCTGAGTGATTTCAGTTAATGCAATGACCGAACTGCTGCCAGGGCTGGTGAGTACTGAATCTGCCAGCTATATCAACTTCCTGTGGCTACTTCCTGCCTGACAATCCATCCTAAAGTCCCCAAAATAAAAGACTTGTATACAAAATCCTTGATTCCTGTTCTTCAAACAATGTAGGGGAACAGGCCAGGCAAAGACCTGTCCAAAATGGTAGGTCATACTGTGGCTGTAGTGAATTGTTAGAGGGAACGCACTCCAGAGATGTGGGACATTGAGAATGGACTTCATTGAGAGTTTAAAACTCAGGACAGACAGATAGCAAGAGCAATGCAGAGGATTACAACTGTCATGAATATAATGGGGTCGCATTATTGGATTTACACTGCAGTAGTTGAGAGAAGAATTTGGTCTATGATTTTTAAACAAGTTCTCATTTTGTCTATTACTTACATGTTTAAGTCAAATATAATATTTTCAGAATGACAGATTATAATGGCAAGTTACAGTTGTTTTCACTAGTGTCTAAATATGTTCCGTTTTTACTGCTGATATACATCCCTACTCTTTTAAATTTCTTAACAGATTGAACTTCGCCGCATAACAATTTATTGTAACCCAAAATTTGCAGCTCTTGAGACCTGTTGTGAAATATCTGAAACTCTGGTAAGTTATTTGTAAAACGGTTAATATAAAACTGAAAATACTTAATGATCCTTTATGGCAAAACTTTCACCATATTTTATTATTTAAAGACTGTAAACAAGAAGCATGGCAACATTAAATTAGGCTTTCCCTAAAAATGGGACATATTTTCCAGGAGAGTTCTTGCTAGGTGAGTTGTTGAAACAGGATAGCATTGGTAGAGCAGCATTTCAATGAAAGAGCAATATAAGGGATGCTGTCTAAAAGAAGAATACTGGACACTGTCATGCCGCTCTCTCTAGATACACACTAATTGATAGTTGAGGAAGCCACAGGTAGAGTTCTAATATGTAGGTCTTTCCAACTGAGCTAAAGGCATGTTGGTTCCAGTGAAGAGACCCTTTTTTGCATTGCATTATCACTTTTACTACTTATTCCATTGTGTTTAGGCAGTCAGGCTATGAAAGTGGCATTACAAAGAGAACCTGTATGAGATGAAATGGGGGCAGGGAATGGAAACAGAACTTTTGCTAGCATACCTTCATTTTACCGCTATCAAGAAAATAGAAATAAAGAAAATAACAATTGAATGTCCTGTACCTGCCAACTATTTTTATCTTTGATGTACTTTGCATTTTATTTTTTTAATTTTTGATTTGCATATATTAAAGAGAAGGTGTCATATTAATTTGACTCAGTGGAGTTACTTTTCTCCTTTGTTTTGACAGATATAAGCTATTTGGGCTTTGAAGTCACTGGGATTACTCATTTGCTTGAAGTTAAAAATGTGATTAAGTGCTTTGATGAACCAGGCCCATATTTTTAAAATAGATGTACCTGTATTGTACAAAGAAAATGGGCACTAGTACATACCTAAAAACTGAGATTTGAAGAGGCTAAAAGGAAGGGAAACTCAGATGGGTAGGGCAGCTTGAGTGAACCTGGGATCCACATGCACGATGGAAGACAAATCAGGCTGTCCCCAGAATATACACATGGATTTGAGATAGAAGTAGGGATTTAGCAATCATCTCCTCAACCTCCAAAAAGCCCAACAAACCACAGGATGGACAAGCAGTTTATCTCAACTGTAAAGAGACCGGGGAAAGGGAAGAAAAAATTGCCAAGATTAGAACAATGGGGTATAGTGTGGTTAAGCCACGAGTAGACAGATGTGAAGTCAGAAATGTAGAGTGGAGCAAGCATGGGAAGAGAAATTTGAATTTTAAATAAAACTTCCCTGTTCAAATACATTTAATAGTTTATTCCTGGTGAGAAAAGAGGCTTCTTCCTCAATATACAAGCTACCGGGCTGAGTAAAATGAGTGGAGTTTTCTGCTAACTTCTTGTGCACAGAAGTGCAATAATTTTAAACATGCCATGACACAATTAAAAATTGAGTTATGTACTAGCATGGAAGGAAAAGGTAATACTGAATTTATGTTTGCAGTATTATAGCTGAGTTGGTCCCAGGATATTAGAGAAACAAGGTGGGTGAAGTAATATCTTTTTATTGAATCAACTTCTGTTGGTGAAAGAGAGAGATTTCAAGCTACACAAAGCTCTTTTTTAAGTCCTCCTTCAGCCACTTGTCATACTGAATGTATAGCATCCTTAAAGTACAGTTCAACTACACAGATAAAAGAAGTTTTGAATTCGTGTATATCTTATTCCACAGCCAAATAACAAAGCTCCCGGTGCTGAAGATATAAAATGAATGTGTTGTTACTTTATTATAATCATCATAAACTTAATTGCTTTTAATATGACTATCATAAGCAATTTTATTTTTTCTGATTTTATAAGCCTTTCTTAATAACCATAAGGGCTAAAATTTCATTAAAAAATAATAAATAAGCTTATATTGTGAAGTGAAATTCTGCACCAAGAGGTATGTTCTGGAGGAAATTCCATGATTGCAAGTCACAGAGATCCTGGTTATGTCTTCATTAGAGTTATGTGAAATACGGCAGGTTCTGTTCACCTGACTTTCAGTGTACCTTCCAGGCACTTGAGCATTGGCTTCAGTTGGGGGTTTTCTGAACTGTAAACCCAGCAAGTTACATTACAGAAGTGACAAAACCCCCTCACCCCTGAGCTCCCTCTTACTTTTAGTCATTTCCTGGGGTGATCAGGTGGCCCGGTAGCTTTTTATTCCCCTCTAGCTGCTTCTCCTTCACTTCTTATACTGTAGGAGGCTCAGTTCTGTCTTGCATTTGTAGGGAGCCAGTTAGGAGTCCAACCCTTACCCTGTCCTAAGGGAGATCAGGGATTTCATCATGTTGTATTACACCTAGAGTGGCTTCTATTTTATGTATAAGATGGGCATATTTTGCCTGGGTTTGATTTCGATGCAGAAGGATCACACATCTGTAGTCTTCATTTTACTGGTTCTGTGTGCAGTAATATGAGACAAAAAGAGGCTGAATAGGAACAATGTTTGGATTTTTACTTGTCAGTTACCATCAGGGGACTCAATTCAGAATAATCCTTATTTCTATTTTAGTGCCCACTGGAGGACAGCTTCATTACTACTTCTTCGTCACCAATGACTGTTCATGTCAGCAAAATACATGCTCTTCCAGTAACACAGCAGGAGCCTAGAGACCAGTGCCTCTGCTTTCCAAACAAAGTATGAGAGTCTTCTATATGTATATCCTTTATCGTGCATGCTTTGCAGATTCTCATACTGTAATTTAATGCACCATGGCGTTTAATTGATACTGGTGTGGATATCCTGAATTTCTTTGGAGGTATAGAAATTGCTTGTTTCTGTGGTGTACCTCACCTTTTATTTTGAAGTTAAGATAAAATAAATGTAAATTAAATTTAAAGTGAATGTTCCTTAGCCTTACAAGATTTAATGTCATGAATGCACAAAACAAATGGACTGTTGTTGGATTATTTTAAGAACCAACATCAAAATGAAACTATTCTTACAGAATTCTGTTTTACCTCAGTTTTCTTAGGTAGGAGCACACTATTTCCCATTATCTTTTTAGTGTAAAAAAAAAAACACTGTATCACTGTCCCAATGTTGGTGTCATATTTATCTTGATTAATTTGTATTGTTAAAGTTTCTGTGATAGAAAGAGGGAAAAAATATAACATATTCCTGTAATCTGAAAACTCATTTTTAAACAGGGTGAAGCAGGATTGCCAGGAGTAGCTGGCTTGCCAGGTCAAAAAGGAGATAAAGGAGAACAGGTAAGATACAAGTCCTCTATGATACCTTCCAAGGCGTTACCTTTGTTCTTCCTCCTTTCTATAACGACAGTTTATGCTGCTCTTTTGAGAAATCCATTTATATACCTGTTAAATTAAACAATACAAATAATAAATAACATATATTATAGTAAATCAGAACAGCACCCATTCTATGTTCCCTCAATTTTCCTAGTGCTTTTTTCCAATTTACCACCGCTGTTCTGGACACTGCAGAGAAGATACCCAGAATGTGGTTTAACTAGGCCATCATATTGGAAACTGTCCAGCAATAACTCATCCAGTGCAGGTCATCCCTCCTTTGTAATCTGTACCACCTATGGGAGGGCTGCCATCAGCCTCCGCATCATGTTAACCTGGTGCCAATTCCCTTCTCTTCTATAAGGTGTCATAGTCCCTGAGCAAGTTGCCCCTGCTGAGACCCTTTTCCATTCCCCCATAGTGCACCCTTTCAAGTGGCAGGCTCATGTGTCCACTTTTTGGGGGGATGGGATCCTGCGATCCAACCACCTTGACTGGGTCTCTGTGTTACACTTCACTTGTTGCCAAGAATGGTTTGTTTTTAGCAGTCCCAAGGGGCTTGGCACCTACAAGAGTTTCCCTCCGGGAGCCTGTGTACAGTTACGGCATGCACTGATACAAAGTGGAATTTATTTTGCCAAAAGGTACACAGCATTCAGCAGTGGATTTAAAATAACAAAACCCTCCTTTCATACTGTCATACATGTGCTTGGCAGTCCTCTCGAGCTCCTAGGAAGACCTGACTTAGTCCTTGTGCCCCTCCATTCTCCCTGGACACCAAGTTACAGCCTTCTTGCTGCAGACCTCTGACTCCCAGTCAATCTCTTCATTAGCTTCGTGGAATGATAACCATTTACCCCCTCTCTATTTGAAGGACAGATCTTTTAACAGATGAGCGTCTCTTGATCTCCAGATTCTCAGCTTTGGCAAACAGTCCTGTAACTGGGTTTGGGGCTGAGGTATCCCTCTTCATCTGAACATGACTATTGTGTTAACAAGGGTGTTAGAATCATAGTGTTCTTTATCTAGGACATTGCTTTACCTTTCCTGCCTGATTTCTTTTAAAATCCCTTTTGATCTAAGGATCACAGGGTAATGTCACATAGGGACACCTAATGGACATGATACTTGTAAAAAATAATACAAGTTTTCTAGTTCTCGACACAAGGGCTAAAAGGGTGGAAAAGAAGGGGTGTCCTCTGACTGTACCAGGCAGTTGTTGCACCAGCCTCATTCCCATCTTCTTTAGGAGATGTCATCTCCTAATCCATTTCCTATTCTGGAATGTCAAGAAACCCAGGTGCCCTACTGAACAATTTCCTGCACTGGGTAAAATTGCACATCAGCAATTTTCTCTGCTGCTTCCCCCACAACATGCCTGGATTCCCAGACTATCTACAGTTCCTTCCCTAATATCTGCAAGACTCTAATCCTCTCTCCAGATGGAGAGGTGTACCACCTCTTCCTGAATAAACTGGGTATTAGATATGCAATTTCAGGTTGGGCATTCACCAGTCTACCCTGTTGATATAAATTAGCCATCAGTGGATTTATCCCTCTCCTGGCCTTGTCCATACATGAAGACCAGACATCTCCCCTTCCTGACCGCTTCCTGTGGCATCTCAAACCAGGTTATGGTTATGCCTGGGAAAGAGGCCTAGCTCCACCCCTAATCTGTCTTTGTCCTAATCTTTAACTCAACCCTTTTACTAAATCCCCAGATCGTTTGCTCCGAGATGCACCCTGATCCATTCACTAGACTCCTCTTTTTGGCCAATGACTGTAAAGAGGGGCATCCAATGACCCTTGGGTGTTCCCCTCCATCCATGCCACCTCAGAGGTGCCTTACTGCCGAGGTCCAGCAACTCCAGGAAGAATTAGTGACTCACCTGAGCATCAATTGTCCAACCTTGTGCCTGCACATCCAGACACCAACTCCTATGACCTGTTCACATGATCCTGAAGGAAGGGATAAATGGAGAGATTAGCACATTTATACCATTGAGCTAGCTTCCCTGGTGGCTTCCATATCCTTGTATGCATTTGGACACCACCATTGATAACCAGATATTCCAGGCTGTGCTGCAGATGTCGCTACTCCAGTACTGAATGAATAGGATTACACTTCAGTGGGGAACTTCAACAATACCTACTTTTTGACATCACCATGAAATGAAATTTTCTTCACAGGGAAGGTAGTTACTTGGAGGAGTTGGGGAGGAGGCAGGGAGTGGCCTGGCACCAGTGGCCTTGACACTAGGCCAGTCTATAATGCTTTGAATGGGCCAATCCCAGCCCTGCACGTTCTTGTAGTGCTATGACTCACCTTGCCAACCTTTCATTGTTTTTCTCTCTCGTTTTTTTTTTTTTTTTTGACACTTTGAGTCAGGGTAGCTGATATGTCCAAACCATTTCAGATCCCAAAACTCGAAAGCCCTATCTGAATCCTTCCTTACAGACACCTACTAGCTGTGATCAAGACCACCACCTCCAATAGCTTAACTAAAACTGCCTGCCAGGGTTCTGGTAACTCTATATTCTCCTGCAAAATGGGCTTCTCAATAAATAAGCCAAAATAGCATATGATGCCAGCCTATCATGTGTCACAGACTGTACCTGTCTTATAATGACCTCTTAGTGGCCAAATATGGTGCTATAGGTTCTCCCTGCTTCAGTTTCCCATGGAGTCATCAATAAATTCAATGAGGCTTTATATAGAGAACAATGCCCCTTCTGAGGTGTTTAGTTTATTAACCAGAGGCCCAATGAACATAAAAGCAAGACTTCACCCAGCATCTTAGCTGGGTGACGGGTCAGTCTTTGTGTATTCATTTCCACCTGGGTCCACCATTCCCCGTCAGCAGGGTTCTCTCATGTCAGGCCTCTTCATAGAATCATAGAAGATTAGGGCTGGAAGGCACCTCCGGAGGTCATCTAGTCCAATCCCCTATTCTTGCTGCTGCCTGGGGAGATCCTTCCCCAGAGCAGGGTATCTGTGGAGATCTGCCAACTGCAGCGGTTTTCTGAGTCAGAATGTAGTGTTCCTGACAAGCTAGGCTTCCTGACACTGTTTGGAAGTCCTCTGTCCCTAGGAGTACACCTTCCAGACTCCTTGCTCTAGTCAGCATTTCTCATCAGAGGCTTCCTTTCTTTAGAAACCTCCCACTCCTCAGAGCTGAGCCATGGTAGCCTTAGGGATTTGATTACTTCTAGGTGGGTCTGAATTGCCTTGTTCTCCCTTATAGGAGCCTGTCAAAGACAGGCTGACTCCCCTGAAAGGGGTACCCCCTATGGCACTATGACACAGTACCTGACCCTGAAGTAGGTCAAATTCTGAGAGGGCTTGCTGCTGCCATCGGTTGGAATTGATTAAATTCTTCAACACCCCCAACAATACCCTGGTGTTTGAGGGCTAGTTTCTTTGCATTAAGATCAAATTGATCAAGACCCAAGTTCCAGAGGTCAAGCTGCACCTGAATACACCTGCTCCTTGCTGGATCCCAGTGCCAGCTGTTAAATTCTGCCCATCTCACACTCCAAGTGACTTGACAAACTGGCAGTTACCAATGTGGACCCAGTGCCTGGTTTTTACTTCAGGATCACCTCATTCACTTTTGATCTTACATTGCCAATAGTATGGGAAAGAATTCTCAGAGGGTATGTGTCTTATTGTCTTCTTCTAGACCCAGTCAGCACCATCTACCCTGGTGGAAACTCCAGAGCCAGTGCCCCCTGAACATCCAAATGAACTTGCAGGCCTGATTCCAATGTCCAGTCTTCCCTATTGCCTTGAGGAACCATCCCAAAACCCTCGATTTCTTGATTTGCCCTTAATAATAAACTGGATCTGACCTTGTTTGAGGAAACAACCAACTGCGAGGTGCAGTATACCTATCCTATGGGGATCCCCTGGGATGTGAAATTAAAGATGACCAATCTTGTAGTTCATGCAAAATAATCTTGGCTTGGGTGTACCGGCCCTCATTGCCAACTACCTCATTCCTGTCAGTTTATTAGCAGTGAGTAGAGATACTCGCCTCTACATCTAACTCAGTCTCCAGATAAGCCAGTCCAGTGTGGGAGGGTGTTCAGTTTTCTTTTGTTGGCAGTACTCCTAACCCACCAGTCACCTGAAATGAGGCCAACTGGCTTCTTTCCTCTCTTGAATCCACGCGCTTGCTGCAAATAACCTTTTTTCCAGATTGCCCAGCCTCTGTAAATCAGAAACCTGATCTGCATCCCATCATTCAATCTGTACTGAACTGTTGGAGGCTGAGCATGACCATGAGCATACCTTCGGTTTGGCCGTTTGAAAATAACTTGACCCTCATTTAAAAAAAAAACAAAAAAAGCCCTGAGCAGATTGAAGTCCCAGGGGTTACTAGGCGTAGCCAGAAAGCAGCTTAATGTGAACCTCAAGCCCTCATCAAAATTACAGTAGTGCAAAGGAGGAGTAGAAGTTTATTATTCTGGGTCTTACCCATCATTCAGTAACTTCCTTAGATGAAGGTAGTTTCTTAAGAGATATTCCCCATATGCCTTTTTTTCTGCACCAACTTCAAAAGAGAGGCTGGCAGATCCGGTATCCAAAGGGCTCTGTAACTTCTTTTTTCCCCCTTTAAAAATAAAAAGTGTTGCTAACAATGTAAACTGTCTCTGGATTTGAAAATTTGGAATAATTTTATCTAATCTACTCCTTATAAAAACAATGTTTAGTTCTACTGAACACTCTTCCCACACTATGCTCTCCCTTGTTAAGGAAATCATGCTGAAGTACCCATAGCAACTTGAGCTCTATTCTCGATGAAGCCATTTCCATTCTGTCACTACTAGTTATGCTCCTAGATAGGGAGCACTTGAATGCCCCCACCCTGTTTTAATGTAGTGTTAACTCTCCTGGGGGAGAGGGTATTTTTTTTGAAAAAAACTTAGTGTTTGTGTTTGCCTAAGTTCCCTGAGTGAATTTGCCCTCAGTGAAAGCTCGGCTTTCTTGCTAAGCTCAGTTGCTTGCTAAGATCATGTTTCCAATTTGCCTGTGGTGAAATGAATAAACCGCTGTCATTACAAAGGATAACACCATATGAGCCAAATCCATCCATTCTAACCATATTTAAATATCAACCACTTCCCACCTCACTCCCATACACATTGCAGCCATCCATCTAAATTCCTCTGAATGGGCCCAATACCCTAAATGTACTGTGGACCTAACAGATAATTTGCCATATTTTGACCAAGACCAAGTCTCTGTCTGAATGTCTGTTGGTTGACCTGCCTGCATCAATCAAGTGGGTGCTTTCCCAGATCCAAATTACACAGCTAGTCTTCAGGTCCTTCTTATCTCTCTCTGCCTTCCTTCCATCATGGGGTTTTTTTATGCCATAATGAGATTTTTATATATTGCCCTTTAAATATCATCTCTAGTGTCTTTGAGAAGGTGCACCATGATTGTAGCAGCCATTCTGTTTCAAACTCACCTTGCTGAAAGACTGGGAATGTCAGCTGCAGTGGCACTCACCATGCGATATTCCTCACTGTCTCAATGGCTTTAGCCCCTATCCCTGCGTTCCCTCTTTAAATTGTATTCAGAAGCGTTTGATCCATAACTTTCTGTTAACTAGAAGGACCCCCACTCTCTTGGCTGCTGCCACTCCCTCAGTCTTGCACCCATGCAAGCCTGCTGGGTCTTGATGCCCAGATTTCATCACAGAGGGTAGGTTGCTTTGCCTTCCCAATAAGTGTGGGCAGTTGGACCCAGAAAATCCATAATCCCATCCTACTCTGATGTCTACAGCATGACAGGCTGCTGTTAGCTTTTTCCAGGGCAGGCGAAAGCCAACAATTTTCAGCTTCCAAGTACAGAATTTGTTAATATTTTTAACATCTCTCAAAACTTAATATAAATATTCTGCATGTAGCAAAAGTCAGAAGTCACAGGGTATTTGCCTGAGGTTTCATACATTTTAATATAATTTCTCTTGTGGTGGTTTTCCACTTTCTGCTGAGCTGAAAACTTTATCTTGTTTCCTGTTCTGGAAACAGCTTCTACATCCTTACCAGGGGGTATGGCTACTCCGAGTCTTAGGCTACGTACACACTGACAGTGGCAAATTCACCACCATCAGATAGACATTTCCAGTTTGATTGAGCGGCAGTGAAGAGACACTTAATCAATCTGGAAGTTGATATAATAAAACCACTTCCCCAAAAAGCATAGCACTGCATTGACGGGAACGCATTTTCCATCAGTGCAGCGCATTGGAGACAGTGTGCTAAAGAGAATTTACGAAGCCGACGGGAGTGTAGACCAGGCCTTAATTAGGCATGTGCTGTGATTACAGTGTAATTGGCATCAGGTGATGTAAACAGCCAACTGTATCACCTATGTGTAAAAATTCTTAGGAAAAATAATGTTCCTGATAGTAGTTTGAACAATAATATGTTAATTGAACATGCATCCTGTGTTGCTCGCTATATTGGAATATTACTAAATTGCTGTAAAATAATCTTTGTTTTTATTT
Organism: Mesoclemmys tuberculata; assembly: GCA_007922155.1. Taxonomy (NCBI): domain Eukaryota; kingdom Metazoa; phylum Chordata; order Testudines; family Chelidae; genus Mesoclemmys; species Mesoclemmys tuberculata. The sequence goes on along the minus strand of ML675604.1, from coordinate 79,843,913 downwards.
ACTTAGTTTTGAAGTGAAATTAGAGCTCATGAAAGGTGCTTGATTGACATCCGTGGAGAATTAAATATTTTATTATAGCAATAAGCTGCTCCAAGGAGTGCGCTGATAGGCTGTTCGTGAATGCCTTAGGTATATTGCAGCCACAAAGGTTGAGTGCCTTCAGACATTATAGTACCTATTGATGCACATCCTGGAGTGGTTTATGGCTATTAGAATATGGTTTGTTCATTTACATTTTAATTAAAAGAAAAAAAGTGTCTTTCTACTAGGAAAAATACATTCTAGGATAAGGAGAAGGATAAGAGAAATTGCTAGAGAAAAGAACTCATGGAGAACAGGAGTAGTTTAAAATTGCCCTTTTCTCTCTCCACCTGCTCTCCCTGCCTGCTTCCCCTTCTTCCTCCTCGCTTCCTCTCTTGCTAAATTCCTAATAAACAGAATTGGCAGCCTTAAATCACCTGCCAGTTTAGGCACCTCAAGACTCCTGAAGCTGGAGAAGTAACTAGACAATGTTTAAGGTGAAGTTTAATTTTAGGGGCATGAAGTGGTTTAAGACTCCCAATTAAGTTTCTCAGGAACTTAGGACAGGGCAACAGGAGGCAAATGTAGGAGATCAGAGGTAGGAAGGGGAGGGTGACCAGACAGCAAGTTTGAAAAATGGGGACAGGGGATGGGAGGTAATAGGTGCCTATATAAAAAAAAAAGCCTCAAATATAGGGATGGTCCCCATAACGTCAGGACATCTGGTCACCCTAGGGGAGGGCATGCTAAAAACTTTTGTTGCTTTTGCAGCCAAAACCTGTAACATCATAAATGATGTGGTGGAGAAATAGAGCAGAACACAGAAAAAAATCTTTTCTTTTCATACTTTCTCTTTTACCCACTTAACATAATGGTGAGAAATAGTCTCTTCTTTCCTTTCGTGAGGAGGTCTCAGCTGTGCACCATTAAAAGTTGGTGCAGCATGAAAAAGATTTAACCAGCCATTAGAACTTGGCTGGGGAAATTGGTATTCTGAGCCATTATGATCTGGTGTTCTCATCTAATTATGCACAGAAAATGCATGGCTCAGGCAACAGCATCGCTGCAAGCTTTTCTGCATTATTCTACCAGCAGTGGGACACCACGTAGAGGGGAATGGCATTAATTCATTCAGCATGTGGATTTGGTTGCTGTCTTTTCTGCTGAAATTGAAAGCAATTTATGATTGGTGTGTTCTGTGATATGGACATCTGGGCACTGGACTTGATATCACAAACTCTTGTAATTTAATAACCATCAAGTTTTTAATTGCATCTTCCCCTGTCTGGATTCAAAGCAGTGACCCACAAGGAATTGTTCAATTGTTCTTTTCATTTAGGGCCACCAAAGTACATATTTGGTTCACTGTGTCTAACCTAGGTGATCTGCAGTGTTAAGTCTCCAGACACTTAAATTTTTCATCTGTTTTTAAGTAGTAGCCTTAAAGATTTCAGTCTGCCTAAAAAGGAAAGAAAATTCTCTTGACAGCATATCTCATGTGAATTTTTAGGTCTCCTTTATCTGTTCTTCATGTAAAAAATCATAGCCACATGCATACAGATATCCTGGCTGTCAGCAGTAATTGAACGCAGGAACTTCAGAACTGAAAAGAGGCCCTTCTGCTTGAGCTGAAAGATGGCTCCTTGGGCTGAGAGAAAAGTAATAAGTTGTAGTTACTCCAGCAATCCATTACAGAGCAGACAGTGTTGTGTGTTCTAGACCAGCATATTACAGTTATAAAATGAGAGGTTCACAAAGCACATATTTATCTTTTTTCAGTATCTCGTTCACATATATGTGCATGCACCTCATGTATCAACATACACCCACTTACTCTAGAGAACGTTATGTGGTCTCCTTTTGATACCTCTTTTAGCCTAAGCTCCCCTGATTCCTGCTAAAGAGTCTATGTTCACCATATTTTAAAACCCTGAGGATGGTTTCTTTCATATCTGATATTCATTGCACTGATTAGTGGTGGGCAACTCTCAAAAAGCTTGGAGACTCAGTTCAGATATGAACCCAGAAGTTTGAAAGCCTGTTAGAAATGTCAGTTTTTTGGACTGGATATCTTATGAGAACAACTTTCTTTTGAGCTTTCCAGCATTTCTTTCTTCTGATTAGACCACAAATTCAGTTAGAATGGTCTTTAAGATAGCAGGACATTTCTATTTTTGGTGTCCTTTGGAACACACAAGTATTAAAGTGCAAATGTGAAAAGTAGGAAGAAAATGTTAAATTAACTTAATCAGACCTAAAAAACCCACTGGATTTAGGTGGAGTGTGAGTGGTGGTAAAGGTTCATGGAAGGGTATGTTTTCATTTTATCTGGATCTATTGAGGACAAATGCAGAATTGTATGTAATGTGACACTTAGGAAAATGTATGTGCACTAGGCCAAATTATGTCCACACTACCATCTATTCATTGCGTTTGCATGTATCCTACTAAAACAACATGGCCTTGTATGTGCGCCATACTCAGCTGGTGCTTTCCTTCCCATATCAGATTAATTTCTTGAAATTGTAGATTTTGTTTTCAACCGTAGGCATTAACATTTCATGAATCCAGGGTCACCCACTGTCATGTAAATACGTTTTATGTGACTTCAATCGTGAACTTGAGATGTGTATCTTTGACCAAAATATGTTTTAATAGCCTATCTTAGATCTTTAGACATGAAATGAATTAAATTTGTCAGTTTAAAGACAAGTTGCTCTTGCCATTGTTTTTAATACATTTTGCTTTAGGTTAGTTTTGCTGTATGTGATCCTACAAATGTAATGCATGATAAAAGAAACAAGGTTCCATCAGTACTAGCATATAATTTCTAGTTTTACAATAGGTGCACCACATAATGCATGAAGAATGTGTGGCATGAAGATTAAAAGGTCAATTGCCTTTGAGGCATTCTGAATAGTTAATATAATAGGATGATCAAAAATATAGTGCTGCGGGCAATGTCAGATGTGCAAAATTGTTTCCACTTCAAACTGGGAAATGATTAGCAGCATAGGATGGGAATATGTTGTTGTCCACACAATCATTATATAAAACTTGGTTTTGCTTTATGAGAAATCTTGCAGGAAAATTGACAGGAACATTTTATTATGTTGATCTAGTAAACTTCCATCCTATCTGCTTATGACTCGACAGAAGCGAGTATTATAAAAAATATACCAACCCTCCCGTTATCTGTGACATATATGAAGTCTCTGAAGTCTGCTATTTATTAAATACTTTACTCAGTAAATACCTTGAGTTCTGTTGAAAAGAATTGTCATTGTGTAGTGTCTTTGTAGTGAGTATTAATGATAGGTTTAAATTCGTTTTTTAATGCAAGGTCATTATGCTATTTCAAAATTTCATTAAACTGAATGTATTTCTTGACCCATAACATTGACAAGATATTTTTTATGTTCAGTTAATGAAACTGTTACCATCTTTACTGCATTTAGGCATCATTGCTTAGTGGTGGGATGGATGAGCTGACAATTTATTTCCCTTTCTTTGTTTTAGTGTTCCTTCAAGATCTGCATGGCTAACTTTATATGGGGAAAACCAGGGTGGTTTTATTTTGTACAAATCTGAAACAAATGGGTCATTTATTTTCTTGGAACCCTGAACATCTTTTCACTCATTTCCTTATATCCCTTCTTCTGTAGAGATGCGATGGCATGATAGCCTGACTTTTTTTTGCTAAACTCACTCTGGAACCAATATTACTGTCATTCCAGAACTGTCCAGAGGGGTTTTCTTTTTTAAAATTAGTAATGTGGGGTTCTCTACTGTCACAAAGCTAAGGCTCTTGGTGTAACACTTCAACCTCGAGGACCATAGGACTGAGCAGTTTTGAATGACAAGTGTAAAATGTTTGTGTTTGTACCTTTTACCCCTCTCAAACTGACCCTGGTTTCAAGGTTAGAGATGTATCGATAAACTTGAAGAAAGATGTTTGTATCAAGGGAAAGTCTGTGAGGCCTTCTCAAACAGCTTCACCTTCCCAAGTAGCTGTTGCCTCTTTAAATAATCAAAAAATCATAGGACCCTAGTTTTCCACTTCCACAGCAGGTATATCTATCACCAGGCTACAGAGTAATTTTCTCTCTCTCTCTCTCTTTCTCTGGCTTAGTGACTACTGAGGTATTTATCCACAGTGTAACAACTTCAACAGGAGAGATCAAGGGAGCCTAGCATCGAACTATCCCATAGCCCAGTGATCAGGCTACCCTCCTGAAAGGTGGGAGACCCTGTTTAAATCCTCTGACTGAGGTAGAGGGGCTAATTGAACCCTGACCTCCCACATTTCAGGTGCTTGCTCTAACTACTGGGTTAAAAGTTACAAGGTGGGTGTCAGCATCCCCACTTTCAGCCACTGTTCTGTGTGGAGTGAGGCAGGTGCCTAACTCATTCTCATCACAAATTACTTAGGCACCTAAGCCACTTGATTCCAGTAGAGCAGTTCCTAGTTGTGTATTGCTAGCAGATATAAGCGCCTCCTGCAACCCGGATTTAGACACCTAAATCCCTGAGGTGCAGGGTTTAGGACACACACCTCTGCTGAGCAAATCCTACTGGCTGTTTTAGGCATCTTTCCACCTAGCTTGCTGGCTTTTGTGCATCACATTCTTAGGTGCCTAGCTTTAAGTCTCTCTGTGGATCTGGGCCTTAGTGTCCTGGTTTAGGATGTTCCTTTCCTGCTACTTATGTGGGAATCACATTGTGTTTTGAAGACCTTTGGTGTATATTGAAGATTGGCCATTACTGATGGTCCCTTTAATAAGATATAAAGTAGGGGAAGAGGCAACCTGGAACTCCCCGAGTCTTAGGGAGAAAGTTCTGCCTTTCTCCAGGAGAGATGTGAGGTCACCTGAGCCTAACCCTTCAGGGGTGTTATCTGCTCCCAACTCAAAACACCAAGGATTTCATAGTAATTGGAAGAAGGGGCTAGTAGTGGAAAAGACTACAGTGCAAGGGAAGGAGATGGGATTCCCAGGATTGTCAGAGTTCATTCAGTCATTCGGTGTAACTTTCAAACAACTTGAAGAGATGGATTTGCTGCCAATCGTTTTGTGAATAAAACTTCTGAGTTCAGTTCACCATAACCTATAGAATCCTGCAGTCTATCATAGTACAGGTTTTGAACTCAGATTTTCTTCTACAACTAGGCCACTAGTCTAGTCACATTATATTCAGCAGTTATATTTCGTAGTGCATGAACATTAGTTATAGTGCAGTGTAGTTACACTGTAATTACCATATGGTTCTAATTTTTGATACCTGTAATCCTTGTAATCAGATTCTTTACTCAAGTGACTCCCTTTTGTGCCTTTGAAAATCTTCCCCATGTTACTTATTATTAGCCCTTTAGTTTTATACTAAACACATGTATATTTTTAGAATCTTGTCTTTAAGTCCAAGTCTCTCTAATCCTGAGCTAGCAAATGAGGGAAGTCTTATGAAAGCAATATTTTTTTACTGAATATTTTGGAAATATCAGGATTAGCCACTTTGTCTGATAAACAATTGCTGTTGATAGTTTCTCTGGGTGACACTGATTTTAATTCTTTTTCAGTTATTACACTCAGTTGTTGTCTATTAATTTATTTGCTTATGTTCATGAAGGACACATCCAATATTCAGTGTATTCCTAGCATGCTCAAGGACAAGTAAGGCTGGTCTAACAGATGGAGATAGGGCTGGAAGTCAGTGAACCTAGTTTTTCTCATCTCTGCCACTGATTCTGTGCCTCAGTCACCCCATCTGTAATTTTGAGTTAGCGATGCACGTGCATCTTTGTAAACTACTTTAAGACCTATGAATGAGAAGCAAAACCTGGTTGTTGTCATAGAACAACAGCAGATAAATTAAATAATGTACATACCCCCAGTGTTTCTTTTTTCTGCTATTTGCTATCTTCTGATGTCTGTATGAACACTCAGTCATGCCTTTATAGGATGTATAACATAAAGCATCTGTACTCTTTATACTCTGCTTATTAAAATCACAATTATATGATGCAGGAATAACTTCATAATCCAATTTGCTATGGAATATAGTTGTCTTAAGGTCTTTAGGAGAAAAGTCTATCTACTGTTATGAAACAGCTGTGTAAATTTATCATGGTTGGCTAATTAGTAAGTCATTTGCACTGAGAGCTTTTTTACATAAGTAGCATAGAGAACAGTATGAATTTATAACATATAGTATGTAAAAATATTCTGCTGATGTCTCTTAAAATAGCTGAAAGTGCACAGGAAGCAAAGTATGATGTAACATTAATTCTGTTAGTGATTAGACAAGCTAACAGGAGTCATTCCTGCTGTTCACCCTCTCGTAATGCCGGTGGCCTTTTGTCATTCACACACTGAAGATTTTATTCTGCTGTTGGTATTGAACTTAACATATCTATATTCAAGACAATTTCAATATGAAAAAAAAATGAAAAAAACCGAATCATTACTTCAATTCACTGGATTTGATTTTTTGCAGGGAGTGCAGCTGCATACACATGTGTAACTCATTTTACTTGATTTGCTGATCCCACTCACATGACATTAAATAAGAGTTGTCAGCTGGCTTGTGCAGGTGCAATCATTTGTGTGTGTCTGTGAATGGTTGTTACGGCAAGAGAGGGAGAAATAGAGACAATGGCCAGGGTTATAGACAACAGAGAAACATTAAACAATATAACTTGGGATCATTTCAAAGTTAGCATAGAAGTCATCTGGAGAAATATTCTCCCTTTGGAAACTGATAACCAGAAAACATGACTCTCAGATCCTAGACTGTTTTCTTCACTTAGTGTCTAATTCTGTAACTTTTCCTCCCACCGTGTAGCACTTATGTGAGTAATGCCATTGAAGTCAGTCTATTATTGTCATATGAGTATGTTGACTGAAAAAGGGCTACAGCATTGAGCTTTTAATAGCTAGAAGAAAGTTTCTTGTCTAGATAAGAATAGAAAGACTTTGTGATAATTAGAGTATCTAATATTGCTTCAGTGTTTTTGTCATTTTCCCTTATATTAAATTTCAAAACTTCACACATTCTCATATTTGAAACTATTAAGAAAAATTTAGGTATGCGATATTTCCTTCACTTGTTTTTAAAAACAGTAGTTCAGGACTACTAAAGTCACTGAGGTTATGCCCGTTTACATCAGCTGAGGATTAGTCCTATAAATCTTTTAGCAAATTTGCAACAAATTTTATGCTTTTTTTAAAATTTTGGGAGCAGATGGATTTAACATTTAAAGGACTTGTTAAAACATGGTGTATATGCTCCAATTTTTGTGAGAACCTCTTTTGCTCCTGACTGTTAGCATCTTACGAGAAGAAATAATTAGTTACAAATGTGAATTACTAGCTGCATGTAGCATATATGTAGACAGTGGGCTAAATCCTGCAATGAGATTTTGTTTTAGGGCAGTAGGATTTTGACCCCTGAAACCTCCCATAAAATGACAAAATATTGATTGGAAACACTTGTCCTTTTCTCCAGTATATCTTAATGAGGAGTGAAGGTGATAGATACAGATATTTGCCTACACACAACCCTCTCACAGAAAGACAAACCTTGCCTTCACACTTCTGCAATGCATAACAATACAAATACCAACTTTTTCATTATAATGAAAGTTGATGACAGAAGTGCCAGCCCAGAGGTATAACTTCAGTACCTCAATGAGTAGTCCCACTGAAGTCAATGGAACTGCTTGGGGTAGCAAAGTTAAGCATGTGTAAGTGTTTACCACATTGAGCCCTTAATTTTCAATTGTTTTTCTTTTCTCTTTTTCTGCCATCAGGCTTTTTTCCCAAGTTTATATCGCTCATATTTTCACTCAACAATGTTCTCATAATGAGAGCACCATTTAGTGACATCTTGTAAAACTTGGTAGAAAACACAGTGGTATACATGGAAAATAAATTATCTGTTAATATGTCGCCTTGGTAGCAAGGCAAATTCAGAAATCTTCAAAATCTCTAAATATGCTATTTATCTTTTAGGGTGAAATGGGTGTTAAAGGAGAAGATGGTGCTTCTGGGCTTCCTGGGGAAAAGGTATGTTTGTGGACCTAATTGGATAGAAAATGCTAAGACAAAATTTCTGAGATACTGTAGAAAGATACTACAATATTTCAACCCTTGTTCTTAAATAGTAAGCATCAGCAGAAATTTAGGGAAAGGAGGCTTTGTACTGTCTATATGTAGGTGCACTTTCATTCTTGCATCTTTAAAATGAATATCAGAAATTTTAAAAAATCATGTATAAATATATTTGAATCTCAGAGTAATGCTAGTGTCTGTTTATCTATTTAATATGTTCATTTTGAATAACTGTTGGTTAAATTAGTCTAATATAGGGTCTAATAATCGGGGTGGTATAGTATCATGAATGGAATTGACTCAGGTTCAAATGGCTTAAGGAGTTTTACTAACTGAAAAGATTATTTATGAAATTTTAATTACACAGTTGGGATTAAGAACTAGTAATGCAGTCCAACAATACAAATAAATCTCAGTGATTTTATGTATGGTAAGATGAGTATGAAATGGAACGAACATTTCATGCTAATAGTATTAGGCAGAGAACAGTGAGTAACTTCTGTAGGAATCTGACATCTAAGAACTTCCTTATACAATTTATTTTAATCCTATTTCATAACTTAAATTTTTACCATTTTAAAAGTAAATTGTATCCATTTGTCAAAACACAGCAGTCTGAAATTATAAAATGAGAAGCACTTCTCATCAGTACACTGTGAAATATTTTTAAAAATGAAGTTTAATTACAATTTGAATTTGGCGCCTATTAGTAAAAGCTATGTTTTAAAATAGAACAATATAATAGAGGACTGGATTGCTCTGGGGGTTGGTTTTAGAATACAGAGTCTTTCACCCCAGGATTACCATTTTAATTCAAACACAGTTTGGAAGTGACTGAGTGTTGCTACAGTTGTAGTGGTGCAGCAGTGTCGCTATCGTTAAGGTTGCATCACTACCTCTGTTTAAAGGTTGACCTTTACATAAGGTCCTCTAAAATCAACATGCTTAGTTGGATTTCTCTAAAATTTGTTGTGCCTCAGGACTGACCCATTTGAGCCAGATCTAGAGATAGGGTATTCGGACAAAATGGTCTCAATCGGACAGTTTTTATCCCAGGTAGTGCATGGCACCCATTAAGTCTCTGGGGGTTTAAAAAACTGTGAACAGTATTTAAGAATGTGTTCGTTTCTTTGCTGGCAGAGATGTGCAGACTTGGGAGGATTACAGTGTGCATGCACCAATAAAGAAAAGAACTGTCAGAGTGTTTCTGTGCAGCTTATGTGTAAATTAATAAAAATATGCACGGTAGGACATCAGTAATGACACTCAAAATAAAAATGGAAATATTGTACATACTTGGCTCTTTCTCTGCCTTTACACTTGTTTTCAGAAATGTAGCTTTTTCCAAAACATTTTGTCCATGTAAATTTTTACAATTTAGATTGTACAGGGAGAATTGTAAAAATCATCTTGCATTAGGATAAGATCTGTTTAATTCCCATAATAAAGCATATCGTGTGGTTTCCATAATAAAATCAGAGGTACAAACTCCATTTTTCTAAGTCATTCCTCTACATTATTGGAAGATGTTGTTCCTTCCCCAACTTGTATACTTAACTGCATTTAGTATTCTGTCTTTGGTATGCAGGGTTAATGTTAAAACAACGAGAGTCCTGTAGCATTTTAAAGACTAACAAATTTAATTTCTGCAGGCATAAGCTTTCGTGGGCTGCAACCCACTTCATCAGCTGCAAGGAATAGAAATCAGGTAGGGGGTGTATATATATACATCCAAGGGTAAGGAACAACAATGGGGAAGGGTAAGTATTAGCAAAGTCCATTCAGTTAGAGTAGCTGAGGCCTAGTCACAACCTTTGATTAGAAGGTGAAAATGTGTGAACAGTGACAATTATTTCTTAATGAGATAACCATTCCAAGTCCCTATTCAGACCTATTTGATTATGTCAAGTTTGCATATGAGTTCCGGCTCTGCAGTTTCTCGCTGAAGTCTGTTTTTGAAGTTTTTTTGCTGCATCTTCACTGTCTCCCCAAATCCCAAAGCTGCTGTCGATTTACACTCAGCAGTATGATCATCTAAAATATCAGAACTTTCTAGTTTTCTTGAGCATTGTAGTCATTTTTCATTTCAGAACAAATTAGAGCTGAATCATCAGAATATTATATTAAAAGTGAACTGAAATTAAATCTGAAACTGCAAGATTAAAGCACATCAATAACTGTTTTAGAAAAATTAACATGCAGCCTATGCAGAGTGTAAATTGTCTGACTAATGAGATACCGTGACGCTTTGGGGGGTTCATTCAGACCAGTAACGGGTTGAGTCACCATGTGCCCTGTAACTTTGGGTGCTTCTGTGCTGTGCAGCAGCCTGCGTAGAGCACAGTGACCTCACCCTGGCTTTCAACAGCCTGATACTCCTTCTGTAGTGACACCAACAGCCTTCCAGTTCCAAGGCTCCCAAAAACGATCTGTTCTGCTGTGCTTATCCCCTCTCTCAAAATCTTATCCAGTTTGTTGCTCATTCAAAGAGACAGTACACAGCACCAGCCTGTTGGTTTGGCTGAGGATTTTACTCTTCAGTTTGAAGCAATGCATCAGCGGCACCGTGGGTCTCCGGTACCTGGGGGTCAAGCCTGCATTTGTGCCCACATCTCTCTCACCCCTCCCCCTGTGCAGGGCATGAGAGGTCCCAGGCTGCCGGCTTCCACCACATGGTACCACCCCCCAGCTGCCCCGGAGGAAGGGATCTGTACCTGTGAGGGGGGCAGACACACCGCTTATCTTCTCCTGATTGGGGAGCTTTCTGCAGCTCATTGCACTGCCCCCACCGCTGCACTTACTTGCTGTGTGGCACCCACCTCTCTCTCTCCGGCCGTGCAGCCCAGCATTGGCTTGGGTGGGGTGTCCACCTGCGAGCTAACATCAAGGGTTTTTTTGTTTCTTTTCCCCATAGTGATAAAGTGGTTTTCTCCCCAGCTAGATAGTCTGATGGTTTTGTTTCCCTTTTATGTAAATGTATTTCTGCTGTCTCTCTTTGCTAAGTTTACATTGGAGACACCTTCAAGCAGGCGGAACCATGTTTCTTTTTCTGCGGCGGGGTACCTTACGCCCTACCTGCCAAACGAATTTTAAGAGCTTGTTTCCAGCACATTTTTTTTTGTACATACACCACACAATAATATTAATGATTAACATGTTATCAGTTCACATTTGATGTCTTCCTTGACAGTTTTAGATGCAGCTTATGATAACAGTGAGTTAGGGTACACTAAGCTGGTTTGGCCAGCTGAGGCTCACTGCAAAATACCATGGAACACCTTGCTCTCTGGCACAGGGTGCTCTTTAGGTCACAGATAACCTCAGCAGATTAGTAAAAATAATTGCAAAAAACAATTATCGACAATGTATATTTACATTTGCTGTGATGTTTGCTAATCCCTTAGTTCACTGTAGCAAACCTATTGCACCTAAGAACTGTTTGATATTGCCAGTATAACAGGTAAAATGGCAGCTACTTAGATTGTTTGTGTTTGTTTTTTTCCTACCCTCCATTAGTCATACCTTCCTCTATCCATAGTATTTTAATTCATAATAATGTACTTAATCTACATTCTGAAAATACTGAATTACTGATTGTTGTAGAATTGCAATATCTGACTTCCAAATGGTTGTAACTGTAATTTTTATGATAGTAGATATAGGCTACATTATGGAAGCAGTGAATTCTCATGCCCAACACCATCCCTCCAGGGCCACTCCGTATGACAGAGACTGAAAGCACCTGGACCTGTTCAGTAGAAAGGTGTATTGCTCAACCTCTCTGCAATTCATAATTGCCAACAACCAAGCATTTATGGCGAAATATGACTACACAAATTATAATAGATTAAATGACTTTATCAATAAACTGCTGGAGGCCTTTAGAGACTCCTTTAAGGCCATCATCCAAGAGTGGCTATTGGTGGGACAGACAGCCTTATAGTCAGCCCTTGATGCTGGCAACATGGTGGCTAGGACCATCTCTGGCTGTGGTGATGAGACGGGCATCATGGCTCCACTTCCCTGGATTCCTGAAGGAGGTTCAGACCACAGTGGAGGATCTTCTTTTCAAAGGTGTAAAACTCTTCACCAAGAAAACTGACACCTCTCTTCATTCCTTAAAGCACGCCAGGGCTACTCTAAGGTCTTTGGGGATATACACACCAGGGCAAAAAAGAAGTTTTAGCCCTCAGTACCAGCAAAGGCCCCATTCGTCCCATTCCTCAGCACAGCGAGGCTACAAGCCTCAAATTAAAAAGGGTAAGTTGTAAAGACAAAAGCCTTCCAGCTCCTAGCCTAAACCCAAACACCCGTTCAGAAACCCTACTTTTGATGGGAAGGTCGAGGGACCACAAGACCACTCCCCACTACTGTTGACACATCGATTTTGCCACTGTTTGGCAGCATTCTGTAGTACCTGGTAACTCATAATCTTGAACAAATGGGTCCTAGAGCTGGTCAGGTTCAGCTTCTCCATCCATTTCTCCTTCTTATCCCCTCCACAACACCCTCCCCACCCCTCTTTAGGGACCCTTCTCACGAGAGTTTGCTACAGCAGGAGATAGACCGCCTCCTGAATTTAGGATTCATGGAACCAATACCTCAACATCTTTGAGGCCAAGGGTTCTATTCTTGCTATTTCCTAATGCCCCTAAGAAAGAGAGATTGGAGACCCATCCTGGACCTCAAAGCTCTCAACAAGTTTATTAAAGCTCAAAAGTTCAAGATGGTTACCTTATTGACAATCATTCCATCACTGGAACAGGGAGACTGGTTTTCAGCCCTTGACCTACAAGATGCTTACATTCATGTTTCGATACTATCGGCTCACAGACGCTTCCTAAGGTTCACCTTAGGATATAACCATTACCAGTACAGAGTCCTGCCTTTGAGACTGTCATCAGCCCTGACAGTATTCTTCAAAGTTCTCATCGTGGTGGCCATTCACCTACATTCTCGAGAGATAATGATGTACCCTTAGTTGGACGATTGTCTCCTCAGAGCCTGATCACTCCAGGAGGCTTGTCAAGCCACCAAGGAGATGATACACTTGTTTATAGAATTGGGCCTACAAACAAATTCCCAAAAGTCAACCCTCATACTGATGCAGCATCTGGAATTCACGGGACCAACCTGGATATTGACAGCCCAAAGCCTTTCTTCCTTGAGACCGGTTTTTATCTGTGATATTGCTTATAAACACAGCTCAATATAACCCCTAGGTACCAACCAAAATCTTCCTTCAAATCCTGGAACATAAGTCAGCCTGCACAGCGGTGACTCCACATGCAAGACTTCAGATGCAGTGCCTACAGATATGGTTCAGTTTGGTTTACAGACCAAACAGGGACAATCTGCAGAAAACTCTGCTGTTGCCCACCAAGATCAGGGATTCCTTGAATTAGTGGAAGGACCCAGCCAATATGAGCAAGAGTACCCCGTTTCTTCAAATACTGCCTTTAGCATTCCTTACCACCAATGCATCCCTCACTGCCTGGGGTACGAATCTAAATGGCCTCCCAGCGCAAGAAAAATGGTCACCTCTAGAGATATCCCTACATATCAACATCCTTGAGTTAGGAGCGGTCAGGAATGCTTGTGTCCCTTTCATCCTGCTGATAGCAGGATCAAATATAAAAGATTCTTATGAACAACACAGCATGTATGTATTATATGAACTGCCAGGGGATGCCAGATCACTCCCTGTGCTCAGAAGCAATGAGACTTTGGAACTGGTGCATCATCTACAATGTCACCCTGTACACATCTTACCTCCTAGGCACACAGGACCAGTAGCAGACAATTAAACTGCAAATTCCCACATGACTACACATGGGAGATACACCCAGAGATACTTCATAGTGTGTTCACATGGTTGGGAATGCTGTCCACAGACCAGTTTGCCACTTACCAGAACAGAAGTGTGTCCAGTACTGTTCCAGAGTGGGGATCAGTCAGCACTCCCTGGGCAATGCTCTTCACCCGTGGAACAAGGGCTTTCCTTACTCCTTCCCTCCGTTTCGTTTTCCACTAAACGTCCTGTTAAAGATAAAGAGGGACAGAGCCCATGTAATTCTCATCACTCCCACATGGCATAGATAAATGCAGTATCCTTACCTGATGCATCTTGTGATGTGCCCACTGATCTCCCTCTTGGCCACGCCACATCTTCTTTCTCAGGGACATACCAGGTATCCTGACTGGGGTATCTTCCACGTCAAGGCTTGGCTCCCATGTGGTTCCAAGAGGTGCAGGAGGTCCTGCTACACCTAGAAAGTCCTCTACACCAGGGGTCCCCAACCACCGGTCCGCGGACCAGGACCGGGCCGTTGGGGTTTTTTTGCCGGTCCACGGCGCCGCGGCTATGCGGCTCTTCAGCTATCTGCTAGGCCAGGGGTCGGCAACCCGCGGCTACCGATCCGCATGCGGCTCTTCAGCCGCGGCTATGCGGCTCTTCTTCACATCCAAGCAGTTCTTAAAAAGGACGCGAACCAGTCCTTAAAAAGGAAATTCTGCGCTGTGGGCCCCACTCTCCAGCTCCGCCGCCGAAATTCACAAGGGCGAGTCAATTTCACGGCGGAGACTGTACCCTGCGATTCCAGCTCCGCCGCCGAAATTGACAAGGGTGAGTCAATTTCTCGGCGGAGAGTGGTGTGAAGTGCTGCCTGCTGGAGTGCCTGCCCCACCCCCGCCCTGCCCTGCCGGTCCCTGGAAAAATAGTCTTGCTTCAAGCCGGTCCCTGGTGCAAAAAGGTTGGGGACCACTGCTCTACACAACACACTTACCTGCAGAAATGGTCCAGGTTCCAGGCTTGGTGTGCATCCCAACAAGTCTCTCCAGCCTTGGCAACACTTCCACATATTCTGGACTATGCCCTGACCTTAAAAAATCAGGATTGTCTCTTAGCTGCTTCAAGGTCCACCTGGCATTTCACTAACCCATAGAGGGATACTCAATTCTGTCTCATTCAACCCTAAAAAGTTCCTGAAGGGAATAACAAACCTCTTCCCTCAACCTCGACCTTCTATCCCCTCATGGAACCTAAACCTTGTGCTGCAAGGGCTGGCGAGGCCCCCTTTGAGCCTATGGCCACCTGCTTGCTATCACACCTATCGGTGAAGACGGTCTTCTTGATTGCAATTGCTTCGGCTAGGAAAAATGGGGAAATAGCAGCCTTGATGGCACATCCCCAGTGTTCTTCCCAGATAAAATCACACTTAGGCCCCATCCAAGGTTCATCCGTAAAGTGACTTCATTGTTTCACATGAATTGGTCCATTCACATTCCAGCTTTCTACCCTAAGCCTCACCAAGACAATATGGAGGCCATACTGCACACGTTAAATGTCAGGAAAGCCCTGGCATTCTACCTTGATATGACAAAGGCCTTCAGGAAGTCCCCTAGACCAGGGGTGGGCAAACTTTTTGACTCACGGGGCCACAATGCGCCACAATGTATTCTAAAATTTGACAGAGGGGCCGGGCTAGGATTGGATGAATGGAGCACCCAGCACCCAACACACTGCACCCCAGCAGCCAACACTTCAGACCACTCTCCGCCGTGAAATTGACTCATCCTGGTCAATTTCGGCAGCGGACCTAGAATCGCAGGGTGCAGTCTCTGCCGTGAAATTGACTCGTCCTGGTCAATTTCGGCGGCAGAGCTGGAGAGTGGGGGCTCACACTACGGGAAGAATTTTTGATCTGGTCCCCTAGTCACTAGGGGAGTCGCGTTCCGGAACCGTGGCTCACCGCGGCTGAAGAGCCACATGCGGCTCCGGAGACGCGGCTGAAGAGCCGCATAGCCGCAGCTGAAGAGCCGCATTCGGCTCGGGAGCCGCGGGTTGCCGACCCCTGGCCTAGACTATTCCTTTCCATTGCAGAAAGATCTAAGGACTCAGTTATATCAGCCCAAAGACTCCCTAAATTGGTCTCCAACTGCATCAGATGATACCAAATCCGTAACATGATCCATCCAGACTCGATCCATACACATTCCACAAGACCAATCACCTTATCTATCACCTTCTTGAAGGATGTTCCCATCTCATAGATCTGCAGAGCAGCGACATGGGCGTCAGTCCACACATTCGAAAAACATTACGTGATCTTAGGGGATTCTGCCTCTGATGCCATCTTGACAGTAGCTCCCGAGTATTATCAATGGTGAGTAACCCAACTCCAAAGTCCCAGCCCTCCAAAAAGGGGAGGAAACAAAACAGGGATGGAGGTTTTGTAACTTTGAAATGTTTGTAACTCTGAACAAAACGTTATGGTGTTTTTTCTCAAAAGTTTACAACTGAACATTGACTTAATATAGCTTTGAAACTTTACTATGCAGAAGAAAAATGCTGCTTTTAACTATCTTAATTTAAGTGAAATATGCACAGAAACAGTTTCCTTACCTTGTCAAATCTTTTTTTAAACTTTCCATTTATTTTTAATAATTTATTGAACACAGTACTGAACTGTATTTGTTTCATTTCTTTCTTTCTTTTTTTTTTTTTTTGGTCTCTGATACTGCCTGAGTGCAGTTCGAATTCCCATTTCCAGTTCCAAATGAGGTGTGTGGTTGACCAGTCAGTTTCTAACTTTGAGGTTCTACTGTATATCTATGTTACTAGGTGAGGTCTTCATGTTCAAGTATTTAATGGAAACTATTCTGCTAATACACATTAGAGTGAGATCTTGAGGTTTTGAAGCTCTTGTGATCATCAACCTCTCTTCCATGTTGTTAACTAGACTGGAAAATGTATCCAACATTGATCCTGTCACACTGTCTGAAATGGCTCATGACCATGAGTGCCAACCTCAGGGCAGACACTCCAAGCTGGTGGTATGTTCTCTAATTAGATTTCACCAACCCAGTAACAAACATGAATTCCTAGATCACTGTAACACTCCTACCATAGAGTCAGAGACTGTTCTCTTCTTCCAGTCTGTCTTGCCACCCAGGCAGGCTGGATTTAGTGATAAATGGTCACATATACCAAAAAAGCAGCTTAAAAGAAGTGGAACCTTGGTCAGATGACTAGGGAGGATTATAAAAATACTGCTTGAACATGCAGGAATGAAATCAGGAAGGCCAAAGCGTAATTGGAGTTGCAGCTAGCAAGGGACATGAAAGAACAAGAAGGGTGTCTAAAGGTACGTTACCAACAAGAGGAAGATTAGGAGAAGTGTGGGCCCTTTACAGAATGGAGGAGGCAAACTAGTGACTAGTGGAGAAAGCTGAGGTACTCAATGCCTTTTTTGCCTCTCTCTTCACAGACAAGGTCAGCTCCCAGACTACCACACTGGGTGGCACAGAATGGGGAGGAGGTGAACATCCCTCAGTGCTGAAGGAACAGGTTCAGGACTATTTAGAAAGGTTGGACATACACAAGTCCATAGGGCCAGATGCAATGCACCTGAGGGTGCTGAGGGAGTTAGCTGATGTGATTTCAGAGCCATTGGCTATTATCTTTGAAAGCTTGTGGCAACTGGGGGAGGTCCCTGATGACTGGAAAAAGGCAAATATAGTGCCCATCTTCAAGAAAGGGAAGAAAGAGGATCCAGGAAACTATAGGCCATTCAGCCTTACCTCAATCCCTGGAAAAATCATGGAGCAGGTCCTCAAGGAATCCATTTTAAGGCACTTGGAAGAGAGGAAGGTGATCAGGAGCAGTCAACATGGATTCACCAAGGGCAAGTCATGCCTGACCAACCTGGTTGCCTTCTATGAAGAGGTGACTGGCTCTGTGGATGTGTGGAAAGCAGTGGACATGATATACCTTGACTCTAGCAAAGCTTTTAATATAGTCTCCCACAGTATTCTTATCAGCAAGTTAAAGGAGTATGGGTTAGATGAATGGACTATAAAATGGATAGAGAACTGGCTGGATCATAGGGCTCAATGAATAGTGATCAATGGCTCCATGTCTTGCTGGCAGCCGGTCACAATTGGGTCAGTCCTGGGCCCAGTTTTGTTCAACATCTTAATTAATGATCTGGAGGATGAGGTAGATTGCACATTCAGCAAATTTACAGATGACACTAAGGTAGGGTGAATGGTAGATACCCTGGAAGGTAGGGATAGGATACAGAGTGACCTAGACAAATTGGAGGACTGGAACAAAAGAAATCTGATGAGGTTCAACAAGGAAAAGTGCAGAGTCCTGCACTTAGGACAGAAGAATCCCCTGTACAGCTACAGACCGGGGACTGACTGGCTAGGCAGCAGATCTGCAGAAAAGGACCAGGGATTACAGTGGGTAAGAAGCTGGATATGAGTCAGCAATGTGCCCTGGTTGCCAAGAAGGCTAATGGTGTATTGGGCTGCATTAGTAGGGGTATTACCATCAGATTGAGGGAAGTGATTATTCCCCTGTATTTGGCATTGGTGACGCCGCATTTGGGGTATTATGTCCATTTTTGGGCCCCCCACTACAAAAAGGATGTGGACAAGTTGGAGAGGCTCCAGGGGAGAGCAACAAGAATGATTAGGGGTTGGAGCACAAGACTTATGAGGAGAGACTGAGGGCAGTAGGCTTGTTTAGTCTAAAAAAAAGAAAAGTGAGGGGGTATTTGAGAGCAGCCTTTACCTACCTGAAAAGGGGTTCCAGGGAAGATGAATCTAGGCTCCATCTCAATGGTAGTATATGACAGAACAAGGGGCAACAGTCTCAAGTTGAAGTGGGGGAGGTCTAGATTGGATATTAAGAAAAAGTTTTTTACTAGGAATATGGTGAAGCACTGTAATGGGTTACCAAGGGAGGAGATGGAATCTCCATCTTTAGAGGTTTTTAAGCTGTGGCTTGACAAAGACCTGGCTGGGATGATTTAGCTGAGGTTAGTCCTGCTTTGATCAGGGGGTTGGACTAGTTGACGTACTGAGGTCCCATCCAATTCTAATATTCTGATTCTAAAAATTGAAAAATATTGACATTGCTTGCTATCTCAAGATTCCAGTCACTCCCCCAGATTAATTTCTACCTTATATCTTACACCAAAGACAATGTCTGAGGCCAATCCTGTAATAAATTAATTTAAGGTTTATTAACCCAGGAAAAAGAAATTAGTTGTTTACAGGTTAAAGCAAGCAAACAAGGGTGCACAAATTAGTTTGTTTGTGATTCAAAAGGTGACAGAAATGTGGTAATCTATGAGCATTGAATGTCTTGTTAGGGTTTAACCTAGGTCAGCCCTGTGGATCTTTGCTGTTTGTTTCTAAGCTCCAGTCCTTGTGAGAGTCCAAATAGCAAATACATGAAAAATCCTTTGTTAGCTATTATTATTTCTGTCTTTTGGCATTCCGACAGATCCGATGAGGCCTTCTGTATATACGTCTCCATGGGTGGGTAGGGCAATTAACAAAGCTTTTGTCCTAGGATAGCCTTAATTTAAATAGTTTTCCTGGATAGTCCTCTTGGATGGGGGAGGGAGGAGCCACTCTTCCCATTTGAGTTCACAAGTTCAAATCTGGCATTTTTACAGTTATAAAACAAACTTTTATTTTATCTTGTAGCATGGAATACAGATGTTACAAGTGTGATTAATGCCAAGCAGCAATTTAAAAGCATTTAATAGAGTCTATACACTAAATACAAAGAGAAGTGGTATCCGGTGACAGCTGGTAGCATCATTTGGTAGTATCCCATGTTTGAGAAGGGAAATGACTATTGCCTCACACCAGCTTTTTGAGATCTTTTCTGTTGATTGTATAGCAGTGAATAGGTCTGCCAACCATGCTTGTCCTTTTGGCCCCAAATTCTTAAGGAATTCAGGATAAATATAGTATAGAAGCAAGATGATAACCTTCATGTGGTACTCCTGTTGCCCATTATTAAATAATACAATGGATGTCATCAAAAGGCTACTTACTGGGCATTGATTTGTCAATCTCTTGATATAATTAGACTCATAGGTCAGAAGGGACCAATATGATCATCTAGTCTG
>ML675604.1:79800524-79823448 GCA_007922155.1 Mesoclemmys tuberculata | reverse complement strand
CCAGAAAGCGACTCATGCCCCATGCTGCAGAGGAAGGCGAAAAACCTTAGCAACATGAAATTTAAGAGTCTGTGTCTGGGACATCAAAGAACCATAAGGACATCTTTACCTGTGTACTGACTTAACGTGGAAGGTTTGTCACATGTTAAGTGTGACTGTCTTTCAAGAGTTCTTAAGGAGAATTACATTGATGTTGCTCTACAAGAAACTCAAGATGCAGATTCTAAGTAAACTGTACAATATAAAATTCATGGCTATGAACTCATTGTCACTGTGAACATTGCAAAGTGGCCTTGCCATATACATCAGGCACAATCTTTAAATATGTCTCAGTCTCAGTCCTAGAGAAATCCAAGACCCTGGGAATCTCTATTACTGCAATAAGAATCTGACAGCTGACCATAACAAATATCTACAAACCTCCAAATATTGACTGGTTAAAGTCTGTATTACCCTCCTTTCCCCACCCAGCTGTGTACCTTGGTGATTTTAATAGCCATGGTTCTCGATGAGACTATTGCAGAAATGATGCAGCTGGTGAGGAACTTATAGAGTGAGCCTGATTTATAAATGTTGGTTTCTCAGTTAAATGCAAAAAAAAAATTCAGTTTCTCTGCAAGAAATCTTTAGAGAATGTCTTAGATCATGGTCCTGAAGGGCTGCTTTTATACTTGCACCAGTGAAGTCATTTAGGTGAATGAACTTCTGGAGACTGTTCTACCACCACCACTAAATTAAGGAACACGTAACTTGATCATTCTTGTTCTTGACAAAGAGCCTTGTGTAGTTGGATTACTTCCGTAGGCACTGGGTCAGCATTCTGTAGTCAGGGGTGATATTCCTGGAAAGAATGGTGTTGCTGATTACATAGGGACTTCCATTTTCTTTGTTGTGAGTGTCCTTTGTCTTCTATCTTTTATTGTAACTGCTGGCCTGTGTATCTGACCCAGCATCTAGAGTACACTTAATGCACTTTAGGAAGCTCGTTACTGAGACTTCTCTGTCCCTCATATCTTCCTAAAAATCAAAGAAGCAGGACATTTGCAATAAAGGAAAAATGCTAGTTGAATACAGAAGTCTAATGCCAGTACTTACTGGTACTGCTCATTAGCTCTGTGATGATCCTTTGGACTGGTTCTGCTGAAGAAATCTCTCTGGACTGCGCTGATGTGCCTCTGTAAGGATGTGATTTAAAACAAAACAAAACCTCATGCTCACTGGCTGGACTTTTTAATCTAAGGTGTGCTAGCTGGTCCTGTCTGGGGACCTTTTGGTTGGGGTCTGCTCCAGGGTCTTGATCTAAGGTCTAGTCTGGGGTCTCTGTCTAAGGTCCTGCAGCTGCAGCTGGAATGTGCTGTGGTTGCCACCTCTGAGATGCTGAAAAATTGGCCACTGCTGCCCCTCCCCAGACGCCCAACAAAAATTGTTCATTTCCAGATTCCCACCCCACTCCAACAAAAAAGGTCCTAGTGCTGCTATAGCTAATTATTACAGAAGTATTTTAGAGAATGACTTTGTATACACACACACACCCTTTTACTGTATTTTTATATTATGTCATTTTTCTTACCTTATCCTAACACAGTTCTGGAGTACAGGAGTGTTAATTGTAGAGTGCTCTAGCATGTCACAAGTGGAAAAAACCAACCCTGTACATTAAATCTTTTAACTGGCCAGACAGTACAAAAACAAGTCTGGCCTGTCAAAATCTGACCATTGGCAACCCTAGGATTCCTCCTTCTGTAAACTTGTGGCTGGGCTGTTGCTGTTCTCCTGCTGGCTTCAAGGGGCCACGCCAGGTTATCTGTCCTTTTTATTCCAGCAGCAGCAACAGTTGTTCCTGACTGGTTGCCAAGCAACCAGCCTTCTCCCTCAGGGGCAGTTAACACACTTCCCCTCTCCCCCCACACTCGCTGGAGGGAGCAGCCATTCACATGCACCTCCTCCAAGACACAGGAGCAGCATGCTCCTCCATCCCCCTTGTGCCGGAAAAAGTGGCAGTCTCATTTGACTCTGTCTCACTTTATAGATGAGAACTAGTTGCATCTTGAGTGCAACCTCTTAAGCCCCAGCCCCAGCTTGAATTTTGCACCACTGGCTTTGATTGGACTGTAGTGCTGATGCATCCAGGAGAGGAGCAAGAGTAGAAGCAAGATGACTTTGTCTTCATATAGAGTGCTACAGCCACTGTAGCACTTTAGTGAAGATGTTACTACGCCGACTCCCATCAGCATAGTTAATCCACCTCCCTGGGAGGCGGTAGCTATGTTGATGGGAGAAGCTCATGTCCCATGATGCAGTGATATCTGTCCCGTGTCCATGGGTTTCCGACTGAGTTTCGTGGCATTTTTCAACAATTTCCTGAGCATCCACCATCTCTATCTGAAAAGATAGATTCTCCACTGCTCTCCACTGTTGTTGTCAGTGTTCTGAACACCGTGCAGCTGATCATGCAGTATATTATGAGCTCTCAACACCAGATGACTGTTTGCATTCATGGAGCATCTGAACATGGTGCACTGTCAGTTTTGGGCACATTGAAACAAGCACTGAGTGATGGAATTGCATCATTATACAGGTCTGGGATGACAAGCAGTGGCTGTATAACTTTTGAATATGCAAAGCCACCTACACAGAACTCTGTGAGGAGCTCACCCCTGCCCTGCGGTGCAAGAACACCAGAATGACAGCTGCCCTCTCAGTGGAGAAGACCATAGCGATTGCCATGTGGAAGCTGGCAACTCAGGCAGTCACTAATCAGTTTGGAGTCAGGAAGTCCGCCGTTGGAGCTGTTTAATGAACGTGTGCAGCACTATTAATCTCATTCTGGTATGAAGGACTGTGAGTCTTAGAAATAGGCATGAAATAGTGTATGACTTCTCAATGATGGGATTCCCTAACTCTAGTGGGGCAATAGATGGCATGGATATCCTAATTTTGGCACCGGAATAGCTTGCATCAGAGTACATCAATAAAAGGGGTACTTCTCTGTGGTACTGCAGGCACTTGTGGATCACTGTGAGTGTTTCACTGACATCAAAATGGGTTGGTCAAGGAAGGTGCATGATGCAAGCATCTTCAGGAACACTGGCCAGTACAGAAAGCTGGGACTTTCGTTCAAGAGCAAAAGATTCCAATGGGGGATGTTGACATTCCCACAGTGATCCCGGGAGACCCAGCCTATCACCTACTGCCATGGCTCATGAAACCTTTTACGGGCAATCTGGATAACAGCAAGGAGCACTTCAATAACAGGTTGAGCAGTTGCCAAATGACGGTTGAAAGTGTGTTTGGCAGATTAAAAGCTTGCTGGAGATGCCTTTTATGGCTGGTTAGACCTAAATGAGGAAAATAGTCCAATGGTTATAACCACCTGCTGTGTGGCTGTGTGCTCCATAGTATTTATGAATATAAGGGTGAAAAGTTTCCCCCTGGGTGCAATGCAGAGGCAGATCACCTTGTGGCTGAATATGAACAACCAGATATCAAGGATATTAGGGGGCACAACACAGGGCCATTCAAATCAGGGAGGTCTTGAAGAACTATTTTGACTATGAACACCAGTAAGTGTCTTGGTGAATAGCACTGTGCCATGCTGTGAGTGCTATCCAGCTTGTACTGTATCAATATGAGGTACAGCTACGATGTACAAGAGACAAATAATGATTGCTTATTCTTCACAGAGTATGTCTTTATTAAATAACAATTATTCACAGCACACATAAGAATCTGGGCTGCACGGGTAGTGTGAGCTATGACAGCTGAGTGTAAGTCCAGCTATTGTTCTGGAAGCTGTCTGAAAGGGTGGCATGAATGGGGTACTGAGATGGGCTGGGAGTCTGGACAGAATGTGTGGGTGGAATTTGGGGAGGACATGGAAAGTAGTCCAGTCTTGGCTGTAATGGGGTCTGCGAACAAGTGTGAATTCATTCTGTAGCATTTTGAGTGATTTTAGCAACTCCATTTGCTCCTCCTTAGTTTTTATCATGTGCTCATGGCCTGCTATCACTCACTTCTGGTTTTCCCTCCTCTCTTGCCTATCAGTTTTCTGATTTTTGGACACACTGTATCTCCGTGGCCTTTTTTCTTTTATTTCCCCCTCAGAGAACTGGAGGAGTTCTTGGGACATCTCTTTGGTTCTCTGTGGTCATTTTCTTATCAGCTGTAGGTGCTCAGCAGGTATGGGGGGTTTTCCCTCAAGGGCACATCTGTAGAAGCACAATAAATAAATAATGAACAGCATTGATGAATTAATGTAAAATACATTTTTCTTACTGTCCTATAGCAAGCACACAGCTTGACAGTCAACCAGGGTGTGGTGAGTTGTGTTTGGGTTGGGGACACTCAAGCTAGAGAAAAGGTTCTGGATGGTTGTTTGGGGTATTGATGCAGGAAGACAGTGATATAATTTGAAATTGTGACACCATTTTCCACAGGTGGGAGCCAGGAAAACCAATATCTCACTCCTGAGAGTAAGCAGGGATGCTAGGGTGCATCTCCTCCATGGAAGCAGCTTCAAGCCAGGTCCTTATGCTGCTCGCCTGTGTGCTGCTTTGGTCCTTGCACAAGTGATTGCTGATTGGCGCATGAAAGTTTCCTATAATGGGGGGAAGAAATTAAACAGTTCTGCCAAGAATTCAGCAGAGGATTGGCGAGCACTTCCAGGAAATTGTCTTAGAGATCTCTCTGGAGAATTCCCATGAAATCTTGTTGTGCATTAACACACTTTTCTTCTGCATTGCCTAGCCACATAGAGTAATTGGAAGCACATGCAAATACAGCTACTGTTGTGCATGTCTATCCCTTCAACCATCTGTATAATGCAAGAAAACAAAGGATGCTTGTACCTCATGTAACTGATCAGCATAAGCTCAAAAAAAATCACTTACCTGAGCTCTCTTCTCCTGCATCCTGCACACCATCCTGCCTCCTGGGTCACGAAGAAGTCCTGGCTCCCCATGTCAGCAAACGACCCAGTCTCCTGCTCCACATCATTCTCAAACTTGACATCCTTGTCCACCACTTGGTTGTCAGGGTTGAATCCAGTGTCCGCTGCCTTCGGGCCCATGGAAGTATCCATGGGTCTCTTGGTGGTGGTGATGGGATCACCGTTAAGAGAAGCTTCCAGCTCCTTATAGAAGCAGCAGGTCTTTGGCTCTGCACCAGAGTGACAATTTGACTCCCTAGCTTTTTGGTACACCGGCCGCAGCTCCTTGATTTTCGCACAGCACTGCAGCATGTCCCATTCATAGCCCTTCTCCGCCATTAAACGAGAAATGTGACTATGTATTGAAGTTCCTTCAGCTGGAGAGGAGCTGGGATTGCATAGACTCCCCTCCAGAAGCTCCAGTGTGCTCCAAGCAGGAGAACGTTTGGTGCGTGGAGCTGCCATGGTCCGCTGCAAAGATGCAATGTGAGCTCTCTGCACCAACCAAGCAGGAAGTATAAAGGGGATGGCTGCAGGGCAGTGGAGTTCAAACTGATGGCCAGAGCAATTATGATGGGCATTGTGGGACACTTCCTGGAGGTCATTTATTGCAACATAACCAAGCACGGTATGCTACCCTGACACTTAGTCACTAAAAGTTTGGTGCAAAAAGCTCTATGCCTCTCGTCACAGTGGTTTTATTTTATTGCAAAATCTGGGGAGTTGGGCCGGAAAGAGGAGTGATTGCAGCATGTTTTGATGCAAAAAGCTGACTTTGGTCAACAAAAGTCTGTAGTGTAGACCAGGTTTTAGTCACCAGCTCTGTCAGCAATGAATTTTTCTTCTGATGCTATTGCATTGTAGAATTTATCATGCATATTATGCCTGGTTTTATTTCATGTTTTTGTTTTTCTTTGAAGCATTGTCTGTTGGACTTTGCCAAAGGGTGGATTGCAGATTTGATGGGTTATTGATTGGTTCTGTTAGGACCATCCTTATGTTACACTACTTTTTAAATTAGAGAGGTATTATATTGCATGTAACAAAATTTTTTATGTAGCTTACACCTTATAGTTCAATTTTTTACCTGAAAGAAATTTTGAAAGCTTTCTACAAGCCTCAGAAAATAAATGCTTTTATATTTCATGAATTTTATTGAGGCAACAGACTGTACTGTTGGCTGCTGTGAGTTATAATGAATTGAACTATAAGTCCATCATTGTCAGACTTTAAACTCACCAGGGATTTTAGAGGATCTGTAAATGTGCTAAGTAGAACGCAGGGGAAGACTTTTAAAATAATTTTTGTTCCCTCGGCTATCAGATCTACATTGTGCTTTTCACAGCAAAACTTTTGGGTTGAAATAATAGTTTATTTGCTTTCAGTGAAACCAGGTTAAACATGACTTTTCTGTTATACCAATGGTCTGGCTTCATGCTTTTTGTTTGTTTGTTTCCCCCTCTCATACACACACAACACACACACACAGCTGTATGTTTTTTAAAAATTAAGATAGCGTTTAACTGGCAAATATCCCGTTGTCAAACATAAAAGCAGTCTATACTATAGAACCCTATTTATCTGAGCCTCCATTATCCAGCTCTCTGTACTATCCGAACAGGGGCTGACAGTCCGAGCCCTGCCTCCTGCAACTGAAACTTTTTGCCCATTCTCCAGATTATCTGAATTTTTGATTATCTGATCTGCCCCTGGTCCCAATTAGATCAGATAAATGGGGTTCCATTGCATTTCGATTCTTCAAACAGTAAAACAAAAATAATAGGTACTGAAAATGTGATATATTTTCACAATGGGATCCAGTCAAAATGTCTATTGCAAGCCAGTACCCATGAACACAGAAGACAGGTTGCATGTTTGAAACCTGAATTGATTAGCCCAAGACAACTGTCTGAGGCTGGGCCAAGTCTTGAATAATCATCAGTCATCATTGTTTGCTGTTGTATGAAGCTTCCAAAAATAGAAAAAGTGCTTGCTAACTCTGCAGTTGACTTTCTTGCCAAAGAATTCTCATTCCTAACCTACACTAAAAAAAGCAACTGGCAAAGGGTGTGTTCTGCAGATGGTTCAGCAGTTACACACATGTTGTACAGCTGGTAACAGGTGTTTGATTTGTAATAATCAAATAGCTAGCAGAAGCCAGATTTTTACAGTTGTTAAACAGAGAGCCTAGTCAGCTGATTTTTTTCTTCACAAATTCTCTCATTTTCACTGTTTTTCTCCCTGTGAATTATTGTCAAATTCTTTGCCTTGCTCCACAAGTGAGGGGGGGGAATTGTTTTAACTTGGAATAAGAAAGTATAAGTACTGAACATTGATTGGGACAAATTTATCCCTGATGGTACTTTACTAAATAGTTACAGAAGGGATTAATTTTACCCATTTCCTTTGTGTGTGTAAGATATATTTTCTTTATTGCCAGTAATGCCTGAATATTTACATTAACTGCAATCTCCAGTGATAGGTTTTCATTTGGCTGCCTATGCTTTTGAGTGAAAGCTGCTTCCAGGAGCAGACATGTAAGGTGTATGAAAAACTCAATGGGGGCAAACACCTACTAATTACTTGTACTTTACTAATAAACAGTGGCTCCAGGCTTCATTGTGCTGAGTGCTGCATAAACATAAAGAAAAGGAAATCCCTGTCCCAAAGAATTTACCATCTAGAGATATTGCTCACACATTACAGGATGTGGAGGAAAGGTGGGTAGTTAGGTCTTGTATACACTTATAGCGCTGCAGTTGTGCTGCTGAAATGCTTAATGAAGATGCTACCTATGGTGAAAGCATAGGTGCTTCACCTGCCTGAGAGGTGTTAGCTGTGTCAAGAGGAGAAGGCCTCTCATTGACATAGCGCTGTCAACACCAGGGGTTAGGTTAGTATAATTGTCACTCGGGTGTAGTAAATCTGACAAATTTGTAGTGTAAACCAGGGTAACAGACTAGAATACATTTTTGTAGAATGTAAATGTTTGTTGTTTATGCTGTGAGCTTCAAAATAGCACTCTGATTACTAAAGAAAGGACTTTGCAATTGTCTCTACAGGAAACTATTTGATTATTCTGTATGTATTAGGTCTTGTTCTTTTAACAATGGAGGAAAAGAAGGCATAAAGTGGGTCTGTGGTGTTCAGAAATTTTATTGACTTTGCGGGAGTGACTATAGACAAAACAGAAGCAGCAGAGAATGTAATAGTTGCAGTGTAGCTCTCTGTCTCACTTTTGATTAATGTGAACCCTACAGAGCCTTAAGCAGCAGGACTTATAGTATAATAGTGTCCGTGGCTAATTTTTTCCTTTGAGATTTTCCATTTTTCATTATACTTTAGATTGGGCATTTTTCCAGAGTAGTAATGCAAGCCAGTGATCTGGAAAAAGATGAGACCACAGGAACTTTAACAAAAACTGGTGGCTATTTTGCAATGACAATGTCATGTTTGTAGTGCTGAAAAGTGGCTAGAGGAGCTTCCTAACCAGACAATACAGATTCTTTTAAGTTGTGTGAGAGCGGCATTTGTTGACTCTTAGAAGAGAAAGAGAGGAGCACAGCCAGAAAAACGTATTATTACGTCTATTTCCTACAGCTGTTTTTTCTTCCAAGCAATCAACATTTTTTACAAAAAATGATTTTTAAAAAAACATCCAAAGCACTATGTTTCATAGTAGTTCCTAGAACTATCGTGTGGAGGATGCAATTTAGTTATCAGCATGCTCATCCTGGCTCCTTGCTCCTAATTCTTGCAGGTGTTGAGAATACTGTAATCGAGATAACTCACTCAGACCTCGGGTCATTAGATTGGGTATTCCTTTGTTGTAGGCCAGATTTTCAAAGGATCTCATCTCCTTTTTGGGCACGTGTTCTCAATAGGTGCAGAGTATCTTTGAAAATCTGGTGCATGGCATCTGAGGTATCGTGGCTTTCAGCCCTAGTGCAGTAAGGATGTCAGCAGTTTGAGTCATTCCCACCCACCTGTGGCAGAATAGGGCTGGTGGGCTTGCAGGTAGCCAATTTCCCTCACAGACATGGTAGTGCAATTACCCTCCTTTTGTAACTTGCCCCATAAAAGAACCAGCCACCCTCAAAGCTATTGTGAGAAAGGAGCAGAAGGAAAGGTTACAAGGCTACTGGACTGCCACTCTCCTCCTCCCACTCCGTGAAAGACCATTCAAGGCTTGTGATAGTGAGGTGGCCTGGGACTTGTTGATAGGATGTAATCCCATGGGGATCTCATGCTTGATACTTGGACTGAGTGATATTTGGATTCAGACATGTGAAAATTATCCAACTATTAGGATTCTAAATACAGTAATCCATAATCTAAATAGCCTATTTAGCCTGTCCCTAAAGTATATCAACTGCCAAAGGGCTTTGCTTTTGAAGTAAAGAGATAGTCATGAGTAAACCTTTAATTTCCAAAGGGCAGTAGACAAATTAAAACTACCTCTGAACTACTTGAATTGAATCAGTAGTTGATACAAATTTCTCAGATAGCTAAGTACCCCAGCATGTATTATAAGAACAAATATTGCTCCCATTTATGAAGTTCCACACCTTGGGCCAGATCCTCAGCATGGTTATATTGGTGTAGCACTACTGAAATCATTGGAGCTATGCCAGTGTACACCAGCTAAAGATCTGGCCCACTGAATCTTGAGCAGAGGGACCTGATGAAACCTTACTGAACAAAAATAATTCCTCAGATAAGACAATTGGCCCTGGGGCCTTCATTATTGACCAAGAATGTTTAGTTTGTTTTACTGTCCTTTACTCAAGGCCCCAAATGTTATTGCTAATATAGCAGACATAATAATATATTTCATTATATTAAATAGGTTTGGATATTTTTACAACTCAAATGATTCTTTACTGATATAGAACACTTTTTAACTAACATTTACAATTGCTGCATTTCAGATATTATTTCAATAAGATCAGTCGAGTTTAAATGACTTCCCAATTCTGTGAACTTCAGTAGGGTTTAGATTTGTTTTAAGGCTGTGTAAATCAATCACTATTGTTTAAGTCTTAGGCAATTTCTCTTTGGACAGATCCACATTAAAGAAACAAGTACAGTTAGAAAAAAACTAGTAATTTGTCCAGGAGTTTAATATCACTGGAAAAACTGTATTGTTACAGATGATAGGAATATCCAACTGGCTAGGCTTAATTTTCTAACCAGTTTATCCATAAGAGGTTTTGAATCTTTTAGAACCTGTTGAAAACAAAACAGCTTGCTTGTTTTATTCTCAAACTTGGTAACATTTTGTGTTTTTCATTTGCACTGTGTTCGTATTTTTAATAGAATATCATAGATCAATCAAACAGGATTTATTTTCTAGCATGTGCTGACTGCATACATTTTTGCTATATTTTTAAATAAATATGTGTGAAAAAGTATACAAAATGTTACTGAATCCAATTAGGGCCCAATGTATAGCAGCGTTTCTCAGCCTGTGAGATCATAAAAAAGTGACTTCTGGGTAACTCCCAGGCTGAGAAACAGAACAAAAGCCTGCAGCCCTTATAGCATAATTGGAGTGAAGTTCTCTCACTCCAGCTGCTGCTTGGCCAGTGTATAGTTCCTTCTGTCTGATCATAAAGCTCCATTGCTATAATATCTAAATACTTGACTGAGGTTAGTGAATTTATAACCTTTTAAAGTGCTTCTTTCCCATCTCAGAAGAGAATCTCATTAAGTTGAAATATGTTTGATATTATTTACTACATTAATGTTTAAAATGTTGTAAATTCTAGAACGTGTGTTTTGTATGATTCGAAATCATTCTAAATTATTGGTTTAGGTTTCTCCTTTCTCTTTTAAAATATGGTTAGGTAATCTGGTACTTAATTCATTTTTGGTATCATTTTGAGTAATCTTACATTAGTACTCATAAATACTTAAAACCAAGTACTTACATGTTAAAATAATGAAGTGTGATTAAGGATATGATTTGTTCACAAAGGTGATGGATTCCAGGACCTCTGGGGCTACTTCTGGGGCAAGGCTGGTGCAGCTGTCAGCTCCAGGAGCTGCCAGAGCAATGGCTGCCGGAACAGCTGACCCACAGCTAGCCCCTGGCCCGCCAGAGCAGCGGTCAGAGTTGGGTCAGCTCCCTTGTGGTTGGAGCAGCAGTCAACCTCTTTTACAGGAGCAGCAGCGTGGCTAGAGCAACTGCAAGCCCAGCAGCGCTCTGTTTGTTCCTCCTTCCCCAGGGTATTTTAGCAAACGTCAGGGACAGGTTGCAGGGCTTCTGTTAATTGTTGTTTATTGCCTGTGACCTGTCCCTGACTTTTGCTAAAAATACCTGTGATCAACATTAAAATATCATTTAACTGGATTTCTAAAAATACTTCATTTTTATAGATCTGTTACTTTAGAAAATATGTTTACATTTAGAAAACAAGCTCTAAAATCCACTTAAATGTCTCCTAAAATAATTGTTATATAGGCAGTAAAATATCTTAAAATACATTGCTATAAAATACTTTATATTTATAATGTCATAAAGATTTCTTAATAAATATTTTAATGTAATTAACAGAAAACCCTGATTCTGCAAAGGCTACTTTTCAGAAACAGATAAAGCCATTGAAGCATTAGCCATATCTTAGATTTCACAACAGAGGAAATAGCAGTGTGTTAGACTATAGTCAAATTATTTATGTTCTTTTTATGGAGAGAAGCTTTTATGGTTTATATTGATGCAATTTTGTGAAGATGGAAAATTGTTATACAGGATTATTTCTAGTCTGTCAAAAGTATCTAAATTTCTAGTTTTCCCCAGATCTACATATGTGAATTATTTGTAATGATTTATCAGCATTTTTTCATTACATTTACATCAGTTTTGACCGAAAAGAGCCAAATGAATGACCCAGGGACTGGAAAACATGCCATGAGTGGAGTTACAAAAATACCATTTAACAAAGTTGAGTTATAAAAGTGCTGTGTACCAAAAAAGCTTTGTATTTATTTATTTATTTTTATTTCTTGTGTTATATAGATGTCAGTTATTTTTGTCTTTGTCGCTGGTGTTGAGGGTGGTGAGAATTTCTTCCTCCTCCATTGTCCTTTTTGTGTCTGAGAGAGAACTATATTTTATATGACTTGGAGATAGAAAAGTGAGAGTTTCAACTTTCAAAACATTTTTGTTACTGAGTGCTGGTGTGGATGGAAAGTAGTGAAGTGGGAGTTACCCACTAAGGATCAAAGTCTATAGTTTTGCTGGTGAAAAGAAGTTATGTTACATTACATTTTATGGATGACATGGGGACGTTTTATGGCTGAATTTTCTGAGCAAATATCAAAGCTTCTATAGGGCTGATTAATTACTGTTCTTGTGTATTTCAAAGTGCAAGAAGGCTTCAGCGTGAATGGCTGAGCATGTGATTTGCCAGGAGCAAAGAACACTCCTTGTGTCTATATCTTATACATTTTCATTCTGTGTAATTGTGGATGCTATAATATAAATGTCTAGTCCTTTAGTGAATTCAAATGAGCTCCTGATCTTAATATCAGAAGGAACTCACTGTCACAAGATGTATTGTGTGGTTTTAAAAAAGTTTTTAATGTAATCATTTTAAAATATATTGCCATTAACTTTAAGCAGCATTTACATATACTTTATTATGAGAGGAGAAATAGGAGAGCCTGTTTTAACATTTCTACCCATTTATTATTGTATGTCTCTAATAAGTAAAGTAGAACTATATAGTCCTAATCTTGCCGCATATGGAAGTCTTTTATACCTCTGTCCATTTACATCACTCATCTGAATCCTTTCTGTTTGTTCTATATGCTTTTGGTGGTGAGGTGAGAAGAAATAAATGCAGTATTCAAAGTTAAACCAATAATGTCAATTTATACAATGGCTTAACCCTTTCCTTAGCCATTTTCTTTCTTTTTTTTTATTACAAACTAAGATCTTGTTTGCTATTTTAATTACTTGTGTGCATTGAACAGATATTTTATTTGAACTGTCCAACTGGCTACATTGGAAGCACTTCCACTTTCTCTATGGTGGAGACATAAATTAGAGGGTGATCTTATAAGAAGCTTCACTTCTTATTTGTGTTAATGCTTATTGAAGGGATTCATTCAGAAATAGTGAGTCATCTTGAGAATTCTTAACATTTCTTTTGATTATGTCCTTTCCTTAGAAAGCCATGTGTTAAGTATAGTGGTGAATTGTCCCTCACTTCGAAAAGCTTCCCAGCAAAGATCTGCATTTTTTATAATTAATCATAGTCTTTCTGGAATGATTCAAGATGGAGTCTTCTGTGAAACACAGAATGAATAGTTTACCTTTTGAAATTTCTAACTTAATTTTGATACCGCTTTTACTAATGTAATGCCACTTATTTCAATGGCATTGTTCCTGAGTTACATCAATGAAAGGGCAATCAGAATATGGCCCTAACTCTCTAATCTTAAACTCTCTTGCCCAGAAGTTGTAAAGCAATGCTACAGCATTCAGGAAGGACTAGAATATTACCTTTTGAAGATATAACTAGGCCAGAATTGCTAACCTCAAGAGATCAGACCCCCCAAAATGATGATTAAAAATATTTTATTGGCATTATATTTTGATTTTTTTTTTTTTTTGATTTTTTTAACTTCCCCCAGGCTCTTTGTGTGTGCGGGTGTATTAGTGTTGCCCACTCCCGTAAATGCATAATTTACAGAGATTTTTGCACATCTGCCCAGAAATTAATTCTGCTCTGCTGCTGGAAATAATTTTCCTAATAAATGTATTAAGGATTACCATGACTCAGCTTCCACAGAAGCATTCCTTTATTAGTCCAATAGCTACTCAGTGTTGGCTACATACAAAATACCAGTACAAGCATATACACACACATACTCCTAGCAACAATAGTTACAAGCATTGGCCAAAATACTTATAACAGGATTAGGTCCAGGAGATATCTTCCAATCATGGCATGACTAGGAAGAGGGAAGGAAAAGATCTCGCAAAGAAATTCAAAAATAATTTTACTTTTTATATGTTAAGGCTGAACCCTGCCCCCTGGTTTGGTTTGATTAATGGCTGGGCCTCTTTTTTTTCTCAAGGTTTTCTTCTTATCTGCTTCGCTGATTTTTTTCCCTAGCTATTGAACTAAGCATTTCTTGCTAAACAAATAAATAATTATTTATTGCACCTATTACCCAACTAACCATGTTTTCTTTATTTTTATTACCCCAGCTCAAACCATAAGTAAGATAACAAAGGTATTTCAAGAATCACTACAAGTTTAACACAAAATAACTCTTCTTTCTCATGATCTCATTCTTTTTGGTCCTGTGCTTTGGGCCTATCACTCAGGCTAACATTCAAACCCCCTTTAAAACCATAGTTCACCCAGGTGTAATCTGAGCCTATATTCCTAACCTGCCACCATCCTGACCTTTACTTCTCATGGGTTTCTTCAGTCCCCTCTCTGAACACTGGGGGCAGCAGCTTTTCCCATGCTGGGGCAGTTTCACCCCTCCCCACTTCACTTCCCAGGCTGGGTGCTGCAGGGAATAGTGGGGAGGATCAGATGTGCTGTTCTGTCCCAGTTTCTCACAGGAGAGGGGAGAGGAGGGACTGGAGCTGCTGTGAGATTCTGGGCTCTCTGCTTCCTTCTTCCCTCCTGTGGAAACAATGAGCAGAGGTGAGAGAGACTACTGGTTTCTAGCAGAGCTGATCTTTGTAAGGGGGCTGGAGCTTCCTTATGTCATCACAAGATGGGCTCCAGATCTCTTCTTACTCACAATAAAATAATGAGAATTGGCAGTACTGCTAGATGTGCTGCAGCTAGTCACTATTCAGGATATTGGGAATGAAATATAGCTTGATCAAATGCAAATCAACACAAATTAGCAGTATGTAGCTATGCAGCATATGCCCAAAATGTTGCTATAAATATGTGTAATAGTCCTGTGCAAAATGAATAAAGAAGCAAATATCGATCCATAACTACTTGTAAATCTGTTGGGACATGATTAGTTTGAAAATATTATTGGGAATAAGTAGTCTTTGATTTTTCTTGTTCTTCATGTGAGTGAGAGCAAAATAATGAAGGTTATGTGCATTTTGTTTCAGGGGGAAGATGGCTTAGTAGGCATTCCCGGCCTTCCTGGTTCCAAGGTAAAGGCATTTCAGTTTTGTTTTCTATAATTGCATTTCTGAAATTTCCTTTTTTTCCAGCTGTCCACTATTAGCAGAAGTTGGTCAGTATTTTAAATTACATATAGGGTGTAAGATTCACTTAATGTGCCAATGGAACTCTAGCAGTGGCTTTC
Source organism: Mesoclemmys tuberculata (assembly GCA_007922155.1). Taxonomy (NCBI): domain Eukaryota; kingdom Metazoa; phylum Chordata; order Testudines; family Chelidae; genus Mesoclemmys; species Mesoclemmys tuberculata. The sequence goes on along the minus strand of ML675604.1, from coordinate 79,808,216 downwards.
TGGCACCAGAAATGACAAGAGAAATGCTGGCACAGGCACAGCCTCCTGCACATGTCACTCTGCATTAGGACCTTATAATCAGTTGGCTAGGCCCCATAATTGGGCTAGACCAGCCCATCTTGGAGATGTGCTTATTCAGGAATTAAAAACTATCCTTTCCTGGTGAAACCCCAGGGAGGAAGGTAATGGCAGCCCTGTCACTTGCTGTCTTCCATGTTAAATTTTCCCTCTGGTGCAGCATTCTCCTATTTATTCCTGCCCTCTGAGAGTTCGCATTGTCCTGAGTCTCCCTCGGGAAGGCTGGACGTACTTTAGCACCTAGAACCCAGGATGGATGCCTAAGAAATAAATTTATTATGCGAGTTTGATGGTGACATATCTTCAGAATGCTAGCGGGGGTCACTGCATAGTAATACAAGGCATTCTTTACACTTTATGAGCTAATTGTGCTGCCTTGGCCATTTTCTCAGTGCATTCTGTCCTAAAAGTGTGGATGAAGCTGAAGAACATAACTTTATTGCTCGTTGAACTCTAATTATATTGCTTGACTGCCCTTGCATATTGGCCCTTTGGATAATATATTGTTAGCTGTGATCAGATCGAATTATCCACAGTATGTAATCTTAGAAGACTTCTTAATGATACACAAGTTTTAAAAAACAAACTTTTCCTCATTTTTTTGACAAGGACAGTTTAAAATATATGCAAATGATTTTGTTCTATGTTTAAGATTTGCATTTCTATGTATTCAACAGTTAAACTTCCTTCTTTTAGCTGTTGTATGCCACTTACATAAAAACTTGTATTGTTAACCTCCTTTATAAGTGAGCTATAAATGCATTTTTTTTACTTTGGCAGTCAATCTGAACACATACGTGCAAGCACAATGTCAATAAACACCTCAAAACGCACTCTGCTACAGTATATTACTAAAACAAAGACCTCTGATACAAATGTAACTTCATTCATTTTATATTGATGATAAAGTATAATCTTTCCAGATACTGGATCAGGAATTTTCCAGCCTTGTGTGGTGGGGTGGAGTAGCCCAGAGGCCCCCTGCTGGAGACCTCAGGGTCCTGCCACACCCCATCCCAGAAAGGAGCAGAGGAGAAGTCCTCCAGCAGCCTAATGTGAATGCAGGGAAGCAGCCAATGAGAGAGGCTGCATGGAGCAGCCAATCAGGGCCAAGGAAGAGATTCAGACCAGAGCAGCAGACAGTTGCTGCCTGGAGCTGGCAGACTGTGTTTCTGGCTGACTGAAAGAGCAGCAAGTCCCAGGACAGCTCAGTTTGCTGGCAGGGTCTGGGGGAGCAGAAGAGCTCCTGGCTGGCTGCTGAGATTGAGCCCAAAGCAGTTAGCTTGCAGGGACTAGGGGAGCAATGAAGGAGCTCCTGGCTGCCTGCTGGGACTAAGTAAGGACTGAGTTTGGAGAGGGCTGCAGGAAGATAGGGCTTCCTCCCTGGAGACAGTAGGGGTACAGTCCCATAGTAGGGCCAGGACCATTTAAAGACTGAGACCAGGAAGGGAACACCAGGAAGGGAATTTAAACACTGAGACACCAACAGCAGAGAACTGAGATAAGCCCCTGGTGGACTGTATGCCCTGAAAGGGGTTGTTCTAATTCACATACAGACAGTGTGTGTGATTCTCCTAGAGGGCTGAATCACTGAAAAACTGCCTGAGAAACCACCCTGTTACACCTCTGCTGTCTTACACTTCTTGGAAATATGAGAAGGAGGAGTGTGTTCATTGTACTCATGAACAGAATACCAAAACAGTACCAAAATGCTCAGTTAACAAGACATAAGATGACCCCAAAAGATGTAACTCTCAAAAAGGTTCATGTTTGTTATAGGCAGGGCTGGTAGCACTGCAAGGTTGCTTGACGCTCCATTTTGAGACATTGCTTTTCAGTTGCTTATAACTTTGCCAAACTCTAAGCATTTGGGCTGAAATTTCATTCCTGTCTGCCTCAGGGTGAAAGGTTTTGGAAAATTTCAGCCAAAATGGTTCAGCAGTTTTCAAGAACAAAGCTAGGGGAAATATTGTTTAACCCATGTTAAAAAAATCAAGTGACATTTTGTTTAAAAAGTTATACCCTCCCCCCATATCTTATAGCAGAGACTTGAAATTTGACAGTAGGGCAGCCATGTCTGCCCAAATTTGGCCAAGTTATAAGCTTTTGAAAAATCTGTGTGTGCACATGCTTTTAGATACTACTTCAATTCCTAGCAGCTAAAACCTCAGAAGATTCCATCCTCACTGAGTATGCTCAAGCCTCTTACAGCTCCTGGTTTTACAGCCCCATGGCATAACTGAACATGCTCCATCCTCTCGTGGATCCTACGTGTAACTGAGCATGCAGTAGGACATCCCTGTGCAAACTTAATTTGGTTCCTTAGTTTGTATACATGATGATATTATCCTTAATTTAGAAGCTGAAAGGTGTGTCATGAATGAGATAGGGGACCACAGGAAGAGAAAGAATAGTCTCTTGGTTAAGGCAATTGAATATTGCCCTGGAATACTGGATTCTACACCTGCACCAGCCAGATACCACCTGCACCTGTTTGATGCTAAGCATCTCATTTAAACTTTCTAGTAGTTATGTGTTCATTGTCTGGGTGCCTGACTTGAAACCCCAGGATGATTTGCAGAAGTGCTGAGAACTCAAGGTTTCAACTTGAAAATAATGGGAGCTTTGCTTCAAATATATAAAGTGCTATATAATGCTAAACACTGTGAAAATTTAGGCCCTAGTTGTCTCTCAGTGGGCATCCAAAATTAGTGGAAACTTTTGACCTCTCTCTCTGTCTCAACTGCCTATCTGTAAATTGAGGATAGTACAACTCTCTCATGTCACAAGAGGATTGTGAAGATAATTAATTCATGTTTGTGAAGCACTTATACTATAGTGATGAATGCCATAGGAAAGCCCACAAGGAAACTAATTCCTCAGTACAGGGTTTGAAAAGTGTGCAGTGAATAAGATATGGGGCTACATACTGAACAGTGAGGATAAAATAAAATATTGAATAGCTGCTCATTGAGTTGGCACTGTCCTTCCATTGCACTGAATGAGGCAGGTATCCTGTGGATAAAAATGGGAATGTGATCATGTAATTAAAGGCATCTGCCCAAGGGGAGCTGAATTAAGATTTCCTAACTTTTAAGTGCTTGACTATGCAATCTACTAATTCTTTTAATGTAGCTCTTTGTGTGCAATGTGTATCTTTTTCTGATAAATATGGTGTCAACCAGTTTAGAAATAGCTAGTTCCAATCATGTGGTGGGTGCTCTCCTGTGTATACTGGCATTTTGGAACATGTGCTTTAAGGTTAAACTAAGCTGGCTTGGTTAAACCAATGCAACTTTGTGTGCTGGCTCATTTATATCAGTTCATCTTGCACATGCAATAAGCCTGGCTTAACTTGATACTAGTGTGCATATAGAAAATTGCACTGGTTTTACTAAAGTGATATAAAATCATACTTTTTGTTATAGAAGTACAACTCTGTGTGTAGACCAGGCTTTAAAAACTAGACATAGCAAATTATTCCACAAACATAGTACTATTAAAACTGCCATTGAAAGAACAGGGCTACATATTTAAAGGAGTCTGGGTGTGGAAAGAGATGAGTCTTTTAGATACCCTGCAAGTTTTCATTTGCATGAACATCTTTAAATAGACTGTTGTTAAGAAAAACACATTGTAGGCAATTAATAAACACAATGGGGAATAAATGCATGATGAGCCCAGAACTGTTATGAGTTTTACTTACACTTTCATCTAGTCTTATGGTCTGACTCCATATTTAATTATATTCAATTTTTTTGCCTACAAGAAAATTGCTATTGGACCTTTTCATGATAGAGGAGTAAGTTGGGTGTAACTATCCTATTTATTTATATTTGATATTGAAACTGTGTATGTATTCCACTTTCACCTTTACCTGCTGTCTTTGTTTGCTTGACTATAAACTCCTCTGGGTAGAGCTCAGGTCTTCCAAATGTTGGAAAACAAATAGTGCACCGGGTGTGTTATTGGAAATAAATAAATACTAGTAATGTCATAGATATTTAAACTACAGTGTTGGATAAAATCTAAGAGCTCAAATTCCAACCATGGAGAAAACTGAGAATTAGTTCAGTTGCCCTTCTAAGAGAACACCCACACAGTTTATTTACAATCTGATTTGTTTTGGGAACTTATATGATGAATTTGACATTTTGTAGCCATGAACACAAGAGATTTGCAATCTTACATCTGATGAAGCTAAATGGAGGAAATACCTTGTTTGTAGCACTATATCAAAGATGCATAATGGGATACATTCTGATATATGTATCAGAGAAACAAAAATTTGGAACTTTTTTGTACATTTGTAAATTATTTTAATGAATACCATGAGCACATTTTCAAATAGAAAAGAATGGGCTGTTATCATACTGGGACTAAGTTCTGCTTGCTTTATCATAGGCATGCTAATAACATTGAATCTAAGCTGTTGACTACAACAACCACATCCGCCAAAACATTATACAGCCACCAGAGCTACTTTCTGGTACATGAATCTGTGCATATCAAAGCTTTGAACTTGGTTCTCAGATGTAGCTGAAGATGCTGTCAGTTAAATCATTTGGCAGCACCCTGTAAATAGGAAGCTCGCGTGTTTTAGCCTGCTGTTTCTGCTACTCTCCATTTAAGCTTTAGACTTCAGTATAAGTGAATGAAACTCCACAAAAGATGGAGAGAGAAATAAATAATCAGAATGGAGAATTTCTACAGTAAAGTCAGAGAAATATCATATGTTGCAGTTTGGGAGATTTCCATTTTCTTAATCTCCAAACCTGTAGAGTTCATGTATCCATATAAATGCCATGGACCTGGATGCTAAGAGAGGAAGCCGAAATAATAACCACCTCATGCTAGATGATTTTGGGGAAGGTGGAGCATGGTAACTGTGTTTGGATTAGGTAGTTTTCCTATGCCTGGAGGAATAGTACTTTGATTGCATTTCGCATTAAAGATGGATGTATATGTTAATATGTGGGTAAATAAAAGATGTTGTTTTTGTCCTACAAAGTGCTTGAATAGTTTGCATCCTGACTATACTGATCTGTTCAGATGCAGCTCTTGATCTAAAATTCCATAATTTGAATGTGAGGAAAATGGTAACTGGTCTTTTTTTGATGAAGGATCCTCAAATCAGGAATCCAATTCCCTCTTGATCCATCTGAACTTGGATATAGTGATCTTCAGTATATGCTGCAAAGTTCAGCTAATTCTGTAGGTTTTTCATAGTAGTGGGTTTGTTGAATAGAACTTTAGGAGTGGTAGGAAGGGAGATTTTTCTTTGAATAGATAGAAAGGTCATCTTGGTTGAATAAGCTTTGATTGAAAAGCACCTTAATACTGCGTTAGTCACATGTAAAATTAAATATATAAAACACTGATTTGCAAAATGAGAGGATTGGAATCTTGGTCCAGGATGACTGGGGTAACTTCAATAGACTGTAAAAAGAGTTAGCTATCAAAACAACTGAAAGCTACTCCAGTTTTCCACACAAGTTTAAGATATTTTAATGTGATGAAAAGATATTCAGTGTCTAAGTTGTGTAATCTTGCCTTATTTTTAAACTGAAATACAAATTAAATGCAAGAGAAATTGTGTAGATTGTTTGTTTTGTATGTGACATTTGCTTAAAAATTCCTGTCAATCAATCTTGTGATTTTTTTATAACAGGGGGAACGTGGCTTTGAGGGTAATAAAGGAGAAGAAGGTGAAAAGGTAAATCACTTCATTTGTGCAATTTTTTGTGGTTATATGTTTTCAACTTACGATACATAAGATAGCTTCTGTCCTCTCACAGGGCCCAGTTCTGAAGTCCTTAGCTCTTTCACACACAAAACTCTATTTTCTACAATGGAAATGGTAGAATAAAGAATTAACAATAAGGCTCATATTAATTAGACATAATAAAATGTTCTCTGTTTTTAAAGACTTTTCTGTAGCCTATTGTATTAGGATACGTGATGTAGGTAAGATATCATGTTAACCCTACAGTGTCTAGCATGACAAAATTCTTGATAAAGCTTCAAGATATAGGACGCTACCATCATATACATTTCTTACTTCTATGATAACTGGTAGCTTTTTATTTACACAGCATGTACTTCTTGGTGAGAATATAAACAATTAGTTAGGGGATATATTAATTTTAATTACCAGCCAATTGACAGATATGTAAAAAATGTAATTACTACAGAATTGGCAAAAATTAACCTTTACTACAGGTATCTCTTACGTGTGATGTCTGTTGACATAAGCTGACTTTTTCATGGAGATCACTGTATGTACCTACATAGCCTTTAGCAGATAACAAATTTTGCCCTTTTATATCCAAGATATACTGGAATCATTGGTGGACAACCAGTGGCAGAATTTGACTTTCTGGAGTCTCACCAGTGTAACTGAGATAAAAGTTTAGTCCATTATATCACAACTTAAACCTGTCTGCCTTTTTTGAATTTTCCACTAGAGAATCCCAGCTTGGCTTTACTTACATATGTGGATTTAATTTACACCTCCCTTGCATTTCCATTTCAGAATTTGGTTCACTGTATGAGAGAAGTACTGAACGTGTGGTTATCTGCTACATTTTTTCCTAAATATCAATAATACATTTATTCACCTCAGGCACTCTTAATCAAGCCATACTATCATGTTCAAATTCCAAACCCATAGTGGAATACAAGTACAGTAGCCTGTGCCTCAGAATGTAACCCCTTGTAAATTGGGCTGGCCCACTGTCCTCTGGACCTACTTCAACATAACACTGGCATAAAAGACTCCCAAGGAATGTGGATTTCAAGAGAAAGCACCACTTGCCCTGCACCAAGAGATAACATGAGCAAAACTTTCAGCAGATTGTTATGTCTTCCATCTCGGATAACCTCTGGTGGTCAGAAACCATGCAGCAACACCTACATTAACCCAGGAACTAAACTGCTTAACCTACTGAGGAAAGATGGTTCAGTAGTTAGAGCACTACCCAGGCCATTGAAGACCTGGATGGAAACTTTGCTCTATCATGGACATCCTATGTTACCTCAGATAAGTTGCTTAGGGTGGGATCCACAAAGATACTTAGGTGCCCGAATCCTGTTTTTAGGCACGTCTGATGTCCCTCTTAGCTGCCATTGAATCCCCTAGGTGCCTTGTTTGGTAAAAAATTCCTAGGTGCTTAAGTTTCTGCCTCTGAGCACATGCCACTGCTTCTGCAGCCTAGACCCCCAGGTGCTTATCTCCCACTTGAGCCCCAGAGCAATTCATGAGCCAGAAGAAAAGTGGGTGTCAAGCCACTTAAGTAGTGCATGGGGCTTGATCCAGCAGACTTGCTCAGAGGCTGCCTAAGTCCACAGAAAACAACCAAGGGAGTTTGGGGGGGGGAGGAGGAGGGAGGAGAAAGGGAGGAGGACCCCCCCTTATAAACCTTAGCCTAGTAGTTAGGGTAATCACCAGGGAAGTGGGTGACTTGCATCTGCTGTCTGATGAGGAGAAAGGATTTGAGTAGAGATCTGCCATCTCTCAAGTGAGTGCCTTAACCACTGAGGGAGCTGCATGTCAGAAGATCCCATAACCAATCTCATAGACTCATAGGTCAGAAGGGACCAATATGATCATCT
>ML675604.1:79745958-79800124 GCA_007922155.1 Mesoclemmys tuberculata | reverse complement strand
ATAGTACTAAACTTAAACAATTCCTCTCCCTCCCTAACGTTAATCCTCCTATTCAAGTTGTTCTGCTTTAATTACATGATTGAATAATGAAATATTAATTGGGCCAGAGAAAGAGTTAGAATGACTCTAGAGCCTAGCAGTTAGAACGCTTACCTGAGAAACGGTGGATCCAATTTTAATCTCTTCCCTTCATCAGGCAAAGAGGGAAATTGACCACTGGGACTCTCCCACATCTCAGGGGAGTACCCTGATTACAAGGATATAAGGGAGGTCTTTCTCCTCCCCTTCCATCCCCCCGCCATTTTGTATGGAATTAGGTGCACTCAGAGAGTGCCTAGTAGATAAGGCCCTGCACATGACTGAGACAGCTGAATGAATGTCTGTCTTTTCCTGATTTGTGAATCATGAGCAGAGATAGGTGTCTCCCTGTAGCCCAGATGTCAGGGTCTGTATTTGGGAGAGGAGTGACTCTTAGCATACACCCCTGTTGTTGGTATTTCCAGTTGGCTGAGTTAGGCGGCTCCCTGCCTATCATGCTGGCTTTGTGGATCACATTCTAAGGTGCCTATCTCTGTCTATTCATTTACAGGGATCCTGCTGCCTAACTCAGGGTTTGTAGATTGTACTGGGGTTCCTGTAGTTTTTCTAGGCAGCTGAAAGTTAGGTGTTGTGAGGCTCAGCATGGCAAGGCCCAAGTCCCTTTTGTGGATCTGAGCCTTAGTCTTGCTGTGTCTCATTCCCCATCTGAAAAGGGGGGAAAATAATAGCACTTCCCTAACTTACAAGTATGAAGTGAGAATAAATGCATTAAAGGTTGTGCTGTACTCAGGTACTGTGGTTATTGGGGACATATATGTACCTAAGATTGCCCAATCAAAAATCAGGTTGGAGAAAGGCAATGGAAGATAATAGCTCCTGAGCTCACAGAAGTACAGATGACTTGTGAGTTGTGTTCTTTTTAAGGACTGGGGTGTAACCAGCAGCCACACCTCTTTAAAAGTGCCATCCAGTTTTCCATTGTTAATGATTTAAAAGAAAATGTGTTATGGATTAGGAGAATTTAGTGAGATTTAAAGTTGTTTGTTTAGGAACAGAGAGAGAAATGTTATGTTATCCAGAATGGTAATAAATAACAGAAGTAAAAATCAACATCTGCAGACATTAAAAATTAGGAGATGAGAAGCTTCAATCTCAGTATTCTGAAAAATGACTTGTTGACATTAAGGTTTTTTCCCCTAATTCTATAGAGAGTTCTCAGTCCTTTGGTTATGTAGCTATGCTTCAGCTCTGAAGTACTTGTTGACTTTAAGTATTTCCCTCGCAGCTGTGCTAAGATCTCCTTGAGTCTTATGAATAAACTTTGTTTGGACATAGGGTCATGATTCCAGCTGCTGCTGCCACTCTTTGTTCAGCTTCCCTTTATTTTAAGGTGACCATTTAAAAACACACACTCCCTAGTAGTAAGAGTTCTTTGTTGTGCAAATTGAGTCAACATTTTATGGCTTTAGACATTAATTAATAAGAACCAGTAGTTGTTAAATTTATTCCTTATTTAAGGGCTGACAGTATGCTCAGCTCTAAACAAAATTCAGATGAAGGCATGTTTTGTGCCTAATGGAATTTACAATATAAGTAGATGGTAGTTTGAGAATGTTTGACTGTGGAAAAGTTTTCCAAAGGAAATAGAGGACTCTCACCCTGAACAATTTAAAACTATATTGAGAAAAGCACTGAAAGAGAGAGTGTAGGGAATAATTTATACTGATTGAGGTGGATTAAGTTATTTTTTCCACCTTTAACTTCTCTTGTTCTTCTGAGGGCTACTGACATGGTTCTCTTCCTCTGGCTAACACGGCAAATTGACACCATTTTCTCTCAGAATCCTAAGCCTCAGTATGTGACTTCTGCAGTTTACCTGAGATCAATTCGTCAGCAAAAGGTTCATGAATCTGTGATGTGTGGTGTTTTTGCATGCCACACAGCAGTGCTCTGACTAAATAAGATCTGATTTCTAACTGATGCAAGTGCCAACCATCCTGCATTTATCATATGTCTAGCTAGTATGAGACAGCAGGGCCAGACAGCAGCAGGAGGGTCATTTTTTAATTAATACATTTATTTTTTTACACATAACTGAAAGTGATGTTACAGTACATACATTATTTACAACTGTGCAGTAATGTGTTGCAAAATAAATTATCTAGAAGGCAGCAAAAGTACATTGTTAATGTATATAAAAACTGTACAGCATTTATGGGATACAACTTTTTTTATATGTGTATTGGCTCTGTAGTGTTTTCAAGTTATGTTCTCAGAAAGAGAAATGAAATGCCCAAGATTAAAGGAAAAAAATATATATAAACTACATAGATTTTACTCCATTAAAAGCATGATCAGCAAAGTTCTTTCTCTACATCACCATTTTTGCGGTAAATACTCACCGCACTAGTCACGTGCACATAATGTGCCAACTGCCTCCTCGCTCTTCCAAAGGAACTACTTTGTGATGACTTGGAAGGTGTCCTGGGTCTGGAGCTGCAGCCATTTGACACTCCAGAACCACAGCAGTGACATAGAAGGGAGCGATATAAGCCCCAGAATGTTCTGGGCCTTGTTCCCTGCAGACTGAGCAGGAGTTACTACAGGTTAATTAGGAGCACCTGAGGTCAATTAAGGCCCAGCTAGAGTCCTGATAAAAACCCCTCCTCCAGCAAGAGGCGGGGGAAGAGGAGTAAGGACAGCAGGCAAGCTGGTAGTATTGTCCAAGGTGTTGTGATCAACCAGAGGAATCAGACCAGAGCCATGAGAAAGGTACAAGAGAACAGAGAGGGGGAAATAGCTCAGGGGAAAGAAGTGTAGCTGTGAGCAGTATCAGCATCATATAGCTGCTATTCATTGTGCCCCTGAACTGGGGTCCAAAGTAGAGGGCAGGCCCAGGTCCCTTCCTCCTCCTCCTCTCACTGTGCACTGCAGAGGCACCAACTCCCAGAGACAGGGCAACAGCTGGTGCCCTGACCCACCAGATGAGAACAAAGTGAGAGACCCACCATAGCAGAGCAGGCAATTTATCACAGTAGCCGAAAGATACCTTTATGATATGGTTTATGAATCATTGATGTTTAAACAATATGTATTATTTACATGCCATATACATCACAAATAAAGAAACAGTCCTCACCAAGAGGAGCTCACAATCTTAAAGAAGGATAGCACACGTGGGGAGACTAGAGTGTGATGATAACTTAGAGTTTCTTACTCATAAACAAATTGGGGTGAACGGTAATAGTATTATATTAATGTAGCTTAGCATTTGTGGGCTGAAAAAGAAGAAACAGGTTTTCCAGAGGAATTTAAATGCAGAGAGATGGATGTTTGGTACACTGGAAATGGGTGGTCATTCCACAGCCTTTTGGTAATATAAAAGAAAACATGAAGGTGAGAATCGGAAAAATCATTTGTAACTTATGTACCCTGTTTTTATTTTACTTTATTTGAACTTATCCCTGAATATCTGAGTCCTGCTTTAAGAACAGGGAATAGTAAATTATTGAATCTCCATCCTGAACTATTTTTTGTATTTGTAAATACTAGTGTTTCCTATAATTTTCTAAATATTGGACTTTTCTTCCAAAAATATGATCCATTGAACTTGACTTTCATATCATGAAAGTCAAATATAAATAAATAAATAAAGCATGCAGTAAACACTAAATATCAATTTGTTATTGTGGATAGAAGCAATTATCCATTGTTGGTTTGTGTTTTATCTTCTGTTGTAATGTAATTGCCTGGATTTGGTTATCTCTTTTTATTTACATGGCATGAAAAATGTAAAGAGAAGAGTTTCCTTCCTTCCCCAGCCTGCCTAAACCTTGTGTTATAAACTGGTGCAGTGTTTTAGAGGCTACATCTGGTGATTTGTTGGGATAAGGAACCAAGTAGCTTTCTAAAACTCAGACTGAGATGTACTATCATTTAATCAATCATTCATTTTCTTTACAATGTAAATGAATATTAAGAACATTAATGCTAAAGTCATTTTCCAGTACTCCAGAGCTGCTAGTATCTAGCTTTATAAATGTGTTAACACCTGTGACATGTGGCATATAGTCATAATGTGTAAAATCTATGCTAATGCATGTAATAGATCACTTGCCAGACAACATTAGGTTGAGTTGTATTTTTTTGATTAAATACTTGTAAGTAGCGGATGGGATTGAAATATCAGTATTGCTAAATTAAAATAATTGTTATACTGAAAAATAATTTTACTACTGCAAAAAATCATTGTCACATCAGGATTTATCACATAAAATGGAATAATGTTAATTCAGGCAATCTGATGTGTGTTTTATGTTGTTCAAAACAGCATCTGTGACTTTTGACAAATATGACACATCTATTCTTTGTATCAAAAAAAGTGTGAGAATTAACTAAATCTTAGACTTCTATTATGCTGACTGTGACAATTTGTAAAGATGAACATTTACACTGACCCAATCTTCAAGCTCTAATTTTATCAGGCATTAACTTGTTGGCCTTGATTCTTTGCTGGCCAACCTGTGCTTGGGCACAGTGCGGATGGGAGCCGACAGGAAGACAGATACAATCCCCTTATTCTCAGTGAACTGGTCTTGCTCAAGTTAAAAATATGAGACAGAAGGGGGCAACTTTAATTTACACTTAATGGAAAATCCATCAGCCTTATTCTGCCATGCTCCTTCTCTTTTGACCCCCCGATTCCCTTTAAACTGGACAGTGGAGCCAAGAGAGAGAGAACTGGCCAGGACGGTGCAGAGTTGCTTTCAACAGTTTTGTGCTGGTGGAGTTTTCTTCTACACAGGGAGAATTCTCCTATGCAAATCTCTGTCTGCTTTAAATTCACTTTGTGTTGTGTAAATGGCGCAAAGTGAACTTGGCAGGCTGCAGAATATATCTTGTGGCATCCACATAAGCTGCGAGCCAAAGAGGAATTGACCAATCTCATGTACAAAATACCTTGTATGGAAGTAAGTTGTTCTCCACTATTCTGCACTGTTTGTTCCCTTCTTTGCAAGCATAGTAATCCAAAGAAAGATGTATTTCATGAGAACAGAAGGTCAGATCTGTCATTTCACTTTCTCTAATACTATTGCTATGGGCACTGTTATCAGTACTGGAGATTGCTGGCTTTATAAGCAGTGCATGTATTATTCTTTAACATACAGTGAACTTGTCAGCACCACAATGAAGCAGTAGATAAGCTTGTAAACTCACTTTGTTGTCATGCCATTGAGTCAAATAATGTGCAAAAGTTACATTACCACTTCTGTTTATTTCTGATGGGATTAGTCTAAAGACGAGTGAGACAATTTGTTCTTTCAGTATACTTTATTTTAACATCTACTGGATATAAGTTTAAGGCACAAATGAAAACAAGTTTTGTCTCATTCTAAATCCACTTGTCATTCATCTTGTAAAGCCATCATACAAGAAGGCCTTTCAAAAGTTTCAAAATAGATTTTTGTTAAAGTTTCAAGGTTCTTGATGTGTAGCATCAATTTATAGGATGTACTAGGGAACAAATTCTAAAATGGTCTGGGGCAAATTTTACAAAAGATCTTTCCAATTTCTGATTAAAAGGTGGAAGAATATTGTTCACTTGGCCTATAAATTAATCCTAGAATAAAATATCCTGGACAGATTTTTTTAAGTAATGCATATTAATAGTTTATATGGTACCTTTTCACTGACCAAAATCTTAGCTAACCACTCCCTTAGCACTATCCCCAGATTATCTGCCAATCCATGCTCTCTTTCTCAAGCCATAATTTTATAATGCCTACTTAGCAGTATTCCCTCCTGGCTGGGAAAGGATATAGGGCAATTTGAACTTAATTATACTGTAACTACGTTGAACAGTATTTTCTAGTTATTTTTGTAGAATAAATTGAGCTAGAGGAGTAAAATGCAAATATCTATCCCAAATCTGTTTCATTTTTTGTACTTGATAATTTGTTATAAAAATTTTTAACATTAATGAAAATAAGAAACGCAAGATAAACCAATAGGGACAGACCCTCATCCTGTGTGTAAAGTGTCACTGCTCCATTGACTTCAGTAGAGCTATCACAACTGTATCAGCTGATGATCTGCCCCTCTGTTTTAAAGATACCTATTTTTCTATGAGTAAAATTCTTATTTCATTTTTAAAGCTTTCAATATAGTCCTCACTTTGGACTTTTTTCTTCCAGTCAGTGTCCTAGCTTACAACAATTCCTTGCTGGAAAAAATTAATTGTGTTTCTTTGGTTAAAAATCCATTTGTCTCAAATTAGAGTCTGCTGCTTGATGGCCAGAATTTCCCTGAAGTCCACTCTTAACATTGCAGACACCATGGCCAGGGTCATGCCTTCAGCGGTAACTATGAGGAGGGCTTCCTGGTTGCAAAACTCTAGGATCACTCTAGACGTCCAGCAAGCCATTGAGGACTTGCCCTTTGATAGCTGAGTCTTATTCTCGGACATGATGCACTTCTTCAAGGTTTCTTGAGGTCCTTGGGAGTGTACACTCCCTCAGTGAAAAGAAGCCACTCTGGGGCACAGCAGCAGCAACAATGTCATCTGCTGCGCTACTTTGAACCCCCCCCCCCCAAACAACAATACTATTCTAGAAAGAGAGAGAGATCCCAACAGAAGAAGCACTTGGGCTCAGGCTTCAGACAGTCCTTATGCTTTTCCTTGGCACAGGCCAAGTGCCCTTTTTACTACTTTGTCCATAGCACTGGTCCAGTCATTCCTCCATCCTCCTATCTGTTTGAGAACAGGCCGATATCCTTTTACAATGTTTGGGACTTGATTACCCCTGTCCAGAGACAGTGCTCATTGAACAGATCAGCCCTCTGTTGAAGTTGGGAGCAATGGAGAAGGTTTTGCCAGAACACCAGGGCCACAATTTTTAGTCCCAGTACTTCCTGATACCAAAATCCAAGGATGGGATGAGTCCTATTCTCAACCTTCACTGCTTCAACAAATGCATCATGTACATCAGATTCTACATGGTCACTCTATTGGCTATCCTTCCCGTGCTATCTGAGAACGTCTGGTGCGCTGCTCTGGATCTTCAGGACACTTACTTTCATGTGGCAATTCTGCCAAGACACAGGAAGTTTCTGCATTTTGTGGTAGGAGAACATGACTTTCAGCATACAGTTTTCCTGTTTGGCCTATCTTCTTCCCCTCGACTCTTCACCAAATGCATGGTGATGGTCATGGCATATCTCAGCCTGAAGGGAATCCACATATTTCTATATCTGGATGACTGGTTGCTGAAAGGTGGCTCCAGAAATGAGGTTTCCACCCACATCGATACCATGCTGTGTTTGCTCAACCATGTGGGACTCCTCTTAAATACTGCAAAGTTATCCTTGGCTCCCACTCAAAAAATCAAGTTGATGTACACTCCATGAGGATGAGACTGTACCTTCTGACTGACGGCTTCCAGATAATTCAGCAGCTCTGCCTCAGTCTGTAATTCCAGCCATCCACAACAGTCCATGTGTGTCTGAGCCTGTTGGGCCACATTTCCACCTGCACATAGGAGGTTCACCCCCTTCAGATGTGACTCAGAATGGTTTACCATCCTGCCCTGCATCCTCTGAACAGGTTGATTTACCTCCCTCCAGCAGTCCTAGATTCTCTATGCTGGTGGGTGCCCTCACACAATGAGTCCCCTTTGCACAGTCCTCTCTGAACAAGTCAGTGTTAATGATGCTTCCCTTCTGGGTTGGGGAAGGGGCGCATCTAGATTCCTTGAGGGTGCAGGGCCTGCATTCAGGGCAAGAAGCCTCACTCCATATCAATGAGTAGGAACTTCAGGCCATCCAAAATACATATTGTGCCTCCTGAGGCCTCATCAGACATGCAGTGTGTCACATGCTCACGGACAATACCACCATGAGGTACTATGTGAACAGCAACAGGGGACACATTTCAGTTTACTCTTCCTGGAGCCGATCAACCTGTGGCAATTTTGCACTGAAGAAGACATCACTCCCATAGCTGTCTGTTTGCCAGTGAGGCAAAATCATCTTGCAGACCATCTCAGCAGAGTTTTCTCCTTAAGCCATGAATGGTTGCTGAAGGAGAGAGTTTTCTGGGTTGCCTTCGCGATCTGGTGCATCCCTGTGATCAGCCTGTTTGCAAGGAGGGAAAACAGGAAATGTTGAATATTCTGCTCTCAAGGGGGCCTTGGTGCAGGCTGCCTCTCTGACACCTTCCATTGCAGTTGGCAGTCGGCCCTTCTGTACACCTATGTCCCCATTCGAATCATTTCACAGGTAATCCTCATGCTGAGACACTGGAAACAGGAGCAAGAGTGGGGGAGAGAGAAATGAATCAGGAAAAATAGGTACAGTATAAATACAGTGTACAGGCCATGCATATGTGCTAGCCTGGGTCTCAGAGGCTGGTGAGGTTCTTCTATCCAGATTACCTAGAAGCAGCTTCCCTTTATCTAGGAAAACATTTCTGAATAGTGAATTAACTCTTGGGGCAAAAACATAGTCTAAAATTCAGGAAGAAAGGCTAATGAACTCTAGATTTGAGGAAACCATCAAATAGTTTGCAAGGCTCTCAAACCTCAAATTCTACAAGATTTACTACTTCCTAATGTATGCCAGGGCCCTGGTCCTGCATCATGATGTGCTACTGTAGACCCCAGAGCACTTGTAGAGATGTTGTCCTCAGTGTTATTTTGCACTAGCATACGTTTATGGATCTTAAGGTAGTAACAAGATACAACTGTATTGGCATGACATATTTAAAAGACAGCCAACTCATTTTTAGGACAAAAAAATGTCTCCCAGTTTCTTCTAAAAATTGGGAGAGGGCTAAGCATCCACTTGCTTCTTTCCCCCAAAATGTGTTCAGTGGTGCAGACTACTTTATGATTACTGTTATTAATTTTACAGTTCTATATTGTTTTTTATCTGAGGCTCTCAGAGCACTTCACACTTAAATTGAATGAAGTCTCACAACATCCTTAAAGTAGATGCCATCTCCATTTTACAAATGGGTAAACTGAGACACAGAGATGATGGTTTAAAGTTAAACAGTGATTGGCAGAGCTAGGAACTTTGAACTAATGACTTGCAATTACCCTGCTCTGAATACTAGTACATAGTCCCTATACCCACTTCAAGTAAAGGAAACACATTATGCTATGGTAGATGTCATCACACTGTAATGCTAGTCTGATATTGCTGGTGCTTTGGACAGGAATTGTGGGTGGTAAGAAAGGGGTATGGCTTCATGGAGAAATGAGCCATTCCTCCTTTCTTCCTGTGCTCTGGGGATAGGACTCCAGGAATGCAGAACTCTTTCTGTCTGGTTGCTTCTCCTTAGGAGCAATTTTCTTCTCCCATCCTACGCTCTGGGTGGGGGGTCTTACATCAACTCTAAGGACATAAAACTCTTTCTGGTAATATAGTGCTGTGATGCTCATCTCCAAACTACAATGTTTGAAATTGGAAGGATGAATGGTTTATTGTAAACGGTTCACATGATCAAGTGTCATTAAAGTGATATAGAATGAGTTCTGCTTAGACATGCCTTAAGTTATAAATGCATAATAATGGTATATCACCTTTCCAAGACCTGAAGCTGGAAAACTTGTCTCTTTCACCAACAGAAGTTGGTTCAATAAAAGATATTACCTAACTCACTTTGTCTTTCCAATATTCTGGGACCAACATGGGTACAACACCACCACAAATACCTAGGTGTGGCCAGTTTTATTTTTTTAAAAGTTCAATGTTTATTTATAAGCATTTTTATTTTATCTATCTACATATTCAGGGTTGCACAAAATCATGGGTTTTAAGCATTTTTTCCTGTTTTTATTGATTTAAATTTTCTCAGTTATGGGTATTTGTGGGGAGGGTAAGCCAATAATTATTTAATGATGAGTGATGTTGAGATTCCAAAAGTTAAAACTTTATAACTGTTAAAACACAAATCCAGTTTTTTCAAATATCCCTCATAGTCATTTTTTTATAGACCTTTAATCATTTTTGTTGCTCTTCTCTGGACTTTCTTCAATTTGTCCACATCTTTCCTGCAATATGGTGCCCAGAACTGGACACAGTACTCCAGCTGAGGCTTAATCAGCACAGAGTAGAATGGAAGAATTACTTCTTGTGTCTTGCATACAACACTTCTACGAATACATCCCAGAATATACTGTTCACTCATATTTAGCTTGTGATCCACTATGACGCCCAGACTCCTTTCTGCAGTACTCTCCCCTAGGGAGTCATTTCCCACTTTGTATGTGTGAAACTGATTGTTCCTTCCTAAGTGTAGTACTTGGCATTTGTCCATATTGAATTTCATCCTATTTATTTCAGGTCTTTTCTCCACTCCAGTTTGGTCAGATAATTTTCAATTTTAATCCTATCCTCCAAAGCACTCGCAGTCTCTCCGAGCTTGGTATCATCCACAAACTTGATAAGTGTACTCTCTATGCCATTATCTAACTCATTGATGAAGATATTGAACAGAACTGGAACCGGATCTGATCCCTGCGGAACCCCACTCAAAATGCCCTGCCAGCTAGACTGTGAACCACTGACAGCTACTCTCTGGGAACAGTTTTCCAGTCAGTTATGCCTTATAGTCTAGATATATTTCCCTAATTTGTTTAAAGCGGTCACAAATGAGCATTTTGTGTTCTGGTACTTTTGTTCTTTGCTACTATAAAAACAAACACACCCACCCAAGCATTCAGAAATCAAGTAATAGAAATCAGGTAATTGCTTTGTTGTGAACAAACAGATATGTAGTATAAGTAAAGACAGGATCAGATTTTTTTTAAAAAAGCAGTAATATTCATTGGAGTCCAGGCATCACTGAAAACAAAGACCAGTTGATTCTGGCCATGTCTGCATTAGAGAACTTAAAGCAGCACAGCTGTATCGGTACAGCTGTGGTGTTGATAGAGATGTGTAACCACTCTATGCCAATGGGAGAAAGATCTATGGTGGACATAATTAAATCTTCCCCAATGAGTGGCGGTAGCTATGTCGACAGGAGAGCATCTCCCGCTGATATAGGGCTGTCTACAGTGGCGCTTCTGTCACTGTCATTTATGTTGCAAGGGGAGTTCATACCATTGAGTGACATAAGTTTTACCAGCAAAAGCACTGGTGTAGACATACGTTGGGCAACAGACCTAAAACACAGACCACTTGGTTCTTTCCCCAAAATCAATTCTGTCTCTTCAAAACACACCCATTTAATTCCATTCTAACACAAGTGACACAACCTCCCTTACACAACTGATGTAGATCCTCATGCAATACAAACCCTCACCACAAGGATACAGTACTACTGAGACAAAGCCCCAACATTTGATAGACTAATCACATGTTACATTCCACCCCAGCCACCAAACATACAGATCTCCCCATGGACACAGCCCTCCAAAATTGTTACAGACTACATAACAAGGAGCCTTCCAGGCTGACACAGAACTCCATACTCAGTTGATATATTACCACTTCTTATGATAGGATGGGCAGGGGTATTGGTGTCTGGAAATCTTCATCTCCCTCCCAGACCTCGATGGGACAACAGCACTAAGGGAATCTTAACCTCACAGACTGTACAGAGAGTGAAGGGGGCGCAGGAGCTGCTACTCTTTAACCTGCTCTAAGCTGGCACATTCCAGCTCTGTGGTTTCAAGAGAGAGCACTAGCTGCTTCACAAGGTGGGGTACTACTTGGCAAGCTTTGACTGGCCACTAGACCTGACAGATGTGGGATGAAATAGTGGCAGGATCACAGAAGTGCTGGTATGGCATAAAGGTACTTACTGGGTGTCCCAAGCCCTGAATACAGAAAGATTTTATTCCAACAACTCTATGAATTTCTGAATTCCCTAACTCTGCTAATTCTTTCTTACATGTAAAATACTCTTCTGGAAACTAGCCTAATTGGCTGGTTTCATTGAAAATTTTGTGAGAAACAACTTTTTAACTGAAAATGTCACTAAACTCTCTCTTCTTGCAGTACATCAATAAGATAACACTTATTACCAAACTCTCTTGTTCAGTTCTAGTTCATTTTAAATAGATTTTATGGGATCCAGGTGATTTGAAATGGTATAATTCACCTAATTCTGCAATTAATCATGACACTGAATGAAACTAACTTTCACATGGTTGTGGTTTTTGGTGTATTATATTGTGTGTGTGTGTGTGTACATATAAAATTAGAATGAATAAGACAGAAATGTCATTTTATCTATATTTATTCCCTTCTATAGAATAGTAAAATACAAAAAAATAAATCTTTAACGTACCAAGAAATGGATGTCCAATAAAATATTCTAATTCTAACTAATTTCAGAGCTTTCCTTTTGACATGTGTACCTTTATTTAAGTAAGTGCAGTGCTTAATTTATAATGAAAGAGGTGCTGGGGCTCAAGCAAATCATTGTTGGGGCTTAAGCAGTTTTTATGAATGATGGAGCAAACCCAGAGGTTCCAGGGCTATGAACTGCCAAGCCTAGAGGTGCCATGGCTCAGCCCTGGCTAGCCCTGGCTCTAATTAAGCACTGAGTATGTGTTTTATTCACCAGGAATTTTAAGTGCAGAAAGGAGGCTTTGCAGTGGAGATCGTGTAACAATAACATAAATCAAAGATAATTGAATTGTAGTTGGCAGGTACAATGTACTTATTTAACATAGCAACTTCAATAAAGCCACTGACATGTGAGAGTCTCCTTTCTCATTCAAACTTGAAGCAGTGTTTTCTGGGTGGGAAGTGCTGAGCTATGGTATGCTGTTAGATTGAACTGGCAGGCTTCTACTGCCAGGAAGCCAGCAAAGTGTTGCAGCTGCTACGACTAGTGGATATTGCTGTATGTGCTCTTGCAGAGAATTATTCTGTGCAAGAAATAAAAATGGCAAGGTATCTAAAGAAGTGATGGTTAGGATAATCCAGCTACTTCGATTTGTGGTGCGGTTCTACGAAACCAATATACAGTGCCTCATAAATGTATTCTCTACTGCATTTACAGAGAATTGATTGATTGATTGATTTTTGCTTGTGTTGTTTGACAGAATGATTGTACTTTAAGACCTTCATATGCTTCAGTCCTTTATATGCTGCTATGAGATAACCTTATGTCTGCTTCCTTAACTCTCCTCCTTACTTAAAGCCTGCTATTTTGCTTTGCAGATTTGAATGGCTTTTTCTAAAGTCCACTCAGTGTCTCTGCAAATTATCTCATACATTCCCTTCTCTGCAGCCCATCACCTGCTTTCTCTCTAATCAAGGGATCTCTGAAGGGGCCAAAACAGTAAGAATGGCTTTTCAGAGTCAATTCTGTAGAAGTTTCCTCTTACATTTCTGTGTGGAAGAGAAATCTTTCATACATATAGCTTTTAGTCATACAGTGAGCTTCAAACTGTGCTAGGACCCTATCAAAATCAATTCTGTTCTTGAGCGAGAACTGGAAATTATAAGTTTATAGCTTTAGTACCAGCTGCAGTTAATAAAGTCACTTTCCTGGAACTGGTCAGGATGTGTCTGCATCCACTACAGTCATATATAGCAAGAACCTGTGTTTGAAACGCTTCCATGATTCCTCAGTATTACCTCTGAAGCTTACTTCTGGTGGTGATTTCAGGACATCCCATCATCTTTTGTGTTCTCTGCTAAAGCAGGCAACAAGATTACCAGTGAGTTCTAATTCAGGTATTTGTTTTTATGATACGGACAGGTGTTGGGTGGAACTTATTTCATGTAGTCTTCTGAAAAGCCATCGGATGATGATAACTTTTGATGAGTTCTAAAGTGGACTATATTTGGTCCAGTAATGTACAGGAGATACTTACTGGAGCCAGCCTTTTCACCTTAAACAGTGGTACATACACTATACACACCCACACAGAGTCAGACTTCAGAGTGACTGTTTCTTTTGTGACTCGTGACTCCCTGCAACTGTGGCTTCCATCTCCTCCATGTTCTTCAGCTTCTCTCAGTCATGTGTCAATAACCTTTACAATGAAAGGCTCTTTTTGACTTGGCATAGGCAACTTTCTCAAGCAGGGATCAGATTACTTTTAGCAGAAAAAAAGATGGTGAACACATCTAGAGAGAACTCTGAATTTTGTCACTATCAGGGTTGCAATTTATTTGAAAGGGACAAAGCATGAAAGCAAACTAATGCTGCTGCTTTTTTTTTGCTGGCATATGGCTATCTACCTGGTGAATAATTGAATCCTCTTAAAAACCTTTTAAATATGACAATGCATATATACATCTTCTCTTGCATCAACTTCATTATAAGAGATCCTTTAGTACAAGAAAAAGGAATTTCAAAGATTGAAATCTTTGGTCTGCCTAAGTTTTAGGCACAAATAACATCTTTTTTAGTCTCTTTTTCTACTAGTTTCAACTAAAATCAGCTATATTTTCACTAAAAGAAGGAAAGGTTCCCTTTTATTTCATTACACCATTTCAGATTTTTTAACAGAAAAAATGATAATGTATGTGTGGGTATATTATCCCAAAAATTTCAAATGTGGGTGCCAAATCTCGGAAATTGGTGTATGTATCTGACATTTTTTTCATTTGGTGTTCACAGCAAAAGTAGGTATCCTTTTGCAGTATATACAAGGCATCCAATGTAAAAGATGAGGGAAAAAAAGATATAGACAAACAACAAATACATAAAAGTTGGCATCCTTCATATATATCCCCACTGTTCCTGCTTATGCACCCTTCTTTCTGAGTCCAAGTCAAGTCAATCTTTGCCTTTCCCAGATCTGCCCTCATAACCTTTCCTTCCACAGATAACTCACTTGCTGAAATCGTTTTACCATCTTCATGCTCTCAACACAGTGATCAAAAGAAAGTAAAGGGAGACCAACCACAACTCAATCTAGAATGAACAAGTTAAATAAATAAAATAAAAAAATGCCTCTTTCTCCAACCTGTTTCTGCTGCATATACATTCCTATGGCATCATTCTTCTCATCTTTCATTCTTGACCTCTGACCTCCATGCACTTCCATTTCTTAGGGAGATAATATATCAAAGTGAACAATGTCTTACATATCTGTATAATGAACACACAAAATTATTATCACTATACTCTTGCTTAATTTTTAAGATTTGCAAAATGATTGAACTGAAACCACTTTAAATATTTAGTTTTGGGTTTTGTAACAAAGTTTAAATTCAGATCTGGTTCATTAAAAGATTTGTTATCGTTCATAGAAGTTTCAAGCAAATTTGGACCAATTCATGGTTTTGCATTGAAATTGTACAAAATTTGTTATTTCACATTGGTTAAGAGGAAAACTGATGAAACCCAATATTTTCACTGGTGTGTAATTAGGTCTCCAATTTAAAATGAAACTTGGAATACAACCTTCATATATTGAATAATGGGGAAAAGTTCACATGAACTCCTGCAAAGCAAAACAACTGCCTTTTGCACAACTCTGCTCAATACAAAAATAAAAAGCAGCCATACAGTACATTCCAACCAGAAAGGACTAAACATCACACCCCATATCACTCCAGGATATTTCAGAAGTTTGATATAGCCAAAAACTGCTGCTAAATGACCACATGTGGTTCTGTAACACAGATAAAGTAATGGTTTTTAATTTAAAAACACAGAGGCAACAGATATCAACATAACTGAGGCTTGATCAACACACTATGTGGTCATAACTATAGAATGTGGCAGTGTTTCTGTAGAAGTACTCTATAGAATTATAACAAGCAAGTTTGAGTCTTTGCAGAAAAGGCATTGCAGTTCGTTGAGTAGTGTAAACATTTGACATTGCTTTAACCATCTGCAGAATATTTTTTTAGTGTCCAAGTAACAAAAGCAATACTGTCCATGGCGTTGGCAGGCTATCGGTGCCTTTAAATAAATTGAAAAAAACAACATTCTGTGAAACCAGCACTATTTGTCAACTGCTGACAGGAATAGATTGGTTTTTAGTTTTCTTTAGAAGATCAGCCTTGAAAATAAACAAGTCTGTTGCTCTTACATAAAAATCCTAACTCAAAACTAGGAACTCAAAGGAAATATAAACAGAAACCAAACTTTAAATTAAAATATGTGGGCCACATCCTGACCCTGCTTCATGGAAGTAAGGGGAGTGCTAACCCACTGCTCCCTTTGCTTTCTCCCCAACTGTCACTCAGCCAAGTTGACGCTGCCATTCCTCTCTGGGACATGAGGGGAGGCACTTTCCTTCCCGATTACGCTTTCCAGTATTCCAACCATGACATATGGCAGTACTGTGGAGAGTCTTGGAGATCACCACAGAGTTGGGCTCAGCAGTTGTATATAGCTGGTTTTGAGTGGGCGTTTCTTTGTCAGAGGATTTCATTTCTCCTTTATAATTTCAGCTCTTAACAGGATTGTGGACATATTTCGGATTCTAGGAAGAAACCTGAATCAGGCTCTGGCCCTGTGTATTAATGTAAATATGAAGCACCTCACCACCTTTTGCATATAGTCTAGAAAAAAGGAGACACCACCTTGATACCTTCTTTTTCCCCTGCTTACCTTAAACTATAAATATGGTATTAATGTCTCAGATCCAGATTTATCAGAGTGTATTGTATTTTTCATCCAGTCTCACTTCTGTGTTCTGGTAACAAAGGACAAACAGCTTGTTCTCCCTCCTTCTTTCCTAAGGGCTGCTTGTGTTCAGCAGAAAAGTTGTAATTCTACATTTCTGGATCACTTTATGGAGCCATATCTTGTTACCATAAATTATTGGATCACTATAATAGTGGCTTCCTTTGTTAGCATTCCTTTGATGGCTAATGATTTACTAGAAATAGCTGTTATCTTAGCTTCCAAAAATGTCTACCTATTGCCCAAGAAAACCTAATGATTTGCATAATTGTATTTAATGGTTTCATTTTTGAAATTAGTATTGTGCTTTTAAAGTTGCTGATGGACAACCCAGCAGACATCCTTTCTTTATCCATGGAACAGAAGTGTTGTGTAGCAGAAGTATAGGCTTCTCCATACTGCTCTGCTCTTTTGTCTCAACTTTGTTCTTGATCTCCAACAAAAGTGTTCTGCCAAATAGTGTAATTTGTAATGGTAATTTCTATTTATGTCCACTAGAAAGTAGACTGAGATCACCTGTCATAGTTCACTTAATGGGTGGCAACAAGTTTTGGTTACTACCAAGTAGGGCTGAATTCAAAATAATGATGGAGAGGTAAAAAATTCTGTAGTTGATGACCTTCTTCTGAAGTAACCATTTTTACTTAAGAAGTAAATTCCCAGCAGGTGTGCACAATTCCTATTTATAGTAACTCCAGCACACAATTCAGAAAAGTTACAGTTAGCTCATCAGCTGATGTTGCAGCAGTTTATCTGGAAGATACTGGTTGGTTGGTTGCCTTGGAAAATTTCTAGCCCCATTAAAGAGTAGATTTTTTTGTTTGTTTTGTGGTATAGCAAGGGCAGAGGGCAGTAGAAAAGTTCTGAAAGGGCGCAATGTAAATGCTAGAATGATCCGGGCTTTATTCCCTATAGACTAGCCAGAGCCAATTGAAGGTAATTAGTGTCAGTTGACACCAATGAAGGCACCACCCAGGTGCCTATAAAAACCCTCTACTCCTGAGAGAGAGTGTGGAGTTGAAGGAGTATGTGTGTGGTGAGCAGAGGAGTATGTGAAATGGAGGAGAACAGAACGGAGTACGGTGGTGTGTGGAGTTGTGGTGGAGAACAGAACAGAGTTCAGTGGAGTGTGGGAGAGAGGTGTAGTCCTGAAGAAGGTACTGGGCTCAAGAAACCAGAAAGACAGAAGGGGGAGAGTAGCCCAGGGGAAAAGCCTGCAGCTGCAAGTAAGGTGCCAGCAGCACATAGCTGCTACTCAGAGGGCCCCTGGGCTGGGACCCGGAGGAGCGGGTGGGCCCGGGTCCCTACCCCCCTCCCTGGGAAGATGAGGTAACCGGTGACACCCTGGCCCACTACGAGAGGCAAAAGTGCAAGACCCACTAGGGAGAAGCCGGCCATTTGCCACAGTTTGTTCATACAAAATCTCTCAGAATGAGGCATGCCCAATATAAAATTTTAAGCAATTGCAGTTGAACATGAAATGCATTTGTAATACTTACTTAAAGTACAACTAATGCACAGTAACTCAGACATCTGCTATTTAATGTGTGATTTAAATAGCAGATTTATATTTAAATAGATTTAAATAAACACAAAAGACAGTTAAAATACTATTTCAGATTTTGGTACCAAAGCCTTGGGGCGGAATTCAACCATCAGGTAAACATATGCAATTTCCTTTGAAGCCAATGGAATGTGAACACACTTATCTGAGGGCAGAGTTTGCATCAGTGAAATCCACAATTAAGGTTGAAGCTCAGAAGTTTGTATCTTTAACTCAACCCTTTGTGTTTGAGTACTGTAATTCATAAGATACAAGAATTCATACAGGTTAGAGCTAAAATATTTTTTATGCCTGAGTACATCAAATGGTGTACAGTACAGTTGCACACCGGGCCAAATTTTTCAACATGAGTGGTTTAAGGCAGTGCAGAATTTGACTTAAAGGGGTGAGCTAAGAAGAGAGTTTCAGCCACTACTCCTACTTCATTTTCTGTTATGGGCTATGTTTTTGTTTGAATTTCCTTTTGTATTTTGATGTAGCTAAAATAAACAACACATTAAAGTTTTTGGAAGATCAGAGTATTTTAGAATGCATACTACAAATTCAACAGAGTTGAAGCTGTGATAGTCTCTGTAAATATATAAAAAGGGACATTTTAAAAATGGATATTACCATGAAAAACATTGAGGTTTTATGACATACATACATTTTAACTCTGACTGTACTGTGGTGTTAGGGTCTCTTAAATGGCATTAAGGTCTCTTGTGTAAAGATATTTCAAAGCAGGTTTAAGAATGTTTATTTTTTTCACATTTCCGAAACTACTTACGGTTTTGCACACTTCATACGTAAATTAGGCTGAATTGATTTTGCTTTTTTACAAATGAAAGTTTGAGTATTTGGCTGGTAACTTGTTTGTCAAATTTTAGCCTTGGAATTGTTATGGCTGAGTAATAAATTAAGACAAACCTTTTTAGTATGGAAAGATTAAAATAGAAAGACTGACTGTTAACTATTCCAGCATAAATAGAAATATTATTTAGAAAAGTGAAAGCAACCAATTTTGTTGTTGTTGTTGTTGTTGTTGCAATAGAGGTTTTAAAAGAAAAAGTTAAAATGGGGCCATTTAAAATAAACATATTATTGAAAAGAAAGCAAAAAGTTTATAGGCCGGTGTAGGCTGTCAGGGAGCAGAGGGTATCCTCAGTCTTGGTCATTGTGTCCTTGTACTCGAGTATGGAGAACATCTATAGCCTACAGCAAAGTTAAACAGTCCCACAGGGATGAGGTTGTGTCCCCACTCTCCTTTCATCTTGACCAGTGGCATAGGGCATATCTTGCACCTTTTAAAGGGTAATTCAGTTTTGTCGCTGGCATACCACTGTCCCAGCACTTCCAGAGGCATTCTGGCTCAGTCAGTGAAAATGTCTTGAGGATGGAGGGCCTTCACAACCCCACCCCCCTCCATGTTTCTGACTGTAAAAGCCAAAGTAGAGCCTTAAGGGCTACTTCAGCCCAGTGTTCCAGTTTGCTAAATTCATGCCATCTGTAGGGAAAATTAGTGAATGTTGCTATAGCTGGATTCAATTTATGAGGAGTTATTAAGAGACAGTCATGAGGAAAAGAAATTTATCTTCAGAAAGAGCACACCACCACAAATAAAACTGTAACAAAGCATATAAGCTTTAACTAGCTTTTAAAGAAGTTAAATAATGCACTCTAAAATCAGGAATGTTCAAAAAGTCAAGGTATCTGCCTCAGCACTAAGTCATGCTGCATAGACTGCATATTTTAAAGAATAGGTTGGATAATATAAACAGAAATATATTACATTTTTTATTTAACAAGGAAATCAGAAGTAGAAAATGAGTAATGATGACCAGGTAACACTGCAGAAGAAACCTTAACTTTTGGAGTCTCCTGACACTTTTTTTATTTCTTAATTTTGTATTAATTATAGATTTTGTGTGTATGTTAAAGGGGAAAAAAGAAAAATTGGAAGGGGAGGGAAAAGGAAAGGAGGAAAACATGCTTGTAAATTGCAGCATGACAATAACTGGTTCAGTTTAAACTCAGGCAGCCTTAACTGAGGCATCCCTAACAAACATCTCCTTAACTGAAGGAGTCTTTAATGAACACAATGTTGATGTAAACTTCTTTTAACTGAATCATCCTTAACAAATACATCTTTACTTTAAGGAATCCTTATAGGTGTCCTTAAATGAGCCATACTTAACGAACCATCTCTAAAATGTAGCAGAATAAGAAGAGAATTTTTTAACAAGCTCACTTGAAAATACCAATTTTAAATGTTTAAACTATAAAATACTGAAAACAACTTTCTTCATTTTGGGTTCCCCTCCTCAGTACAGACTGTAAAAGCAAGCCGACCTTGATATTTTCAGCTTCAGTTGCTTTTGTTTTGCATAAGCAGAAAATTCTCTCTTGGAACGTATCAGGAAATGTGGATTTCTTCATGCTAACATACCCAAAAACCAGCTAGCTCAATTTTGCTCAAACTTTCTCTCTCCCTCCCCCCCACTTTTTTTTTTTTTGGGGTTGAGACCAAGCTTGTAAAATGCCATAAAAGGGATCAGAGAGAGTAATTGGTAACTGATTAAGTGGAGGTTAGAAAAAAGTTACAACTGAGCCTTAACTATAGTAATTGCTATCAAAGACTTCAATAATATTTTAAATGCAATGGAAAATTGGAACTGGTGGTGGGTACTCTTTTTGCTAATTTCTTGTGGAAGCAAAGAGCAAACTTCTGGCCCTATTGGAGTATTCCCACTGACTTCAATAGGGCCATGATTTCTCTCACATGCCTTCAGCTATACTGAAGCACAACCCCACTGACTAATTGCATGGGTGTAATTGAAAGCAGAATTCAATCAGGAAATACAATCTCTGCAAATAATTCAATATTGTAATTTTGGATTAGCTTTAATTAACAAATAAAGCAGCAGTACTTCCAGATCTTGTAATGCCGTTTTGCAAGTATCTCACAAATTAACTTTAATTCTCCCATCTGAAGATGTTTTGTGCAGTCTGGAGCATTGGACTTAGAATAGCTTTTAACACTTTTTTGCAAACCTAAGACATATCCCACAGTGCGGACTATTGAAAGCCCCTGCTACACTGTACTGAATGTTAAATTCTGCAGACTAGCTACATTTTAAAATAAGTCTTGAAGTATATAATGTATATCGTAAAAGCAGGAATGAGCAAGATAACTTGGCATAATATACATTGGAGTAAATGAGGAGAATCAGAACTGTGTTTTATAGGAATTCTTGCTTTACAGAAGGAAGAGAGAAACAATCCACACAATAATGTTTGTCATGGGTTTGTGAATGAAAGTAATTTAATCTACTGATTTTAATCATAATTTTAATAATGGGAATTGAATCTTCTTTGTATCTCTCACCTGCACCCAGCATCCACAATTGCCACACTATTACCCTCTTGAAGCCAGCACCACTCATCAGCAGTTAAAGTGTTTGTCTGCCAGCAGCAGGGGGGATGGGTATTCTCTAAGGCCTATGCTCATAGCAAAACATCATGGCCTGAGACCCTGCATTTTCACCCAGATGATATAGATAGTCTTAATTTGTGTTACGTCATCTGAGGACGTATGTTATTTCTGCCAATGCAGGTGTTTTACAATGAAATATGGAAACCATACTCAGGCTTGTATAGACTTCAGAGGGTTCCCAGAGTAACATCACTGTTGAAGCAACACTGCACGTGTTCATCCTATTTTCCATATGTATAAAAAACAAACAAAGACAAACCATAAAAGGAAAAATATTTGTTTGTGATTTTTAAATCTCCTAAAAATATATTAGAAAATGAAATCTTAAAATAATTCAGCTATGGTAATGAGATGTTGTTGTAAATATATTATTGTACTTTTGAAATTCTGGCCAATTATAACAATAATTTGACTACTGTGAGTTGAAAGAATGTGAAACCAGCATTAAATTTCCAGTCTATCAGCATGATACAAACAAATTGAAATCTAGAAAGATTTGTTCTTATTTAATTGTTTTTTCTGAAGTCTTACTTAAGATATTTAAAAACAATATTCATTTTGGGGTTTTAATTGCTTACATTTTAAGCTGCCCATCAAAGAATATTATGCTCTTGAACAAAAATTGCAGAGAGAAAATAGAGCTTAGCTGATAGCTAAAATGTACTTACCAACATTTTAAAGCTGTGGACTGGAGGTGGTTGATAGCTGTCATCGTGGCAACCCTAGGATCCACTGGTGGACACCAAGGCAAAGAAGGAGACCTTGCGAGAAATACTCATGAACTAGACTTCTGATATGACTGAGAGGTACCAGTGGGTTAAGAGGGCTGCAGCTGAGGTGCACGATTGAAGCAAAAGCTTCAGGAGGAATTTGGAAGGACCATGGAGAATGACTACTTGCCGGCCTCAAAAGTGTTCTGGAAAACCATTTGTCACTTTAGGCTGGGTCAGCAGGATATTGCTCCGTCTGTTCTCAGCAAGGGTGGTGAAACGCTGACCACGTCTGAGAAGATTGTTGAGAGGTGGAATGAGCGCTCTGAGGAACCCCTCAACCCGGGGGGCAGGACATGCCCTCCTTTCAGGAGGCAGTGCCAGAAACCCCTAGTGGGATCAGATCTATTTCTGTTGATGAGGTCGCTGTAGCAGTAAAGTGCCTTTGCAGTGGTAAAGGGTGGACAAGATTCGCCAGGAGACATTGAAATCACTGGATAGAGTTGGGTGTTGTGGTTAACACACCTCTTCAGTACTGCACCCACCTTCCATGCAACATCTCAAGATTTGCAAACCAGGGTGGTGGTCACAATCTTTAAGAATGGAACCAGAGGGTGTGTTCCAACTACAGGGAGATCACACTTTTCAGCCTCCCTGGAAAAGCATATGCCTAGGAGGCTACACCCATTAGTTGAACCTTGGATTCAGGAGGAATAATATAGTTTCTGTCTCAGACATGGAACAATTGACCAGCTCTTTGATCTCTCACAGATACTCGAGGGGCCGTGGGAATTTGCTAACCCGGTCTACCTTTGTTTAGTAGACCTGGAGAAGGCTTATGACCACGTTCCCTGAGATATCCTGTAGGAAGTGCTGTGGGAGTATGAAGTGCTGCTGTTGCTGCCACTGCTGCATGCTATCCAGTCCCTCTATTCCTGGAGCATGAGTTGTATCCGCCTTCTTGACATTAAGACAAGTTCATTCAGTGTGGGTGTTGGACTCTACGAAGGGTGTGTCCTGTCCCCAATCCTGTTTGTGATCTTCATAGACAGGATTTCAAGGCACAGTCTGGTATGGTGAATTGGAAGTGGCATCTCTGTAGTTTGCAGATGTTGTTGTCCTTCTTGTTTCTTCAGACTGTGATTTCTGATACACACTTGAATGCTTCACTGCCGAGTTATGATGTGGCTGGGATGAAAATCAGCACCTCCAAATTAGAGGTCATGGTTCTTTCCTGGAAGAAAATGGAGTGTTCTCTCCAGGTGAAGGGGGAGTAGCTGCCCTTAGTGGAAGAGTTTAAGTGTCTAGAGATCTTGTTCATGACTGATTGTAAGCGGGAGTGTAGGAATGAGCAGTGGGTTAGTGCGGCAGAGGCAGTGATGTGGGCTCTATACTAATCTGTGCCGATGAAGCACGAGCTATGATTTCAGATGAAGTTCTTGGTTTACAGGCAATCTACACCTCCATCCTTAGCTATGGTCATGAACAATGGGTAATGACTGAAAGGACAAGATTGCAGATACAAGTGGTGGAAATGAGGTTTCTCTACAGGTTGGCTGTGCCAACTCTCTGATATAGGATGAGGGCTCAGCTATTTCGGAGAGCCTCAGAGTAGAGCCGCTACTTTTTCGGATCGAGAAGAGTTAGATGAGGTGGTTAGAGCACCTAATAAGGATGCCTTCTGGGAGGCTTCATTTGGAACTATACTGGGCATGTTCCACTGGGAGGCGACCCCTAGGCTGACCCAAGACACCCTGGAGGGATTATATCTCCCGGCTGGCCTAGGAATGCCTGAGAAATCCCCCAGGAGGAGCTGGAACCTGTTGCAAAAGAAAGAGAGGTCTGGTCTTCCCTACTTTCCGTGCTGCCACTGCGACCCTCACCAGAAAAAGCATCATGAAGAAAAAGAACAACCTTTTAAACAAAGATTTTTAGAATTTCTAGAATGACCGGAATTGCTAGAATTTCTAGTTTCCCTCCCCTCCTTAATGCTCCCAAATAAATAAATAAACATGAATCTGTGAAAGTCTGGTTTGAACTGTAGCTTTGACCACATACATAAGGATAGGGGAATGCTTAAAGAAAAGCTTTGAACGGCTAATTTAGGGTAATATAGAATATCGTTTGTTAGGAACTAAATGCACAAGAGTTAAAACAAAGAACCACCTAGAGGCTTCCTTTACATTTACAGTCCTGTGGAAGCTAATTTATTGGTAGGCTTCAGTTGTTTAAGAAAGCTCATATAAACTCATTTTGCAAAAATGATCTTGTATTATTAGATGAAATACCTTCTGTTATTGCCACTGGAGGAATAGCTTTGAATCAGGGTCGTGTCACAAATGGAATTAGTTGTTCTCAGTTCTATACCATTTAGCTAACAGAATTATGAAGATTATACTGACATAATGAATAGACTTTGCTCAGACCAGTGTAGTCCCCTTGAGATGACTGAGATTCAGTGCACTGCTGTTCTCTTTCTTTGGTTGACATGAAGGATTTGGTCTTCAGTGCAGTGAATCCCCATGGTTTTGTGGGAATGATATTATTTTTATTACTTTGCAGAGCTCAGTCTAGCTGCATTTACTGAGTTATTTAGCTTTGTTGGTTCCTGAAGCTGATTTCAAATTAATTAGGCTGCTTACACAGAAATCTCTGTCACTCCTGATAGAAACTGTATTAAGGAAAATGGAGTGGTAAACCAGTGTTTGTAAAGAACTGAATCTTTTTGTAACTTTCAAAAAATATATTATTTTGCAATTAATCGTTCATATGGGAACAGGTGACTACCCTTCTATTCTACAGAATCCTTCATACTACATTTTCCTTTCTATTTCCAAAATAAAGGTATATCTGTAAGCATTGTACTTAAAAGAAATATTTTTTAAAATGTGAACCGTTTATTTTTCAGGTCAAATCAAGAGCCATACAGCATTATGGAGTAAAGGCAAAGAAAACCTAAAAGCATATAATAAGTTGTAGGACAGTTCTTTCATATAGTGATATAAAACACAAACTCACAGTGGCCATTCCTAAGAACCATTTACTTTCCCAATATGTTAAATTATTGGAGAATTTTATGTCATTGCATGCAGGTTAATTGTGTTACTGCAAAGAGTTATATTAACAATTTTGTGGACATTATTCTTAATGGGAAGCATTAGAGGGAAAGTGGGAACATTCCTGTTTTTCTTATTCCTATTTAATATCTATATTATGGGAACATCCAGATACCTGTATTAAGATTGTGGCACTATTGTGCCAAGCACTGTACAGATATGTGTAAAACATGGTCTTGGCTCTGAAGAACATATACTCTAAGAAAAACATGCCTTTTTACATCGCCGATATTCGTTAGACCTATAGAAATAAGTGGAAATCTAATAAAATTTGAATTTATTTAAAATTAGTTAGCCATACTATGATCATCCATGGAAAATAAAATGGCATGCTAAAAATAATATAAACCCAATCTTTGGTCTTAAATCAAACTCCAGATTATGTTCCAGTCACAGATTCAAATCCACATTGGGAGTTCATTTCCTATTGGAATTTACAGAATAAATATTTAAGACCACATGTGGTGCTAGTGATAATTGTCATGGCAGGCCATTCTGATGGGGGTATAGGGAGTGATTGTAAATACTTATTCTCCACTTGAATGTAACCTTCTACTTTTTAAATTGTTTCTTGGCACACAGTTTAAAAATATTAATTAATTTTTAAATAATAAACCAGAGCAAAACAGGGATGTGAGGGGGAAGTAAA
Source organism: Mesoclemmys tuberculata (assembly GCA_007922155.1). Taxonomy (NCBI): domain Eukaryota; kingdom Metazoa; phylum Chordata; order Testudines; family Chelidae; genus Mesoclemmys; species Mesoclemmys tuberculata. The sequence continues at coordinate 79,773,956 of ML675604.1, read as the reverse complement.
TTATTTCAGTCCTATAGGAACCTTCTTTAACATTTCTTATCCAAGTCCAGTATCAGAACACACACTATTTCAGCTGGCATATAAAGTGTGTCAGTCCTCAAACTTCTAACAGAAGACTGTTTCATGGTGTAATTTTGTCTGTTTCTTTTAAACATCCAATCCATTTGCTATTTGTGAGTGCAACATTGCAAACATGAATACTTATGTGGTGTTCATTGCTTCTTGTGGAATACTGAGCATTAGCTCCCGGGACACTCAGCACCTTGCAGGGCCAGGATCTTAATGTGGATGAAACGCCTCTTGAAGTGTAAGGAATGTTTTTCCTGTGCTGTCAGCAATAGATATATTGTACTGTATATAGAGCACAGTATTGAATATAATAATGTTTTTCCCATAATGGACTTTTCCAACCAAAAATAAATTTTGTTCAGAAAACTAAAATATATACTCCTTCTCCTAGGGTGAGAAGGGAGATAAAGGAGAACCAGGACCAGAAGGCATTCACGGAAAAGATGTAAGTTGATTGATAACAATAGTCTATAATTTATAACCTTTTTATGCTTGTGTATAAATAACTCTCATTATATATCCTCCACTGGAAGGCAGGAGAGAAAATTGTTAGTTTAGGGAATACGCACACTGCATTGAAAAGTAACAGTGGATTCCTTTATAACTCCATGACTGCTTTCCGTTCATAAACTTTTTTGATCTGTCTAAAAAAAAGAGAGAGAGAGATTATTGTCTAAGAAGCCCAGAAGTGTCATTATTCCTGTTAGGTTTTAGTCAGACTAATTTTAATGAGGTTAAATATAAAATGATACACTACAATGTGATGTAACAATAAAAATGTTACTTACACAGAAACAATGAGTGTCTGGTAAAGCAGTAAAAATAAGTGTTACACCTTAGGAAAAGAGAGAGAGAAGGCTTTGAAAGCCTGTATGGCTTCAGAGCTAAACTGGAGAAGGAAATTTCAGGAGTGGGACTAGGAAACATTAATGTGTGTGTGAGATAATTTGATGGAGGAATAAGAGGTAAAAGGAGGGAGCACCTAGGAATTACTGCTTAGGTGGCATAAGGGAAACTGGAACAAGTTTGGAGATTGGAACTGAGCCCTGGGGATGTGTGTGTGTTTACTGTTTGTTTTGGACTTTTGGGGACTTTTGGAGTAAGGGAGAAGCTGATGCTGGATCCTTGGTGTCTGAGAAGGAACAAGGGTTTGTTGGCTACAGTCAAAGATGATTATAGGGCAAAAGAGTTTTTTATTGGAAATAGCATGCAGCATTTAGTGGTGGTTTTAGTACCTACCTCTCCCCCAATGCATCCCCTTCAGGAGTATCATCATGTCTCCTTTACAAGCCAGTTCTCTGTTTTGCTAGGGGTCTGGGATCTCCATGAGGAAAGCATATGAGCAAGTTTTAAACCATCATTGCCAGTTTCCATCAAACCACAAAGCATGTTCGCAGAAAGGGAGGAAAATTCCTTTAGCTTTGGATCTCACACAGAAAACCAATATCTGTCTGCTGGACCTGTCTTAATTCTTCCCTGTTCCAGCTTCTTCCTGGGACTGTGAAATCCCTTGGATAGTTACTCAGGTGAAGGGCTTAGTACCAGCACTGTTTCCCCTTAGTGAATCCTACTTCTGCTTGAAAGAAAAGAAAAGGGGAGTGGGCAGAAAACCTTGATTTATTTTCCTCCCCAGATCAGTCCCAATGATGATTCAGAGAGTTTTAACTGCAATACTATAACAAATTATTATTCATTTCTCCCTCTTAGTCCCCTTTGTGACCTCCTAGGCTAGAATCAACCTAGAGTAGGCCCTGATTCTGAGGACAATAAAGGCATTCAGCTCCAATTGTAGAGAGGCAGTAATGGATATTGAGGGCACTCAGCACCTCACAAAAAGCCATCAGGTACTTGGCAGGAGCTGAACCCAGTGCTTAATTTGTTATGAAAGAGATGCTGGGGCTCATGGAATTTTTTTGCTGGGGCTATGAACTGTCCAGCCTAGAAGTGCCAGGACTCAGCCCAGGCAAGCCCTGGAACAGATGAAGCACTATCTGAACCTGAACGTATAGCTTCTGTAGAAAACTAAAAACATTATCAGGATCAGATCTGGAAGTCAAGAGAATTAGTTAGCAAAATATGTTTGGCCACTTAACCAACTGGGAGATTCAGCTCCTGGTGCCAAAGCACTCGGATAGTGTAGATAGTGTTTGCTAATAGCTGTGAACAGTGATTACCATTAATTGCATTTAATCTAGACATACAGTTGATAGCTTTTTAAACATGCTTCCCATTTATTGCACTGTTTATTTCAACTGGCTTTTTAATAAATTGAATATTCTTTGCAGAAATGATTTTTTTCTTGTATTAAGTAGCTGAATCTTTATACCAGATATCCAGTCTTACTACAGTCCAGTGTCTCCCACAATTCTTGATGTCTGGGTTGCTCTTCTCTCTGAACTCACAGAAGCAGAACAGAGTTTTGGAGCCTCATGATCTGATCACGTCCCCCAGCTCTTGCTTGCTTTCAGTTTCTCTGCCTCCAAGGCAGCATTCAGACACTGGTTTTTACAGCTTCTGCCTTCATGTTTGTCTAAAGAGTTTTTTTCCTCAAAATTAGGAGCAGTGCCCCTGAGTCAGTTTTTTTTTATCCAGATGTAGCATCCCTTAAAGCCTCAGTGGCAGTGCCTCTCTGCTGGCTCCTCTGCATCTTCCAGGAATGGCAGAGCAGCTTAGAAAGAACCAAGTGAAATCCAAATGGTGCTGCATCATTAGACTGTCCTCCTAGGCTTGGCCTGACAGTGAGTTATGCCCAGCCTGCACCCAGTTTTCCATCCCTAACTCTGTTAGGACCTGGGGCTATGAGTCAGACAGGCACATGGGTTCCCCTAGCCACCAGAGCAGCATGACTCTGATATGAGAAAAATGGACCAGGGGTCTATGGGCAGAGCAAGGACAGGCTCAAGGAATAGGAGGACCCCCAGTCGGTTAACTCAGGGTTAAGTCCAAAAGGGCCACTGGAGAGCAAAGAGGACAGATGTTGTAGGGTCACAAACTCCCCTCTCCAGCCTAAATTGGGTCCTAAGTGCCTTGGAAAAAGGAGCAGGGTTCATAAACAGACCCTCTCTTCCCAATTTGGCCAGGACAGCTCTGGAAGCATTCCTTCTCCCCCAACCACCATTGAATGAGACCCTGCAGGTGGTGGACTCAGAAAGAGATTGTTGTGTATTTTATTTCTTGCCTAATTGTCTAGGTTGCCATAGCAACAGAGCTTAATTTATTGCCATAGCAATGGAGTTAAACTATTAGGGGATAGCTCAGCCAGTCCTGGCTGGTTTTTGTGTGACTTCAAAAAAGACGCTCCCTGTGTTGCATCTCTCTGTGTTCCTGTGCTGGTTTCTCTCTCTGAATATAAGCAATTAAAAAGGATTCAACATAACAAAAGTGGCAATGGAGGATGGGATTGACCTGTGCTACACTGGCAAAACAGTCAATGTAAGAAAAAAATCTTTTTGCTGTTTTGGGGGCTGGGCTGCTTACATTGATGGTTCAAACTGAAATTAAAAGAGGATCTGCTTTGTTCTGACTGAAGTGAAGCAGACAGACTGAGAACAGGGAAGAAACAAAAGAAGTGCTAGTGGATGGAAATCACTAGCAATTATGTGTGAATGACCCCAATACACATGAATAAAAGACACTAAAGGAGAAGAGAAAGAAAGGAGAAAAATGGGGGCGGGGGCCAGCAGTGGCTACACTAACGGGCCCCTGGGACCTTTTGATGAGACTCTAGAGAACTGGAACTCATATACTAAGCATTTTCAGCTTTTTCTTATTGCAAATAAAATTACAGATGCAAAGAAGGTGCCCATTTTCTTAAGTGTTCTTAAGCTAAAATCTATACTTTATTGTGCAATGTAATGCACCCTGATGAGGCAGAGACAAAATATTACAGTGACACGGTGAAAATCCTGGAGGCACATTTTTCTCCAAAACCGCTGGTAATTGAAAGAGATTTAAGTTCCACAGAAGGAATCAAAAAGAAGGTGAAACAATTGTGCAATTTATAACAGTTCTGAAGAAGCTTGCTGAGCACTGTAAATTTAATGATGTGTTAAATGACACCCTACATGATAGATTAGTATGTGGTCTGCACAATGAAGCAAAACAGAAGCGCCTATTGACAGAAGACCAACTCACCTGGCAGAAGGCCATTGAAATTGCAATCTCTATGGAGCTGGCCACAAAGAAAGCCCAACAGCTCAGTGCATCGACCAGAGTGCATGGGTGTCACAAGAACCTGCCCACAAGACAATGGTGAGCCAGGAATGTTACCGCTGTGGAAAGCCAGGACACCATGCATCGGAATGCTGGTGTAAGGACCTAGTGTGTCGACTGTGTTGCAAAAAGGGACATATTAAGCACACCTGCAAACAAAAGAAAGAAGAATCAAACAGAACAGGCAACCCGGAGAAAAAGAACCTGCTGTCTGGCAGATCAAAAAGGAAAATCTGCACATAGTAGAGCAGACTCAGGATGATCAAAGTGACAACCAGTCAGAAGATGTGCCATTCCATGTCTTGTCCATATCAGTTGGCTCACATGAATACTGGGTAACGCTGTTGGAGGTAAAGCTGTATGCCTGGAACTGGACATTGACACAGCATTTTCGCTGGTCTCAGACACTGTATAAGACCACAAGCTTACATGTATGTGTATGAGGAGAAGCTAAAGGATCTCCCACTTAAGCCGACAAAAACTGTTCCGAAGACGTACACTAGAGAAGCTTTACCCATGTTAGGCACTACCGATGTTAAGTGGAGTTCCATGGACAGACTGTTAAACTGCCACTGTTTGTGGTGGAAGGCCTTTACCTAGCATTAATTTGAAGGTAATGGCTTAGGAAGGTTCAGCTGAATTGGGCAGAAATGCACAGGATGGCTAAAGAAGAAACAGATCTGACAGCCATATTAAAAACACATGATGCTGTTTTTGGAGAGGACCTGGGAAGCATGAAGGGAATCACTGTGAAATTGAACATTAAGCCTGACAGCCAAACAAAATGTCTGAAAGCCAGAACTGTGCCATATGCCATCAGGCCCCAAGTTAAAGGGAGTCTGGAGTGTCTGGTCAAAAATGGAGACCTAGTACCAATTACCCAGAGCCAATGAGCAACTGCAATCGTTTCAGTATTGAAGAACAATGGGTCCATTTGGATTTATGGGGATTTTAAGGTAACTGTTAACCCAGTGTTGTGTGCAGAGCAATACCCTCTTCCCTGCATTGATGACCTCTTCACTGGCTTGGCTGGTGGACAAAAGCTCAGCAAGACTGATCTTAGTCAGGCGTATTTACAGATGCACATCAATGAAAAGTCCCAAGAACTGGTGACTATTGTGACACATAAAGGGCTGTACTGATACTGTTGCTTGCCTTTTGGAATAACATCTGCTCCAGCTTTGTTTCAGTGGGCTATGGACCAAATCCTGAGTGACTTGCCAGGAGTCTAGTGCTACCTTGATGACATCCTGGTCACTGGCAAGAATGAGGAGGATCTCCTTAAGAACTTGGAGGCTGCTATACAAAGACTGGAAGAGTATGGCCTACAAGTTGGCAAAGACAAATGTAAATTCTTCCAGCCCTCTGAATATTTGGGACATATCATAGATGCTACTGGACCTTGTAAGATTCCTGCAAAAGTCAAGGTTATTGTGGAAGCTCCACTCCTTAAAATGTAATCCAACTTTGCTGTTTTTTAGGGTTAGTGAACTATTATGGAAAGTTTATTCCACAGTCAGCAACACTGCTAAAACCACTGCATGAACTCCTTGGCCAGAACAAGATCTGAAAGGGGACTGAAGCCTGTGATGTTGCTTTTAAGAAGGCTAAATGCGCATTACTAAATTCAGAGGTTCTGATGCATTTTGATTTGTCTTTACCTCTACAGTTGGCCTGCGATGCCTCCCCTTATAGAGTGGGAATGGGCATGTTACACATTATGCCTACAGGAGAGGAGAGACCTATTGCTTTTGCCTCATGCACCTTAAGTAAAGCAGAAACAAACTATACTCAAATTGAACGTGAAGCATTGGGAATTGTTTTCGGAATTCAGAAATTTCACCAATAGCTGATTGGATGGAAGTTCACACTTCTCACCGACCATTGACCTGTAACATCAATTTTTGGACCAAGCAAAGCCATTCTACCATTGGCTGCTAGTCATATCCAACAATGCACATTGTTGCTTTCCGCATACACACATGAGATCAAATATCGAAAAGCCACCTGCACTGCAACACAGATTGTCTCTTAAGGCTGCCTTTACCAGTTAAACATCAAGATACTGGCAAGAAAGAAATCTTCTACTTTGAACAGGTAGAGAAAGCACTCATCACTGCTACTCAAGTAAAGAAAGCAACTCGCATTGGTTCAATACTGTCCCAAGTTATGGACCTAGTGATGCATAGAACATCTCTGTGGGACTCTCAGGTCTGACCTGACCTTCTTCCCTACATGTCCAGGCGAATGGAGTTATCAATCCATTCTGGTTGCTTGTTGTGGACCAGGAAAAGACTCCGCAATTTTTTTTTCCCTCTGAGCAATTTGAGGCCATGTGCAATGATGTTGTATCCACTGTGCAGGTTCAACCTAAACAAAATCCTGACAGTAAGTCTCTGAGCAAATATCTCCCCTCAGAATCCTCCCCTGAAGCCACAGTTCCCCTACACTGCTCCTTCAAGGAAGTAATCAGGGATGAATGGGATAAGCCAGACAAGAAAAAGCATGTTAACAGAAATGATCTTGGATTCTATAGGATCCAGGAACCAAAGGTACCTGCTACTGAGATGCTGAATGTTGATATTGCTGTAGCATCCTTGACTAAAGTTGATTATCCCCTGTGACAGGGCCAGGCCAGATGGCTATGCAAGGGTGCTAGAAGGCATGTATATTAGCCCCAGGCTCAGCAAAGCCTTATTCCCTGGGTGATCCAGCTGGGGCTGCTTTAAGCTAATTAGGCCACCTGGGGCCTATCAAGGAGATTGCCCCAGCTGTTAAAAGCCTTCAGTTCAGGCAGGCAGTTATGGAGTGAGGAGGTTTGGAGTGAGGAAGTGTGGAGTTTATAGTTCGGAGTTTACAGTTTGAAAGCCTGCAGCTTGGAGTTGGCAGTTTGGAGCTGGCAGCCTGCAGCCTGCAGAAGCTTGGAGCTTCCACGGTTGCTGCCACAACACCTGAGGCGGAGGACTCAGCTGGGGAAGCAGGGAGCAGACCACAGACTGACCCAAGGGAAGGTAGCAGAACTCAGGAGTAGAGCGGGCCCCGTCTCCTCCCTACCCCTCCAGCTCAGCTTCCCCCAGCTGCACCACCGGCTGGGCTGGAAGAACGGAGGACCCACGAGGGTGGAGTATATCTACCTTCCCCCCCTTTACCCTGTTACACCCGTCAGAAGGAGAATTCTTTCCTAAGAACACGAAGGAAAGAAAAATGAAGGCCACTCTCAAAAAAAGACATTGAGGCTTCTTCATCCTCACTCAGGGCATCCCTAGAAGCTACTTGCTTTGCTAGAGCATCTCTCTCCTGGCTGTAAGATCTCAGAGCCATCGAGGATAGAGATCACCCTGACATTGGCTCATTTTTAAAGAAAATTTCCCTGGCAACAGCATTTATGCTAACACCTCAAAGGGCATGATAAGATTCCCAGCCAAAGCCATGGACTTCGCTCATTGACAAGGAGCCACCTCTGACTGTCTATGGAAGGTGGATAGGCACTTGAAGCAGGTGCTGTGCTCAGTCAAATTCATGGGAACCATGCTTTTTTGAGAGAAGCTAAACAAAGTAGTGGCAAACAATGCTGCAAAATCTAAAGAGTACCTTCCAGTCCCACACTATGCCTTTGAGAGAGCACAGACTGGCCTCCAGACAAAAACATTCCTTTCATCTTTCATCCTCACAGAAATATCAACAAAGATACAGCAGGTTTTCTGAAGGAAAGCTGTGGAACCATGGCTCGGGAAGAAAGCCCCAAAGGAACCCTGCAGCTTCCAAAGCCTCTTCATTAACAAAGACCACTTAGGCTTCCACCTGAAGCTGAAGCTTGGGGGCAAGATTTCCCATTTTGTGGTGTAATTCGTTATTTTACTCACAGACCAGTGGGCCAGGGAGGTAGTGAGTCAGGGATACTCCCTCAAATTACCAGCTCCACCCCATGCATTTTTCATCCAGACCCACATCTCAAATGACCAAGTAAAGCATGGTCTAATCCAGAATGAGATTTCTCACCTCCTGGATATTGAAGTAATGGAAAGTGTGCCCTCAGAAAAAAGATTCTCAGGGTTCTACTACATTTTCTTTATAATTCAGGATAACATCTTAATCAGAGCTCCATCCCTATCAATGGGACACAGAGCTACATACCTGACCTTAAATCTCTTGCAGACACAAGGCTTAATTACCAAATTACCAATTAATTACCAATCAAGAAAAGCTCCTTGATTCTTTCCACCCAAGTAACTCACTTAGATATAGACAACTTTATAGCAAGGATGTATAAATCTCTAGAGAGATTTCAGGAGATTCTTGCTATCGTCATGTTGTGGAACTGCAAGAGGCCTATTATTGCACTGAGCCTTCAACTGCTAGTCCCCCTATACTATGCATAGGAGATCACTTCACAAGCACAATCACACATCAGGGTCCTTCAAGGCTTCGTCTTAAAGGTATGGGACTATTCTGCAGAATACGTGAAAAATCAAGTGATAGTTCTGGAGCAGGAATCAACTCGTTAAAATGATGGTCAGCCCAGGACAGTGTCCATAGAGGTATATCTGTATGCCTTCCAAATCCTTCTGATCCTCACAGCTGACACCATCCTGGAGGGCTGGGGAGTACACATGGAGTCCCAAACAGCTCGAGGCATCTAGAATTTGGAAGAAAGAATCCACAGCATAAACCTCCTAGATCTAAAAGCAATCAAGCTAATGCTGTGAAGGTTCCAGTCCAGCCAACAGGGGAACCACATCCTGATTCAGTCAAACAACACAACCACAGTCATATATGTGAACAACCTGAAATGGGTGCATCTAACCGCCTGACTATTGAAAGGTAGTGCTAGTATTGTAGGGTCTGTCGTCCAAAGTCATCAGGACACTTCTTTTTTCTAGAAAAGTATCAATTTTGAAACTAGTTGTGTCACTGAACCAGCAAGGGTTAAATAGCAAGCAGGGTAAGTGACCCAAAATAAACCTTTAAGGACATATTAGAGAAGTTTTGAAATGGTAAACAAAGCCATTTCTTCTTCAAGTGCTTGCTTATATTGATTCCATTCTAGGTGTGTGCAGGCCCATGTCCACAGTTACTAGAATTTTTTTCCCTCAGCAATATCTGTAGGGCTGGCTCTGGCACCCTCTGGAGCTCTGCACTCATGCGCCCCCTTAGTTCCTTCTTTCCATCCTTGCTGGATCTCTCTTTTGCAATCTCAAGTGCTTAGTTTACCTTTAACAGTTAGTTTGGTTTTCAAGTTTTGTAGAATAGTTGTAGTGCATAGTTTGTAGTTAGTGTTTGCAATCCGGTTAAGGACTTTACCCCATAGCTGGGCGTGTCCTGTTCCCCGGAGTTCAAACCTTGCATGACCTGCAACAAGCCCTTCCTGCTCAGCAACCCGCACAACAGCTGCTTGAAGTGTCTGGGGGAAGAGCACAGAAAAGACAGGTACAAAATTTGTAAGGGCTTCAGCCAGATCTGCCTGTCTTTTCTTGTGTTGGGTCTGAAGGCCCTGCTTATGGAGGCAGCACTGAGACCAGCCTTTGAACCCTCCTATGCCAACTTGGTACCAAGCACATCAGCATCGGTGCAGAGCACCCTGCTGAAACCAGGCTTCTTGCAGCACTGCTTCTATTCTCCATCTCCAAAGAAGAGACAGAAGCAGCAGCTCATGGAGAGAGGCCAGTCCCCAGCCCCGAAGAGGTCGAAAAAGAGAGTACTGGTTCGGGCCAGCTGCCTGAGTTGGGACACTAAAGTTGAGGGTCTCCACCTAGAGCACCAACCCCCTTGACGGAGCCATCCCCAACTCCAGCAAGTGTAAGGGAGCCCCTCCAGTTAACCATCCCATCAATGCCGGATTTCAGGTTGTGAGGGACCTGATGGCGCTACCATTGCCTCTGACCCTGAGACTCCCTCTGGTGCTGGATAGAGGGAAGGCCCTGTTGTTGAAGGGCGCCTCATAACATTTATACTGTTTGGCATCATCAGGACCGTGGTCACTGGTGCAGAGGAGGTCTCCACCCTCATGGCACTGGTCACTGAGATGGCTTTTGTGGTCTCCCGCATCGAGACACTTACCCTGATCTGAGTCATGGTGATCGCACTCTCTACGTCACCAGTCCTCTATGTCCTGGTACCAGTCCTCGGTGCCACAGCTCCAAATTAGGCAATCTTGGCACCAATCCTCAGCATCTCAATCCCCGGCACTGCATTGGCATCTGTCGGGTCACCACCATTCCCAGTGCTACATTGCAGCCTCATGGAAGTACTTACATCTCCTACATGGTCCCCACACGAGGATTTCTACTCCTTGGATTCAGAAGAGGACTACCCCTGAACCAGCCACCATCAGCAACAGGAGGCACAAGGGGCGGGGCAGGCCTCTCTTTCCCAGGCTATCCTCAGGAATAGTGGCCACTGAAATGGCCTTATTGGAATCTGTGGGTATTCCTCATGGCAACAGATCCCCATTCATACTGCTCCTCAGGGAAGTTCTGTGTGTTACTCGTGGTCCAGGAGGAGGCTCAGCATCTAACCATGTCACTAAGCCCGAAGTGCCTGTGTCAGCCCAGGCACAGGAAGAAATTTACCCTCCCCTCCAGTTCTGCCATTCTCCTCTTTATCCTAGGACAAGGAGATCACCAATGCAGAGCCCTCAGTCCCATTAGATGACGTCAGGGCTCACCAAGAGTTCCTGAAGAGGGTGGCTTTCAACTTTGCCTAGAGGTGGAGGAGCTCAAAGACTCATCAGACATTCTCTTTGATGTACTGGCAGCCGTGGTGCCGGCCCAGGTCATTCTGACTGTATCTGGGGTGGTGGTCAGGGCCATGTGATAAACACCATCTTTGCTGTCACCAACCTTTAAAGGGCTGAAAAGAAGTACTGTGTACAGTCTAAGGAATTTGAGTACCTCTTTACACACCCACCCCCTGGATCTCTAACGGTGGCGGCGGCCAATGAGAGGGATCGGCAGGACCAGCTGAGTTTCAAACAAAAAATGAAGACTGAAGGAAGCTGGACTTTTTTGACTGCAAAATTTATTCCACAGCCAGCTTCCATTTTCAAATTGCCAGCTGGGTAGGTACAATTTCAACCTCTGGAACTCCGTATCACGGTTTGCTGAGGTGCTGCCATAGGAACACACCCAGGATTTTGCCACCATCTGGGAGGAGAGAAAGACAGTGGCCAAAGCTGCATTGCAAGCAGCACTGGATGCGGCTGATTTGGTGGCAAGGTCTGTGGCCTTAGCTGTGTTCATGCACCACTGTTCATGGCTGCAACCATCTGGATTGTCCCAAGAAGTGCAGCAGTCCATTCCAAATCTCCTTTTTCATGGCTCTGCACTCTTCTCAGACCAGACTAATGCTAGACTTCATGGCTTAAAAGATTCACGAGCCATCCTGCCCTTATTGGGCCTTCACACACCACAAGCCACAAGGAAGCATTTCCACCTGCCTCAGCAGCAGACAAGGTTTCAAGTCCCTTGCTCCTCTCCTTACAGGAGAAGAAAGAGACATGGGAGTTTAAAGCACCAACACCATGCCTTAAACTCCTCTTCTTTTCATTTGGGGCCCTTGTGGCACTGCAGTGGCCAACAGCAGCCATTTTGAGGGTGTGTCCCTACGGACGACAATCCAGGATCCATTCAGTTTTTTCCTGAATCTCCTTTCCCCCTTCTTCCCAGCAAGGACCCATATTACATTGGACAGTTGGGTCCTCAAGGTCATTTCAGAGGGCTAGACCTTTCAGTTCTCCTTGCCTCCTCCCTACCACCTTCCTTCCCTTTCCCTCTTTAGGAATCTGTCTCATGAGCAACTTGTTGTCCAGGAGGTATAAACCATTCTGAGATTTGGAGCCTTGGAGGAAGTTCCTCCAAACATGTGAGGGAAGGGATTTTATTCCTGCTACTTCCTTATTCCCAAACAAAAAGGGGGGCCTTACACCTATCCTAGACCTATGGTATCTCAAGAGTCTGAAGTTCTGTATGGTTTCTCAGCCTCTATCATCCCTCCACTGGGTTCGGGAGACTGGTATGTCGCCCTCAACCTAAAGGACATATGTTTCCACATCTCAATCTTCCCTGGCCACAGAAGATTCCTCAGGTTTGTGGTAGGCCATGCCCACTATCATTTCACAGCACTGCCCTTCGACCTTTCTTCTGCCCCAAGGGTATTTACAAAAATGCATGGTGGTGGTGGCTGTGTACCTAAGACAGCTGGATGACTGGCTGATCAAAGGAAAGTCCCAGTCCCAGGTACGCAACAGCATATATCTCATAAGGTCCAACTGTCATTGCTTGGCCCTGTTGATAAATGAGCAGAAGTCGACTTTCTTACTGGTTCAGCAGATAGAATTTATAGGAGCAGTTCTCAACTCCACTCGAGTCACAACCTTCCTACCAGAGTCTTGTTTCCACACCATGTCCAGCCTCATCAGGAACATTCGTGCCTTCCCCTCACAATGGCCTGCACTTGCCTTCTGCCGCTAAGTCACATGGCAGCGTACACATACATAGTATGAAATGCCTGCATAAAGCTCAGACCATTACAGTCACGGCTGGCCGCGGTGAACTCCCCAAGCAGACACAAGTTGGATGGAGTGGTTACAGTTGCCCCTATACATATTGTCATCCCTGAGCTGGTGGACTGACCCGCAATCAGTGATGCAGGGCATGCCCTTCAAAGGACTACCCCCCTCAGCTACCTGGTGTCCGATGCTGCAGACGTAGGATGGAGTGCTCACATCAACGGCTACCTCAGCACTCAGGGGACCTGGTCTTAGGCAAAATGCGATCTCCATATAAATATGAAGAAGCACAAGGCGATAGGCTTAGCCTACCAAGTATTCCTCCCCTACTTGGAGAGAAGAGTGGTCCAGGTTCTAATGGACAATACCATGATGTTTTACATCAACAGGCAGAGAGGAACTCTCTCATCAAACATTTGTCAGGAGGCTATACGTCTGTGGGACCTCGCCTTTCAGAACCACTTCCACATCATGGCGTCCCACCTCCCAGGGCCAGGAACGCCATGGCAGATTGGCTCAGCAGACCGTTCTTACCTCGCCACAAGTGGTCTCTTCATTCTCAGGTGGCCAGTATGATCTTCCAGAGGTGGGAAACTCCCCAAGAGGAACTCTTTGCTTACAATCTAAACAAGAAATGCAGCTTGTTTTGATCAATTCATGGGACCAATGAGGTGTCACTGTTCGATACTTTTCTCCTCTCGTGGATAGGGATGCTTTTGTATGCCTTCCCACCAACAGCTCTAATTCACAGAGTCCTCCTGAAAATCAAGAGGGGCAGGGCAAACATGATCCTAGTAGCTTCCATGTGGCCGAAAGAACTGGGGTTCTCTACTCATCACTGAAGAAAAGAAGAGGTCAGTGAATAGTTTTGAACAAATGACCTGAATATAATTTTTAAATCATATCTATTATTTTAACCAAAATAATATATAGAGAAAAAGATTTTACCTTTTCCTCAAATAAAAATAATTGTACATGTGTAGATTCATTCTAATAATTTCAGCTATAATACCTTGGAATTAATCACGTTCTTAGGTATAAGGGAGTGTATTGTCAAATCAGATAATGCACAAAGTGCTTGATTTTATGTCATGATGTGTACCCAGGCATCCAAGCTAAGATCTCGTTCTTTTTCAAATAGTGGTTTACTACAGATGCGCATGCCCTTTTGAACCCTTGATTGGAGATTTCTAGTTAGCAGTGCCCATTTAGGCCACACAATGCATCTTATACCTGCTCATGGCAGGCACTGAGGCTGTATAGGGGTGCATGGGCAAACTGCCCCCAGGTCTTTGTCTGTTGCCTTGACCCAAGACTGAACAATAGTGTGTCTGCCTGTAGTATACTCATTTTTTCTCTTTACTTCTATTAAAGTTAGTTTAGTAAGTGTTGTTAGCATTAGTATAGTTAGTTTAGGTGAGATGTGTTTTTCTTATCTTTTCCCTTAGGAAGTTTGTCTTCTCCTGGTGGGGTATGCCTAGTTCCCTAGCCTTCAAACATGGCCTCTCTTGCCAAAAGGCCATACCAGTGAGTAACAGACATTCCAAGTATGTCCATTGTGTGGGAGAGTCCTTTATCTCCCAAAAGAGCTCGTTTTGTTAAGCCCTTAAGTTTGTTCAGCCCTCATTTTGTTTAGCCCTTCATCAGATGTTGCAGCCCACAAAAACTTGTCTGCAGAAATTTGTTAGTCTTTAAAATGCTACAGGACTCTTATTTTTCTGTATACAGACTAACACGGCTACCCCTCTGGAACTTTGCAAACAAAAAGTGTTTCAGTAAGTTAAGTCACAGATTGCCCTGAGATCATGAGTTGTTCAGTTCATGGGGTACCAAAACCCTTTGAAACCCTCCAGAAAGAGGCAGAAGTTTCAGAGGAGTAGGGCTGCCCAGCCACCTTCCATGACCACTCAGGCATCATCCAAACAGCACGTTTGATGGGTTGGTCAAGGTTTCAATCCTTCTGCTTTTCTGGCTTACAGTTGTCCTTTAGTCCACCTCCCTCCCTTTGGGGACCACCTAGTCTATTTCCACCAGGCTAGGGAGCACATCTTCACAGACTAATGGGTCTTGGAGGTCATAACATCAGGGTCCATCATCCAGTTTTTGACACTCCCTCCCTTTCACCCTCTTCCTTCTACCTCTTCAGGGACCCCTCTTACCAAAAAGGATGAAGGTTGGAGGTTGATCTTACAACTAAGACAGCTGAACAAGTTTGTGAAGCCCCAAAAGTTCAGGATGGTAACTCTTGCAACTGTAATTCCTGTTTTAGAGGAATGGGATTGGTTTCCTTCCCTCAACCTACAAGATGCCTACTTTCATATAGTCCTTCACACGAAATACCTAGGATTTGCTTTGTGCCAAAATCACTTACAATACCAAGTGCTTTCCTTTGTCCTTTCTTCGCCTCTAGGGGTATTCTCGAAGGTTCTAGGAGTCATGGCATCTTAACTTGGACAGGAAGTGATTCTCATATTCTTGTACCTCAACAGCTGGCTTTTCAAAGGCCACTCTTTCTAGATGGTGGAGCCATCCACTCTAAAGGTCTTTGCTCTCTTCTTAGAGTCCACATTTGTACTGGTTCAAAGAATTTAGTTCATAAGAGCACACTTGCACTCAGTAACCGCCAGAGCATACCTCCCTGTAAGACAGATTTGTAACTCTGTCAGGACAAGTAAGAACAATTCCTGGAATTCCTTGGACAAAAATAGGGGACTGTTTTCAGCTCTTTGGCCATATAGCAGCATGCACTTTTGCGACCAGTCACACAAAGTTACACTTCCATTGTTTCCAGGGTTGGTCAAGAATTGCCTATTCCCTGATCAGAGATGCCTTGGACAGGCAGGTGATGGATGCCTTGCATGTCAAGAACTCCCTGCACTGGTGGAAAGGGCCACTGTGCATCTGTGCAGATGTCCCTTTCTGCCACCTAACCCCATCAGTGACTAAAAACTGATTCATCCCTTTTGGGGTGGGGAGCCCATCTTGGTGCCTTCATGGTTCTGAACAGATGGTTAGCCCACAAGATCAGTCTCCACATCAACCTATTGGAGCTGAGGGCAGTCAGAAACACTATCTCCGTTTCCTGCCCTTCATCAGGGTCATGACAGATAACATGTCCTGCATGTTTTACATCAGCAAGTAGGGAGGAGCATCATTGCTCTCCTCCTGTGCTAAAGTTTTAAAGCTCTGGAACTGGTTCATAGCCAACCACATCCAGATTTCACTAGCCTGCCTTCTAAGAATCCAAAACACCATGACTGATGGCATCAATAAATACCTCTCCTATGACTATGAATGGGAGCTGGATTCTCAGGTTCTCCAGGACATATTACAGAGATGGGGCTGGCTAGAGATCGATCTTTTTGCTACATCTGAAAACAGTGGTATCTCCTGTTCAAGGGGGTCTGGTCACCACTCCATGAGGGGTGCCTTCCTTCTACAGTGCAAGAGGAATCTGTTCTGTGGATTTTCCCCAACACTCCTAATTCTAAAAGTGATGAACACAGGCAGGCAGTACAAGGCCAGAGTTAGTCTCATAGTGCCTACCTGTCCAAGACCAGCATAGTACCCTACCTGCTTCAGCTTTGTATCTAACTGCTGATCAAGCTATCAACCATTCCTCATCTTCTGTCTCAGGATACAGGTCATACGCTTCACTTTAACCTGGTGGTTCTGTGTCTTAGGGCCTGGCTCCTGGATGGACCTAGGGAATAGATGTACAGATGTATGCTACAGATGTATAGAAGATATTATTGCACAGTAGAAAGACATCAACTTGCACTACTTACCTGCAGAAATGGAAGAGGTTCACCCACTGATGCAGTCATAGTTACCTCCAGCTTGAGTTGGTTCCCCTTTCCCTCATCCTGAATTACTTGCAGGATCTGAAGATGTCTGTGCTATCCTTCAGGTTGGTCAAGGTACACCTAGCTGTCATATCAGTCTTTTATCCCAGTCAAGGGATTCTCCATATTTGTTCACCCAGTATCATCCAGTTGTATCAAGGGTCTGAGTAATCTTTTTCCCCACGTTAGACACCCCACTCCTTTTTGGGACCTCACTATGGTCCTTAACCACCTTCTGAGACCTCCATTTGAACTAGTGACTACTGGCTCCTTTCTTCATTATCTGTGAGGATGGCCTTCCTAGTTGTCATCACCTAGTTGTGGAGGGCTGGGATGGCTTGAGCAGCAGGAAAGAGAATCTGGAGGGCTTAAATCTGGAGGGCCCATAAGGGAGGGAGATTGGGGCTGCTTCTTCAAGTGATGGTCCCTGTATGTATTCCAAACATGGGTATGGATGCATGCCATATGCTGGAGCTGGAAGACTGCTGTAGCAGTGTCTGTCGGCCCTCATGAACATCATACGTGGCCATGTGATTCAGCCGAGGTTATATGAGGCTGTGTAGGGCAACAATCCCTCTTCCTCTGGGATCATGGTTTTGCTGGTCAAAACCTATTGTTCATTCGTAGCTAGCTATCTTTCATTTTAGTTAGCTGTACGTAGTTCTTAGTGTAGAGTAGTCAGTTCTCTGTGTCACTCCCCAGGGACTACGCTCCATGTCCTGATGTTCTAAAACTGTGCATTGTGCCCTCGCTCATTCTCAGTGAGCTATGAGCACCAACACTGTCTCTGTAGTCTCAGGGAGACTCATCTCGTTGCTTGTTGTGAGATCTGTTGCTCCTTCCCTCTTAGGTACTTGGGAAGTGTGCCAGCTTTGCCTTTGCAAGTTCCTTATGGAAGACGCACTCCTGCCGCATGCACAGTCTGACCCCGGACTGGTGAAACATCACTCCTAGCACATCCCACGCCCCGGATCTCGCAGCACCAGCAGTCTGAGATAAATCCAAGTTTGAGAGCTGGAAGCATTTGCATGGGCATTGGAGCAGGTCCCCATTGCAGGCTGCCTCCAAGCGCAGGGCTCCCTCCCTGAGCTGCGCCATGTCATGTGAGATGTCGAGTGCAGACTCCATCACACTGCCAGCAAAGCTGTCTCACTCTGGGGGTAAGGTGAAGAAGAAGAAGGAGGACCCGACAGCTTCACCACCTGCCATGACGGCTACCCACCTGGAATGTTCCCCATGGCCCCCTGTGTCTCAGTGGCAGTCTGTTTGCCACCACGCACACCACTTCCCTCTTTAACCTCTCATTCAATGTTTCCCTGACTCCAGGTTGATGTGAGCCCCGTTGGCACATCTTAGACCTGACATATCCTCCTTTTCTGCTGCTCACTTCATGTGAACCTCCCACCCAGCAGACACACTGCTGCTGCTCCAGGAGGGGAACTTCCAGCCTATGTGTTCCGGCCCTCTGGTACCGATGGCTCCGCTGCTCCTGGAAGCATCATCAGATTCAGATACCTACAACAAGCCGGACCCATCTTTCTTCCCTGCCTCCAGGAGGAGTTCGGTCTCCTGCGCTCACCTACCGGTGTACAGCGTAGCACTGCCAGTTTGGTACTGGTACTATTGGCCTCAGTGGCCACTGTGGGACCCATATTAGTGGCTCTATCCACCTTCTCAGGGATGGTACCCTTCAGCCCAGGCCTCTGCACCAGAATCCTTGGAGGAAGAGGTGGAGGACAAACCGGTTCCAGTGGTAGTTACATCTGTATCCTCTTCTTCAGATGAAGCCCTTTTCTCACGCACACACTTGCCTCTGAATGATTAGAAGCAGTATCAGGAACTGCCTCAGTGGGTGGCCGTGGACCTGGGTGTACCCCTGGAAGAGATGTGGGATCAGCACCATCAACTGTTGGACATCATGCAACCCCAAGAGTCATCCAGGGTGGCACTGCGTGTCCATGATGCTATCCTGCAAGCAGTGAGAGCGGTCTGGCACATGCCAGCTTCCTGTGCCTCCACACGAAAACAGGCGGAATGTCGGTACTTTGTCTCAGCTAAGAGGGTGGATTTCCTCTTTTCCCACACATCCCCCAATTCCATTATGGGTGTATGTACCTGCCAAGATACCCATAAATCTAGTCCTGTGGAATAGGTGGATAAGCGCCTAGACCTTCTGGACAGTAACAAATGTTACTGTAAATGACATTTATTTTTTACTGTGACTAATATTGGGAGTGCAGTCCATTATTACAGTGTAGTACTTCACTTTGCCACGTTGCATCAATATGTTATCAAGCACCTTCCTTGTCATAAGGTCAGTCAATTCATTTTGAATTCTTTTGCTGCAGTAATGGTCCATAATATCTTTACGAGCTACTTTATGTAGGTACTCATGCATGACATCATATTTCCCAAGGAGCTCTACCAAACTGAGGAAGTTACTGCTATGTTTAGTGAACAACTTATCCAACAAGCCCCAGAAAGCCAAATTTTTCTTTGCAAGCAAGACTGTAATTCAGATCAGATGCTCAAGCATATTCCTCCAGTGCTGGGTTTCTATATTAATAATGCACTGGTTTTCTGAGTCTATGCATTTATTCAGAATGAGCCTAGAATTGACTCCCACCCATTTGGAGTAGGCCATAAAAGGACCAAGTAACCTTTCATGTTACTTCAGAGCATCAGCTAAGTTATGCCAGTATTTGTACCCAGAAAGTTCAAGCAACGATTTGGGATTTTTGTCAAATATTTTGCAACAAAAACACAACACTTTGTCAGTTGATTTGGAATAAACTAGCCAACACCAATTGATTCAGTTTCTCACCATTCTCAAGCATTCTTTCACAGTTTGACTTTGAAAAGTGTTGCTTCTTCTCAATTACTGGAAACGTCATATCCTTGATTTTGCCCAGCCCCTTCAAAATTGTATAATCTATATTGGCAGACTTTAAGATTGCCAGCCACAAAGCGGGCTTTGATGTATATATTTGAGGTGTGCAATTTTTCTCACTGCTGTTTCTGTCATCATGTGAGGCTGATTCTTTTTATCATTTCTCTCCTTTTCACATAAACCAGATTTTTTTTGTCATTACTCTTTTTCATTTGAGCCACATTCTTCTTTATTATCACTCTCCTTTATGCCACCAGGAAAACTGGATGATTCTCCATCACTTTCCTCAGAGTTTCATTCCTTATCTTCAGGTAAATTGCGATTTCCTTAGTAATAGGACCACCATCATTTATGCTTCGCTCCTCAATTTCTTCTGCACTGGGATGATCGCTACCGCCTAAAGCCCCACCTGTATTGTTGAGTTTCAGATATTTTCTCATGAGATTTGTCCCTTGCTGCAAACTATATTGCAGTTGAGTTTTTCGCTTCCTATACTGAGCTCCTGAAGGCTTTTTCTAGGGCATCTTTTATTTTCTGTGAGGGAAAAAAAGACAGTAATAGGGAGAGCAAAAGTCTATGGTCTATAGTCTTAGACTATAGAAACTGCCTGCATCTGCTGCCAAGAGGCTGAGAGACAGCAGAGGAGGAAGCAAAGTGTTCAGCATCCTGGCCAGCACTTGTGCTCTTTCCAAGCAGCTACCTGTTGCATATATGGGAAAACCTGTAGAGCACATATTGGACTCATCAGCCATCTGAAGTCTTATCAATGACTTCCCCCTGGTAGACATCATCCTTGGATTTAGGGATAGCCGATGGTGATGATTGAAGATGGACGCCACTGTAGCATCCCTTGCGAGATATGTTTATTCCCTCAGAAGGAGAGTTCTAGCTTAAGGACCCCATGGATGGAAACATGAAGACGGTTGCACGGGGCTGGTGTCAGCAATCAGTGGCAATTTACCTGTGAGACATGGTAACACGTGATTTGCAGCATGATAGTATAATTTAATGAGACCAGGCTAATACAATATTAATATAATACTATTACAATGTTATACTTGCGAAACCCAGAGAGATAAGTTCTCACCCAGTACGCTGTGCAAACAAGTGTTCTTCAGGAATCTTCAGATGGCCAGTCTGGCAAAATTCCTGCTAGATTCAGGTGGCAGAACGCACACCTGACAGCCCAAGCGTACTATTTTTGTAGTCCATTTGTACACAACCACTGTGGCTGGTATGTAACAGCTGACAACATCTCATGGCTGTTCCTTACTCGTATTCCATGTACTTTTCCAGTGTTCTTCAACTCATCCATGTCAATCTTTAATTATTTACATTATTCATAGTATCAAAACTAAACTATTGTCATAAGAACAAACAAAACGATATTCTTTCTCAGGCTAAAACTATTCGGCTATCATATTACTCATGGGGATGTTGAGACTCAAGATTATATTTCCATGGTTTTCATCAATCACAGACAAATGGGTCAGGAACACAGTATGACAGGGATAGTCCCACAAGCTGAGTGCTCCAACCCATGTGTTCTTCATCCTGTAACCCAATTCTAACAGTACTGTAAAACACAGTTGGATCCGGAATGAAATATCTCATCTTTTGGATATGGGAGATATAGAGAGTGTTTTCTCAGAAGCAAGTTTCTACAGGTTCTACTCCATCTTCTTCATTGTAAGGAAAGCATGGGGTTTCAATAAGTGGATGAAGATAATGAATTTGTGGATGGAGATCCTGGCCTTTACAGTTTATCCCTGTCCTGGGGGTACTTCTTGACTTCAATAGACTAGCACATACCTATCTTCTTATCCCCTCAGATTGTGTTACTACAGACTTTTGAGACTTGCTTATGGCAAGGATATTATCAGAATTGAACACTTTTGTTTAGCCTGTCTTTGACCCCCAGGATTTTTGCAAAAAGGTTGGTACGGATAATAGCCAGACTCAGTTTGCAGGAAACCCACCTTTCCACCCTTTCCTGGATGACATTCTGATTAGAGGTTCATCGCATTTAGCAGCACACAGAACCACATCTCAAACACTGAGTCTTCTCCAGGTGCTGGCTTCATCATCAATGTCAAGAAAAGTTCCCTAGTTCCATTCTCCAAAATTATCCACCAGAGGCAAAAATCCTCAGTAGCAAGTGTCTACCTATCATTAGAAAGGATTCAGGAAATCCAGGAATGTGTCTTCTTGATCCAGAGCTGCCAAGGACCTGCCATGGCATTATAGCTCCAACTTCTAGGACCCCTTGTATTGATCACTCCATGAGAGTAGTCACATGAGTAGTGTGAGTTATGTGGGACACTCCCAAGAACACATGAAAGATAAAGTATGGTTTCTGACACAAGTGTTCAACTCCTTACAGTGGTTGTCAGTCTATGACAGGCATGCGCATCTGTAATCCAGATTCTTTAGCCCTCACAGTCAATACCAGTCTGAAGAGCTGGAGAGCTCACTTGCTGACCCAAATAGCGCATCATCTCTGGAGCCAGGAGGAGAAGAATCAGAGCATAAACCTCCTGTAGCAGAGAATGTTTGTAAAGTTATCTCTGCAAAGGTTCCAACCCTCCCTGGGAGGGAACCACGTCATGGTTCAGTCTCACAGTATGACCACGGTCATATATTTAAACAGCGGAGGGAAAACAAGGAGTCTGATGCTACAAGCAGAAATAGTGGGAACAAGGAGATGGGTGGAACAGTTCCTTCTTTTTTTCAGAGCAATCCTCATCGAAGAGGCTGAATCAAAAGGCAGACTGGCTTAGCAGGTGCAGGGTCGTCAACTCTGAATGGTGCCAGAATCAAGAGATTTTCGATCTCATAATTCAGACATTCCTCCTCCCTTCAACCAACCTGTTCACCAATGAAGCAAACAAAAAAAGGCCAAAATACTTAATGACGTAGGCAGACCACAGAGTCAGGGGGACATGCATCTTATTGCATAATTTGCTGCAGGACTTACTTTACGTGTTTCCACCCTTTCCATTACTGAGGAACATGGTACAAAAGTAAGATAAGAAAAGTCGTCAATAATTCTTATAACTCTTCATTGGCCAAGGAGACCTTGGTCCTTGATCTGATAGAGCTGAAACCTCTTCCAGTTTCTGTGGAGATCAGATATCCTCTTGCAAGGTTTTCTTCTTCATCTGGACTCAGAACAGCTTCAACTAACAGCCTGGCTATTGAGCGGGTGACACTAGAAGATTTCTGTTTGTCCTCCAGGATCAAGATATTGCTTTTGTCTTGGAGAGGATGAAAACTAAAAGTATACTCCTTTACCTGGTCCAGATTCTGTAACTGGTGCCAAGAGCACAATAAAGATCCCAGAGATCCTGGAATTTCAACCATTCTAGATTTTCTCCAAGAAGTCATAGACAGAGGCCTTCAGCTTAGTAATGTAACAATGGCCATACTGGGTCAGACCAATGGTCCATCTAGCCCAGTATCCTGACAGTGACCAATACCAGGAGGTTCAGAGGGAATGAACAGAACACATAATCATCAAGCGATCCATCCTGTCACCCATTCCCAGCTTCTGGCAAACAGCAATCCCTACCTATCCTGGCTAATACCCATTGATGGACCTAACCTCCATGAATTTATCTAGTTCTTTTTTGAACCCTGTTATAGTTTTGGTCTTCACAATATCCTCTGGCAAGGACTTCCACAGGTTGACTGTGCGTTGTGTGAAGAAATATTTCCTTTTGTTCATTTTAAACCTGATGTCTTTTAATTTTATTTGTGACCCTTTGTTCTTGTGTTATGAGGAGTAAGTAATACTTCCTTATTTACTTTTTCCACACCAGTCATAATTTTATAGACCTATATCATATCACCCCCTGTGTCATCACTTTTTCAAGAAGAAAAGTTCCAGTCTTATTAATCTCTCCTAATGTGGAAACTTTTCCATATTCCTAATCATTTTCGTTGACCTTTTCTGTACCTTTTCCAATTCCAATATATCTTTTTTGAGACGTGGCAACCAGATCTGCATGCAGTATTCAGGATGTAGGTGTACCATGTATTTATAAAGAGACAATATGATTATTTTCTGTCTTATGTTGCAGGTATCTGCTGTTATTAATGAGCTATTTGCAGGATCCTTGGCTCCCTGGCAGACAATCACGGTAGCCATATTCCTTGGAGAAGGCTGACTAGCTAGACCAGGGGTCAGGCCAGTCTCTCCAAAATGGGACTAACTGGTAGTTTTGAGCGCTCTGGCGAGCCATTGGTTCAAGTCTTTTACTTCAATGTCGGCATTTTATTTAGCCATTAATACTTGTTTTTCATTAGCTGTCACATACACCAAGTGAATGCCTGAGCTGGCAGTCTTATCTATGCAGGAGCCTTACTGTGTGTTCCACAAGGACAAGGACGAGGATACCAGAACCCTTTCTTCATAAAGGGAATTTTTCCTTCCACATTGCGTAAGATGATGTGCTTCCTTCATTTTGTCCAAAACCCACAACATACAACTGAGAAGATGCAGGCCACTTTAGATGTCAAAAGAGTATTGGAAGTCTACCTCAAGCATACAGAAACCATGAGAAGATCAGGGTCCCTGTTCATGGCCTTCCAACCAAAGTACCAAGGACTCAGAGTTTCCAAATCCTACATTGCTAGGTGCATTACACTGTGAAGTTTACAAATCATCAGAGATTCCTCTCCCATAAGGGATCAGGGCGCACTCCACAAGATCTTTAGCAGCCTCATGGGTAAAATGAGCAAGGGTGTCCACTTCAGAAATTTGTAAAGCAACCACTTGATCTACTGCTGAAACCTTTAGATTAAGCACTACCTTCTGCAGAGGCCTCCTTCGACAGGAAGTTGTTGTAGGTGGTAGTCCAGAGATAAATCTTTGTGAGCTTATGAAAAGGGAGTACTTCTTATCTGCCACATTCTTCTTTCCATAACCTCCCTACATCTGATGCTTTCCAAATATCCAAATTGTGAAAGACACTGGGCTGCAGAATGGAAAACTTCTTACCGATAATTTCTTTTCTCCTAGCGGCTTCTCCCACAATTCTACACACCCTAGATGGGATGCCCCTATGTGAAGAGGCAGAAAGAGGAGAGCAGTTCAGATGTCCAGAACTGAGGGTAGATAGCAAGCAGAAAGGAAATTATCAGTAAGAAATCTTCTGTTAGTGGTGGCTGCTCCCTTCTCCCCATTCCTTTGGTTTATTAGATCAGGAAAACTGATATTGGGAGTTTTAAATCGTAATTTAAAAAATAGATCTGAGAGTGGTTGGCCATAGTTGGTATTTGGATCATTAGTTCTTCTGATAGTGGAACATTATAAAAGAAATGCATTTATGTAAGGGAAGGCAATGGAGAGTTGAGATTCTTAGTGTGACTTAGTTATTTTGAACCTTTTCACAGCCTATGGGTAAAGACTTCAAATAAAGTAGGATGATAACTTGCATTTTGGCACCTCCTGTTTTAAGTCATTTTTTATCTGTAGAAAGAGCAAGCTGAGCTGTTCTAAAAGAAGGGAAGGACATCCAGTTAAAGACTCTATGTAGAGTATAATGTATTATTGTGCACCCCAGAGCAGTTAGAGTTAAAGCCGATGAGAATTCACTGAATTATTTATCCTTTGCGATGAGATGAGCTGGAATTTTTATACAGTTCTTGCATATTGGTGAAATATGATAATAGACTCTTTGGGTCAGTGGAAATTAGTCTTTTCAAAATTTTTTTTAATGCTGAAAAATAGCCTTTTTAATGTAGTAATCAGTTTAAAATCACCTAAATTATTTCTGCTGAGATCTGAATTACCACACACATTCCTCTGAAGCATTTGGTTCTGGTCACTGTCAGAGACAGGATACTGCATTAGGTTGACCATAGGTCTGATCCAGCATGGCAATTACTCCGCTGTTATGTCATTTCAGAGGCAGCCAGCGGCAACTAGAATTCTGGTCAGTTTAAAAGGGGGGCTGCAGAAAGGAACAAGGCCGCTACAATGACAGCTGTTTGTTTCCTGACAACAATGTCTGTAACATATTAACATAATTAAAATTAAATAAAATTTAATTAAAAGTGTACTGTGGAAAAATAGAGTTTAAATATTTATAGTAGGGAAAGCATGTTATGGATTTTTTCTACTTGTTTTCTTGTCCTTTTGTTGCAGAACCATAAATGACAGTCATGTGGCTAGTCACTTCTAGCCCATTCAAGTATATTGAAATAAATGCATGATTCAGAAGCCCTGCTGGCAGTTAGAGTCCTGTCTTTACTCAATTCAGTATATAAAGGATTGTTTTCAAATGTGCTCATTTTAATGCACTGACTGCAAATGATAAGTATTGTCCAGTTTCCCTACTCCTCTCAATTCAGGATTGACCTCTATCTTCGTTGTGTCCCTCCAGTAGAAGCCAGGCTGTATACCTCTGCTAGGAATCCCCCTCAGACTCAGCACTAACAACTGTAAACATAGAAAAAGAAGCTCATAACTTTGATTTCACTGTTTTTTATTTCTCCAGTGTTGTCCTTCCTTCCTTCCTTCCTAATAATGACATATTAAGTATATTTTTCATTCTGGTCACTACAGAATTGTGTGGTCTTTCTCTCTTGTTTTGTCTGATCTATAAATATACAGCCAAGAACCAATTCCTCTAATGAAACCTATTGTTACTCCACTGATTCGCTAATGCTGGTAGTTCTGAAAAAGATCCACAATATAAAAAATAACACAAACTTTCCAGATACCTGAAATATCCATTAAATATCATTTAAATATATAAAATATTGTGTATTGTACTCTTTCATAACTAGGTGATGTCTAATCTGCAATAGGTAAAGATAGATGTATATGTGGGATATAAACATGAAAATTAAAAAGGAAAACTATTTCTTGGCTTGCTTTTTGGATCTGTTTGCCTTTAAAACATTTTTAAGATCAACCAGCAAAACTACTTCTGATTTAACTCTTACATATTTGGCAAGCTTAATAAAGGACAAATCAAAGCTAAATCAGGGGTATTTACAACAACTACAAATTTAGTCCAAAGTGGGTACTTAAATGCTCGTATAGTTCTAAATGATGTTCCTTCCAGATGGTGAATTAATGTAATTTTAGCAGGAAGTGAAGTTGCACAAATATGCAGTATTTAGAACACTGGCTGATTTAATGTTTCTGTACCCACCCAGGCACAGATGTTGATAATCATTTTAGTGCCAGTTGTCTCTATCTTTCCAGTTATTGCAAACTGAAGAGCGGCGCTTGTAAGACCTGGAAGAGGATGGGGAAGAATTTTGGGCAGTAAATCCTAATTCATGTCTAGATGACATCCAATTTTTATGATACCATTTCATCCAGTGCACTTAGTACTGAAATGGTGGCCTGCTTGTTAAGTGTGACACGTGACATCAGTGCTTCATTACATGTATTGTCTGCTAGTTGGTTTCCAGGTGGAGTTTAAGATTGAGTTTTGACCTAAAATGACTTAGGACCTGCTTACTGTCTCCTCATGGCATACTTCCGAAGCTGAGATTAGTGAGGGTGCTGAAGCTGGAGATTTAAAGGAAAGGGAACTTCTAGTAGGTTGTTCTCTGTGATGGGCCCCAGCTTCAGAATTCAGTCCCCACCTCGTTCCAAAATAACTTGAACTGGCTTAGTTTAGGGGCACACTGCAAAACCCATCTGCTTTTGAGAAGTAAGAACAACAGTGAGGTTGTTGAATGATAGTGTTGAGGGTACTTTCTTTTTCATCTCTTGTGATTTCTGGTGATGTGAGCAGGCAAGATTGCTGGATTTGTAATATCTAAGAATGGTGATGCATATTCTCTACTTATCTAGTGTCACTAGTTGCAGCATAGAGGAGAACGGTTAAGAAACAGACTATGTCTCTCTCATTCTGTTCCTGACCACAACTAAAGGTTAAAACAGCGTGATGATTGCTTTGAACTGTGCTTTCTGACTATGGTGATTTTGAAACACTGTGTCAGCTGAGGATTGCACTCCCTATCATTTCTAATCCAACCATTTCTTGTGCCTTCCCTCTTTATCCTCCACATAACTTCTGTACCGAGGACTGTGGAGTGAGTGGTATATGAACTAACTCTGCTGGCTTTATGCCTGCTGGGTCTTACCGGAGATTTCCACAGCCAGCATCTAGGGGAGGTTCCCGCTCCCTTTGCCCTACTCAAGCAACTGGAGCACAGCAATCTAGATAATTTGGCTCTGTATATTTAAATGTGTGTTGAGGGCAACTAACGATTCTGATAGGTGTCTCCTAGTTTTTGAACAAATCGATATAAATATTTACTCCATTTCAATACTAATAAAATTAGTGATTTAACATTGATTTGAATAGCAGATGCTAATTCACACTGAGAGAATTTTGCCGTAGACCTTTTGTGCACTAAAATGTGTATATATTTTATGCATTTTTTTAAATTTGTACAGGGCTTAAAAGGTGATCCTGGTCCGGCTGGTCCTTTGGGAGAAAAGGTA
>ML675604.1:79461613-79745948 GCA_007922155.1 Mesoclemmys tuberculata | reverse complement strand
TGTGTGTGTGTGTGTGTGTGTGTGTGTGTGTGTGTGTGTGTGTGTGTTTTGTTACCAAGAAAATGGGTTCTTATACACAACAATTTTCATCTTCAAAAGTATAACCATGACTCATAACTTTCTTCCATTGCTAATTTCCACTCAAGAGCACACATCCTCTTGTCGTCTTTTCATCTCTCAAATGTTAAATATGATATATCAATGTACTGATACTAAATAGCAACATAAATTATCTTAATGAAGGAACCAGCAAGATATGTACATTTATTATCATGATATATATTTTTATTTAATATTTACCATATTCCTCATTCTTCTCCAAGCCCCTTTCCCCATTTTTTAATGTCATCCCTTGCTGTTCTCTGTCTAGTTTAGGGCATGAACCTCAGGGCCTTATGTGTACGCTCAGGATCTAAGGTTCTAACTTTGCAAACACTACACTCACAGGTGACTTTATATACATGAGCAGTCTCATTGAGTTCAATGGGCTAACTTGTGTGAATTAAATTAATCTTGTGCAAAGTGTCTGTGGGATTGCTTTCTCAGATTGTAACCTCTGCATCAGGGGGTTGTCTTTTTGTTTACTTGTAAATACCATGCACATCTATGGGCACTACAGAAATAACAATATTTTACATAGACAAGGTGGGTGAGGTAATACCTTTTATTGGACCAACTTCTGTTGGAGAGAGAGACAAGCTTTCAAGCTATACAGAGTTCTCATTCAGGTCTGGGGAAGGCTTTTTATATTTTACATATGCTTCTGTGAAGTAAGAGCATGTGGTTGGAAAATACGGTATCAAATTACTTACGTTTCCATCTGATATCCTCTAACTACACATAAAACTAAAAAATGTGTGACTGAATGAATTGCTGATTCCCCTCTTCCCCCATTTTTCCTAGGGAGATCAAGGGCCTCCAGGACAAGCTGCCTTAAGGGTGCGTACTCCAGAAAACAAATAAGCAAACAGTAAAAAAAAAAAAAAAAAAAAAATTAGGGAGGGGGAAGGAAAGTACTCGAGAAGTGTGGCTATTTTAATTTATTTTCAATCCAAACCACTTTCCTGTTAAACAAAAGAGCCAAGTCCTTCTGTCCAAATGTGAGTGTATTTTCTAAATGTCATATTTATCAGTAGGTAATTCATGTAAAATGGCGCACTTATTTCTTAGTTGAAACTGAATAGGTAAATGGAAATCTATAAATATAAAAAAATATCAATATTGAAAGCATCCTGAAAGTGTTTCCCTCACAACTCTAATAAGAATGTCCTTCTTTATTCTGCTTGCGTGTAACACAAGTGTGGTAGCAGTGAAAGAACTAAACTGCCGTTTTTCAGTAAAAGCTTAGAATGCACATCAAATTTGCTGTCTAGAAAATGTGAATATTCTATTAACTAGCACATTTATTAAGCATTTAGTCATGGCTATGATACTGTTGTTTTTGTGATATAATACTTTATTTCTTTTTTCAAGATATTAAAATTTGACAGACGGCCTGATTTTCAAAAAGTTGAAGGCTGGCCTTTGCGCACACAGCTATAACAATTGCTTGTGAATTTTGCTTGTGAAATGGAAGATTTGCATGTATAAAAGTAATAATTGCACCAGAGTTGGATGCAATTGTATCTACATAAAAATGCATGAGTTCCAGAGGGGTAGCCGTGTTGGTCTGTTTTTAGCAAATAAAATAAAATGCAAAAGATTTTGGGCTTCATCTTTCTTAAAATCATACTCAACGTCTAAGTAAAGCGGCACAGTTGAGATCAGAAGAGATGTTCAATTTGGAACTCACTCTGCATAAAACGAGAGAAGGATATTTACAGGATGTTCTATGTGAAGGGTTCTCTGTTTTGGAACTTGCTTCTTCATTTGGTCTGCCAATGCCTATTGGCGTTCATGTTCCAGATGGGTTGCAAAATCTTTATTTTTCCCTTTTTCCCTATTGGTGTTGAGGAGGGAATGGGCTGAGGTAGAGGTATTTATGGGCAGTCTGTCATAACTGCTGTGACTGGAGGAGATGAGGGACTCTGCAATAGCTAGTGCCTAGCCCAGTCAACAATTTAAATATTAGAAACAGCACCTTGAAATGGATCCAGAATTGAACAGGGAGCCAATAGCCTAGAGCATAGGAACATAAGAATTACATGGATAGAGTGGCTCAGAACTGTGGTCCATTTACTCAAGCTTTCTCCAGCAATGGCCAGAACCAGCTATTTCAGAGGTAGGTAGGTTTCATAAAATAACCTGCCGATACTGAAAATTTGTTTCCAAACTGCAATCCATTAGTTTGCCTTTTAGCCTGAAGCACTAGTGCTTATAGCCCTTTCAAAAAGTCACAGGTATTTTATTCTTTACCAACATAAATGGATACTCTGGTGATAGCTTCTTTGGCCTGTCATACTTAGCAACATAGGAATATCCATATCGGATTAGACCAGAGGGCCATCTTGTCCAGTGTTCTTTCTGCAACAGTGTCTAATGCCAGATGTTTCAGAGGCAGCTGAGAGGAAGCCCTGTAGTGGAAAATCATGGAATAATTCTCCCTCTACAAGAGACGTTTCTTCCAAAAGTCAGTGAGTGATTGCCTGGTGCCCCGACGCATCACTTTCTCATTCTGTCCCATCACTGTGGATGTCCTTATTAGCTGTATAAATACCTATTCATTTTTTAAGATGGGCCACTATTTAATACTTGCCTTTCATTAGTGTATAATTATTGAATAGGTTTCTGCTTGGCCTATGCCTTCAATCCTGGGAACAGCACGTTTCATTAGTCTATTCCCAGCAAAAAGCATTAAATCACATAGCTAAATTCTGTTTCAAGAATATGGGCTGAAGTCTTCTTGCCAGTTGAAGATGAAGGAAGGCATTTTGGATAACTGGTACGGTACTGGGTCTAGGTGCAGTGAGTACAACAGAACCCTGAGACTGCATTTTCTTAACCACCGGTGGCCACGTGACCTTGATACAGGGTGAGTTTAAGTTTTTTACAATTTGTCTAAATGCTTTCATCTTCCTATGCACATTGTCTCCATCTTACCTCGATTTAGCTTGAGTGAGTTATTTTTTATTCAGGTTCTTCTTTCCTTCTGATTCCATAAAAGCTGAAAAACAGCATTGTCTGTGCTAGAGGAGAAAGATACATAGAGCTGTGTGTTGTTGGTGGTTGTTCATATAAAAAAACATAATAATAAAAATCCGTACTCTGTACTATTGGTCCAAATGTCCAAAATGTAGTTCTGTCTTATTGCCCACTTAGCATTTCCTGTCACTCTGTCACATCTAGCAGGGCACCCAAAGGTGGAAGCCAAAGTGTGAAAATGCTGTGTCTCCAGCACTCACTTACCAATTTAAACCAGTGCATTGTCATTCAAGTGGTCCAGCTAATGCAGCAACATATGAGGAAAGTTCCTTAAAGTAACCAGGAGCAACCATTTAGGAATTTGTAGATTAAAACCACCAGCTTAAATTGCACATGAAAATTCATTGAAAGGCAGAACAGTCTGTGAAGCACTGCAAGAAACAGCTACTTTTGATAAAATCATAGACGGTAGTAACCTCATTAGTAAATCTTACATTAATCATAGAATCATAGAATATTAGAGTTGGAAGGGACCTCAGGAGGTCATCTAGTCCAGCCCCCCGCTCAAAGCAGGACTATCCTCAGCTAAATCATCCTGGTGAGGGTTTTGTCATGCTGCAGCTTAAAAATCTCTAAAGATGGAGATGCCACCACCTCCCTAGGTAACCTATTCCAATGCTTCACCACTCTCCTAGTGAAAAACTTTTTCCTAATGTCCAACCTAGACCACCCCTCTGCAACTTGAGACCATTGCTCCTTGTTCTATCATCTGCCATCATTGAAAACAGCCTAGCTCCATCCTCCCTGGAACCTCCTTTCAGGTAGTTAAAGGCTGCCATCAAATCCCCCCTCATTCTTCTCTTCTGCAGACTACACAGGCCTAGTTCTTTCAGCCTCTCCTCATAAGTCTTGCGCTCCAGCCCCCCAATCATTTTTGTTGCCCTCCGCTGGATTTTCACCAACTTGTCCATATCCTTTTTGTAGTGGGGGCCCAAAACTGGACACAATACTCCAAATGTGGCCTCACCAATGTTGAATAGAGGGAAAATAGCATTAAATAGCATAAATTGAAGGAATGGGTAACTATTTTCAATACATTACTTCCCTACTAATTCCCTGTAGACAAAACAGCAAAGGCATCCTAATGGAACTCCTTCCACAACTGCAAGATTTTGAAGTCTGATTGGAAAGGGTCTAAAATATCAGTGATATCCTTATTTGTTTGCTACTGTATTTTCAATAGGCTTGCCTGTGAAGGAGAGAATGGAGACTGGGCAGAAGTTTGTGATTTCATTAGCATCATTGGTGATTTGTTGGATGCGGGCTGGACATTGCGTGTTGTTGGTGGAATTTTTGGATTTTTTTCTTAATTGAAACACTGAATTCTTTGAAATTTGCCTTCATTAATATTCAATTATACTTTACATTATATTAGTATTATAGTAGATGCCTGTTACACCTGTTACAACTTGGTCCCTTATGCCTCTGTACAGTTACCAGTCAGTCCATAGGGGCAGGCCGGTAGCTCAGTGTCTCAGTCAATAGCCACAGATTGCAGTCTTTATAACTTTTGCAGATAGTCTTTTAATCTGGAATGCAGTGCCAGTAAGATGCTCTCAAGCAATTTGAGAATCTGTTCAACACATAATACAAAATGGAGTTGTTAACTTGATATAGATATAACCCAATCTGTCACAATGCCACTGAACCATTTTTATATTGTTCTGACATATTTTAAGCAGGATGCATGTGAAAGAATGTCAGAAATTTGGCCCTATGATGAGTATACTGAAATATAATTTTTGAGGGAAGAAGCATGGAAGGAGAGAACGAAGAGGGACCTCTGAATCCTTTGCACTTTGTCGAGCATAAAAAAGATGTTATGTATAGACTTCAGTTTAAAAAAGTGGTACTTCTGTACTAATGCCCTGTTCATAGTCCCAAACTCTGATTACAGTCACAGAGTTGCTGACTGTTTTTAGTGAAAAGAATTAATAGTGAAATAGTTGACAAATTTCATGTTGTAATTGGAGATCCTTAGGCTTCAGAGTTAATGTTCTTACAGATGAATGGGAGTAATTCACACTTTACATGGATTCCTGGTTTTTAAGGCCTGAAGGGACCATTAGATAGTTTAGATAGTTTTGAGATTAAGGCACAGGAATGAGAGGCAATGAGATAAGTCAGCTCCCAGACTACTGCACTGGCAGCACAGAATGGGGAGGAAGGGAGCAGCCCTCAGTACTGAAAGAACAAGTTCAGGACTATTTAGAATGGCTGGACATGCACAAGTCCATGGGGCTGGATGCTATGCATCCAAGAGTGCTGAAGGGAGGTGGCTGATGTGATTGCAGAGCCTTTGGCAATTATCTTTGAAAATGTGTGGCAATTCAGGGAGGTTCTGGATGATTGGAAAAAGGCAAATATAGTGCCCATCTTCCCAAAAAGGGAAGGAGGAACCAGGGAATTACAGACCAGTCAGCCTCATCTCAGTCACTGGAAAATTCATGGAGCAGGTCCTCAAGGAATCCATTTTGAGGCACTTGGAATGGAGGAAGGTGATCAGGAACAGTCAGCATGGATTCACCAAGAGCAAGTCATGCCTAACCAATCTGATTGCCTTCTATGATGAGATGACTGGCTGTGTGGATGTGGAGAAAGCAGTGGGCACGATATACCTTGACTTTAGCAAAGCTTTTGATTTGGTCTCCCACAATATTCTTATCCACAAGATGAAGAAGTATGGGTTGGATGAATGGGGACTATAAGGTAGATAGAAAGCTGGCTAGATCATCAGGCTCAACAGGTAGTGATCAATGGCTTGATGTCTAGATAGCAGCTGAGTGCTCCAGGGGTCGATGCTGGGGCCAGTTTTGTTCAACATCTTCATTAATAATCTGAAAGATGGAGTGGATTGCAACCCCAGAAAATTTGCTGATGACACTAAACTGGAGGGAGTGTAGATATGCTGGTGGGTAGGGATAAGTTAGAGTAACCTAGACAAATTGGAGGATTAGGCCAAAAAAAAATCTGATGAGACTCAACAAGGACAAGTGCAGAGTCCTGCACTTAAGATGGAGAAGTCCCATGCACTGCTGCAGACTGGGGACCTAAACTGGTTAGGCAGCAGTTCTTCAGAAAAGGACCTGGGGGTTACAGTGGACAAGAAGCTGGATATGAGTCAACAGTGTGCCCTTATTGCCAAGCAGGCTAACTGCATATTGGACTGCATTAGTGGGAGCACTGCCAGCAGATTGAGGAAGTGGAGAGAGTCCAGCAGAGAGCAACAAAAATGATTAGGGGGCTGGAGCATATGACTTATGAGGAGAGGCTGAGGGAACTAGACTTATTTAGTCTGCAGAAGAGAAGAATAAGGGGGTTTTGATAGCAGCCTTTAGCTACCTGAAAGGGAGTTCCAAGGAGGGGGGAGTAGGCTGTTCTCAGTGGTAGCAGATGACAGAACTAGGAGCAACGGTCTCAAGTTGCAGTGGGGGAGGTCTAGGTTGATTATTAGGAAAAACATTTTACTAGGAGGATAGTGAAGCACTGGATGGGTTACCTAGAAGGTAGTGGTATCTCTATCCCTGGAGGTTTTTAAGGTATGGCTTGA
Organism: Mesoclemmys tuberculata; assembly: GCA_007922155.1. Lineage (NCBI taxonomy): Eukaryota > Metazoa > Chordata > Testudines > Chelidae > Mesoclemmys > Mesoclemmys tuberculata. Next base: position 79,739,257 of record ML675604.1, on the reverse strand, counting down.
CAAAGCCCTAACTGAGGTGATTTATTTGGGGTTGGTCCTTTAGTTGAGCAGAGAGTTAGACTAGATGACCTCCTGAGGTCCCTTCCAATCCCAATCTTCTATGATCTATATTCTGTGTGCTCCTTCTGTGCCTCTCTCATGCTAAAAAGAGACCATAAACTCTAATCAAGCAACTAGATACAGCTCGGACCTAAATTTCAGGTGGGCTGACTTCCGTTTACTTCAGCTGGAGTTGTGAGTGCTCATCTTTTCGAAAATCAGGTCCAAGATGTCTCACATTGAACTTCCAAAATGAGAACCCACTTTTGAATTGCTTGGGTTTAACCTTACTGTGGCTTAAATCATTCACATTTATAAAACAAATGTCTAAAACTATTGAGATTCTTTAAAGGAAGGTGCTATAGAAATGTGCCAGTTGAAATGATTCAAGCATAGTAAAACGGGACTGCCATGGTTCACACACAGAAAGTTATCTTCTCTTCACAGCTTTTTCAAGAAATCTTAAATTCTGCAGAAACTGATGAAGCCCTCCCAGAAGTGCTAGTACCAGCTGAAGAATTTCCATGCAGTTATTAACTGAGAAATTAGGCAAGGGTGAGGCTAAATCTCCATAGCAATTTGGAGACAGATTACATCACTGCTTGAATAGATAGCGCAGTAGGAAAACTGTCACTCTCCCACTGTGAAGTGTCGTGGGTTTCTGGTGGCAAGTACGAAAAACGAAGACAAATGAGGTCAGGGACAGTGATTAGGGGAAAACCCAATCCAGTCTAAAGTTTATGCTTCATTTTGTCTGATTTTTATGTAGCCATAACTTTATGATACATAATCTCAGATGAAAGATGGCTCATTCTGTCATAAATAAATTGTAGATCAGATAACATCCGAGGTTCAGACAACACTGAATTAGGCCTTGTAGCAATATTGTTCACATTGTTATAGCAAAGACCGAGGTGTCAGCGTTTCAGTTATAAACCTTGTTAAATTCAGGGGGTTAAAACTCAGCACAAAATAATATTTTGGTCTTAAACTTGCCATTATTTGGAACCATTTCTGATTTATCTTCTAAGAAAATGTTTTGTTTTGTTGTTTTTATTATATGGAAATATAAAATAAATTTTCTTGGGCGTTTGGGGGCTGTAACTAAATGAATTTCACTTTTAATCTGAATTTTTGTGAGATAAACCCGTAAAACAAAGCTTCTGAAGCAGTTATAGCACTAGCCATTTTGTGCTATTCATACAGTCCAGAGGGGCTGGATTCTGGCTTTAACTTTCAAACAGAGATCTCCTTACTGGTGTAAAGCTGGCAGACCATCTCCTGTGTCAGCCACTGTGTACTCCGGTGTAGAGGAAATACTGAGGGAGGTGGAGTGACACCGATGTGGCAGAACTTTGTTTTCCTATGCCGGTCTTCTCCTGCACAAGGTTCCTTGGAGACCATAGACCAGTGGTATAAGTTAAAGCAGGCCTCAGGTTTCCAGCTTCTGTGCTGCACCAGCCCAGCATGAGCTAGAGCAAACCCTAGGCTGCTCTAATTCATGCTGGGGATGTGCCATGATAGAAACAAGGAGATTTTTCAACTAGTGTTCAACTATGTATACGTGACAGAGATAACCGTCAGAGTCGATACACCATGATCAGAATCAATGTGCGTGTGAAAATACGTAACTACTGAATAAGCTGCAATAGTCTTAACAGGTAAATGAAACACTTACCAAAATATTTAACAAGGGAAATACTTCCCCTAAAGCTTCTCAAAATGTTTCGTCTGTTTTAAATATATATTGACATGAGTCAAAATATTCATTGCTCTGAGAGAGATCATAATAGTCTGGCAAATCTGTTCACTTACTAATACAAGTCTGAAAACCTTTAATAAAATCTCTTTCCCGCTCCATCACTGGCCTCCAAAAAATGACAACGAACTTTAGGCATAGAGAAGTAGCAAAGTATTCAGGAGGAAATGCATGTTTCATATTGTTACGTAAATGTTTGAATGTAGCCCATTGAAGTTGATGGGATTTGGGTCAGGCCCTAAAGCCATGTGTTTGTTCCAGTGTTTCAAAGGTGAATATGCAAGTAAAAAATCCCATAACGTTATATATTTTGTTGTTTATTGATGTAATTTGAACATGCTTAAAATGTTTAGAAAAAAGAAACTGAATTACAAATATTATATAACCTAACCTGAAAAGGAGACATAAAAAAATACATTCAAAAGCCTCTGTGCATGGACCTTCTGCTGAAGTGAGTAGTTCCAAAGGAGTTTTGTTCAGGGAGGATTTCTAGGATCTCTTACAGTATTTAAGTATATACATTTCAGTCATACATCATTACACAATAAGCTCTAATGGCTCTGATCACTACATTTTTAAGCATTTTTTTTAAAAAGATCTTCAATTCAAGATGTTATGTTTCCTTGAAGTCAGTCATGCATACATCTGTTCATGGAATGTCCTTTACATTGAGTCCTTGAGTATGGTAATGATGACGCAGGGAAAACAAAGTTAGAGCTAATAGTCATATTTCATTTCTGCCACTGTGTGTAATTTATATAGTGCTTTACTTTTCCAAAGTAATATACAAGTATTAAAAGTTCATTATTATTCCTTTTTTTAACACTTTTTTTAAAATTTATAATAATGTAAGTTAGGAATGAATTTTGAATTTCCTAACTTTAGTTATATCTTTTACACCTTTAACATTATTAAATTTACTGAAGCTGGCTTATACATAAATATATTACTGTGTTTTCAAGTCCTAAAAATTAGTAATTTCTATGATAAGTAGTGCTATCTCTAGAGACCCTTCAAAGAATAAAAAGCAGGGATTACAGTGTTCTACTGTACAGTTTTGTGAAAATACAGAATTTAGGCTTAGGAAGGGAGAAACTGGTCTCTGAAATGTCACAGTTGGCTAAGCTCCTCACTGGCATCCACATCTTAAGCCTGAGTATGTCATGTCAGAAGAGTGACAGGTGAAGGAAGGTAGTGCAGCAATCTCTCTTGTAAAGTATATGAAAACTATTCCTCTTGACACTTGATCTGCTTCTTCTAGTTCCTCAGGAAAATGAGTGTCCATCTGTGTGTTCTTGTGAACCTATCCCTTTTGGGAGTTACAAAATACTCTTCCAGATGGCACCAAATGTTTATACAGAAGCCAGGGGTTAAGTCAGTCACAAGCAGACATACCTAAGACTTGCTTACTAAACAGATATTTGGAATGCTGATGCTTTGGGAGCTTAGTTAAATCAAGCTCAAGGGAAATTCACACACGGATACTGTGCAAAGGAATCAGCATGAAGAAATTGCAGATTCAGGCCTGGGCAAGTTCTGTGGTCACTTTCAGATCCAGTAAACAGATGACATACCAACAACAGACTGTGCAGCTTTGATGTAGCAGGTTACATAATTATTCATAGAAGGATAAAACTGTAAATTATTTTATATCACAAAGTTTCAATATATTCATTGTATTTAAAACCTTAATTAGTGTATATTTAATTAACTGAAGTTTGTACAGCACACTGAAGATGTGATACATTGTATTATATTCCTGAGTGTTTAATGTTAGCCATTTGAAATAGTGCTCTTCATACCCAGTGGGCTGAGTCTGCGAACACTTTCTCATGCAACAGGCCCTTCCACACATCCCACTGAAAAAGAGGACTACTAGTGTGAAGAATGCTGTGCAGGATCAGGGCCTTCAGGAGAAACCCTCTTTATACATGTTTTATCCACTGTTATTCCTCCTCTTAAAATTAAAAAATATGGGTTAATAAAAGAGTATATAACTTGGAAGTGATTTTTTATTTTCATTATTTAAAAAAAAAAGCCTCTATTAACAGGAACCTGGATTTCAACCATTTCTGCCATTTAAATAGAGGTTATTGGTGTCCATTCTTTTGAGTTAAGCGTAGTCATGAGATAATCTTTAACTCTCCTAGCAGAATTTGGAAACACTCGGTTTTTAATGTTTAAATGTGGGGGAAGATTCTGTCACAGTAAACTTTTTTAGAGAAGCAGATGCTATTTCTGTAGTTTCAAGCTATTTTTATTTTTATCTCCTTTCTCTAGTAATACAGGAGAGCTGGTGCTTAGGGTTTGAGGGAAGATTAATGTTTTGGTCTCAGAGAAGATTTATGTTTTGTAAAAAACTGCAGTCTGTTCAGTTGACATGGAAATTATTTATGTGTCTTTCAGCAGAAGAATGATGTGAGAATAGGTCCCTGTTCCTTTCTATTATAAGTGCACTTCAGTGTAAAGAGGCATTTCAAGTGACTCTTTCAGGAGTTTAAATTATGCTTTTTTTTCCACTTAGAAAACAAACTCTTGTCTAGAAAAAGTGCTAGGTTGATAAACGATGAACTTTTATGAAATAGTTCTGTTTATTTCTTTTTGAAATGGCTCTCTCTGCTGAAAATAAATTAAAATGGATTTCAAACTCCACTTTCTGAAAAAGGTGCAGAAATTACCACACCCATAGGAAAATGAGATTATATTTTTGTTTGCTTCAATAATATATTATAAAAAGGTAGTAGGAGTAGGCCATTTGATATATATATTAGGGCTAACTAAATTCTGCTTCGATATTCACTGAGGTTAGTGGAGTGGTGGCAGCGTAATCAATGATTGAGCTGGAGTTTGCAAAACACATCTTTATTTCAGTAGGAACGGTATAGGGCCTGATCCTGTAGCTGCTTTGCATTTACTTCAGTGAGTTTTGAATGCAGGGTCAGGTCCTATTTAGATTAGATTAACCCCATGTGGATATTTTAAAGAAATATTGACCTAATTTTCTCATTAAATTTGTAGTACTATAGTGAATAAAATAGGTGTGTCACATAGCAGAACTGTGATTTTTATGAAAATTGATCCTATCTTTCTGCCACTCAGTGCAACGTCACTCTTTCAGCTACCTTTCAAATGACAGTAATAGTTTAGAAAAGACAGATTTGGTGGCAAAAGAAAATCACAAAGAAAAATCAGGCACGCTGTGTACATTTGTTACTATTTGTAACACACACTATAATTGAATGATTTAATAAATAAACTTATGCACTGTAGCATCTGTAACTTTGAGATGTTCAATTTTGTGAACATTTCAATTTTTTCTCCATTCTCAATCAGTTAATAAAATAGGGGTTGTACTGTAAAACAATATATAGCTCACAATGGGCAATTCATGGCATTTAGCCATAGCCCTACATTAAAGAAAGGTAGAGTAGCAGTACCTTGACTCTGAAATGGTGTGCATGTTGAGTGCTTGCAGGTATTGCTGCAGTTTGCAACACCCCTTAAAGGAGGAGTATGGTATGCTTTGACTATGGTCCAAAGCCAGCAGGTCTAGCTGAGAATAGAGTCAAACCAAGACTCTGCTTACTTCCGGTCCTTTCCTTCCCCATTTCAGCCAAATTGTACAGCGGCAAACCCGTTCAGTGCAGTGGCTGTGATTCTTAGCATGCCATGAAAGTCCAGGGAAAGGTCTTTGCTCCCTCCACCATGAAGAATCCTTTTGTTATTTCGAAATTACTGTCGTAGTTAATGGTCACCTTTTAATCATGATGATAAATTACAGGTACTACTCGTGCTAATTATTGTCCTTCTACCATCTGTCTTTGCAAGAGACAGGGCCATATACTGCTTTTTATCCAAGTCAGGACTTCCAGTCATATCAATGAAAAATATGCATGCAGTTCAATATCAGTACATGATAGTAGACATCACTGATCCACCTGTAAAGGAAAATACTGAGAAAGGGCCAAATTCTGCTCTGTTACTTCCCATCACATAAATGGGAGCAGATCTGATTCTGTAATATTTGAATAGGCCCATTAACAGAGTCAACATATATTTTGGTTTAGAAATTTATTCTTGCCAAACTAAATAATGCCTATAACAGTTGAGTCCTACAAAGGTTTATTATTATTTAGTTAAATATTATAAAAACTCACACATTCCGAACATGAGGAAGTGATCTGTTCACACATCACCATATCAGATGGTTCCACATGCCTGATTTAAATTTTTGTGTACTTTTGTTTGACTTGTCTCTCTAAATTCCCTATATAGCTTACCTCCTGTCTTGCAGCAATTATATTTTGTGAGAACTGGGTTCTCCTAAGATTCTGACTGCTTCATAATGAGAAAAAGAAATCTGTAAGATTACTTTTGTGCATCTATGCGGTTTTTTAAAATGAATTAATCTGTGAAGTTTTCATGAAGAAACAGTTTCATACTTCAGCTAGACTTAAGCATTTATTATTTGCGCTAATAATGATAGGTCGTCATACATAGAATACATTTCAGCAGCACTAAGAGTTTATGAAGATCCTGTCCAATTTTATGTTTCAAAAACTATCAGACAAACTCTGTAATAACTTTTACATACTTAAAATACACTTGTATAATGTTTTGTTGGCATGGACTGTAAGTTTCCTGAGGAAGTAAGTAATATGAATAATGTCTTTAACTTCACTCGTCCACTTGAGCTGCTTTTCATAATTGACTGAGAGGTTATGATTAGTGCTTTGTGTTTATTCAAAACATGTTCTAATGTAATTAATTTGAACCATTAAATGTAGTAGGCAGACATCTGCTGTGTTTCTTCAAACATTTTTAAATACCCATTAAATCAGTAAAAATGTTTTTTGTATCTTCATGGTCAAAAAAAGATTTTACTTTTTTTTCTGTAATAAGCACCTTCTGATGGAGAAGTTATATGAAATCTAACACACTTTAGTTGATACATTCTGAAACTAAAAACAGTTTAACTAAATTGCACTATTAGTCACATATTCCCATCATTGCCAGACAAATGTCTCTTCTCCCATCTATGGTTTAATAAGAGTTTTAAAGAGTTATCTCCTGTTGCTTGTCAAAAATGTTGATTTAGGGTATGATCAGCTGAAAATTTTAGGAATTACTGTGTGTCATCAGTAACTGTATTGCAAGAAACCCCCACACGTTTTAATGATTCATTCAAGATTCTTAACAATACTCGTACAGATTCTTCCATGTTAGCCTATGAGACTTACATACGGAATTGTGGTCTTATAATAACCACCCAGTTAAAAATTTTAAAATTACAGATTCTCTGCTGTGTGTGAGATTCACCATATGAGAGTAGAGAGACAAGGTGAACCTTAATTACTGAAACCATGCCTTGCTTCTTATCTAAGCAAAACACTACAACCAAGATCCTTCTTTTGCCCACAGTTCTAATAATAGATTATTCAGTTGCAAATTCCTTCATAAATTTCCACTCTTCTCTGTTTCAAGTTTAGGCAACTCAAATTCATTTTCAAGGCTTTACACAGCTCAACATCTGCCTACCATGTCTGATTTAATCTCTTTTTATGCTCCCACTCTGTGTTCTTCTCAAGATTCCTTTTTGATGTCTCCCTTGCCCACTCCTGAAATTCTTCACTGTCTTTTTCAATACACACCTAATTTTCCTCCTTTCATTTAACATTCACCATACATTCTCTGCTTCCTCTTTTTAAAAAAACCTCAATCAACCTGGAGGAGTGAATTCTGAAGTAGAGGGGCATTCACAATGAATGCATGTGTGCGTGCGCGCACGCACACACACACTACAATTAGGGCTCTTTGATTTCTGGTTCACACAGGAAATTTTTCACTTTCACAGACACAAATATATTCTAATTTAACTGATATAGTTGTGACTTCGTGAGCAACTATGCACCATCAACCATTAATAATAGAAAATTTGGAAATTGTTTGCAGCATGACCATAGTTTGCAGTTTTAAAGAGTCTGAAACCATAACTTGTTAACATTTTAAATTCAAGTGACAGAATATCATGTAGTGAATTAATGAAGTCTGAGGAGTTCTCCCAGCTGTTGTGATTCAGGGTGGAGAAATTATATAAATGGGAAAGTTCTTGAACAGATTAATTTTCATTTAAAACTGAATTCAGACAATTCATTTTAATAAAGTGATAACTTTTGAAGGTACGGGAGCTAGCAATTTAAACCTTATTACTTTTCTCAAGTTTATCACCTGAATTACAGATCATAATGTTTTAATTCACTTTCTGGAAATAGAGTGTTTTCAAAAAACATGACTCATGAGAGGCTTGATTTGACACTTCTTAACTGGCCAAAAGGGGAGTTTATCTTGAATAAATAAAAACCTAAGTTTCCAGTCCTGTGACTTGTTATGCACAGCCAGAACCCTGCACTTGATCTCAACAGTGAGGCTTGGTGTGGGCTCAGGAGCACAGTCAGTTGCAGAATCTGGGCAGAGCGCCTAAACTTGACCTCAGAGATACGGTGGTATTGCTATTTATTGGCTGAGCTTTCAAGGCCCTATACTCGATGGTGTTTGTCTGTGTGTAAAGTGATAACTTTTAACATTGTACCCAATCAATTCCAATATTTCAGGGAATGTTATAGGCATCACTGGCCAGAACACTATTGATTTTTGGGAGCAATTGGAAAATTGAAAGAGGAGGTGAAGGCGGGGGAGGAATTAGGACACATGCCATTGGTTTAGGACAGCTACAGCTTCAAGCACTTCTGCATTCATCTGTAGATCAAACTGGTTGATGGCACCCCTTAACACTATACAGAATAACAATACTCTTTTTAATCTCTGCCCATCCTTCCACCAGAGTTCAATATATTGATACCCTGAATGATTTATTGCCCAGACAAATAATAAGTTTTGCGGGGGGAGGGATATGGTGGTGTGTACATAGTCCCTAGCATTGTGGGAGAATGGGGATCCTGGTGTGTGGGAATGAGTAGACAATACAGTCCCTGGTGTGGGATGCAAATTGAGGGGCTGTGATATGGGGCAGGAGGGCACACAAAACCCTAAAATGGGATCGAAAAAGAAATGAGCAAAGTTGCAGCACACAGAGACCATGGCATGGGGGATAATGGAAAACTGGGAATGGGGAGCACTTAGAATTCATGTATGGCACCAAGGTCTATCAGTGCCAGCTAGCAAAAGGTTCCCTACTTTGTGTCAGCAACTTCTAATTGATCTAACAAACTCTGCACCTGAGGCACTGCTTTCATGGTAATTATCCATAAATAGGTACTGTAAGGTGTCAGATAAAAGCTGGTATCACACTGGTCATTGTCATCGTTGTGAAAAGTATGTACTGAATGCCAATAAAGAACAAAAAGGTAAAGTCAACATGAAGTCAGCCACCATCAGATAATAAACATTGGGGGTTTCCTGACGGGGGTGAGGAGAAAACAATGACTTTGGGAACTGTAAGGAGAAGGCAAAAGGATGCATCTTTATTTACCACTGAGGGAGCAAAAAGAATAGTGCTTTTTGCATCCATGAATGGTGGATCCCAGGCTGGTGGGTTAGTTATGCTGGGAGTTTTCTTTAGGTGAGAAACTACTTCAGACAAGGATTTTAGCCAATTAATGTTTGGGCTCTAAGAAGTGTATACCTCTTTTGTTTTATATGTATTCATTTCTATTTCCATTTGTTATCCTTTTTCATTTTCTCTTAAACTTAACCTCTCATAATAAGCTTACAATTGTTTCACTATAAATATATTTCAATGTTCTAATGTTATAGAAGACTGGATCCTGACTTATGCCAGTTGAGCAGTGTGTACATTGTCTGTCTGGGGACAGCTAACTTGGCAGTTTTGTGCGTGTCTGGATATGGGCTGGATACTGCAGGGGATGCTTCAGAGGAGCTCAAAGACCAGGGTATACCAAGTGTTATCCTGCAAGGTAGAGTGAGAGTCAGCAGAGTCCTGAGGAAATTGTTTGGGTGACTAGCAGACTGGGGATATCAGGGAGCTGACATCCAGTTTAGCACCAGCAAGTCTTTCTCTCCCTGAGGCAGGGAGTTACCATGGTGAGTCCCAGTCCTGGGCACCCCAACGAAGTGTCATGCTATGGTGGAGAGGAGATTGGAGAACCTGGTACAGAGGAGAAAGGAAGGAATAGAGGGCATGAGGGACGTGGGAATGGGAATTGACTGAGAGCTGCTGTTGTGTGGGGAAGTTGGTATGGGAGAAGGTGGGGAATGGGAGGCACACTGAAGTCTTGGCAGGCGGAAGATGCAGGGAGTCCAGGAAATAGAGTGAGATGGGAGGGTGACACTCAAGGAGCTCATAGGAGAAGGGAATGGGAATGCAAGGAGCCCCAGTGAATGCAGTAAGCTCAGCCTACATAATATATGGACTCCCTAGTTCAGTGGTCCCCGAGCTTTTTCTGTCACAACTCTCTTTCCCGTAATGGCATCTGCCTCTGTCCCGTCCTGCTGGGAGCCACGATAGAAGGCTGGGAGCAGAGCTGGGGTGGGGACCAGGGCCACAGCTGGGAGTGGAGGTAGGGCCTGGGAATGGGGTCGTGTTCGGGGCTGGGAGCCAGGGGCCATAGCTGGGAATGGGGCTGGGGGCTGGGGCCAGAGCTGCAGCTGTGACCACAGCAAAGAGTGGGCAGAGCTGGTGGCAGAGTGGGACTGGGTGATGCTCCCTTCCTGTCCCCTGTGGGGGCAGGCCTGGGTCCCTCTGTACCCCCTAAGGGGTTGGGCCCTACAGTTTGGGGACTTGGTTTGGGCCTTAGTTTAATGAAGTCAGCTAATTTGCATGTGGCATACTAACTTTACAAGATATGTGGTAATACAGATACAAATCATAGTTAAACCCTTTATAACTATATTTAAAACAATACTGCATCAAAACCCAATAATTGTTCTGATCCATTGGCTTTTATATGGCACAATATGATTATGGAGATAATACAACCATTAATAATAATTATTGTTAATTTTTTTTACACACGACCATAATGTAGTCCTGAACATAAGGAGATTTTTATTAGTAATGAATATTTTGCGTTTCTTTTAGAAGCATGGTTTGTTACAGGATGAGACAAATTAAACTAAGATCATGTAGAAACGTTACATTTGCGATATTTGTATTTGCAGGGTTTGCCAGGGCCAGAAGGTCCTTCAGGTCCACCTGGGAAAGAAGGTCAGAGGGTGAGTAAACTTTGTGTGAACTGATGTTAGTGTTACTTCTTTCTGAGCGACAATAAAAATAAAACTTAAAGATAGCAGCTGAGTATGACGCAGTCTCCTCAAAATGAGCTTTGAAATTTGAGTTTTGTCTTTATTTGAATGAGATTTAACAGTTAGACAGTTTTAAATGTTTTAATGACTGGCAGCACAGATACAGAATTGTAGTTTAGGTGAAGTGCATCTGCTGTAATTCAAACTAAAAAAATAATAAAATTGATCTCAACTTTCAGTTCTGTTGTGGAAATGGAAAATATACTATATATCATATGAGAGCACGTGATTTTTATGCTAATTATTTTACTGCTCAAAGCTAGGGCCAATGATCAGGTTGTATTGGTTTGTGGATATGTGCATGTCATAGTTGACAATATCTATACAAGGAATGTTTAGGAAAGAAATAAGAAGCAACCAAGGTATATACCCAAAACTTGACGTGAATCTAGATCCATTTGTGAAATTTAAAAATGTTGGGTTAACTGGATTTTTACTCATTTTCTTGTGCCTCTGCATTTCTTGGCTTCCTCTTGTACCAGCAGAAATAGTAAAATACAAAGACAGATGCTGCTCTTATAGCATTTATGAGCCATCTTGGACTGGAAAGTTTAGAAATCTCAAGAGGCAGTTTGTTCTCATTAGATTGTTAGACCAATTCTAGACGACAGTTTGGATAAACATCAGAACTTTTAGATATTTATCTCAAACTCAGATTTCTTAGCAAACTGAACTAGTGTGCCTTTCTGAAATTTGTTCCTTCATAATTAATTTGAACCCAGTCCTGAAGGGCACTGAGGCACTCAATTTTTAGTGAAGTTAATGGGAATCAGGGTGTTGAGCCCCTTACGGTTTGGGTCCTTTGTGTGCAACCTTTCATAAAAAGCATAATCCTGATTGCTAAAGATGTGATGATGCAACTTTTACACAAAGGAGTATTTCTGTTCAGGAAGTAGTCCCACTGACTTCAGTGGGACTAGCCACAAGCCTGTTCCTGGTACTTGTACGTGGCAGTGAGTGTAGGAATGTTCTAACTCTTACTGTTATGCAGTTAAATTGGTGAGATATGGCAAAGGCTGACATGTCCGTTTTTTGACATGTTGTAAATAGGAAGTTCTTCTGTGAAGTCTCAGGTCTGCAAAACAGCCAGAAGACTAACACTATATGTCCCTTATATCCAATAATGTGAAAGGTTGTGAGAAAGGCAGATGTTGGTGTTTATCTGACCTTTAAAAATGTAATTATTTTGGAGTGCTGCTTTTAGACCAGGATTATAATATTATATGCCATGTTACAAAAATAAACGCGTAGTTGTTTTCTTTTTGTTAATCAGAGAAATTTAGTGAGAACATAGATTTCCCTTAGTCACTTATATTTCATACGTATCATTAAGCTGGCGCCTTTTCCAGTTAGTAATATACAGACAATACAGTGTAAACAGAAGTGCTACTAGTCCTACTACCCCAGTACTGCAGACAACCGTCTTCAGCCATACAGCAGCAACAGCAGAGATGTGGACTACACCCCCTCTGATGCGCATCACATTAATGTAGAATGAATGGCAATGCCCACATTTTTCTGTTTTTTTAATACTCATTTGCCCTGCACCACCCAGAATAATAATAAGAATCATGATGATGATGATGATAAAACTTAATGTGGTGGTTTAATTTAAAGAATTTAAAATTCTGGAAATGCAGAAGCTAAGGTTTTTACAGTCACAGTAACTCAGACCTTAACGTTGAGGTTTTTAACCACTGGTATAGTTACACGATTATGGGTACATCATTGTAAACATGTAATATTAGATGGGGTGTACTGGTGTAAATCAGCAGTTGCAAATCTAGGGTCTGCACCAATGCATCTACATCAGCATAACTACCTGCATACTTAAAAAAATAATCTCAGTGCATATAAGACCAGAGTCAGGTTCTCCATCTTATATATGGTATTATGTGCCGACAGACAAACAAAAAACTCTGTTAAAAATATTAAGGTTGCAAAGTCAAGTGCTTAAGAGTTAGGAAATGTCAGAATTAAGATTGTGCATGCAATCTTGATTCATCCTCCTCTTGCATATAGATTTTTTGATACACTCTTAAAACTACCAAGTCACGTACTATTTTTAATGAGACCTCTCCCTCTTTCAGTGCACAGGAAGGATGATGCTCCCTGAATTGGTGCTTATTCAATATTTATTGTTAACTTATCATTCATTGTGTGACCCTGAGCTTTATTTACCGCATAAATAAATAAATAAATAAAATTATTTATTTCCTCATGGGCTTTCCTCTAGACTAAGAACCATGCTATAAGAGTGCTTCACAAACATTAATGATTGATTTTCACACTGACCTGCTAGTTTAAATGATATTATTTCATTTTACATAAAGGTACTCCTGCACAGATAGCTTAAAGCCAACATTGCCAAAAGTCCATTGATTTTGGCTGCCCAACTAGAGACACCAGAGGTGGGGGGGAAGGGGGTGGGTTTTTTGGGTTTTTTTGGGTTTATTTAGTATTTGTGTAGCGCCTTTATATGTTCAAAGTGCAACTCCCAGTGACATCAGATGCAGTTGTGAGTGCTCAGCCCTTCTACAAATCAGGAGCCAGATTAGATATAGTGGTTGGCAATAAAAGCAGGAGGAGATGTTGTGTTAATTGGACCTCACACAGGATATAGAACTTCCCAAAAATAATACTTCTTTGAACTAGCACGTATCTTCATTTTAAAATTGCCGATGAAGGAGAATCCATCACCATCTTTGGTAAACTGTTCTAATAATTAATTACCCTCACTGTTAAAAATGTATACTTATTTCCAGTCTGAATTTGTCTAACTTCAGTTTTCAGCTATTCGTCTTTGTTCTACCTTTATCTGTTAGAACGAAGAGCCCATCATCAAATTGTTGTTCATCATATAGGTACTTAGAGATGATGATCAAGTCACATCTTCATCTTCTCTTAATCATTCTCATGACTCTTCTCTGATTTTTGAACTTCCTTCTTGAACTGTGGACACCACAACTGTGGACATAGTATTCCTGTAACAATTGCATCAGTGCCAAATACAGAGATAATACAGACCTCCCCGGTACACCTATCTGTGATAGAAGATGGTGGCGTGAGTAAAGAAAAGAGAATGAGGCATGGGATGGAAAGAGAGAAAAGGGGAAAAAAGAGGGATAACTCTCATTTTTTGCATTTAAATTGAACCATGCATTTGAGTATCCTCACAGACAAGCTAGCTAACCTATTGAGGAGGGCTTTAAACTAGGTCCGATGAGGGACAGAGACCTAAGCCTGAAGGTAAGTGGGAAAGTGCAACACTGCAAGGAAGCAACAGGAGAAGGGTGCAACAGGGGGGACTCCTGATTCATACTGAGGAAGTAGGGCAATTGCTAGATATCACAAGTGCCTATACACAAACACAAGAAGCCTGGGAAACAAGCAGAAGGAATTGGAAGTCCCAGCACAGTTAAGAAACTATGACTGGAAGAGCAATACAGCAGAGCACAAACAATCCAGGAAGATTTTGGAGAGTGTTGTGGACAACTTCCTGGTGCAAGTGCTGGAGGAACCAACTAGGAGCCATGCTGCTCATGACCTGCTGCTCACAAACAGGGAAGATTTGGTAGGAGAAGTAGAAGTGGGTGGCAACCTAGGCAGCAGTGACCATGAGATGGTAGAGTTCATGATCCTGACTAAAGGAAGAAAGGAGAACAGCAGGATACAGACCATGGACTTCAAAAAAGCAGACTTTGACTCCCTGAGGGAGCTGATGGGCAGGATCCCCTGAGAGGCTAATATGAGGGGGAAAGGAATCCAAGAGGGCTGGCTGTATTTTAAAGAAACCTTATTGAGGGCACAGGAACAAACCATCCCAATGTGCAGAAAGAATAGCAAATATGGTAGGTGCCCAGCTTAGTTTAACAAAGAAGTCTTTGGTGAGCTTAAACACAAAAAAGAAGTTTACAAGAAGTGTAAACTTGGTCAGATGACTATGGAGGATTATAAAAATAGTGCTCGAACATGCAGGAATTAAATCAGGAAGGCCAAAGCGCAACTGGAGTTACAGCTAGCAAGGGATATGAAGGAGAACAAGAAGGGTTTCTACAGATATGTTACCAACAAGAGGAAGATTAGAGCAAGTATGGGTCCCTTACAGAATGGAGGAGGCAACCTAGTGACAGAGGGCGTGGAGAAAGCTGAGGTACTCAATGCCTTTTTTGCCTCTCTCTTCACAGACAAGGTCAGCTCCCAGACTACTGCACTGGGCAGCACAGAATGGAGAGGAGACGAACATCCCTCATTGCTGAAGGAACAGGTTCAGGACTATTTAGAAAGACTGGATGTACACAAGTCTATGGGGCCAGAAGTAATGCATCCGAAGGTGCTGAGGGAGTTAGCTGATGTGATTTCGGAGCCATTGGCTCTTTGAAAGCTTGTGGCAATTGGGGGAGGTCCCTGATGACTGGAAAAAGGCAAATATAGTGCCCATCTTCAAGAGAGGGAAGGAAGAGGATCCAGGGAACCACAAACCGGTCAGCCTCACCTCAATCCCTGGAAAAATCATGGAGTAGGTCCTCAAGGAATCCATTTTAAGGCACTTCGAAGAGAGAAAGGTGTTCAGGAACAGTCAACATGGATTCACCAAGGGCAAATCATGCCTGACCAACCTGATTGCTTTCTATGAAGAGTTGACTGGCTCTGTGGATGTGTGGAAAACAGTGGACGTGATATACCTTGACTTTAGCAAAGCTTTTAATATAGTCTCCCACAGTATTCTTATCAGCAAGTTAAAGAAGTATGGGTTAGATGACTGGACTATAGAATGGATAGAGAACTGGCTGGATTATAGGGCTCAACAAGTAGTGATCAATGGCTCCATGACTTGCTGGCAGCTGGTCACAATTGAAGTGTCCCAGGGGTCAGTCCTGGGGCTGGTTTTGTTGAACATCTTTATTAATGATCTGGAGAATGGGGTAGATGGCACCCTCATCAAGTTTGTAGATGACACTAAGCTAGGGGGAGTGGAAGATACCCTGAAGGACCTAAACAAATTGGAATATTGGACAAAAGAAATCTGATGAGGTTCAACAAGGACAAGTGCAGAGTCCTGCACTTAGGCTGGAAGAATCCCATGCACAGCTACAGACTGGGGACCGACGAGTTAGGCAGCAGTTGTGCAGAAAAGCACCTGGGGTTACAGTGAATAAGAAGCTGGATGAGTCTGCAACCAGTGTGCCCTGGTTGCCAATAATGCTAATAGCATATTGGGCTGCATTAATAGGAGCATAGCCAGCCGATCGTGGGAAGTGATTATTCCCCTCTATTCGGCATTGGTGAGGCCACATTTGGAGTATTGTGTCCAGTTTTGAGCCCCCCATACAAAAAGGATGTGGACAAGTTGGAGAGAGTCCAGCAGAGGGCAACAAAAATGATTAGGGGGCTGAAGCACAAGATTTATGAGAAGAGGCTGAGGAAACTAGGCTTGTTTAGTCTGCAGAAGAGAAGAATGAGGGGGGATTTGATAGCAGCCTTTAACTACCTGAAAGTGGGCTATAGGGAGGATGGAGCTAGGCTGTCCTCAATGGTAGTAGATGACAGAACAAGGAGTAATGGTCTCAAGTTGCAGTGGAGAAGGTCTAGGTTGGACATGAGAAAAACCTTTTCACTAGGAGGGTGATGAAACAGTGGAATAGGTTACCTAGGGAGGTGGTGGCATCTCCATCTTCAGAGGTTTTTAAGCTGCGGTTTGACAAAACCCTCGTTGGGATGATTTAGCTGAGGTTAGTCCTGCTTTGAGCAGAGGGTTGGACTAAATGACCTCCTGAGGTCCCTTTGAACTCTAATATTCTATGATTATATGATCAAATTCAGGTTGGAAGTATCTCTCAACTCTTTGTCCTGAAGTCACTGGGCAATTTCCGATCTCTTGTTTCCTAAACTTCTGGAGAACAAGCAAGCCACTTGTTGGGGAATGTATAAAACGCCCTTTGCTGCAAACAGTACTGGCCGTAATGTTTGCAGGAGATGTATTTCCAGATCTTCCAAGAAGTGAAAAATAGTTCACAAAACAAAAAGAAAAGTGGGGTTATAGTTAAGGTTACAAGGTAAGGAGTTCAGAATGAAGGAGGCAAAACACTGAAATACTTGACTAGGCCTTTGACGTATTAGAGAATACCATCTGATAAGCCTGCTGTATTTATCATCTTTTCTTAAAATAAAAAAAAAATGTCCTTAATTAAGCTCTCTGTAAGTTTATTATAATTCCCAGAGCAAGAGAAGAGTAGGAACCGAATTGTTACTTGGAGTGTAACAGTTTGTCCCTGGTGTGCTTCTGGATCCTCACAACTACATGTGAGTGCTTACTCAGGGGTTTTGGTTGCTCTGTAATTTATCCCAAAGAAAAAGTGACACAACCAGTGTGCACTCTGCTTTTAATGATCATGGGATGTGTCCATATTTAGAATCTTATTCAGTAATCACTGTGGGAGAGGAAACAGAGCCTACATAATCTGGTCATAGGGCACATTTTCAGAATTTAGCACACAGGCGAGATGCCACTTGTTGATAGTTTAATTTATGAGCTTTGATGAAGAGGAGCTATTTTTTCGGCGGGGCGTTGGGGGTTGCTGTTGAATTGGAGGGGTTATGTTTCTAGTGATGCTGAATGCTGGCAGTTAATGCAAATGTACTGTAGGATTAATAAATGATGCTTTTCAAATGGGCAGTAGGGTTTTTTCCTTGTCCGGAAGCTTAGATTACCAACAAGATTAATTCATTGTGAGCTCCTTAGTTGTGATTTCAATAATTACATCATCAAATTCTGGCCTTGGAAATAAGTGTGTATTTGAAATTAGTAGGAAGTGGAATTTCATACAAAAAATCATACTACAATTTAGTCCTTTATTTGTGCCCCCAAGCAGTTTTTTTGACCCTTAAATATATTCTTAAAATATGGAACTGCACGTTTGTGAAGAAAAGAGTAGCTGAAGGCTCACTAGCAACTCTGTTATAGCAAAGCTAGAATTAATTATCATCATATATCCTATATGAAAGTATGCTAGGCATTGCACAGAAACAATAGAGTATATCTTCAAATGAGGTCATCAACACACAAAAGGGAAGATGAGGGGTGGAAGGATGAAAGTGACAGTAATATGCGGTAAGCATGCAAGAAAGCATGTACACCTATTTATGGTTTAATTAAATTAGGTGGACATTTTTGTGGATTTTTTGAATTGCTTTTTCAGTGGTGATACAAGAGAAAGGAGGGTGTCTTTTGGAGAGATTTGAATAAAGTGTGCAAGGTAGCTTGACGTTCAGATTTGGGGAGCATATTCTTTGCAAAGGATAGAAGAAAACCCAGGATGGCATCACTGTTAGGATTAAAAGGGTTTTCTTGGTCCGGTCCTAGAAGATGCTGAGTACTTGCCTTCCATTGAAATCAGTTACAGTTCAGGTGGTGAGCACTTCTCAGGAATTGGACTGAGAAGATCAAATACTGTGGGGCCAAATTTCCAGTTGTTATAAGCTTGAGGCACAGACCATGCTTGCTGAATAGCTCCTTTTTTTGTGAAAATCATCTGAGCGAACTTGCACTCAATTTTACAAACGTCAGCTAATATTGTTTTTCATTTAGTTTTGACACAGTACCAAGTTCAACTTACTGATCTTAACCCGTATTTCCTCTAATTCTTTTTTCCTGTGAGAAGAAAGAATTACTGCCAGAGTTCAAGTTAAAAACCTATGAGCCCAATCTCAATCCATCTGCTCCTTCATTCACATATTCCATATCTTCCATTTATTAACTAATTTCTCTCCTCAGTCATGACATATTCCTGTCATTTATCACTGTCTTTCCAAAATATACATTCTCTCCCTTTCACTTCCCTCCTCTCTTGCTCTTCTTCTCCCAGAACCTCACACATCTTATTCCCCGCTTTCATTATAAGATGTGTGATGAGATATCTCCCATTATATATACATTTAACATATTTAATACCCTTCCAGCACACAAAATCAACTAAAAAAAGTCATGTGGTACCCAGATACCATGTGATTAGCACAGTAGAAACAGATTCTAAAGGGGTTAAAGCAAGGATAAGAGAAGCCTTTGGGGGAAATAAGCAATGTTCAGCACTAATTACCACTTTTCTTTGTCATCTTCATGACTGAAAAACAGGGTGTTTTTTTGTTTTTTTTTGTGAAGCTCTTCACTTACCAGTGACTTATCCGATTTAATTTATTTTTGTTCAGAAAACTGTTCGACCAAAATTGCATACTAAACTCCAGGGAAGCATGTTATCAGTGGCATAACGTAAATGATGCCAGTATACTATCTTCCCACAAACAAAATGTTTTTATGTTTATTGCTATTGGCAATTTTCACATCTTTGTATGTTAGTTCACATCCTTTAACTTCTGTCATTTATTTGCTAGAATTCCATGAAATGTCTGAAAGATGCTAATGAATATACTTATAAAAAATCTAACTTAACGTGCTAAGAGAGATGCTTCTAGTAGTCAACAGAACTTTATCACTTAAAGAAAAGTTATCCGATCTGAATGTGTGAATTGTCATATACTACCAACTATATTTTTATTACATTTTTGGTAGCTAATTATTTGAACATGATGAATTTCTTTGAGGGTGCAGAGGTTGCCATAGAAACTAAAACTCAAAATAAAAAGGTGAAGATATTAAGCATTACAAATTCTGAAGAAATTATGTTACTAATTGTGTAAAGAAAAGTGGTGCACAGTTCCATTTTCTTTGGAGAAGCATGTAATGTAAGCATATCTAATACAGTTTTGTAAGAAAGCCTCTAGCCTCTGCTGGACACAGAATAGACAAGAAGTCAAACAAAAGAACAAAAAGGTAAAATCACAGTGGTTTTGCAGGAACAAGCTTTTCATTTTTAATATTTTATTCTGAAAATTCATAACATGCTTATTTGTATTCCCCAAATTTTGCTTCCCTATCCCTCCTTAGTAACTGTACTCAATTTCAAATCTAATGACATTGTAATGGATTTCCTTGCTCCAAAGAAGCAGTATATATTTTTTCTTTCTTTGTCATATCGTTTTTAATAATTAGTGATATTTTCTAAAACAGATTAAAAACATAAATAAAAATAAAAATTTCCATGAACTCTTTTCAAATCCTGCGGGCAGTTACTGCTTTCTGGTTTATATTTTTTTAAGTAACCTACAACTTCTTAAAACAGTAGGTACAGGTTTCTCTTAGAAAAGCAATACTTTCTCTAAAGTGAGATTTTATAATAGGATATCGCACAGATAAAAATATAGAAAATATTGTCATTCAAGGGTCCCAAGTTTAGTGGTGTATTATACTCTGAGCTATGCTTTTATAATAATTCTCCCTTTCCTAACAGAGTCAGGTTCCCCTACAACATTAATGTATAAATTTTTATTGCAAATCTTTCCCTCACCTTCCATATGTTGCTTCCTGTGTGTTTGTACAGTGCCAACTACAAAGGGGGCCCCTTTTATTGGAGTTCTGGTCATTACTATTGTTTAAACAAAAAATAATACTAATAATTGTGCAGGGTAGTTCTCAGCGCCAGCCTGAAGTGAAGTGGCAGCGGACCTCAGTGGTGGTTTTTGAGTCTCACTGCTGCAGAGCTAGCAGGAGAAAGCAGACTGCTTCAGATCTTGGGCAGGAGAGAGCAGGCCTGCACTGTTGCCTGTCTGAGGAATAAATATTGTGAAGCTTACTAGCAGAGCACTCCAGAGAAGCACATCCTGTCCACCAAGAGGTAAAGGGGAATCAGGACTCATTGGGAGAAATAAATTCTGTAAAGATAGAGGGTCCTCCCTTGGTTTTGTTAGAAACCTCATGAAACTCAGAAGTTTCTGTAATTTGAATCCCATCAACATGAAGTTACGTGACTTGTGCTGAGTTTCATATTATAGCTTTTCTGGTTCATTTTAACTCAGTTTAGAGGTAATGCAAACCCAGATTTATCTGAACTGATTAAACGGTTTACTGGAATGGACAAGTTCTACTTATGTCCTCTGTCATATGATACATTCGTGCTGGGTGATGCGGGGTCCGCTGAGCAACAGTCATTCACGCCCCAGAAAAGCCACACACATTAAAGATAAATGTAATTTCAGAAAAAGAAATATGTAACTTTTATTTTTATTTTGTTGTGATGATCTCAAATGAGAGAGGTCATTCTTGTGCACTAAGCAAAACTCTTCATTCACATCTCTCCTGAAGACGTATTTCTCTTTTGAAGCCTTTCTTCACTCACCCCTCTAGAACTTGAAGGTGTTTTACAGTGGACAACAGCCCCAATATTCTCACATTAAACAGGAAATCAAACCTGTGTCTCATTTTTGGCAAGCTGTCCCTTCCATGATGGATTGGTAAGAACTCCATGCAGCTTTTCTCCTTCTGCGGCCTACTGTCCTGCCTGCTGCTAGAGCAAGAGGATGGACAGCTTAACCACTCCATTCCCTGGCAATCTTTGCTGCACTCCTCCTTTGCCCTCTTACTGCTTTGCATGTCAGTACAGTTGCTCTGAGAAAGGAGTTAGTGTTGACAGGAGAAACTGGAGCAGGGGGTAAGGATTAGTAATGTTGCCACAATATACATGCATGAGACAATGACTGAACATTTGCTGTCCAGGAAAGATACTACTTGGTGGTTGCAAGTGACAGAAGCAAGAACCCTATTGCAGAGTTGAGACTTGTGAGAATTTCAAAAGAGGAGAGTAAGAAGTGAAGTTATCAGAGACAGAGAAAGCACTTCAGAAGACAGTTAAAAAAAATGTAAGGGTTACAAAGTCAAACATTTGGAAGCTAGGGAATACAATTAAAGTTGATTGTATAGACTCCATTCAACCTGTTGGTGTATATCCATTGTAATAGTCTTACCCATCATCCCATTAAAGAACATCTGTTTTCTTTTTGTATCTCTCTCTCTCATTCCCTGTACATCTTGTACACTGAATGAGAAGCCATCCTGTAGTATACACAGTATATAATCATATAATAAGGACTGTATGAATAATGCATATGCAGAAAGGGGCTGAATTAAGGTTGCACATGGTGCCGTAATTCTGGCAGTTTCTAACTTCTGATTTCTTGAGTGCTACCTGAATATTCTTTTAAAGTAGTTTTGTTAATGTAATTTTCTAGCTGTATTAAAAAACAAATTGAAAGAACAAAAATACTATCATATGGAACCACATTGACCACCTCCCAATGTGGTTTTTCCACAGGACTGATTAAAACGTTGAATTGCATTGGGCCTGGTACTGATCCCTCTAAAACCCCACTAGAAACCTCTATTTGACTGACTCCCTATTGACAACGGCTTTTTGTCAGCCAGTTTTTAATCAATTTAACATGCTTTATTAATATTTTATAGTCCTAACTTTTAATCAGAATGTTGTCCAGTACTAAGTCAAATGCCTAACAAAGACTATAACATCTACAGTCACTTTTGTCAACCAATCTGGTCTTCTCATGAAATAATTAAATCAGTTTTGTTTGACAAGACCTATTTTCTATAAAAGTATTTTGACTGGCAATAAATATATTCCAATGCTCTAATTCTTTAGTAATTGAATCCTGTATCAGCTTTTCCATTATTTTTCTTGGGATTGTGTCAGGCCTATATTTTACCCAGGTCATCCTGCTAGCCATTTTTGAATATTAGCACAATATTTGCATTCTTCCAAGCTTCTGGAATTTTCATGTTATTCCATGATTTCTTAAAAATGAGCCTCAGTAGGCCAGAGATCTTCTCAGCCAGCTCTTCTGGGACTCGTGGATGCAAATTGTCTGGGCCTGCTGATTTTAAATTGTTTATCCCAAGTAAACCCTTGTTTAACATTCTCTTTGGTTACTAATGGACTGGAAAATACTTCATCATCCTCATGTGATATAAGTAGCTCATTGTGTTCTTTCTAAATACAGAAGAGAAACATTTATTGAACGCTTCTGCCTTTTCTGTATCATTATTATCAGTTTTACCATCTAGGATTTCTTATTCTCCACCTATGAAAAAAACCAAAAAAAAAACAACCACTTTTCTTACTGTCCTCTTATTGTCCTTAGCCCTGTCAGCTATGCATTTCCCCCTTATTTCATTTGCTTTCCCTTATCTATTTTCTACACTTCCTATCTTCTAATTTACATCAACCTATTACCTTTCCTATTTTTTCCATTTGTTATATATTGAGTTTTTATTTCTAATTAGGACCATAGGACTGAAAAGGACCTCTTGAGTCATCAAATCCAGTCCCTTCCTATTGCCAGCAACTACATTTTATAATCCCTTGCATAAATTTATCAAGCTCCATCTTTAAACTAGTTAGGTTTCTTGCTCCTACTACTCCTGTTGGAAAGTTGTTCAAGAGCCTCACTCCTCTGATGGTTAAAAACCTAAATTCCAGCCTAAATTTACTTATGGCTAGTTTTTTTCATCCATGGTGTTTACGCCCCATGTACTTAGAGAGAGCACCCACGTTCCCACTCAGTCTTAATTTTGCTAATTGTTGCCTTTACTTCATAATTGAACCAGTTTGGGCTTTTAGTCAAAGCTGTCCTTTTTCTTGCTCATGGAATAGTGATATTTTGGCCTCTAATAAATTGTTTTTAAAGGACTCCTAGTTTTCATTCACATTTTTATTCTCAGTCAATTTTACTCATAAATTTCCTCAGCTTTGCGTATTTAGCTTATTTGAAGCACCAAGTATATGTATATACTACTGGTTGGAACTATCCTCTATTTGCCTATATTGAATTTAATCAAGTCATGATCACTGGTCTTTTCCACCAACTAGCAGCATCTGGTCCAGTGATTAATTCTTCTTTGCTGTCATAATGAGGACCAAAATAGTTACATAGTGTTAGGTGAAATACCTTTTGTTAGAATAACATCATATATAATTATTAGACACTTTAATGATGGTTTACCACTGCTTGCCTGAAATCCTGCAGCTTATGTTTCCCGAAATGAAGTCTCCTTTAACACCACAATATTTCCCCCCATATGGTTCAGAGAGGCGAAAACCTGATATGCTCTGCTCCTGGCTCTGGCAGATTGTGAAAACTGTTAATTTCTCCATAACATTAATATTCCAAAAGTCTGAAGCCATTTCCTGTCTATTCCACCCCTACACTTTATGCAGTTCCCCTGGTGCAGAGAGCTCCTCTGAGTCCTGGTTGTGAGCCAGTGTCAGGGCCTCTAATATTCCATTCCATTCCTCAAAGGGAGCCTTATCTAGGGCCAGGCACAGTTACGAGCTAGTATATAGTCTATGGATTGCAATGCTAGGAATGCAATTAAAGCAAACTCAAGGAGGCTATCACAGTGTAGTTGTCAGTAAGTTACTGTGTGTATTAACAAAACTTCTGGAAATGTTTGATATACTAAAATGTTCAAACTCACTCTCTTCACTCCTGTGCTCTTCCCAGTCTTAATAACATATTCCATTTGAAACACTTAAGAGGCTCTGTACAATCCTATGGCTATATTTTTGGAAATATTCCTTGGAAAGTTGCAGGTGTCATGAAATAAATACTTTAGAACATACTTCTATTTCAATTGATCATGTTTGCAATATTAGATACGCCATTTATGTGTATTTACCATCATTGTAGAATTAGAAAATCACTCAATGCCTCATGTAGCATCATGTAAGCATCTTGGAACACCCTTTCCAGGGTTTAGGCATTTATCTTACTAAATTTGTGTATTAGAAGTGGCTTGTGAAATTACAATGCTTCCCATATGTTAATTATACTCTTACACCATCAGTTTTTTAATCACACACAAGTAAAGTTGTTATGACACATTGTAATATCTTTCTAACTTGCTAACTAAATAAAAATATCTTTATATTTTCTTGATTTATTATTTAACATTAAATAAAAATATCAAAATTAATTTATATATATATATCTGTTTGTGGCACTTAAAATATTTTCTCTGACATTTGTTTTCTAGTCCAGGGTGTAAGTGTCATATTTAATCAATTGTAAAACAAGTTTTACACAGCAGTGGCATAATTACTGCATAGTAAGTTAGTTCCTGGCACAGTACAAATAGTATTTTCACAGCTATAGCTCTGAAACTGAGAGTTATGAGTTTAAATTCTGGAATCTTTAATCTTGTCAGTTGTTCCTGTTTTTGATGGAAGTGGGGTTAGGTATTAAAAACTTGACCTAGATTTTTATCTTTGAGTTAGAACATTGTTATTTTTTTCAACTGATTTTAGCTCTATAGATTATTAATATAAAATAGAGTAATTTTCTGACTTAGTTTTCAGTTTTTCTACCGTAGTATTTCTAAATTGAAAACAACAAAAAGTACTAGGTTTGCTGGGTTCTCTTTAGAAGCTCATGTTTCCTTTTGTTCTTGCTAGGCATTTAAAAATGGAGTGAGAGGTAGTGGGGATTTGTAATGGTGAGCAAAGAGCTGTCAATATTCTTTTTTCATGAAAATTTTCAAAAATGAAAAGTTCTTATTTTGTTCAAAACGTTTCACAAATTTTTCACTGAAAAATATAAATTTTCTTTTACATTCGAAAAATTTTCATTTTTCAATGAAAAATGGAAATTCTTCGAATGTAAAAGAAAATTAATTTGTTTCTTTTTGGAATTTTCATTATTTTCCTTTTTAAACTTTTTTCAACTGGAAAGAAGGAAGGAATATGAGAGATCGTGCATTTTTTTCTCATCTCTTTGAAATAATTAAAAAAAAAAAATCATTCAAAGTATTGTTGAAAATCTTAACATTCCTACAATGAAATTTTTCTGCAGAAAATCTTGTCAAACCACTGTTATTTGATGGAAAATAATTTCATCTAAAAAAATTGTGACCAACTCAAGAGGAGGAATTGTTTGAGAGGGAAAATTGAGATTTTAAGTTACCAAGTATGCACGTGATGAGTTTTACTAGTTTGCACTGCTATACTTTTATTATATTGTGGATTGATTTTTGATGTGTTTTTAAGATGTATGAACAGTGGTTTTCTTAGGAGTTTTCTTTTTTCCTTTCTCGGAATAATTTGGGTTTGAAGGACTTAAGTGGGATATAAATGGTCTCCTGCTTACCCTCTGCACAGGGCTATTTCACCCTCCGGCCTTATTAGCCTCTTTCGAGTTTCAGTTTTTCAATTTAAAATGAGGATCATTACTGCTCAGAGTATACTGATATAGAGTGACTATTTATCATTCTGTATCCTTAACGTCAAAAAGTTAGCAGGATTAAAAAAAAGGACTGGGCATTGAAAAATGGCCTGATCATGCGTTATTAAACTCAATGCAAGTTTGCTGCTGACTTTAATTGAGCACAGATCTGAAGTCCTGAATTAGATAACAGCAATATCCAGAGTTACAACTGTAAGGATTAAAAAGACCAGTTGTGAAATCTTGGCTCTGTGAAGTCACTGTGAAAACTCCCATTGAGTTCAATTGAGTTGGAATTTGAAGACATAGGAACATTTATGGTTCAGTGCATAAATCAAGGTAACAAGTGGGGTTTAGAAAGAATATTTCCCTACAGGGAGATTATTCCCTAGCCACCTGTCGCGGGGTTTATTACAACTTCATCTGAACCATCTGGAACTGACCCCATCAGAGAGCAGTGGCACAAGAGCCAGCAAATAGAGTTCAAAACAGGATGGGTGTTGAGTGGAAGTTTTTAAAGGGAGTTTAGAAAATGGACCTGTAGGGTGTGTGTCTGTTTTTTCTTTTTCTTTGACAAGACTTTAGGTGGGAAAGCTATGACAAATACAGAGGCAGCCGTGGTAGTGATCCTAGCAATTGAAGACAATGAAGATGACTGGATTTGGAAGCTTCAGAATATACACGATCCTGGATCACGTACCTGAAAAGAGATTCGTTTGTATGAAGTGCTTCCTGATAGAGCTGATGGAAAAGGTGATCCGAGATTTGGAAATGAAGGTGGAAACTATAGTCAAACCAAAAAGTTGGGAACCCCTGGTTTAAATTAAATGGAAGGATAAACAAAAATAGATCTGCAATTAGGGTCCTTGATTTCAAAAGGGAAAACTTAAAAAGATAAAGGAACTTAGTTAGGGAAGTGGAACGGACTGAAGAAATCAAGGTTCTGAATGTGAAGGAAGCTTGGAATTATTTGTCAAAGCTACAGAAGCTATTGAAGCCAGCATCCCAACCAAGGGGAGAAAATTCATAGAGAACTGATGCAGACCAAATTGGATGAGCAAGCATCTCAAACAAGTGCATAAGAAAAAGCAGAAAGCCCACAAGGAATGGAAGATGGAGAGATCAGCAAAGAAAGCTACCTCCTGGAGGTCAGAAAATGTAGGCATAAAGTGAGAACAGCTAAATGCCAAGCAGAGTTGGATCTTGCAAAGGGAATTAAAACGGGTAGTAAAAGGTTCTATGCCATATAAATAAGGAGAACACAAGGACAGAAGAAGTGGGATTGCTAAACTCTGAGAATTGGGTGGAGATTAAAGATAATTCTAGGCATAGCCTAGCACCTAAACAAATATTTTGCCTCATTTTATAATAAGGCTATAATGAGCTTAGGGATAGTGGCAAAGTGGCTAATGGGAATGAGGATGTAGAGGTAGAAATTAGCATATACGAGGTGGAAATCAAACTCAGATTAATGGGACTAAATCAGAGGGCTTGGATAATCTCCATCCAAGACTATTAAAGGAACTGGCACATGAAATTGCAAGCCTAATAGCAAGGATATTTAATGAATCTGTGAACTCGGAATTGCTAATATAGTTCCTATTTTTAAGAAAGGAAAAAAAGGTTATATGAGTGTAACCCGTCCGTGCCCAGGGTAGCCCACTGATAATGCCAGGGTCAGGGCAGGCTGCAAAAGGAGAGCAAATTCTCCCAGCACTGGTGGGTGACACTGCAGTCAGACTTCCCAACCAGCCACAAACAGTGCTTCTGATTCCCCCACACTGGTTATCAAGAAGCCACTGTGCAAATACACACAGCCCCCTTTACTGCATTTCAGTCTCTGGCTCCCAAACTGACACTAGGTCCAGTAAAGAGACCAGTCATTTAAACTCTATGCTCTTTACTAAAAGATTCCCTCTGATCCCAAAGGACCAGCCACAGTACCAGTTCACTATAAGTTTGGATCTTACCCGAAATACCACGCTGCCAGCCAATCCTTTAGTAACTAAAACTAAAGGTTTATTAATAAAAGAAAAACAAACAATAAGAGAAGTGTTAAAGGCTTAAAGCAATCAGATCATACAAATGATTTAAAAGTCCATATACATCAGGTTTCTAGAACAATTGTGGAGTTGTATAGTTCCTCTGGTATACATCCAGTACCTGGATGGGTCTAAGTCCTTCAGTTCAGTTGCAAAGTGTGTTGATCCAGAGGTGTGTCCGCAGCTGGACAGGAACAAGGAACCAGACAAAGACAAAATGGTTTCTGTGGTTTGATCTTATATACCCTCTGTTGCTGGCCATGTGGCTTGTGGAATTTTACAGGAACCAAAATGGAGTCCATAGTCACATGGGCCAATCCGGGTAACTCTTCAGGTATGCCTTTACTTTCTTCCTAGGCCTTTGGCTTCTGTAAAGGTCTTGATGGGCCATTAAGCGGACTATTGTCCTGCGGCCTCTCTGTCTGGGGTGTGTCTTCTACAGCACAGTTTGAAATACAGGGATATCAAAGATCCCCATAACTTTCTTCACATATATCACACATGAACACAAATATTATCTTCTTACTCAGCACATTATAACCTTTCTAACAGCACCTGACATGGTATGTCTTACATGAATCATTATGATTTTGACATATTAAGGTCAAATAACACAAATGCCCCCCCCTCCTAATGCAGTCCGCATGACAATGAGAAACAACAGGGCTATTAGTTTGACCTCAGTTTTATGCAAGGTCTTGGAACAAATTTTGAAAGAGAAAGTAGTAAAGGACATAATGGTGAATGGTAATTGGGATAAAATACAACATGGTTTTAGAAAAGTAGTTCATGACAGACCAACTTGACCCCTTTTTTGAGAAGATAACTGATTTTTTAAACAAAGGAAATTCAGTAGATCTAATCTATCTGTATTTCAGTAAGGCATCTGATACAGTTCCACATGGGAAATTATTAGTTAAATTGGAGAAGATGTGGATTAACATGAGACTTGAAAGGTTGTTAAGAAGCTACTTAAAGAGGACAGTACAGTGGGTCATACTGAAAGTTGAACTGTCAGGCTGGAGGGAGATTACTAGTGGAGTTCTTTAGGGATCAGTCTTGGGACGAATCGTATTTAACATTTTCACTAATGACCTTGGCACAAAAAGTGGGAATGAAGTGTGTTGATAAAATTTGCAAATGACACGAAGTTGGGAGGTATTGTCAGCATGGATGAGGAGCGAAACATCATACAAGATCTAGATGGCCTTGAAAACTGGAGTAACAGAAATGGGATGAAATTTCATAGTGCAAGGTCATGCATTTACGGACAAAACCGGGAATTTTTGCTGTAAGCTGGGGACATACTAGTTGGAAGTGCCAGAAGAGGAGGAAGACCTGGGTGTATTGATTGATCACAGGATGACTATGAACTGCCAATGTGATGCGGCCGTGAAAAAGGCTAATGCAGTCCTAGGATGCACCTGGCAAGGTATTTCCAGGAGAGAGAGGAAAGTGTTGGTATTATTATACAAGGCACTGGTGAGGTCTCGTGGAATACTGTTTGGAATTCTGGTCTCCCATTTTTAAGAAAGATTAATTCAAACTGAGAGAGGTGCAGAGAAGGGTTACTAGGATGATCAGAAGAATGGAGAACTTGTCTTATGAGGGGAGATTCAGAGCTTGTTTTGTTTAAAAGAAGGCTATGGGGAGATATGTTTGCTCTCTATAAATTCTGGTTTAGCAAGGAAAGAGGGCAGTAGGAAAGTTCTGTAAGGGCGCTATGTAAGTGCTAGAATGATCCAGGCTTTATTCCCTATAGACTAGCCAGAGCCAATTGAAGGTAATTAGTGTCAGCTGACACCAATTAAGGCCCCACCTAGGTGCCTATAAAAACCCTCTACTCCTGAGAGACAGTGTGGAGTGGAAGGAGTAGGTGTGTGATGAGCAGAGGAGTGTGTGAAGTTGTGGAGGAGAACAGAACAGAGTACGGTGGTGTGTGGAGTCGTGGAGGAGAACAGAACGGAGTACGGTGGTGTGTGGGAGATAGGTGGAGTCTTGAAGAAGGTACTGGGCTCAAGAAGCCAGAAAGACAGAGGGGGGAGAGTGGCCCAGGGGAAAAGTCTGCAGCTGCCAGTAAGGTGCCAGCAGCACATAGCTGCAACTCAGAGGGCCCCTGGGCTGGGACCCGGAGGACCGGGCGGGCCCGGGTCCCTACCCCCGTCCCTGGGAAAACAGGGTAACCAGTGTCCCCCTGGCCCACTACAAGAGGCAAAAGTGCGAGACCCACTAGGGAGAAGTCAGCCGTTTGCCACAAAATACATCAGAAGGATAAATACAAGGGAGGGAGAATGGTTATTTAAGTTAAGCACCAATATGGACACAAGAACAAATGGATATAAACTGGCCATCAGGAAGTTTAGACTTGAAATTAGATGAAGGTTTCTAACCATCGGAGGAGAGAAATTCTGGAACAGTCTTCCTTGGGGAGCAATGGGGGGCAAAAAACCTAACTGGCTTCAAGACTGAGCATGATAAATTTATAGGGGGATGTTATGATGAGACTACCTACAGTGGCATGGTAGTCACTCTACAACTGCTGGTGATGGGACACGAGATGGGGAGGGCTCTGAGTTATTACAGTGAATTCTTTCTCTGGTGTCTAGCCGGTGGGTCTTGCCCGTATGTTCAAGGTCTAACTGATCGCCATATTTGGAGTAGGGAAGAAATTTTCTTTTGGGTCAGAATGGCAGAGACCTTGGGGTTTTTTTTGCCTTCCTCTGCAGCATGGGGCATGGGTCACTTGCAGGTTTAAACTAGTGTAAATGGTGGATTCTCTGTAACATGAAGTCTTTCAATCATGATCTGAGGACTTGATTAACTCAGCTAGCAGTTGAGAGTCTATTATAGGAGTGGATGGGTGAGGTCCTGTGGCCTGCGATGTGCAGGAAGTCAGACAAGATGATCATGACGGTCGCTTTTGACCTGAAAGTCTATGACTCTAGGGATAGGGTACTGGATTAGATGGACCATTGTTCTGATTCAGTATGGTAAATTCTTATCTTCCAGTTCTGAACTGTTTCTTAGAGTTGCTTCCTTATTGGCGCTACTATGTGCATGCATCCTTCCAGTCAAGCAATCTCAATGAGTTGTGGGAAATGTGGCTGAAAAGAAAAGAATGTAGAAGCAAATTGATTTTATTTTTCAAGTTACTTCCTAGCAAGACTTGACGTGGACTGGATTCTCTTTAAAAGAAATTAGAGAACTAAAAAAAAGAAGGGGGCTTTGAGCTTATTTAGGGCTAGATTCACAAAGGGGACCTTGGTGTTGTACAGGAGATTTAGTTGACCTGGTGCCCAGTTAAATTCTCAGTCCTGAGTTAGGCACCCAGGCTCCCCATGCACTGTAGGAACAGAGTTATTAACCTAAGAAAGCTATTCACAGAAGCAAGAAAGCTGAGTGAAGAGCTGCCTAAACAAGGTGACAGGATATAGGTCCAGATCCTCAAAAGGACTTTGGCACCTAACTAGCAGGCCGGCAGGGGGCACTTATCTTTGCTTGAGATTCTCACAGCGATGAACCCTCTCTTAGAATTAAGTACCTAAACTAGGGAAGGGGAGTGAGAGCGGACAAGGGGTGTGCAATAGGCCAGTGCTTATGACACTCACCTGACATGGGGAACCTGTTTTCAGATCCCTATTCTGCTTGATTTGGAGTAGGAACTTGAATGCCAATCTTCACGTCCAGAAGAGTGCCCTAATCACCAGACTATTATATATTCAGGGATAGAGGTCTCTCCTGTTGAAGATATTCCACTTTTTATAAATAAATACTCATTGGTTTAAAGAGAGAGAAAGCAAGAAGTGGACTATGTAACCAAATGATTAGGGCAGTCAGCTGGGACGTGGGAGACTTCGGTTTAAGTTCCTGCCCCAAATCAGACCAAGTGAGGATTCAAACATGGGTCTCTACACCTCAGGTGAGTGCCCTAAACATTGGAGATACTGGGTTTAATAGGACACCTGCCCACCTGTGGCTGTCTTTTGTGTGGGTTAGGTGTGTTTTGAGAGTCCCTACCCAGTCAGGTCCTGCAAGCAAGATGGATGAAGGAACACCAAGTTGCAGAATCCCACCGGGGCTTGGGAACCATGCAGTGGCAGTTTTGTACATGTCCACCAACAGAAACCTAAGGGCCTGAGGAATTTGGGTGTCTACAGGCTTAGACAGCAGCTGAGTGGTTTTGTGAATGTCAGCGGTGCCTAAATGTTGGACTTGGGTACCTAAAGAGGCATTTAAATGCCTATAGTTCTATGTGAACCTAGCCCTTGGTAACTATCAATAGGTATATGTGTAACAAGGGCAAGTCTGTAGTAGTGATCATCATTCCTACCCACAGGGTATTTTCTTGCAAAATTGTTATTATCTTCAGGGGTATCACGTGGATAAATATGTTACTTATAAGGCACATCAACATTACAGTGATTGGGGCCAGATGTGTACCTAGAAGTTAGATTATATTAGTAATATTGCCATAATACATATGCATGGGATAGGGGGAAGAGCATTGGAATATTGTTTGTATGCACATTATTTAGGTTGGAAATAAATATCATGGGCTTGTTTTATTTATTATCATTATTATTCAAATACCTCCTTAAAACATGCATTTATAATAAGGCTTTCAATACTGATCCACCAAAGCTGTATTAAAAAATTTAAAATTAAATTTAACCTTGCTTTTGGGCTCGATTTTCCTGTCACTGGAATTTCATTGTGTTTCATATCTGCACTGTAACATCTATCCAATTCACTGTAGATTGTAAAGTTTTGACAGGACTGTGTCCTCCTCTATATTTCCTTATCCATTTCTCAGTAAATAATGGGTGAAATCCTGGCTCAGTTGAAGTTAGTGGGCTCAATATATTTAACTGGAAACTCTGGATGTGTTTCCATTGTGGTTCTATGATTTTAAATTACTGCACAGTATATTTATTTCCCAATGGCTATATTTTAATCACAGAATCAGAAAGTCAGATTAAACGGGTGCTGTGGCAATGGCCTACCCAGCTTATATCATCTCAGCATCACAAACAAATATTTTCTTATTTATAGATCAATTGAGATAAATATAAACATGATTTTTACATTTGGATTATGCAGCTTTGTGTGGGCTTCTTTGGTACTAAAAATACAATTTATACAAATGCTAGAAGTCTAAATACCAACATGGGTGAACTAGAGTCCTTGGCATTAAATGAGGATGTTGATATAACAGACATTGTGGAAACTTGATGGAATGGGGATAATCAATGGTGATGCTAGGATAACAAATATATTGGAATGACAAAGCAGGTCACACTGGTGGGGGAGTGGGACTCTGTGAAAGCATAGAATCAAATAAAGTAAAAATCTTAAATGAATCAAACTGTACCATCGAATCTCTGTGGATAGAAATTCCATGCTTGAATAATAAGAGTTTTTCAATGGGAATATACTACTGACCACCTCACCAGGATAGTGACAGTGAAAGGCTTAGGCAGATTAGAGAAACTGCAAAGGCCGAAAACGCTCATAATGGAGGATTTCAACTATCCCCATATTGGCTGGGTATAGCTCACTTCAGGATAGGATGCAGAGATAAAATTTCTTGGCACCAAAAATGACCACTTCTTGGAGCAGCTTGTTCTGGAATCCTCAAAGGGAGAGCAATTCTTGATTTAGTCCTAAGAGGAGCACAGGATCTAGTCCAGGAGGTGAATATAGCTTAACACCTTTGTGGAATGGAGATAATAATAATGCAGCCTGGTAATAGCAACCATAATGTAATTAAATTTAACATCCTTGATGGGGGAAAATGCCAAATAAAACCATCACAGTATCATTTAACCTCAGAAAGGGAAACTACAAAAAATGAGAAAGCTAGTTTAACAGAAATGAAAAGGAACAGTTACAAGGATGAAATGTCTGCAGACTGCATGAAGACTATTTAAAAACACCATAATAGAGGCTCAAACTAAATATAATCCAAATATTAAAAATAAATTAGAGGACCAAAAAAATGTCACCATGGCTAGCCAGCAGATTAGAAGAGGAGGCTAGAGGCAAAAAGGCATCCTTTAAAATTTGGACATCAAATCCTAGTGAGGAAAATAGAAAGGAGCATGGACTCTGGCAAGTCATGTGTAAACGTATAAAAGACAACCCAAGAACACATTTGAAGAGCAACTAACCAAGGACACACAAACTTACAGCAAATTTTTTTTTATGTACATCAGAAGCAGGAAGCCTGCTAAACAGTCATCAGTGCCACCGGATGATTGAGGTGCCTAAAGGAGCACTTCAGGAAGACAAAGCCATTGCAAAAAATTCATTTAGCATCTGTGCATTGGTCTTCTCTGCAGAAGATATGGGGGAGATCTCCCTATCTGAGCTGTTCTTTTTAGGTGACAAATCTGAGGCACTGTCCCAGATTGAGATGTCAGTAGAGAAGGTTTTGGAACAAATTGATAAATTAAACAGTAATAAGTCACCAGAACTAGATGGTAATCCCCCAAGACTCAAATGTGAAATTGTAGAACTACTAACTGGTATGTAACCTATCATTTAAATCAGCTTCTGTACCTGATGACTGGAGGATATGCCAATTTTTAAAAAAAGGC
The DNA here is from genome assembly GCA_007922155.1 of Mesoclemmys tuberculata. NCBI lineage: Eukaryota > Metazoa > Chordata > Testudines > Chelidae > Mesoclemmys > Mesoclemmys tuberculata. Next base: position 79,704,416 of record ML675604.1, on the reverse strand, counting down.
TTCAGAGGTGACCCTGTCAATTACATGCTAGTACACCTAACTTCAATACCAGGCAAATTAGTTGAAACTATAATAAAGACTAGAATTATCAGACACAAATGAACAGACTGTGTTGGGGAAAATATTTTGTACACTGCTTTTGTAAAGTGAAATTATGCCTTGTCAATCTATTAGAATACTTTGAGGAGATCAAAAAGCATGTAGACAAGGGTGATCCAGTTGATCTAGTGTTCTTAGACTTTCAGAAAGCCCTTGACAAAGTCTCACACCAAAGTAAATAGCCATGGGATCAGAGGGAAAGTCCTCCCTGAGATCAGTAACTGGTTAAAAATAGGAAACAAATTTTAGGAATAGATGGTTAGTTTTCACAGTGGAAAGAGGTAGAGTTCCCTTTACTGGCACCATCACTGTTCAACCTAATCATAAATGACCTGGATAAAGAAGTGAACAATGAAGTGGCAAAGTCTGCAGATGATACAAAATTACTCAAAATAGTTAAATCCAAAGATAACACAAAGAATTATGAAGGGATCTCGCAAAACTGGGTGAATAGGCAACAAAATAGCAGATAAAATTCAATGTAGATAAATGGAAAGTAATGCACATTGGTAAACCTAATGCCAACTACACATACAAAATAATGGGGTCTAAATTACCTGTTATCACTCAAGAAAGAGATCTTGGAGTCATTCTGGGTAATTCTCTGAAAACGTCTGCTCATGTGCAACAACAGTCAAAAAAGCTAACAACGTTAGGAACCATTAGAAAACAGATAGATGATAAAGCAGAAAATATATAATGCCATTATATGAATCCATGGTATGCCTACCCAATACTGCATGGAGTTCCAGTCACCCCATCTCAAAGGTACAGAGAAGGGCAACAAAAATGATTAGGGGGATGGAACAGCTTCCATTTCTGCTTTATTATCTATCTGTTTTCTATTGGTTCCTAACATTCTGTTAGATTTTTTGACTGTTGTTGGGATAACTATGACAGAGGTCTATAAAATTATGAATGGTGTGGAGAAAGTGAAAAGGGAAGTGTTGTTTACCTCTTCACATAACCCAGGAATGCTGGGGTCACCTAATGAAATTAACAGGCAGCAAGTTTAAAACAAACAAAAGAAAGTGTTACTTCACACAACATAGTCAGCCTGTTGAACTCATTGCCCTAGGATATGAAGGCAAAAGGTATAAATGGGTTCAAAAAAAGAATTAGATAAGTTCATAGAGGTTAGGTCCATCAGTGCCTATTAGCCAAGATAATCAGGGATGCAACCCCATGTTCCTAAACCTCCAATTGCCAGGAGCATAAGGCACTGGCCTGTCAGAGACAGGATACTGGGCTATAGGGAACATTGCGCTGTTGCAGTGTGGCCATTCCTATCTTCTTATATGTTGAATATGGCCTTATGAACAATCTTTCTAAAAAATTGTATACTTGCAAAGGTTTTTTTCAAGGTGTCTTCTTTTAGCTAGGCCAGCTGGTTGACATATTGCTCATTAATCATATATATATTATCTAGAGTAGTTGAGGCTTTAAAACCCAACTTCCTACTCTCTCCACAGGGACTAATTCTTGTTTTCAAAATGTGATGACATATGTTTCAAATGCTGCTAATTAGCCCTTTCCCTTGAAAATTCATCCTGACATGTTTCAAGAACATTTTCCCCCTCATACTTGAGTATAGGATTATTAAATTATTAATTCCCTTTCATAAGCCTTGTAGGATGCCCTGCATAATGCTACTTGTTTAAAATATTTAATAATGCTGCAGTTTATTCTAGGCAATAATGTTGCTTGTATTTCTTCAGAAGAATCCTATTGTTAAAGTTGAATAGATAACTACATTATAATACAGAAGAGAGATACACTAGAGATTAATGTTCTTTTAGTATTTATTAGTATTGCAGTAGTGCCCCAAAGCCCCAGACAGAATTGGAGCCCTATTGTGCTGGGCAATGCACAAACACATGGAAAGACACGCACATATCGCACAGGCCCTGCTTGGAAGAGTTTACATTCTATTTTAAAACCAAACTTGACAACTTAGACAAGCTAGAGGAATGAGCTCAAGAATGATAGTAATAAGTTCACAGGAGTACATGCTCCAGCTGTTGGCACATAACTTTCTTTTGGGTTGAATTTTTGGTATTTATTTTTTTTTCGCCTGTGACCTACCAATCAGTAGATGGCTGATTTATTGATGGCGTCACTGTTGCCAGAAGGTTTTTCCCTAGCAGCATCCATCAGGTCAGGGCAGGTGCCCACCGGAGTGGTGCCTATGTGGTGCTCTATATAGGGCCCTGCTGACCCACTGCCTCCTGAGTTCCTTCTTACTGCCTGTGATGGCCGTTGGAGCTTCTTGCCTTTGTTCCTTTGCAACTTTCCTCTAGTAGGGAAAAAAAAACCTTTTAATTGTACAGAGTTCTAGTCGTTACCAGTTTTAATTAGCTTAGCTTAGTTTTAGATAAGCTTATGTCGGGGAGTACCTCCCTCTCCAACCTCTGCCCAGCCTCGGTCCCAAGGCTTTAAACCATGCGGGACTTGTCACAAATCCATGCGAAGAGGAGACCCACATGATTCCTGCCTTAGGTGCCTGGGAGAAGTGCACCTAGCAGAGAAGTGCGAAGTCTGCAGAGGCTTTCCACCAAGGACAAAAAAAGACAGAAGCACTAGACTTAAGTACCTCCTTATGGAGGCAGCACTTCATCCCCAACCGAGCTCCAACTCAGCACCCGGCACTTCAGTGTGGAGTTCACCAGCCTCTATAAGAGAGGCTATGGCATCAAAGAGGGACTTGGCCCCCAGGGAACACTGGCACTGACATGACCTGGCATCGAGGACCTGGCAATGCTCTCATTCGCTGGTGCCTCAAAAGAAGAGGAAGAAGTTCAACGGGCTGCTCATTGACAATGTGGATTGAAGACAAGGGAGAGGCACTGGTACATCCCACGCAGGGACACCGGTACCCTCCCCACCAGGACCAGTGCTGTCGACGTCAGCCCCATGAAGGAGTCTGTTGAGTCTGGCACCATTGGACTCGCCCGATAGAGAGCTGCACTCTCCATCCACCCAGACAACTCTGAGACAGCACAGGACTTCATAGCCATGATGGCCCAGTTGTCCCCTGTCAGAGAACAGTGGGAAGGAAGCCCTCTGGCACTGCAGCCCATTGCAGTGCCAACCAGAGGCAAACCTTCAATGGCTTGGCACTGATCACCCTCACCTCAGCACCGTGACCTGAACCCACCTCGTTCGCACCACCATGGTCACCGCGCTCTGACTCTCAATCATTGGAGTCAGGGGCAGAGTCTTATGTGCCTTGGTGAAGCAGGCACCAGTTGCAGATACAGAATCACTAGCAAATCCCCTTCATGGGACCATGGCACCCCCAGTGGCAGGTGCTGTCCCAGTGGCTCTTTTGGACACCCGGTGTACCACCAGACCCAGGGATCATTATGTAGGAGGTTATATTCCATTGCCTCGCACACTAGGAGCTCGAGGCTGTTGGTACCACAACCATCTTCACACAGTGCAGATAGGGAAATTGATGACAACACTGAAGGTAGAGCAGAACCCAGTGCAAACACCAGTATTGAGGAGACCCATGGCACTGTGTGGGATACACTTGAGGAGCAGCAGAACCCTTCTCTCCCCAGAGCATCCTTGCCCTCATCCCCAGACGAGGCAATGGCAGGGACCTCAACCACCTCTCCCTGATGGACAATAGGGCCCACCAGCATCTACTGAGGAGGGTGGCAATGAACCTAGGCCTCCAGGCTTAGGAGGTGTGAGAGTTGGAGGATCTACTGGTGGATATCCTGAGTCCAGGGACCCCTCTTGGGTAGCGCCGCCCTTGATTAAGATGATCCAAGCCACCACTAAGACCTTGTGGCAGACTCCTGCATCCATCCCTCCAACTGCAAAAGGGATAAAGTGCAAGTATTTTGCCCCATCCACTGGATTTGAATGTCTTCTTACACACCCACAACCACGATCACTGGTCCTGGCTGTAGCAAATGATGAGAGGCAGAGGCAGCAGGCACCTACACCCAAGGCAAAAGACTCCAAGAAGCTGGAGCTCTTTGGTAAAAAGATATATTTTACTGGAGAGTGCTAGCTTCGCATAGCCAACCAGTAGACTATCTTTAGCCGATATCACTTCAGTTCTTGGGAGGCTATGTCAAAATTTAAGGAGTCCATTCCAGCAGACTGCTGGCGGGAGTTCGCCATATTTACTGAAGAAGGAAAGGTTGTGGTGAAAACTTACGTACAAGTAGCCTTAGATGCAGCAGACTGCCACCCGCACCGTGTCTTCAGGGTTTGCAATGAGGAGGTGCTCCGGGCTGCAGAAATCTGGCCTTCCCCCAGAGGTACAGCAAACCATCCAGGACCTGCCATTTGAGGGTGGAGGCTTATTCTCAGAGCAGACTAATTCCAAGTTGCATAGGACTCCAGGGCAACTTTGAAATCCCTGAAACTGCCCACTTCAAGTACCTAGAAGAAGCATTTTAAATCTTAGCCTATCCCTCAGTTTTACCAATCCCGGAGACAGGACTATACCAGGAAAAGGGGCAGAAATAATAGGTGCAGAATACCACAGCTCAGCTTGCCCAGAGCAGGAGCTCAGTGAGATAGTCTTTGAGCTCCAAGCAGGAATTTTGAAGGTGCATCCAAGAGCAACACACCAGGCTGCAACCCGGATCCATCCCCGTTTTAGGAACCATCTGTCCTACTTCTACCATGCACGAACTTGCATTACCTCAGACGCTCAGGTGCTGTGTATGGTAGAAGTGGAATCTTTTCTCCAATTTTCTTCTCCCACCTTCTCACCCCCCTTCCTTGTCCCTCTTCAGGAACCCCTCTCACTAACATCTCTTAATCCAGGAGGTGAAAGAGCTTCTATGCTTGGAAATGGAGGAAGAAGTCCCACAGGAGCTAAGGGCAAAGGGATTTTACTCCCATTATTTCTTAATCCCAAAGGCCAAATGTGGTCTCAGACCTATTTTCGACGTATGAAATCTCAACAAGTTTATGAAGATGAAATTTTGCATGGTTTCATTGGCCACGGTTATCCCCTCCGAGGATACTGGTATGCTGCTCTTGATCTAAAGGATGCCTACTTTCATATATCACATGTTCCATCCCACAGGTGATTCATCAGGTTCACAGTAGGCAGTGCTTATTACCAATTCACAGCCCTGCCTTTCAGCCTGTCAGCTGCCTCTCAGGTGTTCACCAAGTGCATGGCGATGGTCACTGCCTTCCTAAGAAGAAGACAGGTGCATGTGTTCCTGTATCTAGATGATCAGCTGATTAAAGGCCACTCCACAGATCACATAGAGGCTCAGGTCAAACTAGTGTGGCTAACCTTTGACGATATGAGCCTGTGTCTGAATGTACCCAAATCGACTCTATCCCCTACTCAATGAATAATTTATAGGTGCATTGCTAGACTCGAGGCTGGCAAGGGTTTTCTGCCAGAATCTCGATTCCATGCCATGAAATCCACCATAGCAGATGTGCGTAGCTTCCCAACTACAACTGCAAGGATGTGTCTAAAGCTATTAGGCCACATGGCCTCATGCACCTATGTGGTTCAGCATGCACGGCTGCGGCTCAAATCTCTCCAAGCCTGGCTCACACCAGTCTACTAGACAAAGTAGTCTTACTCCTGAATCATGTTGTCGACTCCCTGCAATGGTAGACAGACAAGCAACTGATTTGTATGGGTTTGTACGGGTTTTCCAAACCCCACCCACCACTGTCCCTGGTGATGGATGCATCCTAGTTGGGGTGGGGAGCACACTTATGCTCCCTCAGGACCCAGGGCCTCTGGTTTCAGGAAGAGCTGTCCCTCCACATAAATGTCCAAGAGCTGAGAGCAGTTTAACTAACATGTCATGCTTTCCAGCCTCACCTAGAACACAGGTGCATTGACATTGATGGAGATCAGTATTGATGGACAACACAATAGCAATGTTTTATATACACCAACTGGATGGAGCACACCCCTATCCCTTGTGCCATGAAGACCTCAAACTGTGGGACTTCTGCATCGCTCACTCCATTCACTTGGAAGCGTCTTAACTTCCAGGGGTCCAAAATGTGCTGCCGGATCATCTCTGCAGGTCATTTCAGAGCCACAAGGGGTCCATCCATCCGGACATCCTGAATGATATTTTCCGACAGTGGGGAATTTCCCAAGTAGATCTATTCACAACTTAGATCAACAGGAGGTGCCAGCAGTTCTGCTCCTTCCAGAACCACAGCCCAGGCTCCATCATGGAGCCTCTTGCAGTGGGGACAGAGCCCAATATGTGCATTTCCCCCTTTTACTTTCATCCACAAGGTCTTGCTAAAGATCAAAAGGACAAGGCCACAGTCATACTGAGAGATCCAGCATGCACCAGACAGCATTGGTTCGTGACACCACAGGAATGTCAGTGGCCACACCTGTAGCACAACTTCTGGTACTGAACCTTATCATGCGGAACTTCAGCCACCTGCAACACCCCAACCTAAAGTCCCTACACCTTACAGCATGGGCTCTGCAGCTAAACCCAAGAGAGTTAGCCTGCGTGGGTCTGTTTAGCGAGGTTCTCCTAGGGATCAGGAAACCATCTACCAGGTTTGCTTACTTGGCAAAGTGGAAGAGATTCTCCATATGGGTGGCGCAGAAAGACATGTCCCCAGTGCAGGCATAGATCCCTGTTGTCTTAGACTACCTGATGCACTTAAAACAGATAGGGCTGGCAATCTCTTTGATAAAGGTATGCTTGGCAGCAATTTCTGCTTTTCTCCCAGGTGCATTTGGCACTCGGTATTCACTGATCCGATGGTGTCCCATTTCCTCAAGGGTCTGGATAGGCGCTATTCCCTAGTGCTAAACAGACTGATGGGGGCCTTCCTTCAAGCCCTTTATTTACTGCTTGCTCCTGTATGTCTCATGGAAGGTGAAGTTTCTGGTGGCAATCACCGCAGCTCAGAGCGTGTCAGAGCTTAAAGCACTAACCTCAGACTCTCCATGCACCATCATTCGCAAGGACAAGGTGCAACTACACCCCCATCCAGCATTCCTATCAAAAGTGTGTCCCAGTTTCATAGGGCCCAGGAAATCTTCCTCCAAGTCTTTTTTCCAACAGTGGAGAGCAAAGCCTTGGTACCTTGGACGTCAGGAAGGCCCTAGCCTTCTATATAGAGAGAACTAAGCCCTTCCGCAAGTCAAAACAACTGTTCATCGCAATGGCTGATAGCATGAAGGGCCTACTGGTATCGTCACAGAAGATCTCTTCTTGTGTCACTTCTTGTATCAGAACTTGTTACAACTGGCTAAAGTACTGCACCAATAATGGCCAATAACTGTACACTCCACAAGGGCTGAGCGCTCTTCGGCGGCATTCCTGGTGCATGTCGCAACATAGGAGATCTGCAGAGCAGCTGCTTGGCTGTCAATTCATATCTTCACTGCACACTACGCCATTACCCACCAGGTGAAGGATGATGCGACGTTCGGCAAGGCAGTGCTTCAGTCAGTTATTCAGTGAGCTCTGACCCCTCCACCTTAGGACAGCTTGGGAGTCACCTGATTGGAATCAACATGAGCCAGAACTTGAAGAAGAAAAGAGTGTTACTTACCTTCATAACTATTATTCTTCAAGATATGTTGCTTATGTCCATTCCAATACCCACCCACCTTCCCCTCTGTCAGTCTAGCAAGAAGGCACTGAGGAGACAGCAGGTCAGCAGGGCCCTATATGGGCGGTGGGGGGCACCTGCCCTGACCCGACGGGTTCTGCTAAGAGAAGAACCTTCCGGTGACAGTGCACGGGCGTGCACACACCTGATTGGAACCATCATGTATTTAAATAGTCTATTCAAATTATGTGATATTCTGGCAATGTCTATTCAGTGTCTACAAGCATTTTCATTTTGAAAATATTTGGACAGCGTTTTCGGAACAGTGTTCCTATGTTGCTCCTGCAAAAAACCTAAAACAAAAAAACCCCACAATTGTATGTAGCTATACAAAATGACATGCACACATAAGATGTTTCCTGGCTAAATCATGTACTTGCAAATAAATTGGATGCATTTGTAAATTTTTAACTTGTACCTTTTTGTATGCATATTTACCCCATATCCAGGGGCATAAATGGGTTTTATGGCCACAAATTTGTATCTTTTGCCATAGCAACTTGAAATTGTGAGTAGTTATTGTATTTAAAAAATGTTGCAAATTTAAATTTGACAATCAAGATTTAAGCTTGTGTTATTTCATTTTTTGGCTGGTTTGCCAAAAAATAATTACTGCATTTGTTCACTCAGGGTCTGTCAATACTCTCATGGACTTGTATTAAGCCTTAGTTATTTGTGTGATTGGCATTTACAAGCACAAATACCTGTTTTATCCACAGAGGTAGTAACTACATAAACAGTGAGTGTTTTTGCAAATCAAGTGCTATATCAAGTAAATCAATCAAGCAAATCAAGTGCTATATCACCCTCCAAAAATTGCATAGCCTGTTGTAAGACACAGGAATGCATGCATACTAAAAAAACTTCTGAGAGGCTGGTCAAGTTCTTCCTCAATTTCTCTTATGCATCCGCATTGATTTTGAGGCAGCATTTGGCTAAATTAATTGTATTATGTACAGAATGCAAGGAAAGGCATTGGTGGCCTTACATTTTTAATTCCTGTAAATTAAATAGCAACTGAGCTTTTTTTTACCTTCATGTATTCCTGTAATAACCTTGTTGAAGTCACTGAAAGGTAAATGTGTATCAGAAAGCAGGATATTGTTCTTTGTGTTTCATAATAAAAAGTTATCAATAATTAGAACATATATCATAGATAAAGTGGGTTTTGTGATAAAAAGTAGGTAATATATTGAGGTTAGATAGTGTCTGTTGCAAATAGAAAAAAAAAATCACTGGTAAATTTTGGTATTATGGATAAATACTGTTGGAATTCATACTGCTCTTAATACTTATTCACTGCTGCACTGCAATGGCTCCAGCTCATAAATATATACTAAGAAAAATACTTGAAACATAAGTGAGCACTTTCCATATAAAGTATCAATAATACAAAATCTACACTATTGCCATTCCCTATTCCCAGCATAAATCTTAGTGGTTCTAAACACATTTAGTGTACACTGAATGCATGACAAGAATAACACATCAAAGTGAAATTAATCTTAATGGGTCATTGACATGATTTCAGTTTCAGCTACAGCACTCTTAGCTTGTTAGTAATTTAGGACTATAGAGAAAAAAAAAGAAAACAAACCAAGAAATCAAACCTCAAAAATGTTTCTGATTAAATTTTATCAGTCTGATTTAAATCAACAAAGGTTTTCCTCTCAATCAGCCATAAAGAAACCTTTAATTATAAAGTTAAGTAATAACGTGTTAACATAATAATTCAAGACCATATGTAAAATACATAAACTTTGAAATGATACCGGGGATATGTGACTGCGGAAATATTTTCATCCACACTCTTCCGGTCCTGGATTCCTGTATAACTGCTGAGTTCTTGAAATTGAGATTTAGCTGTTCATGACTCTAAGTAGGTGACAAATGACTTAAGTAATGGAGATCAATAAGTAAGACACACATATTTCAGTTCACTAGTGACACAGCTGAAAATCAGCCTTGAGAAATAAGGTGCTGGGCATATGTTAAATGAGTTATGTTCAACCTGTACAATTATTATATGGCTTATGTTATCGGCTGCATTGTCGTTTTACATCCTAGACCATTGAATGATCAAATAAAATGTAATATATTTGGACGTTGTCAACATGAAGGATTTGTTATGTGTTACTGCCCTATCAATATACTTTCACTTGAAACCTAGCTGGAAAAATGTGCCAGTATAAATTATTGTGATGCAACTATATTGTTTGCCATCGTTATTAAGAACTTTTCTAAGGTAATGAGTTCTTACTGATGCCACAATAAGTGGTACAAATTATTTCTGGTATGGATAGCTTTGGATCTTTTTATTAATAAACAGTACAAAGTCTTGTTGTACACAGATTATTTTATTCCAAATCAATCCTCAGATTTAATATTTATGAATGTCTGTTTTCGTTTTTGTTTCCAGGGAAGGCGAGGTAAACCAGGACTCCCTGGTACACCTGGATCACCAGGACCGCCGGTGAGTAACCAGCAAGGAAAGTGGGAAACTTTCACTTCAGTCAAGAACTGTTGTAGACTTTGTTAGGATTTTTGTAGCCAGTTACCTGAGGATAGCTTGAAATGCACACAATGGATCTTTGTTCTCTCTGCAGTATTAGGCAATTACAATTCCCAACATTTTGATAGAACAAAAGTAAAAAATTGGAGCCCAGTAAGAGATGCCACAAAGCTCAGTACAGTAGGAAGGAAAAGAGCAAGATCCCACACTGCAGCTGAACAGTTCAGAGAGGGGCAGGCAGTATGTGCTAACTGTGGATATTGTGCATTCATTCTGTTGACCAAATGTATGATGCTGTATTTAAGATCAGATAATTTCTGTCTCAACGGGGTAATTTGAAAGATGAAGGACTGTGTGATGATGAGCTTGCCGACCGAATGGTGTAGAGGATTATACCCAATACTGGAATGAGCACTCAACTGTAGATCAAATGAGTTTAGTGAAGAGTTAATTAAAAAGATTAAGAAATACAAAACTATATGAAAGGATTTATACTATTCAGCACTAAAGGTTTTAGCTCAGATCTAAGAATTTTGGCTTTATTAGTGGTATATGATTTGGAATTTGAGCTCAGGCATGGGTTTGGCTTGTTTCAGTGTTTATCTAGGCAGTAAAGAATGTGATCTTTGATAGAATAAGATCTGATGAAAGTTGTGACATTTTTCCCTGTTTGCCATATTGTAAAAATGCCATCACACACAAACTAATGAAAAGTGTTAAGAGCTAGATGTGTACTTCTTGATAACTTATAGTCAATGAGTTGAAAGATTGTTTTCTTAGTCTATTTGTCTTGTGAAACTCACTGTCTGCAAGCAGTTCTTCAACCGTTTCACTCTGTGGATCACTCCATAAAATATAAATCCACCCTGGGGCCACTGCCCTTTAACCTACTGCATAGTTTTCAAAATGTTTCATTCTGTGACTCATCAGGAAGGGTTCTGTGAACCAAAGGTTATATCTGAGCCATAGCTCAGAATCCCTGGTGTATACTAATACTTACGATTAAACTGAAGTGTCAGTTTTATTAAATTTTTCTGCTGGTAGATTATTAGTAATATTCCCAATTTCAAACCATATTTGTGACAGTTTTCAGTCTTCACTGTGATATCTAGCAATTCATATTTCAGAATCCTAGAAATGATGTTGCTGGACACAGTGAAGGGCAGCTGGGAGGGGTAGGTGAGTAAACTGGAATAGTTGGTCCCTGAAGTTATCTAAGAAGAAACAAAAGATCACATATTCTGCCATTGCCAAGTTCTTTAATTTTTTCTAACAAAATATTTTCAGAAAGAAAAATAGATGGTGGTGTTCATTCACTGTATGTAAAAATAAGTAGATATTAATTCATCTTTATAGAGCCATAGTGAAGCCTCACTTGAAGTCCTTTGTACAGTTTATAGTTCTTTGTGGTAGAGACATCATACACTGAAGGGAATCCAGACAAGGATAATAGAACGATTAATGCAGTGATGTGGAACCTTATTGAACATAAATGCCAAGCATGATCTTTTTAAATATAATAGGTGTCAATCTTAGGATTGGTTCTGCCCACATTTTTTGTATCAGTATAATATGTTAGGTAGGCTTATGTTTTACGTATATAATTATAGTAATGGTATAGTTTGTTCCTCTTCCCATATGGGAGTATATCTGTACCAGTATAAGCAAACGTACACCAGCATAACTGCATCCACAATAAGGTGATTGTGCCACTTTAACTATACTGGTACAACTAAATCTACATGAGCGAATGTACTAAAATCTCTAAAGCAGTACTGCTTCGGTGAGTAGACAAGGCTATAGGGTGCTTTTTAATGCCTTCTTTCTCTTCCATTCTGTAATTCCTTCCCTTTTTTGCTTCTGTCATTTCCTTTCCCATTCTGATTATATCAGTCTGCTATCTTGCCCTTCCATTGGCCACTCCTTTCCTGGATTTTAAAGGGAGGTAGCTGCTTCATGCACATGGACATATGCCCCTACTTTTGGCCTTGCCTTCCAGAGTCCAGGGCACAGTCCAGCACAGTTAGCACATATGCCCATAGGTTTGCTATCAGAAGATTAGCAGGTACGATTTATGAAGAGCTTATCGCATAACACCTGGACTCTACAGGAAAAATGAGACGGGAGAAGTGAGATCACCACCCATAAATTCTTTAGGTAGAATAAGATAAAAATAATTATTTAAGGGGGCTAAAACACAGATTGGATATATGAAACAAATATAGGAACATTTACATTTGGTAGTAAAAACATTTTTTACTCTTAAATAATGTCAAAAACTTTCATAAGGTGAGTTCTGACTCAGCAACACTGAAGACTCAAAAGTAGTGCAGGGTAACAGGCTAGCAGGACCCAATTCAAGCAATGTATACAGACTGTAAGTTGTGCATTGGTAAGCGAGTCTAAATTAGTGTTATTTGTATAGCCAGGGACCCAGAAAACAGTGTAAAGTATGCCAGTTGATAGTCTCTTTACATTCCCTTGTGAATCTGGCCTGATGACTCCTAACTCATCTGTGATTCACTAATTTGTTCAGCGCCTAAATTGTGTATTATTATTTTTATAAAATCAATATTTGTAGTGAGTTTTACATTCCTTTTCAGCCTACTGTACAGTCTTGATTAAGAACTATGCCAGTACCAGAAAGGCAAATCATTACAGTTTGTAGCTAGAGTGTTCAATAAAGAGACATTTTCTGTTCATCCTTTTTTCAGTTTTCTTTCATGAAGTCTTTTTCTTCATGTATTCTCTGGGGCTTTGCCCTCCATTGAAGTCAATGAGAACTTTTATTAATGGGTTATAAAAGAAGATTTCTGTCATTTTCTCTCCCCCAGATGATATTCTGCTTTCCTTTTGAGTATTTTAGAGGGTTTATTAAACAGTGCATAGTTGTAAAATGTATTATTCCCTCCTGGTGCAGAATTCTTGATTTTGGTCCTTCCTCCCTGATATTGTTTTTGAGTATTGTTCCATTATTTCAGTGTTAGAGAACTGAGCTGTGAGTTCATAGTTGTCACACTTCAATGCCCAACAGTTTATGCTGAAAACAGTAAATCCAAGAAACGGCTTAAATAAAACAGCAGCTCCCTCTAGTGTTTCTCTGTTAATTTTCCCCCCTTTTAAACAATTGACAATTATATGTCTGTACAGTTAAAAATACAGTATGCCTTTGTTACTTGAGAAGTTTCCAAACATTATGACCCTTAAGCCAAAAACCATTCACCTTTCACATGCATTGCATATTTTTTCTTGCTTGCTTAACAAACATTTCTATTCAAAGTAAGACCATCTGTCTCACTAACATGTTCTTCCTCTGCTTCTGTCTTCGTTGAAGTCAAAATGGTGAATTTGTGATACTAAAGCAGGCATTTTCTGGCAAAGCAGGCAAAACCTTGTGAGGTCATAAGCACAAGATTATGACTTCATTGCAGAAATGAGTTGATAAGAGCTTTCTACTGCAGCATCTGGTTCATTTGCTAACAAAAATATCTGCAGGAATCAGCAACACAGAAGTAGATGCTGGCAAAGTACATTTCTTTGTGTAAAGTTATTCTCTTTTCAGTCTTATTCCAGCAAGAAATTTCTCTTGAACATTTAAAGTAGTGTTGAGGGAAAGTGGAGAGGGAACTGAGTTCTGTATTTATATATGCTGTCAGCCTAATCCTGTATTGGCCCAGTTCTGCAATCCTTAGACAAAACTCCTTTTAATTTCAATTAAGGTTTCATCTGCCTAAAGGACTGGAGGATCATAGTGTGCATGTTTATATGCATGCACATATTGCTTACTTCTAACATATTTTTTCAGGCTTCAGAAATAACAAATGTCACTGTGTACTCTTGTCTGTTTTCTATAGCTCTGAGGGCCATTGTGAGAGTCAGATAGTTAATGTTTGCAAAACCATTTGAAGATGAAATACCAATGCACTCATGGTAGAAATGTGCTGTGATGACAATATTTGTAGGGAAAACTGACTAATCATATTTGACTCATGACAATAATTATAATTTTATTCAAACAGAACCACAGAATGACAATACGTGTTTAAAAATCTTTAAAGAACTGGACACACCATCATTTAATAATGTGCACTGTCATTGACATTCTAATCTCACTTTGTGGGTCATTGGAATACAGAAAGACACCCTTACAGAACACACCAGACAGCTAGTGAAATCCATCTAATGATCAAAAAGCTTTACACTGGTTTGTTTTTCTTACAACTCAATATTTTTGTCCTCCTCTTACAGGAGATTGTGGACAACAGAAAATGGTGGGACATTTCTTGATTTTTCTTGATACTTAGGTTGAAGGAGAGTATAAAGAGGTTTCACTTGCTTTCTCATTGTGAATTGCCTTTATGTCGTCCTGTGGTCCCAGTTCTGCAGCCTTCACTGGGACTACTCACAAGAGTAAATGCTACTTAGTGATGCAGAACGAGGCTCTGTGTTTTCTTGTAATACCACTCTGATACATATGGCTTTAATTTGTTCAATATACCTATCTGTTGTTGGGGAAACAAGATTGTTTCAAAACTAACAACATCACACTCTCATAACTTAATCTTACCCTTGATATGAAGTCCTACTTTGAGCAGGGGATTGGACTAGATGACCTCCTGAGGTCCCTTCCAACTCTAATATTCTATGTTTCTCAGTATGCAAGGTTGTCTGTCTCTCTACTTATACTTCTGGATGTTTACTTCTGTTGCTCCCATCACTGTAGATGCACCCAACACATATCAACCAACAATCTGTTACTCATTTAGCCCCTATATAAAAGTAACTGAGCACCTCAGATAGGGAAGTACAGTTATCTCCATTTTTGAAGATAGGGAATGGAGACACAGAGGGTCTACAATGTAATAAAACACCTCAGGCTGGCCCCTGTCAGCTGACTTGGGCTGAGGCTGCAGGGCTATAAAATTGCAATGTAAACATTCAGGCTTGGCCTGAAGCCTGAATTCTGGAACCCAAACCTGAGCCCAGACATTTACAACACAATTTTATAGCCCCATATACTGAGCCCATGACCCTGAGTCAACTGCCACAAGCCAGCTGCAGGTGTTTTATTACACCGTAGACCCTATCCCAGGTCACAGCAGAAATCTGTGGCTGAGCAGGGAACTAAACTCTGGATCTTCTGAGTCCGAGGCTAGCATCTTAAACTCTGGAAATCTGTCCTCTTAAAATTACTCTTTTCTGCTTTCTTTCTACGAAAATTTCCAAGATTATGGTTTTCACCAAGTCTCTATTTCTTGGGCATTGAAAATCTTCCTTAAAACACCTCTTCAGAGTCACATGATGCTTCATATCAAGGTCTCTTTCTCATCATTGAGTTCAAGGTTGTCTGGGAAACGTTTGTTATTTTTTATTAATGTTATCATAGCACCAAGGAGTCCCAGTCATGGACCAGGACAACATTGTTCTAGGTGCTATACAAAACAGAAGAAAAAAATAGTTCCTGCCCCAAAGACTTTACATTCTGCTACTTGCATGTATACCTTTAGCAATAGTTGTTTCTTGAAATGTAGTCTTTGTGTTGCTTGTTTATTTTTTAAATGACATGGAACTTCATTGTTCTACATGACACCTTTTAAAATCTCTCTTCTTGTGCATGTTCCCCATGAAGCAGTGGGTGAAAGTGTTCCTGGGTTACTTGCATTCTGTCTGTTTAATTCTGTACACTTCTAGTTTCTTGTAATTCAGTATGTATGTCAGTGCCACCAGCCTAGTTATCTTAAGTAGCCAGCAGTTTGCCTTGGAAATCTCATTTCCTTTGCCTCAGGAAATAATGTAATTCTACCAGTATTTTGAAAGTGAACGAATGTTATCACTTAATGACAGTAAACAGAAAATCAAAGCAATGGTTAATGGAGACTGTTAGTAGAGTTTCTAGCATTGCAGGATTTTTCTCAGGCTTTGGAAGTATATTGGAAAACCCCTACGGTAGTGCTGTAGTGTTTGGCAGTGGTTGGTCCTGTTGGTTGGTTCTGTTTGTTTTTTGTCTGATTGGTTTTAAAAAACATGACAACACATGATTTGTTTAATTTATCTAGTCATGGTAGATATCATGCTCTTGTGGCTTTTAGTGGCTTCTCTTTGATATAATTACTCTATGTCATAAATTTGTGCTGAAGACCCTCATGTTTGTTTATATTACAATAAACAGTAAATAATGGGGGAGCAATATGATGTGGAAGGAAGTGATTACTCTGAAATATTTCTCAGATGAGTAAACAGACTAATTGTATTGAAAATTCACTTTTTCACTTCTAATTTTATGAAAATCAATCCAAAATGCAGATAAGTACTTCCCTGTCTGAGGTGCTCAGTTATGCTGTGTCAGCAATGCAACATACTTAATGTAAATTATATTGATACATTCTATGTGCTATGAGACTGAAGGGAAGTTTTCAATAGTCTCATCTTTACTGACAATGCAGATGAAGTGTAAAACTGAAAGGACCACAATTTAATTTAGGAAAAAAGTTTCAAAATGTATTTAAAGGCATTTTTGCTTATGTTCCCACATTTTTGCCCCCAACTTCACTACAAAAATAACACCTGAAAACTAAGTGTAATTTTTGGAAAACAGTCAGGATATGCGTTTAGTACCTTCCTTATTCGTACAACCATAATCCAGCTGTGCTTCACTTTCCTCAATTACATAACTCAATATACAGTCTAAAAACTGACAAACCCAGCTCAAGTGAGCACTTCACTGATATTCACAAAGGAGCAAATTTGAAAAATGTCTGAATTGGCAGATGTGAAAAACCCTCATTTAAAAGACAGAAGCTGTCTTTGCACAGTGTTCCTTTACCTACTGTTAATCTTATTGCTTCTGACCTTGTGAACCAGTCAGAGTAGGTCTTTTTTAGCCGAAGGGGCTTGTGAGCTGTAGCTCTTTCTCAAGTATTGTACAGACATGTTGATATAAAAAAGTAATGTGAAAAGAAAATAAAGACTGGTCCTGACAGGGTCTAGACATATAACCAAAAGTAGGAATATTTCTGCTGCTGAGTGATACTTTTAGTTTATTCATAGTCCTTTTTTTTGCACTGTAGTAACTGGGTACCTCAATTGCTTTAATAAATTGTGTCTGCATGTCATTCATGTACAGTAGGGAAGTATTATTTTTGTTTTTACAGATGGAGAAACTAAAGCAGTGAGATTAATTGGTTTTCCTAAAGTAACACTGGAAGTTTGTGGCAGTCAGGAATACAATCCAAGTCTCCAGAGTCTTGCTTCATTGCTGTAATCACAAAACAATCCTTCATGGAATTGGCTAGGACAGTTCTATGAAATTGTGACATTCCATTGTCATTCATTCCATTTTGTCATAAATGATTTATTTCATATATTGGGCAATTTCTGAGGGGTCAGGATTGGTGGTAGACATAGCAGTGCAATCCTTCCAAGGTTATATTATAGCTCAATTACACTTGTTTTATTTGTGAAAGACTAAGAAAAGCAATGTCATATCAGTAAGTGAGTTAGGAAGGTACACTTGCTTTTCTGATCACTTAGAGCGTAGTGGAAACCTTACTAGATCATGTCACTGTAAATTTGAAGCCACGAAATTGGCATATAGTGATTTAGTCATGCAGTTAGGGAACAGCAACAGCACAGGCATGACATCTCAAACTTAGATATTATAATACATATTCCACTGTTAACTTTACAAATCATACCTGAGAGAAGCTTCATGTTTGAAATGTCATGGCTACATTTAGTTTATATTTCTACCATGAATTTAAGGTGACACTTTGGTTCCAGAATACAAGCAATAGACTAGATTGTGGCTTTATCCCATTTCCCACCTTGGGGATGAAGAGACTGTGATGAGGCAGGCATGAGATCTCCATGAGCATATGTAAAGGTAACATCTGCTGTGCCTTTTAATAGATTGCAGTGGGAACTTTCTCCCACCGTGATTCAGCTCTTTTGGCTGGGTTTATGCTTCTATAATTGCTCTTTCCCACCCTGTATGGTGTTTCTAGGGCTGCTGTCAGTCCTAAAGTGCCCCAGCCCTTTTGCACCTACGATAAAAGGATTACAATTGTGCCAGGTTCAGGAGCACATTTGTGAGGAAAATGTTGTTGTGCCCTCCTCCTCTTCTTTCTCTCCCCCCACAATTTCAACTCCCACTTTTTCTGTGCAACTGTGCAAGGCTAGAAGCAATCTAACCCTTTGATATGAATTTTTATGTCTCTGTGTCTTTCTATAATAGCATAATCACATTAAACCACACAGGACATGCGTTTCACAATTACACTTGTTTTGTGGTTGTGGGCAATTGACCTTCAGCTTTCCCTCTCAGAATACCCCTGAGTTGTGCTATTATGATATAACACTTCTCTTCCAGATTTTATTCTCTAATCCATCATTTTTTAAATAACTTCTGCCTATTAGACTTTCAGTTGTCTTTACTGTCTTCTTAGCTTTTTATCTCCACAAACTCCATGGGGAGTTCTGGAAGAACTTGTACCCTTGAATGCCTCTCTTCCATTCATTCACTTTCATCAGGGCAAAAAGTTTCTCCCCTAGAAAGTATCATTCTTTTTGACTACTTGAAAACATGGGCCTGCTTTTTAATTTTTAAAGTACAATACCTCAAGGAAGATTCGCTGGTAAGAGATCCCATCAAGATTTTGCAGAATCCCACATATGTGGGAAAACTTCATGTTTGCCATTCTGCGCTCTTATGAAAGAGGTTGCTTGCAGGAAAAGGCTTTGGGGTCAGAATGCAGATCATGCTCCCTTGTCATTTCAGGTTTACCTCATTTAAATGCTTTGTTAAAACATGATTATATAGGAGCCAGATGATGCCATGCACGGGACATACATCCTTGGACGGCCATCTTACTTCAGCATGGAAAACAAAATAATTGAATTAGTGTTATATTCTTGACACGATTGCTTTAAATTGTGGTCATTCTTAAGACTTCGTTGAAATAATGATTAATCAATCTAGCCTGCTGTCTCAGTGTATTGGGAAGGACCAGGAGCCCCTGTTCTGAACCAACATTGAAACTCTTAACTCCTCAGGCAAGTTAGTAGTAGGAGTTGACTGTATCCTGGAAGTGACCCTTTATTTCCAAGGTTGAGGAGAAAAAGGGGAAGTTGTACTTTTCTAGTTACAGAGCTGCCTGATCCCTTCAGACATAGGTTGAATGCAGTGGTCCTGTCTCTTCTTAAGAAAGGGAAAATTGAATTACACTTGGAGAAAAGTTCCAGAGGGGTAGCCTCTGGAAAAACAGCAAAAACAATGAGAGTTCTGTAGCACCTTAAAGACTAATAAATTTCTGCGGGCATAAGCTTACGTTGGCTGCGACCCACTTTGTCAGATGCGTGAAGTGGAGATTGCAGATAGGAGGTGTGTGTGTCCAAACACACACACACCCCCCAAGGGTAAGAAACAGTGGGGAGGGCACTTGCTAGATGAGGCCTATTCATAACTGTTGATTAGAAGGTGAGAATGTGTGAACAGTGACAATTACTTCTTGTAATGAGATAACCATTCCAAGTCCCTATTCAGATCCAGTCTGATTGTGTCAGGTTTGCATATGAGTTCCAGCTCTTCAGTTTCTCGCTGAAATCTTTCTGAAGTTTTTTTGTTGAAGTATGGCAACTTTCAAGTCAGCTATAGAGTGTCCTGGAAGATTGAAGTACTCTTCTACTGGTTTATGGATGTTACCATTTTCTATGTCTGATTTGTGTCCATTTATTCTTTTGCATAGTGACAGTCCACTTTGGCCAATGTACATGAGAGAGGGGCATTGCTGGCACATTATGTCATATATATTTCATTAATAGATGTGCAGGTGAATGAGCTCCTGATGGTGTGGCTGATGTGGTTAGGACCTGTGTGATGGTGTCACTAAAGTTGATGTGCAGGCAGAGTTGGCAACGGGGTTTGTTGCAAGGATAGGTTCCTGGGTTAGTGTTCTTGTTGTATGGTGTACTGTTGCTGGTGAGTATTTGCTGCAGGTTGGGGAGCTGTCTGTAAGCAAGGAGGGCTGCCTCCCATGGCTTGCGTGAGTGAGGGATCATCTTCTATGATAGGTTGTAGATCCTTAATGATGTGTTGGAGAGATTTTACTGGGGGCCGTATGTGATGGCCAGTGGTGTTCTGTTGTTTTCTTTGTTGGGTCTATCCTGTAGTAGGTGGCTTCTGGGTACCTGTCTTACTCTCCCAATTTGTTTCTTCACCTAGCCAGGTGGGTACTGTAGTTTTAAGAATGTTTTATGGAGGTCCTGTAGGTGTTTGCCTCTATCTGAGGGATCGGAGCAAATCCGGTTGTATCTTAGGGCTTGTCTATAGACAATGGATCATGTAATGTGTCCAGGGTGAAAGCTGGAGGTATGAAGGTAAGTATTGCGGTCAGTTGGTTTTCAGTATAGGGTGGTATTAATGTGACCATCCCTTATTTGTACTGTAGTGCCCAGGAAGTGCAAAGCTGGAACTTGTATGCAAACTTGACACAATCAGACTGAGTCTGAATAGGGACTTGGAATGGTTTTCTCATTACATGAAGTAATTGTCACTGTTCAAACATTCTCACCTTCTAATCAACGGTGTGAATAGGCCTAATCTATTCTAACTGAATTGACTTTGTTAGCACTTGCCCTCCCCATTGTTATGTTTCTTATCTTTGGATGTGTGTGTGTGTGTGTATATATATATATATATATATATATACACACACACACACACACATATATATCTCCTATCTGTGATTTCCACTTCATGCATCTGACAAAGTGGGTTGCAGCCCATGTAAGCTTATGCCCACAGAAATTTGTTAGTGTTTAAGGTGCTACAGAACTCTGGTTGTCTTTACGTGGAGAAAATACACTTGGAGAAAATAATTGGATGAGTGAAAGACATATAACCCTTCCTCAATATGTACATGAAGATGCATCCCCTTATCATACGCTTTTGAAGGGGCAAGGGATAGTCTTATGCTCACAAGCTATTTCCTGTTACTACCTCCCCACACAAAAGAATATATTGACTATACTCCTTGCTCACTTTTCATTGTGACCTAGTGGGGAGAGGCAGTGTAAACTTGTGGATAGAGTTCCAGACTGGCACTTAGGAGACCTGCATTCTATTCCCAGCTCTGCCATTGGGTGACTTTGTGCAAGTTACTTAATCTCTGTGTGCCTCAGTTTCACCACCTGTAAAATGAGGATAATGATAGTGACCTCTTTTGTAAAGCATTTTGAGATATATGGATGAAAATAATACTTTATAAGAACTAGGTATAATAAAAATAATAATGTCACTTATGCTAACCTAATATTCTTCACAAAAAGCTGGTTTATGGAAAAGCAGCCTGAAAAAAAAAAATATATATATATCACAATGAGAAGAATCCTTTTCAGATATCAGTTATGTTCTTATTGTAGCAAGATATGTGTCATTTTTCATTCCGATCATAGTTGGAGTTCCATTACTCCTGAGAGCTATTATTTTCTCAGAAGTTATATCAGGTAGCTTCCATGAATCCATCACTACAACTTTTATGTCCAGAACAATTGGTACCACAATGCAAAAGTGTCACATAACAAAGATCTTCTGTCACATCAAGTTCACAAGTAGCATCTTTCATACACATTAACATGTGGAACTGCCAGAGATATTAAGAATGTCATCTGTGGCAAAGCCATTGTATATAGCTGTAGCCAAACTGTTCCTTACATTTTTCCTTTTTCCCAAACTATCTGATATTTTATAGTAAAAATTGAACAGTTGGATTTGTTTGAGCTCCTTCAGCATTTCTCCTTTATTCAGAAAAATATCTCTATTGCTTTACATTTACAGATACATACTTATTTACCATTTCAGTATTTCCCTTCTGGCTGTCTAGGCCTGGATGGTTTTATGCAAAGCAGAATCTTGTTTGGCCGTGTCCCATTTTGATATTCCTAAATTTGGGAGCTTCCTGAGGTTGGCCTTCTTGATGTGATCAAAAGCCAACATCTTTTATGGGTTTTTATTGAGACTCCTTTGAAACTTCTTGATGTTCCACTCTTTTGACTTTGACATAGGCTGTTAATCTGAAAGTCTTTGCTCCTATCCTTTAACCCAATTGAAAACAGTAGAATTCTAATATTAAATGATTCCCTAATCTCTTTATTGCACCATGGTTTATAAGTGATTTGGGCTATTAACTTCTTGCAGATGACAGTAATGTGCTACAAGTCCTTGGACATAATCATAGTGTTTTTCTACAGATTCATGTGCTGAAGATTTCTAAAGCTTTTTTCCTCTTTCATGTTGCCTAACAATATTTATATTTTCAATATATAACATCTTGAAGCTCTTAAAACACTAATAAAGATTTACACAAAATATAAAGATATTTGAGGTAAAACAGAAAGATTATTTCAGACTGAAATGTAGTTACTTCTTGTGGTGAAAGAGACAGCTATTTAATAGGGCACAGCATCACTACACGACCTTTTAGGACAGGAAGTGAAAATACTTTATCCAATTGAAATTACAGGGGAACTATAGATAGGCAGAACGTAATTTTCCTAACAGAAATTTTGCCAGGAAAGCAAAGTTAATATCCATACCTTTCAAAAAGTACTCGAAGACATTTTATGACTATGAGTAATCAAGACCTCTTCTTGATATTTCATGCAAAAGACAATGTTCCAGGAGCACAGTGCCATCTACACCATGCTGGGGTACCACTTCATTATTGATTCCAAGGGCAGAATGCTATCCACTGAATCACTGACACTAATTCTTCCAATGCATGCATTCACTAGAGGTCCCCTGTCTACTTACTAACCTGGCTTCCCTAGTATAACATAAGCAAGTGTAAACCTTCTGCTAGGTGGATTTGGCAGCACCATGGGCCGGGTTAAATATCTGGAGATTCCTTGTAACAATGCATAAGAGAACCTTGGTCAGTGAAGACCTACAGTTCAGTGGAGGATTCACACAGGTTCACCTCCTATCCTGAAAAAGGGTCACCGGGGTGTCAAGCAATACCTCCACTGCTGCTGTTATGTCTGCAACTTAATTGCTGATGCTGTCTCTGCCGCTGCTACCCATGGCTGCTGTCTCAGTTATATTTGCCACTGCTCACCCACTGTTGTTGTTGCTGATGCATGTCACTTACTGACATTTCTGCAGTGCCTCATTCTGAGATTCCATCACTTAGCGCAGCTTTAATAGTGAGGAACCTCTCTGTTACTGCCTCTTCACTGTCTTACACTGCAGCACTGTTGACACACCACATCTAAAGCTTAGCCCATAGACCTGCTCCTCAGTGACTTCAGCTCTAGTAATCATTGTACAGAATCCAATCAGCTCTGTCCTTAAATACTGGAGAGAAGGGAGCCAATTGACGTCTAGGATACTTTAGGCAGAGTTCACGCCATCAAGTGGAACACCTGTCCCCATCCCCTCTCGTCTGTATTGGGTTTTGGCATCCCTATCCTCCGGTTAGCAGGTGAGGTTCAATTTAGGGTGACCCCCACCACAGGACATGATAAACAGGGATCCAGTTTGCCATGGAAAAATGCAGAATTGCATTTTTACAGAAAATCTTTAGTTTTTTACATTTTGTGAAAAAATAAAAACATACAGTAGAACCCTGTTTATCTGTCAGCCCCAGGCAGCTGGTGGTTTGATTAATACAGAGGGACAGCTAATGGAGGCTTAGATAAACAGAATAGACATGGAATATAGACATGAAAGGATTTGGTATATGTGAGACATACAAATTGCAGTTCTATTCATTTTATTTTAATCATTAATTATAAAGATTGATGGCATTGTTAGGCTTCGAACTTGCTTAAAAACTGTAAATATAGAAATAAAACATTGTGTTCAATTGATACCTATATATATTGTGGCTGGGGAAACTAAAGTTCAGTATTTCATTTTAATTGTGGAAAAACGAGGATTTTTATGTTTTTTATCGGAGAATTTTGCCTTTTTTATCATGGAAAACTAGGATCCCTGATAAGTACAGCTCTGCTACAGTTTACAATAAGGAAAAAAACATTTCATTACCCCTTCTTTCAATACTAAAGTGAGGTGTAACCTCAAAAGCCAAAATTGATCACTTTGGCAGAGCTGTTCTGTCTGCTGAACCTAGAGTGAGTAAGTGTGTCCATGCAAATATGGTTCTGCTCCTGAAGTCTTTTTCCCAGTTCATCACTAGATGTCAGGGGAGAGCTCATTCAGACCCTGCTTACCTCCTCCTCCAGGAAAGAATTTGTCATCCTGGCAAATTGCACTCCATATTCTACTAGGTCCACCAGGTCTCCCCATAGGGTTTTGGGAAGCCTACAGTAGCAACCACAAGCCTGTGAGGTAAGTACATCAGCTGTTCCCCAGGTGCATCATAAGTTAACCTGTTTACTGGCCTTATAACCTTGTTAAGCCTATTGAGATAGGCATTTCTTGGGACTAGAGAAGATGAGGGTTCCCTTAAGGTCCCTCAGACATTGCATAGGCCCCTGCATCTACAGTGCTAGGATTTAAGGGTCCAGGGCACCAGGGACACCTTCCACCTGTATGAACCCACTTCCAAAAATCAAGGTGCGTTGTCACTCCTGTCTTTCTTCAAGGACGTCTGGGAATGCCTTAGAGCAGGCCCACTACTCCAGTCTGGTCGCATTGGTAGCATGGGTGTGACAGCAATGGGCCTAAATGTTTCCACCATCGTGTTTAGGGCTAAAGAAATGGAACTTTCACAGGGTTCAACAGATTGAGACAATCTCTGCCACACTGATCCATGGTGAAATAACCTGCTAATTCTCAGAATTGCAGGACTTTTTCTTCCTTAACTGATGCATTCTTTTACAGTAATGGTAGTGCTTTTATTATCCAGAAGTAGTAATAATGAACTTAGAACTAATAATATACTATATAACCAAATAAAAAATGAGACCTTTAAACATATGGCATAGTTTTAATACAGGTATGTGTAACATAAAGAGTCTCTATTTGAAAACTATCTCTCTCTTCCTCCACCCCCAATTTAGGGTCCTCCTGGGCTACCTGGATTTCAAGATTCCTTAAACAGGCATTATAACCAGGTATGGAAGTTAATTTTTGTGCGTGCGAGAAAGAAAGATTTGCCAACTGGACTTGATTCCAGCAGTGTGGGTCAGAAGCTTAGTCCAAGATCTGGCCATTTATATTGTATTTATCTGGTATGCTCTGGAAGTAGAGATTAGTCTGGGCACTGTGCTGTATTTTGATTTAGGACATAGATACAAATCTGCATTATGCTATAAAGGCAGCTTCTACAATATAGTCCCAATTATTCTTTATAAAAAACATTCTGAGATCTGTAATCAACCTGTAGAGAGGTATTCTTTCTCATCCAAATAATTGTAGCTGTAGAGATTCAGAACCAAATTTTCAAAGTCCCCATGTCACAAACGTGCACACACTCCCATACACCATAAATTGGTTAACTGTTTTAACCAACATGTACAAGATGTTTAGTGCTTATTGAATTAGCTATTCTTGTGTCCACATGAAAAAGAGAGTGTGTATGTTTGAGTGTATTTATTGTTAGCTCAATCTTCAATTTTTGAAAGTCTGGCTTTCCAGTTATGAAAGGGACTGAAAATCAAACTCATTATTTCCTTTTTAAAGGAACCATGAAAGTCTCTTTGATTGTCTGATGGTACTTTTCACTCAACCTCCATGAATAGCCATATAAGAGAAAACTCATTAAGCTTATTAAAGAGAAAGAGTTCTTATATTTTAAAGTTATTAGATTTTAAAAAAATAAGGTGAGAAGAAAGTAGTGCAGGACTGAGAGCTTTCTCCCCTACTTATACATTCCTCATGGTATTATTTTTTATATCTTTTAATCAATCCTTTGTAATGCACTATGAGATCTACTGATGAACAGCACTATATAAGAGATAGGTATTATTATTATTCTAGCAAACTAAGAAAATTAAATCCATTTTGCATCACCTTGAACTGAAAAACGTGTGTTTCTTCCTGCCTGAATCCACAGTCTTGGAGAAAGAATGCTGTACTTTAAGAAATTACAAGACTGGGAGCTATATACATAATACTTTCTCAAAAGCTATCCCATAGTTTACAAAACTCAGTGGTTTAACCTTCCCAAAAACAGATTATTAATTCCTCTTTTACCTGCAAAGACCTCAGTTTAAATTCTTGTTTCTTAATCTCACCTGTGATGACCTTAGAATAGAATGGAAAGTTAGAAATTTGGGTTGAAATTTTGAAAGCTATTTAAAGGATTTAAAGAAATGTTTTCCTTAAAAGCCTAATGGTTACTTTGAATATCTCAAACTTGCTGACTAGAGTATTTCCTCAGTGGTGGATTCCAAATATATTGTCACTTTTTTATGACACTAGTCATTTCAGATGTTCAAACAGCCTTCTCTAACGCTCTACGTTTTCACTGCGCTACTTCTAAATTATATAGACTTAATTTAATCTTCCCTCCCACACCTACCACATAAAAGTTCAAATTACTTTGACAATACTGTCAATCATTCCTGTAAATTCTTACCGCAGATTTTTCCAGTATTTTTGCAGTCTGTTGTAATTAGGAAATATGACTTGGCCTTGAGTTCAGTTTTTTGTCACAGTAAGCTGCTAAACCTTAATACCTGATTTTCCAAGCTCTGCTTCTGTAAATTGAGCAAAATTTACAGTAAGAAATCAATTGGGTCTATGTAGAAAACCTTCAAATGTACCTGTAAATGAACACACACACACTCTCTCTCTCTCTCTCTCCCCCTCTCCCTCTCCCTCTCCCTTTCTCTCTCTCTCTCTGTGTGTGTGTATATAATTATAGACTTGATGCAGAAATTACTGGGTGAATTCAGTGGCTTATGTTATGTAGGAGGTCAAACTAGATGATCTTAAAAAGCCTTTTGGCTTTTAAATCTAACATCCAATATATCACTGCCTATAGTCTCATAGTTCATATTTTTCTAATGTAACGTGTCCTGTGGAATGCCTGAACTCTGACTCTTTACAAAGCTTCTGAATGTTCACAAGGTGTTTTTTACCAAATTTTTAAATTTTCCTTGTCAGTTGTTGGTGAGAACTACAGAATGTTTAAATGATTTAATCAATACTTATGGCACAGAAGATATATGTGAAGTACAACTGATTCCAGGATATGTCCCAATCAATTGACACATTCCATAAAATAGTTTCTGAATAAAGGCCCCTGTTCAGGACACTGACTTCACTAGGACTTAAGCATATGTGTATGTGCTGTCCTGAGGAGAGATTTTTTCCTGACTCAAGGACTTAGTCTCTGTGCTTGTTCTTTCACCTTCCTCTGTGTGTATATCTGATCACTGGAGCAATTTCTTTTTCTTGCCAAAAAGTACATTCTGTAATATCAAGTATTTTTCTTTGCCTACAGCTTGTTTCTTCAAGCTGCTTCTCTACTTCTGAGTTATTTGACATCTTCCTTTTTTAAATTCCGAAGGCGCTCTTTGAATCCACCCTATTTAAGAATAATTCTAAAGCAACAGTGGAGGTCCTCAGGATTTGATATGCATCTGTCTACAGGAGTCCTGTTTCTCACCATAGTGAGGCTCTAAGAGTTCCTAAGGCATCTTATGTTTCTCACTTAATATCTTCTGGCAAAATACAGGCCAGCTGTTTGTTTCAAGAAATTAATCATCTTTTAAATCCTTTACACAGCACCAACTTACTCCTTCCTTCAGCTGTCCAGTGTGAAAAGTTTAATGACTTAGTCACAAGCAAGTAACTTTTCAATGAGTGCTAAATTTAGTATTTACTATGATAGCAGAGATAGTTTACTAGTCTAAACACCAGGTTTTAAATACCCAGACTCTCTGGAACCACAGATTCAACTCTTAGCAAGGCAGACCATGCCTTTCAACCACTGAAGCAAATAAATTTAATTCTGTGTAGTTTAGGGTAGAGGGACATTTATGAGAACCTGTCTGTTTTTCCTGGACATTAAACAATCCCACTGAGCTATTCTCACAAGTAGGGGTTTGTTCCTGTATCCTTGACCTAAATTTCTGCATTCTTACACTGTTAGATAATGTGGTGAATGCTCACTGGGCACTCCATTACATCTCTGAGGTGCCAAATCCCTTTACTAACAATACATCATTTGTAAAGTGCCTGTAAGATGAAAAGCTTTTTATAAATGTTCTGTGGGTTACAAGATTCCCTTCTGTACAGGTAACAATGGAATGCTGATTTCCTTGACTTTATGCACCCTTTCAAGGATCTCTCAAGTTCAAGATAAATAAGAAGGTGGCACTGACAGATACCACTGAAGACCCATCATAATTTAATAACCACTCATCTCTACCTATTTGTCTACACATTCTGTGCCACACTGTGCAATTCTACTGACTTCAATATGTTTTCAGTGGGTTTAAGTGAGCACAGAATTTGGACTTTAATTTGTAATTTATCATTATTTCAATGTACATAAATATAAGAACACTTAAGTTTTAAAATCAAATCTGCTTACAAACATCATTATATTGGATAAAAAAGTCAGCTTTTTGAGACTGAATTTAATCAAATCAGGGGCACTGGAAGGTAAAAATTGAGAGCACAGTGGAAAGTGATATCCCTACATGTATAGTTAGACATAAACTATTTTAGAAAATGTTTCAAATGTTTGCTTTAATTCTTGAAGAACTATTGCTACTTTCTATCACTATTTTCTTCTTCTAAATATTTTTCTTGCATCTTAAAGAATTAACAAAGAATGTGGATATTCAAAGAATATATAAAAATACCAGCTGATTATCTAATATTATCTTTCCCAAAAGAATGTTTTAGGTTTTTCCATACATGTAAATTCAAGGCACATTTCAATACAAAAAATAGCTTATAACCTATCTACATTCAAAATATAGTAACTATTTGTCCCTGGTTTGTTCTCTTCTCCACAATAAACCGCTACTCAGCAGTCATCATTGAGCTGCCTCTGCAGCTAATCCCAATATTACTTGGTACCTGCAAGCCATTGAAGACTCGTGTAAATTAACTGCTAAAGTTGCCAAGAAATTGAAAAAAATTCATCAGGATTTTTATGTAAAGATATACCTTTATAAAATCATTAGGAATCTTACTGAAGTTTATTTTTTGATATTTTATCTCCTTTATTAACAATAATACCTATATAGCGCTTGTTATTAGTTAGTCTCAAAATATTTTACATTATGACCCTATTTTACACATGGGAAAACCAAGGCACAGAGAGGTAAAGTTACTTATCCAAAGTCACCCAGCTGGCCACTAGGCCACACTGCCTCTGCTACATATACTTGCTTAATTTTTTACCTTGTCTTCCCTATGTACAGTTAAAGCAAAAAGCCATTGTATTATATTGTATATTTAATATTGAACAGATCTTGTGCAAAAGGGTAAATACATAGAGTACAATATGTTGTCTAAATAAAAATATAATTTGAAGCCAAATTGCTTCAATCAATTTGCTTATTCTGAGGAACAGTGGGAATATACTGTCATTAATATCAATTAATCTCTTCCTTTATAAGTGCCTTCAAGCTGCTCAAAACTAAAATGAACATTTCTTGAGGTGCTTGTTCATACTAGAAAAGTGATGTTTTTGTTGTTGTTCCTTTCTGTCACTCTTAAAAAATGTTCTGTGATAATGAGATTTAAAACAAAACTCTACTCTCAGATCTGCACAGCAGTACTCAGCATGGGT
This sequence comes from Mesoclemmys tuberculata, assembly GCA_007922155.1. Taxonomy (NCBI): domain Eukaryota; kingdom Metazoa; phylum Chordata; order Testudines; family Chelidae; genus Mesoclemmys; species Mesoclemmys tuberculata. Next base: position 79,674,482 of record ML675604.1, on the reverse strand, counting down.
ATTCTTCTCTCTTTATAAATGTAGAACTCCTGTTAATTGAATGTAATACGAATATGTAGTGCATATGTTATCTTATCCTCTCTGCTTGATGCTTAATTAGGATGTTTGCATTTACACATAAAATAACATCAGCATATGACCTAATATTGCAAAGTTATGGTAACTGCATATTAAATTTATTATAATATATTATATTAATTTATTATATTGCTTCACTTGCAATTCTTCACAGGGTAATGCAGGACAACTAGGATTACCAGAGGCTGCTAGACATAAAGGACAAAAGGGAGAAGTTGTAAGCATCTGAGACAAAAGAGCATGAGGAATTGCAAAATACTAACCAGTTTGTCACTGCTAAATTTACCTGAAGTTTCATTCATTTGGTTTGTTACAGTCTCCTTCATGAGAGGAACAGATTTCATACTTGATCAGGTCCATGCAATTTGGTATCCAGCTAGTATCTAACATCTGTCACTGTCCAGTAAGAGAAAGGAAGAAGAGGAAAAAAAATAACATATTTAAATATTTGAGTAATATTATACTGGGAAAAAAAATTCTTAGTGACCACTAGAGAAGCTCATCTCATGCCCTAAAACTAGAGACTTAATTACTCATTTAATCATTTTAGCTTGCATAGCAACAACTGTTTAACCAGTCATATTTGTATCCACCCTTTTGTTCAATCCATCCTTAGTACTTGTCCCAACGAACTCTTACGGAAGTGAATTACACAGGTTGGCTATTTTATTCAATTAGTTCCAGTTACTCTTTAACATAGCTGCGTTTTCATTTTTGTAGTGAGAAATCCCTTTTATCGTTTGAAAAGATACTTAACTACAGTATTTCTAACGGAATGCTCTGGTACACCAGTCCCGTGCATATTGGGCAGTGATTTGGGTATACCATATGCGCAGGGACAAGTGCTGTAGGCACTCCAAGTGTTAGGCCTGTCAGTTGCTAGCACTTGGTGGGTTCCCACAAATAGAACTGGGTGAAATTTTTCAGACAAATAATTTATTCACTGAAAAATGCAGTTCTTCATGTCCATGTCCATTCCCAATTTAGGTCTTGTGCATGCTACATGCACCAGTGCCGGAAAACTTTTTCCCCTAGTGAACCCATAAAGGCCAGCTCTAGGCAACCCCTGCAGCGTTATTCACATATGCCTGTTCCCTGGGATTTAAGCCCCAAGCTTCATGTAAGAAGCGTATGCTGAGGAGCAACCTGCATCAAAGTTGCCTAAAGTGGAGGAAGCCCACATTCATAAGAGGTGCAAAATCTGTAAAAGCTTTTGACCACAAACTAAGAAAGACTAGGATATTGGTTTTAAGGCCTTCCTGATGGAGTCAGCACTTAGACCAATGTCAGAGCCCAGCAGATCGGACTCAGCACCGAGCACAGTAACCTCTGCACACAGTGCCCTTCTGGCGCCTTCTTTGTCCTCTTGGCACCAATCACCATCCCCGGTGTCAAAAAAGAGGTCTAAGAAGACACGCATCCAACGGGGTCAGTCACCAATGGGTAAGACTAAGGCGAGACCCACATCGGACCTCCAGTCTTTCCCGCTTCCAAAGGCTCTCTTTGCAAGGTTCAACCCTGGGACTGGGCTCCTCACCGACCCCGGGTAGTGGCAGAGGGCCTCACCACCTGGCAATCCTGGCAATGCCCGTACTACCAAAACAAAGGGCACTGGGTAACATCTGCTTGGCAGTTCCCGTCCCACTGCCACCATTCACTGGTGTGCAGACAGTCCCCAGTTAACATGTTCTCTGTGTCAAGACATTTAACAGACTGGGCTTTCACCGCTGGTCCCCGAAAGACCAGCACCGGGCAGCAGAGCATTGCTATGGGGCCTCAGAACAATGCAGGTTGCCGGATTCATAGCACGTTTCCCCAACACCTAGACCCCGCTCTCCTAGTCCTTACAATACACTGAAGGACAAGAGCCAGTCCTGTCATGCCCATCATTCAGGCTCTCTGTGCTGCTTACCGTTGCCAGAATTTCACCACTTTCCACAGAGCACTGGGAGATATTCAGGGTTGGCACCTCATTGGCTGTCGGACAATGGCGCTTCATCCTCAGAAAGTGAGGAAGTAATTCAGAGGTGGTAGATCCTGGCTCCAATGCCCAGCTTCCCAATAGTGCCACCGATGGGAGCATGGCCACAAGGACAATGGCCAGGACCATGGCCTTACTGCGGGAGGTTTCCATCTAGGATCCTGCAGGCTGGTTCTGCAAGAGGTACATCGGTACTGAAGTCCTCTTTTCCCCATGGCTCAGCACCACATCTAGACAGGGAATTGGACCACGAAGATTCACAGTCCTTGAGTCTGAGGGGGATCACCCCATTCAGAGCAGCGGCCCCTCCCCCACCCAGTTACCAGCCTCTTCTTCATCAGAACTGGACAAGGCAATAGCTGGGACCTTCTTCAGTGGTGCCACTGGATAACTTCAGGTCCCACCAAGATCTGCTAAAAAGAGTCACGTACAACCTGGGCCTCAAAATACAGGAACAGGATGAACCAGTGGATGAGCTCTTTGGGATTCTAGTGTCAGTAGCTCTCGGTAGAGTTGGCCCTCCCTGTGCACAAAGGGGTGGTTAAACTGGCAAAAGCACTGTGGCAGACCCTGACCTCCTTGCCCCCCATGTCAAAGAGGACAGAGAGGAAATACTATGTACTGGCACAGGAGTTCGAATACCTTTACACCCACCCCTCACCAGAACCACTTGTGGTCATGGCTGCCAACAAAAGGGACAGACAGGCTAAAGTGAGTTCGACCCCCAAAAATAAGGACGCAAAGAGGCTGGACTTACTCGGTTGAAAAATTTATTCTACTTCTAGCTACGAGTGGCAAACCAACTGGTGCTGCTGTGCAGATATCATTTTAATATCTGTCAGTCGCTAGAAAAGTTTATGGACTTACTGTCCCCTCCCTTCAAACAAGAGTTTGAAGCCCTCTTGGAGGAGGGGAGAATGATAGCTAGGACATCCCTGCCTCCGATGCAGCAGACTCTGCAGCCAGGACCATGGTTTTGGTGGTATCGATGAGATGGTCTTCATGGCTGCAGTCCTCAGGCCTTCCATCAGAGGTCCAACAATCAATTCAGGACTTCCCCTTTGATGGCATGGCCCTCTTCGCTGAACAGACAGATTCTAGGCTGCATGGCATGAAGGACTTGAGGGCGACACTGTGGTCCTTTAGCCTATTATACCTCATCATCATCCAGGAGGCACTTCAAGCCTCAACATCAGCAGCGGTTTAGGGACTATCCCCACAAGGACTCCTATAAGAGAAAGAATAAAGGATACAAAAGACACCAGAGCTGCTCGTCATCTGCTGCCTCTCCATAGGGCTCCAGCCACCACAACCAAGGCAGAAAGCAAGCCTTCTGAATGTGCGCCTGAGGGTGACCTACCAGTTCCACCCATGGATCCAATCCCCCTCATGGTCTCTTTCTGTTTAGCCTGTTGTCTCCCAGCCTGGGCTACCATAACATCGGATCGATGAGTGCTCAGCACAGTAGCTATTGGTTTACACCCTTGAGTTTGCCTCACTCCCGCTTTCCCATCCTCCTTCCCCATCCCTTTTCAGGGACCCCTCTCATGAGCAACTCCTCGCTCAAGAGGTGCAAACATTCTTACAGGTGGGTGCAGTGGAAGAGGTTCTCCAGGACCTATGGGATCAAGGATTTTATTCCCATTATTTCCTGATTCCAAAAACAAAAAGGAGATCTGAGGTCCATCCTGGACTTAAGGCACTTCAACAAGTACCTCAGAAAGCTAAAGTTTCATATGGTTTCCCTAGACACCATTATTCCTTCACTGGATCCTGGCGACTGGTACACTACCCTTGAATTAAAAGTTGCCTACTTTCATATTTCGATCTTCCTCAATCACAGGATGTTCCTACAATTTATGGTAGGAGACCGCTATTACCAATTCACAGAGCTTCCATTTGGCCTCTCGACTGTACCAAGAGCCTTCACCAAATGCATGTCAGTAGTGGTGGCCTACCTCCAAAGGAGAGGAGTGCAGGTGTTTCCTTACCTGGGCAATTGACTCATCAAGGGCAGGTCAAGATCTCAAGTCCAGACCAGCATCACAACTACCCAGATCACTTACAAGCACTAGGCCTCCTAATAAATGAGCATAAATCAACATTAGTCCCTGTGCAAAGAATAGAGTCGGTTAGGACGATTCTGGATTCTACAAAGGCTAGAGCTTTCCTTCTGAAGGAAAGGTTCTGGACAATGGCAGAGTTGATAGCTCATAATTTGACCCTCCCCCTCACTACGGCCTTGGGTATGTCTAAGGGTATGTCTCAGCCTTTTAGGCCATATGGCATCCTGTACCTATGTTGTTGAACATTCCAGACGGCACCTCAGGCCCCTCTGGTTGTGGCTGTCATTGGTGTACTCATCAGTCAGACATCATCTGGACATGATACTTATGCTCCCTCTGCAAATACTTACCTCTCTCTGACATAGTGGATGAGACCACATCAGGTGCACTCAGGAATGCCCTTTCAGACACCCCAGCCATTGGTTCTCCCATGCTTCGGACTCGGGATGGGGGGCTCACTTAGGTTCCCTAAGAATCCAGGGCATGTGGACTACAAGGGAACTGGCATTACATATCAATGTTGGAAAACTCAGGGCAATTCACCTGACCTGTACAGATTTCCTGCCGCATCTCACCAACAAGATAGTGCAGATACTCATGGACAATATGGCCTCTGTATACTATATCAACAGACAGGGAGGGATGGTCCCCAGCCCTGTGTAAGGAGTCTATGTGTTTATGGAACTTTTGCATCAGTCACAACATTCACCTGACAACAGTGCATATCTCAGGTATCAACAACTACACCACAAACAGTCCTTCCATCTGGAGTTGGCAACTCGCATCTTCCAAAGGTGGGTCAGTCCTCAAGTGGATTTCTTCGCCACCAGGGACAACAGAAAGTTTTATCAGTTCTGTTCCCGCCAGGGACAGCGCAGGCTCCATTACCTACGTCTTTCTCCTCTCCTGGTCAGGGAGCCTCCTATATGCCTTCCAACCAATATATTTGATTCACAAAGTCCTGCTGAAGTTGAAGAGGGACAAAACATGGATCATCTTGGTAGCACCGGCGTGGCCCCATCAACATTGGTTCGGGATGCTTCTAGAGCTAGCGGGGCCCAGGCAATGGACCCTTCCGCTGAAACTGGACTTCTTGTCACAAGATCAGTGTTGCCTACTCCATCCAGAGCTGACCTCCCTACACTTGATGCCATGTATGCTCCACAGCTAAGTCAGGAGGAACAGGCCTGCTCAACCCAAGTCCAAAGGGTGCTCTTAGAGAGCATAAAGTCATCTACCATATCAGCTTCCAGGGCTAAGTGGAAATACTTCACCTGCTAGGTGGCTGGGCATGGTATTTCCCCTATGGAGGCAATAATCCCAATGATTTTGGAATACCTGCTCCACTTAAAGCAGAGGGGCTGGCCTTCTCATCCATTAAGGTTCATGTAGTGGCTATATCTGCTTTCCGCCCTCTCGTGGAAGGTAAGACAATTTTCTCACACAAAATGATGGCCAGATTTCTTAAGGGATTAGAAAGGCTTTTTCCACCAGCAAGAGACCCTTCTCAGTGGGATCTGAATTTGGTACTCTATGGACTCACTGGGCCCCTCTTTGCACCCCTGGCCTCATGTCCCCTTATGTTCTTATTCTGGAAGGTTGCTTTCCTGGTGGCTATTACATCTGCAAAATGGGTATTGGAGATCAGAGCATTAACCTTGAAGCCCCCCTACACTTTGTTTTATAAGGATATACAGTCCAACTATGTCTTCATAGTTTTTGCCTAAGATAGTCTCTCACTTTCACCTTAACTAGGATATATTCTATCCTATGTTCTATCTATATATATCTATATATTCTATCTATATATTCTATCTACTCTTCTATCCCAAGCCTCACAACTCCAGTGAAGAGAGGCATCTGCATACTTTTGATGTGAGATGGGCTCTGGCATTTTACATCGACAGAACCAAGCCTTTTTGTCACTCAATGCAACTCTTCATTGCAATTGTGGACCCAATGAAGGGACTGCCAGTGCCCTCGCAGTGAATCTAAAAGTGGATCACGTCCTGTATCTGAGCCTGTTATGAGGAGGCTGGAATTGCGCCTCCCATGTCCTTAAAAGTCTACTCAATGAGGGCTTCATCCACAGCTTTCCAAGCACATGTCCCCATTCATGACACCTACAGAACAGCTTCCTGGTCATCAGACATACCTTCGTGTCCCATTATGCCTTGACACAGCAAGCTTGGGATGATGCTGGCTTCAGCAGAGCAGTGCTTCATGTGTCACATCCATGAACTCCTGCCTGCCTCCAGGGACACTGCTGGTGAGACACCTAAATTGGGAATGGACATGAGCAAGCACTCAAGGAAGAAAGAACGGTTACTTACCTCGTAACTGTTCTTTGAGATGTGTTGCTCGTGTCCATTCCACACCCACCCTCCTTCTCCTCAGTTGGAGTTCTAGCAATAAGAACTGAGAAGGAAGGGGAGCCGGCAGTGCCTATATGAGGGCACGTGTGTTGCCGCTGTAGGGGGCACTAGAGCTGGCTTGTATGGGTACCACTAGGGGGGAAAGTCTTCTGGCACCCATGCATATGTCACATGCACACACCTAAATTGGGAATGGACATGAGTGACACATCTCAAAGAACAACAGTTAGATTCTTTTTGGTCACCTAAATCTCTTTGAAATTTGACACAAAGTAGCCAAATAAAAATTTGGGAGTGGGGTGGAAGTTAGGCACCATTCACAAAACAGGATTGGGTGTTTGTGTGCCACCCCCATCTTACAACCTCTAACCCCCTGTGTTAGGGCACTTACTCAGGATGTGGGAGACGGGTTTAGTTTCCCTCCCCTCCCCCCAATAGGGAGAAAGGATTTGAACTTCGGTATCCCATATTGTAGAACAATGCCCTAGCCACTAGGCTACTCAATCTTCTGGGGTGGGTAGTTCTCAGTGTCTCCTGTTCAAGCTGTTTCACTGTGTATAAATAATGAAAGAGTCAGTGGAGCAGGGACATGAGCTTAGTTCTCTATCTCCTAGATGAGTGCCCTAATCACCAGGCTCTAGAGTCATTCTAATTTTCTTTTGCTGGTCCAATATCTGTTCGAGGATTTTATACAAAGTGGAATGGCTTCAACAGGAGAGACTGAGAAAGGCCCACCCAAGACTACACTATTGCCCAGGGGCTATGGCACTTTCATGTAGTGGTTGATATCCCTGTGCCAAAGATGTTTTAATTACTTATACACAGTGGAACAGTTGGAATAGGAGAGATTGAAAAAGGTGCACCACAGAGTATTCCTGTAGCCCAGTGGCTAGGGTATGGTCTTACAATGTGAGAGACACCTCAGGCCTAGTGCCACAGATTCTCCCTGTAGGAGTCAGTTATGCACTGGCCTGGAGATGCCACAGCCAGAATTGTTTCTTGGTCTTTCATCTTCAGAGCCATCCATGTGGCCCAGCTGTTTGCAGGCTGCTCCTAAGTAATTGCCAATCCCAACTAGCCATGGGACCCCCTGAACATGACAATCATAGAATCATAGAATGTTAGAGTTGGAAGGGACCTCAGGAGGTCATCTAATCCAACTCCCTGCTCAAAGCAGGACTATCCTCAGCTAAATCATCTCGGCGAGGGTTTTCTCAAGCCGCAGCTTAAAAACCGCTAAAGATGGAGATGCCACCACCTCCATAGGTAACCTATTCCAATGCTTCACCACCTTCCTAGTGAAAAACCTTTTCCTAATGTCCAACCTGGACCTCCCCCACTGCAACTTGAGACCATTGCTCCTTGTTCTGTCATCTGCCACCACTGAAAACATGCTAGCTCCATCCTCCGTTGAACCCCCTTTCAGGTAGTTAAAGGCTGCTATCAAATCCCCCCTCATTCTTCTCTTCTCCAGACTAAACAGGCTTAGTTCTTTCAGCCTCTCCTCATAAGTCTTGTGCTCCAGCCCCCTAATCATTTTTGTTGCCCTCCACTGGACTCTCTCCAACTTGTCCACATCCTTTTTGTAGTAGGGGGGGCCCAAAACTGAACACAATACTTCAAATGCAGCCTCACCAATGCTAAATAGAGGGGAATAATCACTTCCCGCGATCTGCTGGCAATGCTCTTACTAATGCAGCCCAATATGCCATTAGCCTTCTTAGCAACCAGAGCACACTGCTGACTCATATTCAGCTTCTTATCCACTGTAACCCCCAGATCCTTTTCTGCAGAACTGCTGCCTAGCTTGTCGGTCCCCAGTCTGTAGCTGTGCATGGGATTCTTCCGTCCTAAGTGCAGGACTCTGCATTTGTCCTTGTTGAACCTCATCAGATTTCTTTTGGCCCAATCCTTCAATTTGTTTAGGTACTTCTGTATCCTATCCTTCCCTTCCAGGGTATCTACCACTCCCCCTAGCTTAGTGTCATCTGCAAACTTGCTGAGGGTGCACTCTACCCCCTCTTACAGATCATTAATGAAGATGTTGAACAAAACCGGCCCCAGGACCGACCCCTGGGGCACTCCACTTGTGACCGGCTGCCAGCTAGACATGGTGTCATTGATCACTACTCGTTGAGCCCTTTGCTCTAGCCAATTCTCTATCCATTTTATAGTCCATTCATCCAACCCATACTTTTTTAACTTGCTGATCAGCATACGATGGGAGACCGTATCAAAAGCTTTGCTAAAGTCAAGATATATAACGTCCACCACTTTCCCCTCATCCACAGAACCAGTCACCTCTTCATAGAAAGCAATCAGGTTGGTCAGGCATGACTTGCCCTTGGTGAATCCATGTTGACTGTTCCTGATCACTTTCCTCTCTTTTAAGTGCCTTAAAATGGATTTCTTGAGGACCTGCTCCATGATTTTTCCAGGGATTGAGGTGAGGCTGACCAGCCAATAGTTCCCTGGATCCTCTTTCTTCCCTTTCTTGAAGATGGGCACTATATTTGCCCTTTTCTAGTCATCAGGGACCTTCCTCAGTTGCCACGAGCTTTCAAAGATAATAGCCAATGGCTCTGAAATCACATCAACTAACTCTGTCAGCACCCTTGGGTGCATTGCATCTGGCCCCATGAACTTTTGTGTATGTCCAATCTTTCTAAATAGTCCTGGACCTGTTCCTTCAGCACTGCGGGATGTTCACCTCCTCCCCATTCTGTGCCACCCAGTGCAGTAGTCTGGGAGCTGACCTTGTCTGTGAAGACAGAGGCAAAAAAGACATTGAGTACCTCAGCTTTCTCCACATCCTCTGTCACTAGGCTGCCTCCCCCATTCTGTAAGGGGCCCACACTTTCCTTAATCTTCCTCTTGTTGTTCCCCATCACATCCCTTGCAGCTGCAACTCCAGTTACGCTTTGGCCTTCCTGATTTCATTCCTGCATGTTCGATCAGTATTTTTATAATCCTCCCTAGCCATCTGACCAAGCTTCCACTTCTTGTAAGCTTCTTTTTTTTGTTTAAGGTCACCAATGGCTTCTTTGTTAAGCCAAGCTAGTCGCCTACCACACTTGCTATTCTTTCTGCACATCAGGATGGTTTGTTCCTGTGCCCTCAATAAGGTTTCTTTAAAATACAGCCAGCCCTCTTGGATTCGTTTCCCCCTCATATTAGCCTCCCAAGGGATCCTGCCCATCAGTTCCCTGAGGGAGTCAAAGTCTGCTTTTCTGAAGTCCATGGTCCTTATCCTGCTGTTCTCCTTTCTTCCTTTTGTCAGGATCCTGAACTCTACCATCTCATGGTCACTGCTGCCTAGATTGTCACCCACTTCTACTTCCCCTACCAAATCTTCCCTGTTTGTGAGCAGCAGGTCAAGAGCAGCACAGCCCCTAGTTGGTTGCTCCAGCACTTGCACCAGGAAGTTATCTGCGACACAGTCCAAAAACTTCCTGGCTTGTTTGTGCTCTGCTGTATTGCTCTTCCAGCAGATGTCAGGGTGATTGAAGTCCCCCATGAGAATCAGGACTTGTGAACTGGAAACTTTCCCTAGTTGACTGAGGAAAGCCTCATCTACCTCATCCTCCTGGTCCGGTGGTCTATAACAGACACTCACTACAACATCACTCTTATTGTTCTTGCTTCTAAGCTTAACCCAGAGACACTCAACTGGCATATTTCCAGTTTCACACTGGAGCTCCGAGCAGTCATAGTGCTCTCTTACATACAGTGCAACTCCTCCACCCTTTCGCCCCTGCCTGTCCTTCCTGAATAGTTTATACCCATCCATGACAGTGCTCCAGTCGTGTTAGTTATTTCACCAAGTGTGAGTTATTCCAATCATGTCATAATTCCTTGACTGTGCCAGGACTTCCAATTCCTCCTGCTTGTTTCCCAGGCTTCTTGCGTTTGTGTATAGGCACTTGAGATAACTAGCCGATTGCCCTGCTTTCTCAGTATGAATCAGGAGGCCTCCCCTGTTGCATCTTCCTCCTTCTGCTTCCTTGTGGTGTCCCACTTCCCCACTTACCTTCAGGCTTAGGTCTCCATCCCCCATTGAGCCTACTTTAAAGCCCTCCTCACTAGATTAGCCAGCCTGTCTGCGAAGATACTCTTTCCTCTCTTCGTTAGGTGAATCCCGTCTCTTCCTAGAAATCCTTCTTCCTGGAACAACAGCCCATGATTGAAGAATCCAAAGCCCTCTCTTCAACACCACCTGCATAACCACGCATTTAATTCCACAATATGACAGTCCCTACCTGGGCCTTTTCCATCAACCAGGAGGATGGACGAGAACACCACTTACACCTCAAACTCTTTTGTCCTTCTTCCCAGAGCCACACAGTCTGCAGTGATCCGCTCAAGGTAGTTCTTTACAGTGTCATTGGTGCCCACATGGAGAAGTAGGAAAGGGCAGCTATCTGAGGATGTGATGAGTCTCGGCAGTCTCTCCGTCACATCCTGAATCCTAGCTCCAGGCAAGCAGCACGCCTCTCTAGTTCCTGGTCTGGATGGCAGATGGATGATTCTGTCCCCCTTAGGAGGGAGTCACCGACCACCATCACCCTTCTCTTCCTTTTGGGAGTGGTGGTTGTGAAACCACCATCCCTAGGACAAGGCATCCCTTGCCCTCTGATCAACAGGGTCTCCTTCTGATCCATTCCCTCAGATTAGTCCTGCAAATCGTTCTCCACTGTACTACCTGTGCAGAGAGCCTGAAAATGATTCCATACCTCTATCTGCGTAGTGGGCTTCCCAACCTGGCTTTCAGCCTTTCCAAGCTATCTGACCTCTCCACAGCCACCTATTAAGCTGCTACCCCCAGCCTGCTACTACAGTCATCATGCAGCCTCTTGTTCCCTCCTGAGCTAGGTCCTCTCTGACTTCTCACAGTGCTTTGCTTTACTGTACTGGAGGGATTATGGAGCCCTCTACTTGCTGAATGTTGAACTGGGGGTTAACACGGTGCTCAATAATGAACCGGTCGGTTCATTACAATATTTGTAATCTCCACTGTTTTGAAATACAGTATATCCAACTGCAAAAGTTCAAAAATTATGTCAGACCCCCTCCCCAATAAATATATAAATAAAAGCCCAACAACTGATTTTACATTTCCCCCTGAAACTCAGAGCATTTCTGGCCCCGACTCCACCTCTGCTCTTGCACCTCCCTTGGTTCTTCACCCCATTTCTCGGATCTGCAGGGAAGACTGCAGTGGGTTCCTCTTTGCCTTCCCAGGTCTGGGTGTGGGGAAAATTTCCTTCTCCCACTTCCCAGACCTGGTGTTTCAGGGAGTGAGGAGGAGCACACGGGAGATTAGCCATTTTCAACAGGAGGGAAGGGGATGAGGGAGCTTGCTGGGCTCTTTCTGCTCCTTTTCCCCCTCCCCTCTGTAAAATGTTATATGGTCCCTCTCCACCCTAACTACCCAAAACTCAGCTCCTAAGGGTTGGGAGAGAGCTCTACCTGCTTCCTGCAGCAGCCCTGGTTGGACTTTCTTCCCCAAGAGGTTGGAGAGTTGGGAAGGAGCCTGTCAGGTGGCTTTTTCCCCCAGTAGAGCTGAAATTCTCATGTGATCTTGAGACTGGCTCCAGCAAGGGCCAAAATTGTATGACTCACGATAAAATTGTGACAGTTTGTACCATTGTAATGCTTTTTAGAACTCTGAAAACATTGTCTTCTTTTGATCACTTCCTCCATATTTTTTTAGGTCTGAATTAGGGAGAGTAAAAAGTGAAAAATATTTTTCTCTGTTTTTAGGGGAGCAAAAGGAAATGTGCATAGTGTTTGGAATATATGCATACATAACATTGTCTGTTGAACCAGCAAAGGGAGCTCAAAAATATTTTTGGTAACAGTAGCAAATAACGGGTGTTTTAAAAAATTTTCTTTAATAAAGTGATGGGGCTTGTTATACCAAAAGTATTTAAAAGATGTAGGTCATTCCTAAACATCTTATAGCAAATTAAATGATCAAATGTTGGGTCCAAACTTTTTGACAGAAAGCATGTGTATTTTAATAAACGGAATGTATATTTGCCAATTTGATGTACTGTTGGTCTGAGGAGAAGAGAGAAGACACACCAGATATATTACAGTGTTTCCAAGTATTTGATTTTGAATAGCATATAGACCTGCTGCACTCCAGCCGAAGACAATAATTTACATTCAGTTGGAGCTGGTTAAATCACACATTTCAGTTACAATGATTGACAAGATTTCATGCTTCATTCAGTGCAACGAGCAGCTGGAAAGGGAAGATTCTTTCCATTTGCCAGAATAAAAAAGGGAGAAAGATTGTCAGTAGGTTTTTATTTTCTTAAAAGGGTCGGCAAGGAGAAAAGGGCTTAACTGGTGCAAAAGGTGAAAAGGTAAATAATAATTTACTCGTATTCTTAGATGTGATGGCTAAGCATGGTTTACTGTTATGGGGCCAAATCCTTGAAAATAGAATAAAGGTCAAGTAGAAGAACTGTGGGCACAGGGAAATATGCTTCAATTATAGACTTTGGGCCCAGCATCCTCACAACTTCCATTTTGTTTCCTGGCCCGGATGTCTCTGCAGGGTGGTCATGGCTCTTGGGCATGTGGGTGATTAATGGACATAGCCAGCTGCTGTGTAGCAAAGCTGGGTTTAACCTTTGTGTATTGAAGCTGTGTCCCTACTGCATGCACTTAAGTCCGTTTTAGCTGAAGTTTTTCAACAGCAATTTCAGATGAAATCATTTACTGAAATTTCATTACTGGTGAAAAGATATAAACTACATTTTTCTAGAAATACCAAAAAGCTCACTCTTGCTTCCATTGAATCAATAGGAGTTTTGCTATTGATTTAAATTGAAGCAATGTCAGGCCCCAGAATATTAGAGGGTCAATTAGTTCTTGTTTAAACCTTGTACTGTAAAGAGTCTTCATACAAACAGAAATAATAGTTTAGGCTGTTAATTTTAAAGATTCATGGCTTTGTGTATTATAAGTCATTTGCTTTTGAGAATTTAACTCATATTTTTACACTAATTCAGTCATCATTGTCTGGTATCTGTTTCTGTGTCATGATCATCTGTGTCATGATCAAGACATGGGCAGACAGGCCTGGTGGTTAGTGTAAGGCAGGTGGCAGGTCCCCATGCCACCCAGGGTTCAAAACCAGGAGGTCAGGAACAGAGAATAACAAGAATCAGGCTGAGTCAGGAAACCAGAAGGTCAGAATTGGGAGATGAGATGGAGATCCAGAACCAGGAATCAAGCTGAGTCAGGAAACCAAAAGGTTAGGAGCAGGTAGCACTGGGTGAGCAGTCCAAAGCAGAGTGAATCCCCGTTGTACTGACAATTTCCTGTTCCTCCTCCTAACTTAAGTAGGGGGTATAGGCCAGTCAGGTGCTCCAGTGTCCCACCAGTTGGGGCCCATTTGTGAAGCCTTCTATCTGTGTTGAGCTTCAAGGAGTCCGAGTTCTAGCTGATGCTAGTAAGTTGGCAGGTGGAGAGTTGGACCATGGTTTGAGTCCTGGTTTTGAGAGTCATGGGTTGTGACATCTTGCTTTATGCTCATGATTACGTGTAATACATAATATGTGACCCAGATGTAAAAGAAATGAACATGAGTAGAATTCCATTTTCTTCTATGTCCATATTCATTTTAATTAAAGTCATGTAATCTTTAAATGGACTTTCATAGATTATATATCCTATAAAGTTAGTTGTATGTATTCAATACGTATAAATGGTTAATGTTTGTTTTCTGTATGATTTGAAAGGTTATTATCCCAAAGCTGACATACAAACTATTTAGTGTTTAAAATGGCCATGTAAGTAACATTTACTGTATACTGTCACAGGGAGACTCATCTGAAAAAGGAGAAAAGGGGGATCCAGTAAGTACAACTAAAGCTATGAATTAATGTTTATGCATAGATCTGATTTTCTCACCATTTTTGCATTCTGTGATTTTTTGTGTGCAGTTTAACTGGTTTCATGCCAAGCATTCTGAAACTTGACTATAAAAATGGCATCATGGGGTTTGATGTTTATTGCCTCTTGATTATTTACATATCAAATTCACTCAGTTTACAAGTAAAAAGTTGGCATTTCTGACTGCCAACTTTTCAAACTCAGAGAGAAGTTTAGGCACAAAGGAACTTTTTTCCCTTTCTTACACATCTGCATGGGGGCAGCTATAATCTCAGTGCTTGCATTTCTTGGGCTAAATTTATCCTTGGCCTCTTTCTGGCTTCTTTTGTGGAGCTGTTTCTGGGATGAATTTTTGGACCGTTAAATACAAGGTGCAGGGTCACTATAGAGTAAGTCTTGACACTTTAGACCCCAATAGAGGTGGAAGTAGCTGAGCCTCAGTATCCCAACCGTGGCCTTATTCTGCTTTTACTGAAGTCAATAAAAGATTGCCTGTAGAGATTAAAGGTGTAGCAGGATTAAGCATACTATCCCAGAGTTCTAACTATTATACTAACAAATGCACTAGTCGTGTGGGTGAGAAAGTACAGCTATTTAATTGACTCTTTGCAATTAACACCGCACATCAAGCATAGTAAGTGAAATATGTAACTGCGTTTATTAAAAGCCCATCAATCTCTTTTGAAAGCTCTAAAAAACTTGATTTGCAGGCAGTTCTTCTTATAGCCATATTTTCTATATGTCCCTTTTTTATTACTAAAGATTACTTCAAGAAAACAGGATCCTTATTCTTTAAGATTTCATCTATTGCTGCTTTGTGTTTATTACAGTAAGTCATAATCCTCTCTGTGATATAACAAATGTCAGTCACATTGCTTAATGCACTGCGGCAAGGGCGTCACATACTATGGTGATGAATGCAGTGCAAGACTCTGTGTAGAATAGGATATACTGTAAAAATAAGTTGCATTGGAGATATATGATATCACAAACAGGGTAGTGACTTCAAGTAAGGAATAAGCACCAAGAACAAATGAGTTCTTAAGCAGATATGTTATTTTAATGCAAATATCCTTAGAAATAAAACATGAGAAGAGAATTCACCATACCTAAAACTGCAAATAGAATTTTTCAAAAGACAATCCTTTTCGAAGTTTTCCATGGGGCATCAACAACTCTTTAAAGAATAACCAGATTTTCATGTGCTAAACTGTGTTAACTATTAATATTAATTAATTATTATTAAAATTAATATAATCATGTGTCTATATGTAATAACTTCAACACACTAAATGTTAGTCTAAATTTCAACTTATTGTGATCGTATCAATTATTTTCAGGGAGAAATTGGAATGAAAGGATCTCAAGGAATTAAGGTATTTTTCTGACTACTATACATTATATGTATGTCATACACATCTCTCTCTCACAGATACCATAAGCATAATTTTTCTCAAATGACTTATTTAGGGTGAAACAGGAGATCGTGGTCCTCCTGGACTCATTGGAAATCCAGGACCAGAGGTACATTAAAGTATTTGTTGCAAAATTGGAAGTGACATGTAGTGGCTTCTTATCATGCATTGTGCAGCCGGACTTTAGGTACTATTTTGTTCATTTTATATAGTACAGTCCATTTTTTAAAAAGTTTCTGTACTTGAGTTATATGAACAAAGTTCTTGTGTACATATAAATTGGGGTTATACATGCACACATCCCTAAATTTTGTGGCCAGAATGGGCAATTTGTGCTCAAAGTACAGGTGTATGCAAAAGTATGAAGGCACTTTTGGAGAATAACATTTTTAAAAACATGGGCCTCTATAACCAAAAAGAGGCTATTCTGATGCCAATATTTATGCAGGGGTGTCAATTTTATTCTGTGGAGGGAGCTAAATTACAAATTAAATTATAGTCGTATGCAGGTGATATAAAGTTAGGGCCATATGCTACCCTTACTATATAGCAGAGTTGAGGTCAGTGGGAGGCTTACACAAGATCGAAGGCAGAATATAGCGCTTTTAGTTAGTAAAGTTGTGGTTTACCCACTGAGGAAAAAATGATGCAAGGCACTTTCAGGACCACTGCTGTTTCTATCCTTTATCTGGCTCTTTATATGTGCTGTTACTCCTTTTGTATTGTGGCTATACCAATATAGACCTAATGAGTGAGTTCTCCTCGTCTGTCAGCCAGCCATGTGGTAGCTAGAGTGGATGCAGTATTATCACTCTCAATTCTTCTTCCTCGCAGAGTGCAGGCAGGCATCTCTAGTTGTTCTCTTCCCTTGCTAGAAATAGCTTGTGCCTCTTAGCTGGGGAACCACCTTTTCTCCCAGCCTCAGCTGTAATTATGTAGAATAGGAGGGACAATGAAATCTTAATCTCAAAGTCAAAAATGCCTCTACTGTTCCTTTTACTGTGACCTTTGACAGTGGGCCCATTCTGTCCATCCTTCCAACCTCACTTATGAACTTCATGAAGAGGCACCACACTCAAGTTCAAGCAGGGACAGAAGTGTTTAGAATCTGGTGACTGGCCTCCACTTCACACACTCAGGAAGAAAGCATAGCCTGAATAAATAGAGCCTTTTCTGTTTCCTGCCTCTTCTGATTCTACACCCTGTGACAGGGTCAGGCCAGATGGCTATGCAAGGGTGCTGGAAGGCATGTATATTAGCCCCAGGCTCAGCAAAGCCCTATTCCCTGGGTGATTCAGCTGGGGCTGATTAGGCAATTAGGCCACCTGGGGCTGCTTAACTAATTAGGCCACCTGGGGCTGTTTAGGCCATTAGGACACCTGGGGCCAATCAAGGAGCCCCGCCCCAAACACTTAAAAGCCTTCAGTTCAGGCAGGCAGTTGTGGAGTGAGGAGTCTGGAGTGAAGAGGTGTGGAGTTTGGAGAGTAGAGGTTGAAATTTACAGTTTACAGATTGGAGTTTGCAGTTTGAAAACCTGCAGATTGGAGTTGGCAGTTTGGAGTTGGCAGTCTGCAGCCTGCAATCTGCAGAAGCTTGGAGTTCCCATGGTTGCTGCCACAACACTGGAGGCAGAGGACCCAGCTGGGGAAGAAGGTAGCAGGACTCAGGAGCAGAGCAGGCCCCGTCTCCTCCCCACCCCTCCGGCTCACCTTCCCCCAGCTGCACCACCGGCCGGGCCGGAAGAGCGCAGGACCCACGGGGCGGAGTACATCTACCTTCCCCCCCCTTACCCTGTTACAACCCACTCTGCTCCAGAAGGACTTTTCAGACTCTTCAATGTGGATTCTGATTTCCACAATCTCTGGCTGCCCCACTCAAGTATGGACATAGTCATAATTTCCCAGTCTAAGCCCTTAGACATAACTCTAGAGGTCATTGTGTTCCTTCATGAACCCCCGGAAAGAAGGTACAAAAATAATCTTTTAAACTGGGAACATCGAAATTACTACGACTTTCTATGCCTCTTGCACTCCGTGTGGCTCATGTAGACCTAAGGAATCAATGCTGTTGGCACTAAGCTGTCCTTCCTAGTACACAGGAATCTCTTAGGTTGCCCTATCAAATATTCTCAGCAAGGTTCAAGATTCTGTTCACTTGCAGGCCAATCTTTTTGGCACTTCAGAATTTTGTCCAGAGGTTAGGATATCAAGATTTGTCTCCTTGCCCTTAATCTTTAAGGGCCCCCATGTGTATGGAAATTTAGTGGACGCTCTGTTGAAGGAAGCTTTGAATAAAAATAACCTTCCTATCTATTCCTGCTTCCTAGCTACAGAACACATACCCTCATCTTCTTCCTATTCCTCAGGAAGGAATAGGCCAGTCTTCTTGGTGGGGAAATCTTCAGTGAAGTACAATCCTAAGAACAAATCTCAGCATTCCTTTTACAAGCAGGAATCTAGGTCCAAAGCTTTATCCAGAGACTGAGAGAATCTGTGTTCCTTCATTCCCGAAACAGGATTGTCTAGACCAGGGATTTTCAACCGCTGTGCCGCGGCACATTTGTGTGCTGCGAAAGGTCCGCAGGTGTGCCGCATCAGTGAGCCACAAGTAAATGACGGGAAGTGCTGTGCAGCTACTCAGCCAGAACCCCACCTCCATGACATCACCAGGGGCAGACTGCCTCCATTTCTCCTCCAGAGTCCCAGCAATCTGTAATGTCACAGGACTTCCCATTTCGCGACCTGGAAAAAAACTGATGGGGGCGGACTGCCTCCATTTCTTCTCCTGAGTCTCAGCAACCTGTGACGTCACGGGACTTCCGGTATTGTGACCTGGAAAAAAAACTGATGGTATGCCTTGACAATTTTAGAACCTTGTCAGTGTGCCGTGAGATGAAAAAGGTTGAAAACCACTGGTCTAGACTCTTGGGTGACAAGTCCTAAAATTCCTCCCCTTTTTTTCAGTCACATTTCTCCTTCTCTCATCTTCCCCAGAATCCTCAGAAAAAGAAAATGTTCTGTAAACTATTCAGTATCTTCACTCAGTAGAGACCATATTCCTGGTTTCCTTTGATCAGCCCCGAGGACCAAAATAATGGTCACCATCTCAGCAGCCTTTTGAAAGATCTGCATGATTCCTCACCTGGCTGGCTCATCTGGGTTTCACTGATGTAGGAAACCTCTGTAGTAGCCCGAGGACACTGTTCAGTCTATCTATCCTAGGTACTTATTTGGCTCTCATTACCATAGTTTAGGAGTTCCTCACATTTTTAATGTATTTATTCTCACAAAATCCCTGTGAGATAAGGAAATAATATGATCTCCATTTTAAAGGTGCGAAACTGAAGCACAGAAAGGCAAGCTGACTTGCCCAAAGTCACACAGGACCTGGGTCTCATAGGTGCTAGCTACTGCCCTAGTAGCTAGGATGCCCTTCCTCTCGCCTTTCTTCAGTGACCTTGGACAGATGGTATAATCAAGAAAAGAAACTCTCCAATTCCTCCCCAAATGCATATGCATTTTGAAGAAGTTGTAAGCATGACTGTAGCAAGGTGCTGTGGCCTTCCTCAGAGCCTGGGCCCAAGGACAAGCTGCAAGATCAGTGCCCTGCAAAACCCCCTTGCTGGGCAGAACAAGACCCTGCAGGCCAAATACCCTGGGAGAAAAGGGGTGGAGCAAGGACAGGAAAGGCCAATATAAAAGGCCATCCTAGCAGCTCAGTCAGGGGAAAGCTGCTGCTTGAAACAGACGTGTCTTCCCCAAGGCTGCATTCTGGGCCTGACCCAGGCCCTGCGGTTGTGCGGAGCAACTGCCCCACTGACCGGAGCCTCCAAGGCCTGCTCGGGCCACTGAGCCCGAGTGCATAGATAGGGCCACCGGGCCCAAGTGGCTGGGAAGTGCTACCTGAAGCCACTGAACGGGAGCAACTCCCCAAGGCCGGCCCTGACCTAGAGGAGCTGCCTGATGCCGGGGACCCACTGGAGCTACCTGAGCATGGTATACCGGAGTACCCGCTGGGACCCTGTGACCTAGAGGAGCTGCCCTCCGCTGATGACCCTGAGGAGTTTCTGGACCTGCCGCCAGTCAGTGGGACTCGTGGGGCTCCTGGTCACCATCTACCCAGCAACCTGGAGAAAGACCTCTGGTTGCAGGTACCCGGGTACGAAGAAGTAGCCCAGGGATAGCCAAGCATAGTTTGGCTGAGGCTGTGGCTGAACTAGTCAGCATGTTGCAGCTGGAGCCCCACTGACTCGGTGGCAAACCACTTTGCCACCGATAGGGCCGTGGGCTGGGATGCAGTGGAGTCTGGTGTGCCTGTGTCCCCCTCCCCCTTTCCCTAACCACCCCGGGAGTGCTTGGCTCCTCTGAACCTACCTTTCCGAGGATACCAGGCTTACCTGCTCTGCCTGTCTGAAGCTGGGGACTATAGACTTATTTGCCTGCCCTGCCTGCCTGAAGGCTGGGGGCAACAGATTGCTTGCCACCCCTGCCTGCCTGAAGGCCGGGGACCATAGATTACTTTGCCTGCCCCTCCCTGCTTGAGGACCGGGGGCAACAGACAGTTTACCAACCCTGCCCTGCTTGAAGGCCAGGGGCTACACACTGCTTTGGTGTGCCCCGCCCACTCGAGGGCCAGGGGCTACACACCACTTTGGCCAGCCCTGCCCGCTTGAGGGCTGGGGGCCTACAAACTATTTGTCAGCTCTTCTCCTCCTAGGGGCCGGGGGCTGAAAACTCACCAACCACTAGCTTTTTCCCATCGTAGACTAAGGTGCTCTGGCCTTCCCGAGGAATGGCTGCAACCCCCACCTGCTGGGTCGGGCTACACACTTACAATGACAAACAGATAGATCATTCCTTTCTTCAACAGAATCCTCAAGCAAGAAACCTTGACTCATTTTTTCCAGTTCAATGGCTTAAGGTCCATCCAGTCATGTATGGCCTTGTTGGGAGTTCTATAGTTGGTTCTTTTTTCAACCTTTTCAGCAGCAGCAGCAGTTATCGTCTTTCTGTAGACACATTGGGATATACCCTGAGCTGGTGTAAAATGTCGTAGCTCCATTGACTTCAACAGTGCTACAGTAATTTACACAATTGAAGATCTGGCCCATAATGGAGACCCCTTATGTGGACATGTTTTGAGGAATTAGCTCCTTAATATGGAAGGTTGTAATATATTTCATTGGAAAACATAATGCAAATTCCATTTCGGTAGTGGAGAATGAACTAGCAGTAACAGGTGCTTCTTAATCCAGGTAGAAAATAATTCTAAGCAGCTGTTTTGCTTACATCCTTTTAGAGGATAGCATGCTTTACTCTTTTTTTCTGTATAATATTATTGCAGAAATATTTATTTTAATTCAAATTAATGTGTATATATATCCATTATAGGGACTTCAGGGACCTTCAGGACCCATTGGACCCAGAGGACAGCCAGGAGAAGTCGTAAATATTGTATAATTTTCTACAGTCAATAAAATCTGTTGAGGTGAAATATTACACAATGAAACAGTGTCATGGGGACTATCATTGTGTGTCTTTTAATGGGAGATGATTTAGTAGTTAGCCCATGGGACTTGGAAATGCAAATTCAAACTTTCCCACTGACTTAGTGTTTGGGGTTGTGCAAGACCTTTGCGTGTCTATGTTTTCTCATCTACCAAGTGGGGATTTTAATACTAATTTGTGTAACTCAAAAGTGCCCAGAGCACCCTCTATTGTAGAAATACACAACAGAGGAGGTGAAAATTCCCATGAGGATTCCCTTACAGAGCTTGCCTGGGATTATTACAATTGGTTGGAATTATAAACACGATAAGACAAAAGATTGAAGAAGTTGGGAGGTGAAGAGCAATTCAAGGCCTTCTAAATAAAGGGCTTCACTTTTGCAATCTGTGTGTTTAAAATCTATAAGTTGTCATGATCAACAAACTTTCAATAATAGTGGATTCATTGAATCTAACCATGCAAACTTTTTTATTATCTTAAAACTCTAGGTCAGAGTGTAAGTAAAAAGTGAGTCAGGACCAAATTCATCCCTCTTATAACCACATTGAAACCAGGGACAAATTAGCTGTCGGTTTTTAACCTTTTCAGAGGTGCAATAGTCCATTTTATTGAGAAACAAACTAAAAGGAAAATGCTTGTATAGAAAATGGGAAGAACGGCCTTTGATTATTTTTGACAGTTGGTACTCAAAGTTCCTCTTTTGCTGATTAATCAAAAACAAATATTCTTTCTGCCATGCTTTTTCAAAATGTGTTATGATTACTTTAGGAAATTACTAACAAATGACTTGTTGCAATAAATGATCAACTATAATGCATATGACAGTATCATTTGATGTTCTGTTTTGAGTTTAGCTTCCAATTCCAATACTTAGCTTCCAATGGATAGTTACAGACAACTTGAAATGCTGAATAATTCAAATACTATAAGTAGTATAATTATTAGATTAGAATATGTCTCTACAGCCACTGTGTGCCTACTGCTGCACCAATGCACAAGGGCAGGAATTGGTTCACGGAGTCCTTCCTTGTCTCTTGCACACCTGTGCTTGGGGCAACCATAATCCCAGTCTTTCACTTACTGTGAGCAGAAAACCACAGGTGTGTTAGTACCACAATGATTACAGACATCCCAAAAACATAGGGCCAGGGTCCCACTGGCAGGTGAGTTGCAGCCACCTTAGGAAGCGGGAGAGAAACACAAACTTCTATTGCAGTTATACTTTGCCACCTTGTATCACCAGAGGCCTTCTACTTACCTAGGTGTCCTTCAACCAGAGTGCCTGCAAGAGCTTGTTCTGACATTACCCAGGGTACAATCTGGACCGTTGAATAGCTGTGTCCCCTCAGTTCTTCATCCTGGGATACCTTTTACACTCCTTCACTGTGAGAGCAACCACCCCTAGTCTGCCCACACACAGCTTCCAGCATATAAATGATTCCCTAGCTATACTGTATGAGTACTATAGCTAGCCAGCCAGGAATTATATTATAGAGCAACACTACCAAATTCCCAATCCCAGATGTCCTAAAAAATATGCATCTTGTAGTGCCCTTTACACTGCTAGGCTATTCAAGCTCATAGAAAGTCCATCGTTTCATTAATAGAAAATGATATGCACGAATCTTGTTATCCCAAATGAAGTTCCCAAACACTTTAATCCAAACACATTGGTCTAGATAAAACAATAAAACCAGTTTATTAACTACAGAAAGATAGATTTTAAGTAATTACAAGTAATGAGGCATAAAAGTCAGCATTGGTTACAAAGAAATAAAAGGTAAAACACAAACTAATGCCTAACTTAACAAGCTAAGTGAATTCAAAGCAAAAGACTTTCTCACCACATATTCTAGCAGTCTTACTCATTGAATCTTCCTGCCAGGATCTCTCCCCAGTCCAATAATGTTTTCTTTGTCTTTCAAGTATTGGGGGTGAGGGGTACTGCTTTAACCTTGGAACCATCCACCAGTTGAGATGAACTCCCTTTGGCCTTTCTTCTTCCTTGCCCCTGACATGGCTCATACACTGGGGTCTGCAAAAGAAAATGATTTATCTACCCAGTGGAATCCCCAGCAAAGCAGCTAAAACAGATTGAATCCCCTTTGTGTCCTAAACAGGAATGGAACAAGGCAGAAAATCTGGCTCATACTTAATACATTTAAACTTCTATGTATTCTTGTAATGATTTTCCATCTGTGAAACTAATCAACACCTTTCACTCAGCTACATTTCATTTTTTATATACTTTTGAAATGAATGACAGTATGAAACAAACAGTTGTTCATCTTCGTTTGGGGCAGAATACAGTCAAGCAAGGAGAACACACAGCCAATTGAAATCTCCCTACTGATATGAAAATTTCATTCATTCACACGTGCAAGTGCTAACAAGATTAAATATTTCTCACAGCAGGGAAAAGTGCAAGTGATATGCTTTTCCAGATCTTTTGGACACAGATAATTAATTTTTCATTTAATTTGCATATAATAATAGTTGGGCATGAATACTAGAAATTCTTACCTTTAATTTGATCTATAATTTGCTGTGGAACTTATCTCAGGTTCATAATGGACAAACATACAGTACTTCATGGAATAAATGTAATGTAAAATACTAAAGGAGATGACAATTCCATACTTCCTTTTGGAACTTCTGTAGAACATACTTTTCTATAAAGTAAATGAAAATCTTGTGCAGATATAGGGTGAACTTGAGTTTAAGCTATTTATTTATGTTAAGGTAGTTTTAAATTTGTTGTATTATTCTTTCATGTCTCAGCATCTCTAATAGCTTGTAGCATTAGGAAGGGAAAAGACAAATATGAAAATCAAAGCTGAGATGTGGAAGCAGACATCCAGAGAAGGGACAGCATACCATTAATTTGCTGAGTTTTTAAATTGTTCTCTTTTGAACATTTAAAACTAACATTTGTTTTTTAAGAAGGGACATTTAGAGCTAATGAAATGTCCGATATTAAGAAATGGTTCCTTGAGGCTTTAAGATTGAAGGAAATATCAAGCAACCAGTGTCCAACACCATGCACATCTTATATCACTATCCAGAGGCACACTTTTCCTTTAAAACTAATCATCTTACTTGCTACCATCTTCCTTTAAACACTCTCAGTTTTCAGGACTTTGATTTATTTAGGTTTATTTCTTCAGAAATCTCTTAATAGAAATTTTTCATGAAGATGCTGCCCAGAAGGTCACAGAAGTCAATTTTTGGTTACTAAATATTCATTTAAACAAAGAACATATGCATATCCTTAAAGACGTTCTTACTTACATGAGTAAGAAAAGCTCGCGTGGGCCCATAATGTATGGTAACTGCTCCAGATTCAGTGCCTTTTTCACCTGCAATCTGAGATAGTATACTGACCTGAAAGATGTAAATCAATGTAAAATGTTGATTTTTAATTAATTAGGGCTTACCAGGAGAACCTGGGATACCAGGAAATCCAGGAATAAAAGGAGAAAAGGTATGCATTAAAATTTGATCAATTAAATTTACATTTTAGATCATACTAGTCAGACATCCTCAAGTCCATGTATCAAGGTACTTTAAGAAGAGTTTACCTTCTAATGTGTCCATGCAATTTCAGTTTAATAATTTAAAGAATCCCATTCACTTCAAGGGGGAGTTGGATTAGGCCCTTAGTTGGACATCTTGGGGTGTGTTTTAAAGAAAACCAGTGAAGTACATTAATAGTTTGGGGGTGCAAGCTGTTGAGAAGGCAAGAGAGGTCAGCATTGGAGCATGGACCTAGAGAAGCTAGTCTTGTGGAACAGGAAGAAGTATAACGTTGCACAATGCACAGGATATGGGAGGATATTCAAGGAGAAGAAGGCAGTTTGCGAAAAGGCACAAAGTCAATTGTGGAAGGAGGAAGTGAGCTAATGAGAGATGTGCTTAGTTTTAAGAGTGTAGAGTTAAAGTGAGAAAGATAGGGGAGAAGTAGGCAGGAATACAGCTGAGCAGAGCCTTGAAGGTAAGAAGAGGAAATTTTAGTAATTGAGATGAGAGATAGCCAAGGCATGGCCCCAGGTTTTTGCAATAGGGATAGAGAGAAGGGGACAGACTGCGGAGATATTACAGAGGAATAACTGGCAGGATTTAGTAACTGTTTGGATATTGGAGGACAAAGGAGAAAGAAGTATAGATATGATATCAGCATTGCAAGCCTGGGTAACTGAAAAAATAATGGCGTTATGAATTAGATTAGATGGACTCTTGGTCTTTTCTGGTATAACAAATCCCATATTCCTATGATTTTGACCTGTATAACATATTTTTAGGGAAATATATATATATATATATATTTTGTTAAGAAATGAAAAGTTATAGATGTGTTGTCTAAACATGTGTAACAGATTTCAAGACATGCCAGTATTTCCAAACACCTTGTCATAAGACTTGCTAACCTGTAGAATGGGTGTTGGCCTATCTGATTTAAAGTGAAAAATCCCTGCTAGCAGTATAGCAGACGCCTGCTTTAACATGTAGAGTCTGGTTGGCATTAAAAATAATGTTTAAAAAGTTGGTTTTGTTCTATAAAACTGGAGTAATGTGTTTGATTTCCAGATATGCTGAAGTAACTACAGTGGTACATTGTGAAACAGGGCTATTTAAATTTTTTCCCAATATCTAGAGATAACAGGCAATAGAAATCTACCATGTAAAATAGTCTTGATAACCAAGACCTATCGTAATGTTAATTGCCCTGAAAGAAGACACCAACATTTAAATTACTGATTTATATCTATTCCATAGGGTGATTCTGGTGGAATTATAGGACCTCCTGGACATCCAGGTCCAAAAGGTGAGACAGGACCTCCCGGACCAAGTCTGGCTGGAAAACCAGTAAGTACTTACTATAAGGACTTTCCAGGCTTGTTTTCTTGTAGCACTTGAAGCCCTACTGAAAATGACTGATATAGCAGAATAAGTATTTTTCAAGTATAATTTTGAAAACAAAGTATATGTTATACCTGTAAAGCAAGTGTATAGAAAATACACAGTCTAAAAAATTTTTGTTGTTAATGCAAGTGTCTTTTCAATGATCATGCAGGCTGTGGCACTAATAATCAAGGTGTAGACAGATAATTTTTATTTACAAATGCTGACTACCTCTGACAATAAAATTCAATCAGACTCTGTAATTTTAAAGTAGAATTATTGTTTTTTTAGGGTCTGGCTGGCACTCCTGGAACCCCAGGTCCACGAGGGCCTAAGGTATACAAAAATTATCACAGTTCCTATTTCTAAGAGGGACAAATAGAATGACTAGTTTCTGCTTTAAAGATGAAACAGAAAGTTTTGTAATCTTATCAGGGTGAAAGAGGACTGCCTGGTGTACAAGGGTCCCCGGGAGAGATGGGGCCAGTCGGAATAGGAATTCAAGGACCCCCGGTAAGTCTAGCAAACAGTAAATGAAAATTTCATCGTGGTTATTACTGAAAAATCTATGTAATGATCAGGTTCACATAACATAATGTTTCAGATTAGATATTCCTGATATGAGCTCCCTGTTGCTGTATGATTCCTGACCCAACACCTCTTTCCCCAGAAAAGGCTATTACTGTCTAGATCTTGCTGTTTGTCCCCCTAGAACTTCACTTGTAAGTGGGAGATGAGAAAGTTGCAAGAGCCTGTGCTACCTGCCCTCCCACATTAACTGCCTATTGCTCTGGGACATCTTCAAGTCGATGGCTCTTTTTCTGTCTGACAGCGGTTTTGAAGTTGTCTACTCCTTCTGGTTCCATCATTGGCACACCAGAAGAGGTATTAAGCCCCTTAAAGCATCCCTGGCTGTCACTCAGCCAATAACCACAGTCCCCTTCTCTGTGTCATTCCTTTCTCTGTGCCCTATACAGTGGGAGAGGCAGTCAGGTACTCTACCTCGGAGAGGAAAAGGTGAGGAGGGCAGTTGTGTAGCAGCTCCAGGGCTTCAGTGTTGGGATGCCTGGACTACCAGGATAGGAGTACTGCTTGTGGGTGTGGAGTCTCCAGCCAGAGCTGCACTGCTCAGCACAGACTTCATACCCGTGAAGCAGCAAAGTCCGGATGTGGCCAGTTTCCACCTGTACATTGAAAAGTTGAACATGAAACAAGAGTACAGGACAATATATCCAGAGTAATCAGAGTAAATAGCTGCAGCAGTATGGTCTCCTACATCATGCGTGCCATTAGCAGTGCACTTTTCAAAATGCTATTTCATTTTTGGTTCCTAATGCTGCATCTTTGATGCACTTGTTACTTCAGCACTCAGTCCCCTTCTGGAAGTGTTAATGGTTACAGGAACTTCTTCAGATCTTTCCCAAAATTAAACAGAAAATATCTTTAAAACTAAGACATCAAAAAATAACAATGTTCCTTCTTCAGAATGTATCTTGTTCCACAAAGGGGGGCTAATTATAAATTTCATTACAGTAATCTACATCATTCTCTCCCAATTGCACTGCTACCTTAAAAGGTTAAGGGCCCTAGAATTTTCCAGTGTTGCAGTACCAAGTAGCAGATCCTTTGCTAACCTGCGTAAAGAGGAGTTGTACAGAGACAAACTGTACTAGTCTGGCAGATACATTCCTCCCCCAAAGGAAACTCAGGGCTGCAGTGGATTCCATGGGGTTTCTGCTCACGTTCAGCATATGGGATATATCTCCTTGTGCATTTACGTAGTCATGCATCCACCATCCTTGACTTACTCAAACATCCTTATTATTCTATGAGCCCCTATGGAGTACAGCTTGATGGTGATCAGGACCCCCTGTGTGCTCTCCCAGAATACTGCGCTTCCATGAGCCATGGAATCCTCTGCATCGGGGGAAGTTGGGAAAGATTTGGCCTTAAACAGACTGAGTTTTAGAGAATACCAGCAGTTGTTCCATAATCCAAGTTATAACCTTTCGTTGTCTAGTTGTTTTGATAGCGTTCAATAAAAATAGGTAATCGAGGGCACAGGTCCTGCTCATGTGTTCTACAGTGGTGAAAATGGCAATATCCTATCAACCCAGCATATTAAACTGATCTTTTCAGTTTATTGAAATGACTAAATGATAGAGATGATGCTTGAGAGAGGTGGCTGTAGATTCAAATACAAGTTTTAAGCAGGTCTGATTTTCAAAACAAATTAATGTTATTTAAAATTTTAAGTTTTTTACATTGATTCCTATGTTCCCTACAATTTGTGGTGATTTTGTCTATTGCACTGAATAAATTGCAGGTTTCCCTGTAAATCTCATGCTAACTAAACAGTCCATTTCATAATAAATTAACTGTGTAGCATTACTTCCCATTTGATATGGTCCTTAACCAAAATACTGGAACCAATTACCTTTGAACTTTGGCAAAACTTTGGGTCCCGATTTGTAATCGTACCTTCTCTGTCTCTCTAACATGAATTGAACCAAAAGCCCACATTCAGTATTTTTGGCTCAAGTTCATCCCTACTGAAAAAGCATTATTACTTTGATCAGAGTATATGTTTGGATATTTTTACAGGGTCTTAAAGGTCCATTTGGGGAACCAGGTGCCCAGGTAAAATACTTATTGCATAATTTGGGAAAATGAATTTAACTTAACATGTTTTCAATGAAACTATTTCTTGAATTGTATCTTAAGTAACTGTTCTATATATCAGGGCCCTAGAGGACCCCCTGGATTACCTGGAACTCCAGGTACCCCAGGTGTTGATGTAAGTAATAATTCTATATATAATACAATCTTGATCTATGTGCGTCTTATCAGTGACTGAAATTTAAATTGCAATGACCTTGTTTCTAGGGTGCTCCAGGACGAGATGGGAAACCAGGACTTCCAGGTCCTCCAGGTGACCTAGTATGTATACAAACTTGATTTATATTGTTTGGATACTAGCAGTTTAAAACAGAAAGACACCAGATGCCTAGTAGGCCTAGCAAGTTGTATTTAGTTAACTGTCTAGTGGCTTTTTTTATCTAGCTCATTACAATATCATGAAAGATATGGTTATGTCAGTACTTTCATGATAATTGTCAGGTTTCAGGAAGTTATAATTTATCTTTAATAGTTCCAGACCACAACTTGGCTTACCATGTCTCAATCCTGGGAGCAGTTCTGTGTAAATTTTTAAATAATGTGTGAAACAAAAGGATTTTTTCCCCAAGAATCAGGCAGCACAAGATAATACTGAAGAGGTTTATTCACAGCACAAGGAAGAGTGCCTTAAACAGCTTTGAATTTATGTTGTTACAGGAGGCACTTATATATGGTTTTTTATTACTTAAACAATTTATGTACATTTTTTTTTATTTATTCACTTACAAATACAGACATTGTTCCACCCAGAAAGAACAGGAGTTATAATGACAGATACAAAACATATGTGCAGAGACACTCTAATTACATCAAAGGATCTCTGACTACGCTTGGGAGGGGGGGGAAATGGGTGGAGGAGGAGAATTCTTACAGATAGGAAGGTATATGACAGAGGGGGATATCAAGAATGTGCTGTTCTTATTGTGAGGCTGAATCACTGAGTGGACATATGGCCTTCCGAGTTATCAGGTATTTATGTATGCCACTGTCCTTGAGGCTCTGGTATGCCTGCCTGTTAGTTATGTGGGTTTCAGCCTAGCTGAAAACTGCTTCAGGCCTAACAGTTCCCTCCTGTTTGACAAATTGAACCCATAAGTAAGATATAGTCAACACCTAAATACTTTGATATTTATGATCTACATTAGGGTGATAAGGGGGAGGGGGTGAAGGAAGGGACGGAAAGTGGGGGGTGAAGGCAAGGGTAGAAAGCATTGTAAAGTTTTTAAGCATGTGCTTAAAATAAGCACACGGGATGATAGAAATTAGTAACACAAATGTAGAAACAGCAGTGGCTCTTTCTGTAAAATAGTTCACTGGGAGATGGGACTGTAGGACATGTTAAGAGCAGGATCCTCCAGTTGAGTGATGGTTTGATTGGAGAGCTGAACTTGAACATGACCTTTAATGATGGTGGTGTGAACGTTGGCAGTTGCCGAAGCAGCAGCAAGGACCACTTTGAATAGTAGTTTTTTGGCCAATTGGACCAGTGTATTGTTCAGGTACAAGTTGTTATACCACCACGGAGCCGTTGTCATTTCGATGAACACGTGGCCGGTAGATGGATGTTGTCTAAGGTAAACGAATCAGTGATTTGCAGGCACATAGAGGAGTTCACCGGGCATAACAAAAGGATATACAAGAAGAAAATTAAAAGAAAAAGAGGAATCTGGAGGAAGCAGAGAGGCCACTATTAGTTGGGTAGAAACATTTGCAAGGTGGGCAAGGGTAGGGGAGGAGAGGGTGTAGGAAGGGGGGGACTCCAGGCATACATTTAGCATATTTTTTAAATACATTTTTGATTCATGTCCTTTTTGTTTAGAGCATTTTTTTTGTACTTTAGATAACATAATTTATTTTGGGTCAGAGGTTTTGGTAGCTGCCACCATATAGGCTCTTTGAGATGGATCCCAGGGTTATCAGGGTGGGCAGTCTTTGGCCATTGTGTTGTAAAAGTTATTTTTACTTCCTTGAACATCGAGGCTGGTGTCACTCTCTGGTTTCTTAACATTTACTTAAAACTTGTAAATGGAAGACACAAGTGTCCTTCAGAAACACTTTTTTAAATTTAAAACATTCACTGTTGTTACAAACATCCTTATTTAACATTAAATTTTTTTGTTTTAGAACATTTGTTGATAAGCAGTGATATTAAAAACATGTACTTTAATAATAGCAACAGTTTTACAGAATGATTTTTCACAGTATTTTACATAGAATCAATATAACAGAATTAAGCGTTGGACCTACATTATCCCCCTTTTGACCCTTCAGCTTAACAAGTGGAATGGGTCATTTTCAGTTGTCTTAAAGCTATGTACTATGAGTTGATTCCAGCATGAAGTTCCAGTTTAGCATGCATTTTTTTTATTCAACAGCACATAATGCACATGTCAATTAAACAAACACAACTGAGAACTAGTACAATTAACGTTGGATGGAGAGCAATAGACAATATGCTTTTTGTTGTAGGAGACTAACCCATGAAAATATCATACCAGTGATATGCTGTGATGTCTTTTTTAGCAGTGACAATTAACATATTTCCATCTTCCCAAAACACAGTTTACCAGGAATCAACACATACGCACTGTCCATTATACAAAACGTGTTACATTTTCCAATTTATTCAATATACATGTTCCCAATGATACATTCTTGCTGCATGGATCTGAGGTGGCAGATAGGGATAAGCACGCCCATTTCTAAGGGTTCCATTTAGTGCACCCTCGAGTATCCAACAGTTTTTCCTCTTTCCCAGCCCCCTAACTCATAACCCGGGGTAACCAGAAGGATCCCATGGTCAATATTGGGAGTGGGCTTACTTTTCATAACTCTGCCTCCACGAACTGTTGGTGAGCAATTTTTACAACAATTTTTCCTGTTAACAACTCAGGTTTTACCGTGCTAGAAATATGTATTACATCCATTCATGTTTATATGTATTAAACAAGGATTTTTTATTTATTTTTTTCCCCTTAACAAGTGGGCTAGTACATTTTATGTTTCAGTGTTGCCAAGCTGAGAATTTTAGTGCATCCGATAACAGAAGCATTTTTATTTGCTGCTTGTGTAATAGCTATGTGATAGTGTTTAACCCTTGCCACAATACCCTTTTAGTTTTTGAGACATATATAAAAGGAAAATAAAAAGACATAGCTATCTCCAACATGAAGCTCCAGTGCTGGGGAAGCTTATGGTGTCTTTCAGACAAATCCTTGCTGCTTAGAAAGGGGTGAATTTAGCATCTTCTCTAATGTACATCCCCCTTGGTAGCTGCTTAAACCCTGCCATGGGGACTAGTCCTCATCTAAGAACTTGCCTGGCAAATTTTTCAAGGTTTGTGAAGCTAGGCTGAATGTGATATTTCATTCTGTACCTTTGCAGTTAAATTTATGTTCAGCAGTGATTCCACTGCACAGCTTGCTGACATCCATTGTCAACAAAGGGCAGTTTTCTGTACTGTACTGAAGGCTAAGTTGTGACTCTTCTGTTTTCCTAGAGTGGACAGGATCCTTAAAGCTTTAAAAATTTGAACATTTGAAACTGGCTAAACTGAAGATAGATACACACCAGATTGTCAATGTATTTAACTGTATATCATTAACCAAGGCTGTGTTTTTGTCCCAACAATCACAGGAGTAATTTAGCTTGTGTTTTTCATGATTTCCAAAAATATCATAAATTTTGACATGTGAGGATTCATTTTTTGGAGATGGTAGGTGGAGATGACAGTAACAGCTCAATCAGTTTCACGGACAGCCTTGAAAGATACAAAATTAAATCTTGCACTTTGAAAACTAAGGGAAGACAGGACGAAGACACTACAGCTACATAGGAGACTGATCAAAGAACTATCTGCAATAACTTTAATTTTTCCAGGGACCAGGGTGATAAGGTTTCTCCCTCTTTCTGCAAAACTAAAAAAAGGCTGTTAAATGTTTTGGAGGTCTAAGTTGGTTTTCAGAAGAGTACACTCTGATATTGGAGCAACTGGAGTCCAGTGTGTTGACTGTTTCACAGCACAAGCACAGTTCTAGCTAGTTCACTAAAATAGGGGACAAAGTCAATGCTTTGGTTAGAATGCATTGACTTAACATTTTTAAAATATATTTGAATATTTTACTCTGGCTCTTTTTATCATGAATACACTTGATTTTTACTTAAAGATATCATTATAAACCATATATATATAATAATATTCACTTTTTTTATACCGTTAATGCATATGGGAACCATGGACGAAAGATTTAAAAATATTGCATATATTCAGCATATTAAATATTTCTTAAGTGTATGCATGTGCTTTATTTCAGATTGCACTTCCACTTTTGGGAGACGTGGGGGCTTCATTGAAGGTAATATATTGCTCAGGAGGAAGTCTTTCCACTAATATGAATGTGTTTTTTATTTGCTTTCTCCGAGGTTTCAGTTTATGTGCTCTTTCTGTGCCCGTCAGGGGAGATATAGACAACTTGTGATGGTGTAACTTTCCCATATTCCAGACTTCAAATACTAGTATGATTATGCAGCTTGGGAACTGATTTAGTTTTCCATCATTGGAGGTTTTACCAAGGCCATTCACATGCATTAGTCACATGTATTTTACAAGGGGAGCAATCTCTCGAGAATTTGTTCTGTTGTGTTGTGGTTCGGGTTCTTCAAAGCAAAACAGGCATTGGCATTTTTTTCTTAGGTCTGCTTTTCGTAAAACCAAGGTTATGTTTTACCATATACTGTAGATCACCAAAGTTAAGGGTGTAAGACATTTCAGATACAGTAAAAAACCTGTCATGTCTTCCACTGGAAAAGTTTGGGTCCTGATCCAGATCCATACTGAGGCCTGAGCCGACCTCTTGCTTTTCACTATACTTCTCAATCCTCTCCTTTGGTCTAGAAACAAATCTAGTTGTTCTTCTTTGAGTAGGATCCCTATGGACACCCTAATTTTTTCACTCTAGGCCCCCGGTGCCTTTGATCAGAGATTTCTCATAGTAGTGTCTGTTCTGCCTGTGAATGCATGTTACTCAGTCACATGCTCCATGCTGCTGTTACATAGCAGTGCATGAGCAAACTGCTCTCATTTCCTTCTTAACTGCCTCGGCCTAAGACAGGGTTTTAGCAGTTCTCCGCCTTGTTTTACCTCAACTGTGTCCCCTTAGCTCTTTTCATAGTTAGTTTATTATAACTGTTCTTAGTAGTAATTAGTACTTTGTAGTAGTTTTAGCTATTCTAGTTTTAAAAAACCACCTTTTTTAAAAAAGTGTGTATATACTTTTTTAAAAAAGTGTGTGTGTGTGTATATATATATGTATATACATATATATGTGTGTGTGTGTGTGTATATATATATGTATATGTATATACTGTGGTACGCCAGCCCCCTTTCTGGTGCTCGCCCACTGGCGACAGTCTCTGTAGGCTGTGGGGCCTGAGGTAGTCCCACCCCAGTCCAGGTAAGTCTCTGGATCCTCCCCTCTCCTTGGCCACTCCCTACAGGGCAAGCAGGTGCAGGCCTTTCTGTAGGCCTGAGGGGCTGTCTCCCCAACCTCACTGGGGAGGGCAGCTAGCCTGTTTATGCCAGTGGCCCAGCGGGGTACCTGTTCTCCCTGTAGGCTGGGGGGTCCAGGATCAGGGTCCCCTTAGCTCTGCTTCCCCAGCAGTAGAAACCTCTATTTCAAAACTCTATCTCCAAACTTCTCTCTCCAATACTCCAGCAGCTCCTTCCTCTTCTCCTCACTCTACTACCTCCAACTGCCTGCTTGCACTGGAGGCTTTTAAGTGTTTGGGGCGGGGCTCCTTGATTAGCCCCAGGTGGCCTAATTAGTTAAGCAGCCCCAGGTGGCCTAATTAGTTAAGCAGCCCCAGCTGCAACCTCTTTCCTGCCTGTAGGGAAGAGGGCTTTAAGCATTCTAGGGCTCACATATCGGCCCTGAAGTACCCTGTCATAGCCATCTGGCTTGACTTTACCACAATACATATATATGTGTGTGTGTGTATGTGTATATATATATGTATATATATGTGTGTATATATATATATATGTATATACCTTTTAGATAGTTTCTCCCCTCCTGAGAGTTTTTACTTCACTGGGTTCTCCTGGTTTCAAACAGTGGTGAGTGACAGACACTCCCAGTGCATTTGTTGCTTTGGGGAATCTCATATTTTCCAAAAGTTCAATTTCTGTCTGGCATTAAAATCTAGAACCAAAAAACCAGGGAGATCAAACTTTGACACCTTGTGATGGAGAGCTCACCAGCCTTGCCTCTGACCCTGGCCCTGGGAAACCCTCCCATCTCATCCTCTCATCCTCCTCCCCGCCCGCCCCGCTGGTACGCTGGTCTCTAATAAGTCTACTGCCTCCACTCTTTTTGAAGCACACTCCTCAAGGGCATCTAAGAGGAAGACCCAAGATTTCTCTCCCAAGACTTCAAAGACCATCCATCAAGTACTCCAGGTAGGGAATCTACCTCGAAGAAGTCACAGTCTTCGATGACTTCAGCCACTTTGACGCGCTTTTCTTCAGCCCTATACCCATGAGGCTGCTAGTTCCTCAGGTACTGAAGGCATGGTTAAGCCTGAAGGAACCTCAGGAAAAAACCTCTGAGGAACAAGAAGCTAGGGCTGATGAAAAGATCTCTCCACTAGCCAGCATCTCTTCTTTATCTCTGAAAGAAGTGGTCCCCCCTCACCATCTGTGGCGACAACTGTAAACAGTTCCAGGACCTTATCAAGAGGCTCACAGGTTCTTTGCAGATCTGAGATCCACATCATAAGCTATGTGACATCCTTCATACAGCTTCATCTGCTCACATTGCCCTGCCTGTTAATCTTTGCAGGGTCCAGGAGAGCCTTGTTATCTTGCACACCCCACCCCAACTGCAAGAGAATGGGCAAAAATATTATGTCCCCTCTAAGGACTCCAAATTTTTATTTTCTCATCCCCTAACTACATAGTGGTGGAAGTGGTTAACAAAAGTGGAAGGCAGCACCATGCTAAATCTGTGTCCTATGATAAAGATCATAAGCGCCTCGAGCTATTCAGCAGAAAATCATATTTGTCAGCTACTCTACTATTCACTATCGCGAGCTACCAGGCATTAATGGTGAAGTACAATCATACAAATTGTTCCAAGCTGAACTCCTTTATTGAGCATCTTCAAGCAGAATACAGAGAACAATTCCTGGCAATTATTGAAAAAGGCCAACTGCTCACCAAAATATCTCAGAAGACCTCAGCTGACTTGCTAATACTGCCACTGGTTCATTTTCTGTGGTGATAGTTATGAGCAGGTCTGCTCAGCTTAAGATTTTAGGATTTCCAAAGGACATCCATGATATGGTTGAAGGTCTTCCTTTGATAGCACTAAATGGTTTGGTGACAGCATGGACAAATGTCTGCACACGATAAAGGGCTTCAGGGCCACTTTATATTCT
The DNA here is from genome assembly GCA_007922155.1 of Mesoclemmys tuberculata. Classification (NCBI taxonomy): domain Eukaryota; kingdom Metazoa; phylum Chordata; order Testudines; family Chelidae; genus Mesoclemmys; species Mesoclemmys tuberculata. The sequence goes on along the minus strand of ML675604.1, from coordinate 79,638,131 downwards.
CTGGGGTCTATACGTTTATCAAAAGAGAAACTTTAGTAGCTCCCAGATATCTCAGAGATCCCATTCCCACCCCCCAAGTTCTTGTGCTCCCAGAGATCATATGAACCTCAATGATAGAGACAGAGATTCCAGTGGAGAAAACTGCCCTCTTCCCAACCTTCAACTTTAGAGCCCTGTACCTTGAAGCACCAATTTTGACAGAGTGGTCAGGGTCCTGAGCTGCCATCCCCTTTCATACCAACTGCAGTGCTTCACCTGCCTTCCCACTTCCAGCAAGCTTGGAAGTCTATCACTACAGACAAGTAGGTTTTGGAGATCATCTCCACAGGGTAGTCCATCCACTTCACTTCTTTTCTGCCTGACAGCACCCTTTCTCTGTTCCTCTTCAGGGACCCCTCTCACGAGAACCTTCTACAACAGGAAATAGACTGTCTTCTGTCTTTGGGTGCTGTAGAACTGGTTCCCATGCTGTACAGAGTGAAGGGGTTTTATTCCAGGTATTTCCTGGTTCCAGAAACAATCCTAGATTTAAGGCTACTCAATACCTTTGTGAAGGCATAAAAATTAAAAATGGTTACACTTCAAGCAATAATTCCATTACTGGACCATTGGGATTCGTTCTCAGCCCTTGAACTTCAGGACATATATTTCCATATTACTATCAACCCCTTTATTGTTGGTGCGGTCCATTTTCAGTGCAGCATGCTCCCTTTTGGCCTATCATTTGCCTCAAGAATCTTTTCATATCAGTAGCAGTGGCATACCTCCTCTGAAAAGGAATTCTGACATTCTCTTACCTAAAACATTCTCTGGACATAATTTCATGGCCGAATTGCAAAGCCACAGTCCTCTTTCTCAAATTGGTCCTGCTGTTGAACATTCAAAAGTCCACCTTACCCTCTGTCCAAAAGTTAAAATTCATAGAAACTCATCTCGATTTAATAGTGGCAAGAACCTATCTCCCCAATGTACAGATTCATGGCCCTGTCCAGTGTAGTCAATACAATTCAGATCGGCCCTCAAACCCCTGGTCAAGAACTGTCTTCAGCTGTTGGAGCACATGGCAGCTGGTATTTTGTTAAAGACCATGTGAGACTTTGAGTGATGATTTCAGAAGTGGCTCAGGACTGTTTATTTACTGAACAGTCACAGTCTAACTACACTTTTTTTTTCCCATCTAACTACACTTCTTTCCATACTCACCTTCATAAAAAGAATCAGTCAGTTGGGGAAATAACCTCACAACATTTGTTCAGGAGTCCTTCTCCTGCCCTCCCCAGCAGTTATCATAATGACGGCTGCATCCCTGTTGAGGTGGGGAGTGCACCTAGACACGTACACAGCCTGGGGCAGGTGCACACTGCAGGAAACAACCCTACACATCAACCTCCTGAAACTCAGGGCAGTCGGATACACTGGTCTCCAGTTTCTACCACTAATCAGTGACAAACACATATTGTGGTGGACATCATATCATGCATGTTCCATATCAACTGGCAGGGAGAGGCAAGATCCCCCTTCCTGTGCACCAAGTCTGTCAAGCGTTGGAATTGGTGCATACGCAATCAGATCGTCATCACAGCAGCTTACTGTGACTGGGTATCTGGATGGGTCACACTGAGAATTCCACACTCAGAGCACATTGCAAGAAATATGGCAGACAATCCCCAAAACTGATTGTTTATTCTATAATTAGTTTAATCAAGCCAGTAACAAGAGCTTCTTCAGTATAACACTGGTTAACAAGAAGCCAAATACAGTCCCCTTTAGGAATCCCAGCCCTTTGCTCCTATATAGAACACCAGTTCTAATATAGTGAGAGGTTACTGAAAACCCTATTCACCATATTTAAAGTTTCACCAGTCCCAAAGGATCGGACACATTACCCACCTGCTCGATTAATATTTCAGATCTTACCCAAATTCACATTACAGTCAATCCTTGTTAACTAAATCTAAGATTTATTAATAAAAGAAAAGAGAAGGGTGTTATAAATGGTTAAAAGATCAATATACATAGAAATGATTTGCAATGTTCATAGATCAGGATCATAGCAGTTGAGGCTACTGATTGTAAAAGTCTTTCTGGAATAAATCCAAAAGGTTATAGTTCAGTAGGCAGTTCAGGTGTAGAGTCTGTTAAAGTTTTTCCATGAGAATTCCAGGGTAATTCAAGTAACTACCTAGAGACCTCAGTCCTATGTCTTAGACCTTCCCTGTTAAAGTTTAAGACCTGAGATGAAGGGATCATGCTGAAGCTTTCCTTTCTAGTTAAAGCAGGCTGGACACTGACAAGGCAACTCCACCATGTGGCTTTGATGAAAGTGAACCGACAGTTTGTGATCTCTGGCTCCTTCCTGAGACAACACCCTTAGCAACAGCCATTCAAATTATCAAGATAGTTCACAGATGGTTTTACTCTGTGGAATTATAAATTTCAAAGAGAAATTAGGACAATAATATTCTCACACCACAAGTCCCATCTAAATGGTAGTATCCCCTTTTGACCTCTGAGTCAATAGAATACAGTGATGAAGCATTATAAGACAGGAACAGGATTTAGCATTTACAAGTTAGTTAGATCAGATTGTTAAATTTCTAACAGGATGCAGGTAACATAGACACATTTAGCACTTACTCTTTGATTCTGTAACAATGCAGACAAATAGGTTAAAGAGTGTAGTCTACTTAACATGATAACTTTGATAACTATATACAAGGAATGGCCCTGTTTACCATGGCAATACCCTTTTGATATATCCTGAAGAGTTGCTTACAGGTAACTTAGCTCGCTGATTCTTTTAACATTCACTGGCCCAACATCACTTACCTTCCAGGATTTCAGAATGTGATCGCGGACACATTAAGCAGGCATTTTTCTCAAAATCATGACTGGGAAATAGATACCATCATACTTTACCACATATTCTAACAATGAGTCACCGTGGCAGTAAACAAGAAATGCACTCACTTCTGCTGCACCGATGGGCCACTGATCCTAGGAGCATGCCTTTCACCTTCAATGATTGTCAGGTATACTGTATGCTTTCCCTCTGGCTCCTCTAATATCCAAAGTTCTACTCAAAATAAGAAAGGACAAAGCCAGAGTTATTGTAATAGTCCCGACCTGGCCCAGAGAAACATAGTTTCCTTACCTGATACAGCAGGCCATTTACTTGCCAATCATTCTCCAAGCCACTCCTCACCACCTCTCCCAACAAGTCAGGAAGATCTCTCACCCTCCGTCTTGGTATTCTTCATCTCAGAGCATGACTGGTCAGTAGTTCACAGGATTAGAGATGATCTGTTCAAAGGAAGTAAAAAGAGTGCTATTACACAGCAGAAAACCTTCTACACACTACACTTACAAAAATGGACGAGGTTTGCCTACTGGTATGACCTCAAACACATTCCACCAACAACCTTATTGCTCTGAGATATACTGGACTACATCCTAGAGCTAAAAAAAACAAGGCTGTTGCTGAGTTCCATTAGAGTCCAGCTGGCAGCCATCATGGTTTTCCATTCTTCAATAGAAGGTTATTCCTTATTCACCCATCCAGCAATGATGAGGTTCTTCAGAGGGCTTGGAAATCTCTATCCACCAGTCAAATCTCCTACTCCAGTTTGGGACCTCAATCTGGTTCTTAATGTCTTACAAGATCTCTTTTTGAACTGATGGCTACCTGCTCACTCCTCCATTTGGCAATGAAAAGAGTATTTCTGGTAGCCATCATATCAGCTCAACAAGTTGGAGAAATAGGGGAACTTGTGGCATCTGCCTTTTCACAATATTTCTCAAAGACAAGATCACATTATGACCATACCTAAAAATGTTACCAAAAATATCTTCCAAGCTCCATATTAGCCAACCCATTCACCTCTTGAACATCCATCCTAAACCTGACTTCGACAAAGAGGAGGCGTTGTTACAGACACTTGATGTCAGGAGGGCCCTGGCCTTCTATCTTGACAGGACTAAACTTTTCAGAAAGATTCCAAAATTATTTGTGACGATCACTAACAGATCAAAAGGGTCTGCAATCTCTAAACAAACACTTTCCAAGTGCTATCCAACCCGCATTAGCTGTGGCAACCAATCTTTCAATCTCACAGTATCCTTGGATATATGAACTCACTCTGTGAGATTTATATCCATTTCTACAGCCTTCCTCAGAAACGTTCCCCTCATTGAAATATATAGAGCTGTGACTTAGACCTCCTATACATACCATTGCTGAGCACTAAGCAATAAATCATGACTCAGCTTCTGATGCTGAGTTTGGGCTGGTTATACTGTGTTCTATACTGGACTCGACTCCAAACTTCCCCCCTCCAAAGGGATAGTCCGATAGTCACCTAGAGTGGAGCACCCATAGGGACACTACTCCAGGAAGAAGAAATGGTTACTCACCCTGTGCAGTAACTTAGGTTCTTTGAGATGTGTCCCCCTATAGGTGCTCCAGTACCACTTTCTATCCCCTCTGCTTTGGAGTTCTCTGCTGTGGAGCTTTGCAGTAGAGAAAGAACTGAGGGCATTTCACATGCACAATACTATATCACAACAGCATGGAGCACGAGACCGAGTAACACATGTGTGGGCCAAATGGACACTGCTGTGGGAAATCTCTGATAAAAGTACAGGGGGCTCTAGCGCAGCTATAGTGAAGGAACTTAGAATGGAGCACCCATAGGGGGACACATCTAGAAGAATCAGTTACCACACATGGTAACCATTTCTTCCTAGAAGTTTATTTTTCACTTTGCATATATTTTCTAAAAATAATAGACTTGCTAAAAATGTTTACTGTCCACTAAACTAAAAAATAAAATAGAAATCGGGGGGTGAAATTCTGCCAGACATCCCTGGAAGTTGTGTAGCCAACGAGAAGCTGAGTGTACATAAAGAGTGTAGTATGCTACATCCTGCTTTGAGAAATGCACATCTCCATGTGTAATGTGTTACATTTCAACACACTTAAACAAGTTTGGTTTTCCAGCTAATGGTTTAAAAACCAACATGATCCTCAAAGGGGTATACCTGGACTTGACTCTTTGGAGCAAGCTTATATTGGGATATCAAGCACTGGAATGGAGCAAAGAAAGGTGTAATATTTGTAGCAACTATTTGATGTTGAAAGGATGTGCAAATCCAGTGTTTGAAATAGGTAATATTCAGAATGAGGAAAGAAAAACATTTAGGGATTTCTGGGTCGTCTTCCCCTGGGATATTATTTTTTTGAAAATACACACTGTTTTAGTGCAATCTATCATATTCCAAAGGCAAAAAAGTTAATGTGTAATGTAAAAAAATTACACCACAGGAAAATTTTAAATACTAAAACCCCAAGCATCTCTTGTGCTCTGGATTTAGTTAATGTCTCTGTAGAAAAGTTAATCACAACAATTCTGTATGTTTCTAACAAAATACTTGCAGCAGGCTGGCGTTCCTGGATTAATAGGAGTGAAAGGAGAAAAGGGAGTAGCAGGTTTACCTAACGGGGATGGTCACAAAGGTGGGGAGGCAAGGCTATGGCTGGACTATATATTAATATAATCTACTGCTTCTTTTTGCTAAAATAATTCCGTATCATTTTTATTTTCATCTGTTCTCTAGGGTGATGCTGGGCCAAGAGGTCCTCCAGGAGCCCCTGGTAGAGAGGGGCCAAAGGTAAGTTTATTAAGTGAGTACTTTAGATAACATTTTTTACCCAATAAAAATACAGGGAGAGCCAAATCCTATTTGCTTATCTTATGTACTTATTAGACTCCCGTTACTGTAGTATCTCGGCACTGCACAGTTTTTGATGTATTTATTCTCTGAACACTCCTGTGCTATGAAGTGCTGTGATTCATTCCCATTTTACAGATGGGGAACTGAGACACAGAGTACTGAGTGAATTACCCAAGGTTGTGCAAGAAGTCTGTGGTAGAGCAGGGAGTCTCCCAATTCCCAGACTAGCACCACAATCACTGGACCATCCTGCATACTTACATATTGTTACTTATGTGAATGATCTCATTGATTTCAAAGGGGCATATTCTAAACTTGCATTGAAACTAGTTATAGTTCATCAAGGTAATTTTTGCACTCAGCCTCAGTTTTGAGGACCAAATTCAACTGTACACACAGTACACATAATGATTATTGACCTCAGTGAGACCTGTGCTGGGGTGAAATTTGTCTGTTTGTCTGTTTTATGGTCCTTTACTGCTAGAGTGACCAAATAGCAAGTGTGAAAAATCAGGACGGGGTGTGGGATAATAGGCACCTATATAAGAAAAAGCCCAAATATCGGGACTGTCCCTATAAAATCGGGACATCTGGTCACCCTACTTACTGCTAATGCATAAGCTCTATACTAACATATTTTAAATGATGCTAGAATACTAGCTATTTAAAATGGAACACACTACAGTCCATGAGCTTTGGTAACAGTAATAAAATACAGTAATAGTTCAAAAGTTATGTGTTCATAGGGAAGCAAAGGTGAACGTGGATTTCCTGGACTTTCTGGAGAGAAAGGTGATGAGGTAAAATTATTTTAATTTCAATAATTATATTATAGTTCTTATTATGTGCACATCAATAAAAGTCCAAATTGAGAATTAAATCCACATATTATCTAATTCTGCATAATATCTGAAGAAGATACTTAAACATAAGGAAGGCTGATATTAACAGTTCTTGTTTCTGAATTTTCCATATAATTAAGTATTGTCACTCAGTCAAATAAGGGCAGTTTTATTTTTCACCTCTTAATTACATTACAAAGGATTGTGTATATTTAAATGCTAATATTTAGAAGACAATACAGAACGGAGCAATACATTGGTATATGCCAAACACATACTCAGAATCTTTGTTCACAATTTATAACAAATCTGCTTGGACAGTGTTAGTGCCCCTTTAGTGTTCGCTTTCCAAAAATACTCTAGTGAACAAATTTAGAGGCAAGATTATTCATGGCAAAAGCGAATATAGAATTATTTAGGTAATAAATGTGAGTTAATCATGATCTCCTTGGAGATAATTTGCCAGATAAAATAGGTAATATGAATCATCCATTGCAAATTATTTGCATATGTGCTCATATATAGAGCGCTGCCGCTCCACCCTCCCCCCTGAGTTCCTTCTTACCACCAGTGACCATGTTGGAATACACTATTGCTTCTGCAAGCAACGTTTCTCCTAGTGATTCATTTGTTAATCAGTGTATATAGTTCCTCTTGTTTGTCTCGTTAGTTAGTGAATTTGGTTAACATTTCCCCAGGGTTGGGGCATGCCCCAGTCTCCGGAGTTTAAACCCTGCGGTTCCTGCAAGAAACGAATACCCTTGCGTGACCCATGCCTAGGTTGTCTAAAGTGCTTGGGTGAAGGATACCTTCAGGAAAAGTGCAAGATCTGCAAAATTTTTCATCCTCGAACACATAAGGACAGAGACATTAGGCTAAAAGCCATCTTGATGGAGTCAGCCCTTACACCAGCATCGGAGTCAAGGTCAGAGTCAGCACTGAGCACAATGATGTCAACAAGGAATGCTTCTATGGGCTCAGAGTCTGTTTGGCATCATTCAAAGTCCCCAGTGCCAAAGAAGCACTCAAAAAAGAGCCAGAAGGAAAGAGAGAGATCACCAGCACCGAAGCCAGCTAAGAAGGCAAGGATACTAGCAAGACCCATGTTGGGCTGCTTGCCTCTATCGGCAGCGACTGTTAGCCCCACCATGGTCACCCAGAGATAGCTCCTTGAACTCGGAGGGAGAGGTGGTAGCCCCACTGAGAGCCCACCCCGCCCTTCATCCAACCAGTTTCACTATGCCAGCTCAGATGGATTCCTGGCCTCAGGGACAGTGGTAAGGGCCCTGGCAGTTCTGGAACCCATGTGGGTTCCCTCAGCCTACAGCACTGCAGCCTTGTTCAGCCACCAGTGCCTCAAGGCCGTGTCCTTCAGTGACTCAGGGAATGGCACCGGAATCATAGGTGGACTTGGAGCAGGAAGGGACTTCATCAACTGACTGCTCAGGGACCCACCCCCGTGGCTAAAGAACAGGAGAGAGCACCCCTTCAGGGACAAGCTTCCACTTCCTCCTCCCTGGACAAGGCAGTGGCAGGCCCTTTTGTGTCGGGGCCCATTGGATGACTTTAGGGCCCACCAGGACTTACTGAAATAAGTGGCGAGCAACCTGGGGCTCAAAATAGAGGAAATCAAGGAACCAGCCGATGACCTCTTCAGTATGCTAGCATCAGCAGCCCGCAGAAAAAAAAGTACTACATGCTGGCCAGAGGCTTCAAGTACTTGTACACTCACCCCTCACCAGGGTTGCTGGTGGTCACGGCAGCAAATGAACACAACAGACAGGGCCAAACAGAGTCTACACCTAAAAATAAAGAGGCAAAGAAGCTAAATCTCTGGTCAAAAAGCTTATTCAATGGCTAGCCTGCAGATGAGAGTGGCCAACCAGCAGGCATTATTGGGGCGATACCATTATAACATCTAGCAGTCCCTCAGTAAGTTCTTGGATCCCCTGCCTCAATCTGCCAGACAAGAACTTGAAGCGATCCTGGTGGAGGGAACGGCAGTAGCCAGGGCATCCTTACAGGCAGCATCTGACGCGTTGGACTCAGCAGCAAGGGCAATGATCTCTGCAGTCTCTGTGAGAAGGGCGTCCTGGCTCCAGTCCTCAGGTCTTTCCACTGAAGTCCAACAGTCTGTACGGGACTTACCTTTTGATGAGGCGGAATTGTTTGCCAACCAAACAGACTCCAAGCTACATGGGCTGAGGGACTCGTGGGCCACACTGAGCTCCCTAGGCCTGAACATGCCTTCCTCCTCAAGGAGGAAGCCATACCAGAAATAGAGGTCTAGGGGTCATCATCGAGACGAACACTATAGAAAAAAGAATAAAGGATTTAAGCACCCCCTGGGCTGCTTCCCAGGCTCTGCTTACCAGTCAGGCTCTAGCCACCACTCCTCAGGAGGCAAGCATACCTTTTCAGGGTATGCTCAAGGGCAGCTTACCAGCCAGGGCCATGGATCCAGTCTCGAAACTGTCCTCCTCCTGATTCTCCCCTTTACTCCCAGTCTGGTGGGGTATAACATCGGACCCATGGGTGTTAAGCACAGTAGCTACAGGCTACACCCTCCAGTTTGCCTCCCTCCCGCCCCACCACAGGAGCTATCAGTTGCCCACACATGGAAGGTCCCACTGCAACCAGACCTCATCTCCCAGAACAAGGGTCAGCTACTTCATCTGGATCTCACCTCCCTGCACCTGATAGCTTGGAAGCTGTATGGCTGAGTGCAGAGGAGCAGCTCAGTTTGGCTCAGGTCCAAGAAGTCCTAATGGAAAGTAGAAAGCCATCCATGAGGACATCCTACCGAGAGAAATTAAGGCGCTTTACGCATTGGTTGGTTCATCAGAACATTTCCCTGACAACAACATCCGTGCAAGTGATCTTGGACTATTAGTTACACCTGAAGCGGGAAGGCCTGGCCTTTTAATCAATTAAGGTCCATTTGGTGGCAATTTTGGCATTTCACCCTCCCATCCAACGTAGGATGGTTTTCTCTCATGGGATGGTGACACAGTTCCTGAAAGGTTAGAGAGGCTCTTCCTGCCAGTCAGAGATCCAGTTCCCCAATGGGATGTGAACCTCGACCTCTCTAGGTTGACGGGCCCCCCTTCAAGCCCCTGGCATCATGCTCACTCATGCACCTGTCTTGGAAAGTGGCCTTTCTGGTAGCCATATCTTTGACAAGGAGGCTGTTGGAAATTAGGGCCGTGACGTCAGAGCCTCTTTACACAGTTTTTTATGAGGACAAGACCCAATTACGCTTATTCCCGGTGTTCTTGCCCAAAGTGTTCTCCAGCTTCCATGTGAACCAGGATATCTTTCTACTAGTCTTCTATCTGAAGCCACACAGGTCAAGTGAAGAAAGGTGTCTCCCCTCCCTGGATGTGAGAAGAGCTCTGACGTTCTACTTGGATAGGACTAAGTCCTTCCAACACTTAACCCAACTCTTCATAGCAATTGCTGACCATATGAAGGGCAGTCTGGTCTCCGCGCAACGTATCTCGTCGTGGATCACAGCCTGCATCCGGGCCTACTACAAGCATGCAAGAGTAACACCTCCAGCGCTAATATCAGCCCACTTCACGAGAACGCAAGCATCCTCGGCAGCATTTCTGGCTCATTTGCCCATTGAGGATATTTGGAAAGCCACCATGAGGTTCTTGGTCCTTACATTTGTGTCCCACTATGCTATTATGCAGCAAGCTCAGGCCAATGTGGGATTCTGAAGGATGGTGTTGCAATTATCATTGCCTTGAGCTCCTACCTGCCTCCAGAGGCACCTAATTCAGAATGGACATGAGCAAGCACTCGAAGAAGAGAGAACAATTACTAACCTAATAACTGTTGTTCTTCGAGATATGTTGCTCATGTCCATTCACAACCCACCCTCCATCCCCTCTGTCGGAGTTCCATCAAGAAGGAACTGAGAGGGAGAGGGGAGCTGGCAGTGCCTTATATACCAATGCATATGCACACCACTGCGGAGGGCGCTAGATCCAGCCCTATGAATACTACTAGGGGAAAAATTTCCAGCATACACCTAATTCAGAATGGACATGAGCAACATATCTCAAAGAACAACAGTTACAAGATAAGTAACTGTTCTTTAATAATGGAGTGAAGATGAAATTTCAAACAAAATAATAGATTGAAAGTAGTTTCAAACTGGAATTTGTACTCAACACCATCCCTAGCTTCAGGAGAGTGATCAGGTAGAGTGTGTCAGATTTTCACCAAAATTGTGATGGAATGATAATTATTTTGTACCTTTGATTTAGTTTATATGCTTCTTTTCCTGCACAATTCAAAATAAATCCAGAAAAATGCTAATTTATAATAATGAATTATTTTCAGATTAAGCAACTCATAATAATCTTAGGGAAAAAAGAAAACTCATCTGACAAGTCTTATCTTGAGGGTGATGTAAAGAATCAGAACAAAAGTGTTGATATATTTCCCTGATGTCTCTACTTTGCCCTGATCTCAGCAGATTGCCAAAGTATAAATATGATATTGGAAATTATCATGTTTTTTCTTCCTTTTGTATTGATATTATTCAGAGAATCTGCCAGGTCTGTGCTCCTTAAATATTCAGGACCTTCTGAGCTTAGATTTAGAAGACATACGTTAAAATAAAGTTACAATAATAAATAAGGCCCTAATAACATTTTATTTTAAAAATAAACAGGACTGTGGTAAAACAGTAATATGACCTTCCTCTGTACACTCCAAAGAACATGTTTGTGCAATGCATGAGGCAGCAGCATCTTGAGACACAGAGAACCAATTTTAAACAATTCTGACAGTATCTAACTGCCAAGAGTTGAGAGAGATCTTAGAGGCAATTGAGAAGGTAATAACAAAAAGACCAGATTATAATTGGCACTTAGGCTTTTAAAGGGACTCCAGAGTAAATTCATTCTAAGTAAATTTTATTGATTCAGTAGGATGCCATGCTCACTCAGTCAATAACAAAGCTATTTTAAAGCTCCTTCACTATTTGATAGGTGCTTAGGCACTCCAACAATGTTTGGTAGCTCCAGTGTTTAGCAGATGCTACACTGTAAGTGGGTGAATGAATGTTACTTCCGGGAGACTACATAATGGAGTTGTAATGGAGTGCAGTAATGGATCTGAAGCTCTCATAGTTTTTATGATTTGTTTTGATTATCGGAGCCACAAAATAAAACAATAGTTTTAGGGTCTTCTAAAGTTCGTTGAAGCCATACTCTCACAGTATGTCTCATAGACATAAATGGGCTTTTGGAACAGGCCCATAATGATTATACATTTGGAGTTACATGCTGTTTTATAATTCATGGAAATATAAAACAAAACTCTGTTCACCCAGATGAATGATCCAGTGCCATCCCAATTGAATTCAGTGATAAATGCCCATTTGCTTCAATGGAATAGCATCAGGCCCTCTATTACTCACATAATATGCTTTTTCTATAACTCAGGATTCCTTTTTCCCTTCTCTTTACTTCACCTCTTTCATATTCTCCATGGGTATCTGATCTCCTAATTTCACTATACTTTGAGAATTTCATTGTTAAGACAACTGTTAAAACATAGGTTTTGCAAACACCTATGATAGGAATTTTATCAGGTGCTTTTCAGATGGCACTTTCTTATTACAATGTGAATGTAAGAATTATAACAAACGTAATTCTTAAATCTATTATAGGTGTCTATGTATTATTAATGAGCCTTTATGGTTGGGGTAAACTAATTCATACTGGGGCACAAGACCCACAAAATATTGGGAGGCCTCTCTCCCCACATATAAGGGGGCATGAGTCTCCTTAAATGGCCTTGTCCCACTACGGATAGATTGTTGTGCTCATCCTAGGTACCACCTTTCCATCCTTTCCTGATTTCTTCATTTTCTTCCTTAACTCTTCCACTGCCCCGTCAATTTGCCCTTTTCTGGACTACTTTGCTTTCACATTTTCTTCCTCATCCCTCAGCAACCCTTTCCTTTACTTCCCTTCCTTTGGCACAAAGTCTGTGTCTCAGCTCAGCTCTCCAACCTTTTGCAGGGCCTATTGCTTTCCCTTACTCAACTAACTGGCTGCCATAGACATAGCATGGCTTTCTCTAGTACTGCCTGCCTCTATTTTAATAGACAGACAGCACAGAGAGTGAAAGAAAGTTGCTCCCCCCACCTCTGCCCCCTGTGGGATTTGATGCCAAGTTTAACAGACCCGGAAATCAATGTACAATAACAGCAATGCATATAAGGACTACTACATGTGTGAGTACAGGATGAGTAGGCAAATGCCTGAACAGATGGGTAGATTTATAGGTGAATAATTGTACAAACTTAATTGAAAATCTGAAGAAAACAGTCCATAGGATGACACAAGAGACTAATAGAGAACAGTTAGTCAGCAATAGAACTGCAGACACAGGACTCATAATGTATGCCCTAAACACCAGATTACCACACACTGCAGTACATGCAAACCAGGTATTCAAAAAGTTAGCAGCAAGAAAGCATAACGTTAGATTTGTTTGTTTGTATTGGGCTAGTGTTCACAAGCTGAGCTACCAAAACTGAAGACTTGCTCTGATTCTTTGCATAGTGCATTTTATTAGAATAATTGGTAATATTTTCAAAGTTAGGCACGCATGCTGAGGTAGGTGGTAAGATTCTCATTTTATAGATATGGAAACAGAGTTACAAATTGGCTAAATAATTTGCCTGCAGTTACATAGGAAGTCCTTGTAAGAACCATAAACAACATAGATTGTTTCACTCTGGTCCTATGCTTTTGCCACAAGACCATATAAAAGAGACTCACACAACTTAGTTTTAGTGCACATCTTATCCAAATAGAGTCAAAATTCTACGTAAGTTGCCTGATTTGACTTTATATCCTCAATTAAAGTACAGAGGCAGCTTTCTGAAGTTATTCCATTGCCCCTTATAGTTCTACACTAACTAATATCGACATAACATATTTAGATGCTAATTGCTAGAATTCTTAATGGATGGTATTTTTTTTTTTTACTTTGAAGTATTTAATCTGGTACTCAGAGTTTTATAAAGCCCAGATTTGTAAACTAGTTTAGTTTCAACTTCAGGATAAAACCATCAGTGAACAGAAATTCTCAGTGAAAGTAGGGAGATTTTGTGTGCACACTGAGAGAAAGCTACATATGATAACTGAAAGCCACAGTCAATTCTATAATTTACTACAAAAAGCAGCAACACAACTAACAGTGAGCGCAAAAGAATGCCATTTTCCTTTCCTCTGTTATAAAAGAAAAACTACTTTGGGGAGTTACAGAGACCTTTCTTAGTTGTCCTTTTGGAGACTTGAGACCCCAGATTCTACGTTGAAATCCTACAAGATAAGGATAATGAACTACTTTTATTTCTTTGGGTATATTAAGGCTGCAGAGTTGTTATGTGTCTTTCTCTTCCATCCCATGCTCATCACCAGATATTGTACTAGTTTTCAGAATATTAAACTGATAAAATTATTCAGGGTCTTTTTAGTATTGATATGAGTCATGATTAAGAATTCAAACCAAGAGATTTAGCTACTCACTTTTGAGATGAAGTCTTATTAAAACTATTAAGTATATTTTTACAGAAACACATAATGCTGCTGGATAGATATCAGAATCTATCAGAGTGAATTTTCAGGGCATAAAATATAATTTATGAGAAGTAGCTGGAAGAAAAGTGTGCAGTAGTTCATTAAGTACCATGACAAAAATCCATACTTTTATATTTATATAAAACCAAAATAATTGGGAAATTAGGCACAAAATAATATCCTACTTAGATAATATCAGGTAATATTGAGAGGTAAGAATGAACATCTCTTCTGAACAGGAAGAAAGCTCATGGTGACATGAGAACGAAAAATAGTTTCTGAGCAAAATACAGATATCATGCTCTTATCTACAGAGCTAATGAGGAAAACCTATAGAGGACAGACGTTACCAACAGTAATGATGGGGAACAGTGTTTTATCACTCAAACAAGAAAGGTGTTATCTATTGTGTGCTACTTCAGAACAAATGTCTCTGCAATATTTGTAAAAAATATATTTAAAATATAAATAAATAATTAAATAATTTGTATATAAATTATAACAATGATGAACATAATGAATGTAATGGATTTCACGATATAAACCTGTGTTATGGAAAAAATATTCATAACTGTTTAATTTTCAGGGTCTTCAAGGTATTCCAGGACTCCCTGGTCTAACAGGACCTAGTGGACCTTCTGTAAGCATTTGATATAATCTGTGATCTAATCTATTCCTTTGAAGGTTACATTAACTATCTAATGAACCTGTTGTGCTCAATATCAAGATGTAACAGAAAGGAGATTAGTTTGAGCCAAATTTTAAAGAAGCTAATAAATCCAATAATCCAGTACTAATTGAAAATGAAAGCTGTTATTCTGGGAATTTTCTTCTCTATGGTGCTAGTAAAGAGTCAAATTCTGCCTTCAGTTGACTTCTGGGGAGTTGAATGAATGTCACTATAAGAGCAACAGAATTTGGCCCAAAATGATTTTGTAGAAACAAGGTATGTTGTGAGTTTAAGTTCCTGAAAATGTTGCCATTGTCAGAACCATTATCATGTATATAATTTATAATATGTTTATGGCTTCTTGGTGTACTCCGCTGGGGCGGAGGGTTCTTTATTTATTTATTTATTATCTCGGTGGCAGAAAGAAGCAGACCGACAATGTGAGATACTCAAATAAAGTGTTTTGTTATAATGATGACTTAACAAAAGCTGGGCTAAAAATGCCTCCCACACCAGTAGACAGACCTGGTGGATGAGAAGGACAGTTATAGACACAATCAGATAATAAACAGTGTAATGGTTTTAATAGCAATAGCAACCACACACTATAGCAATTGCAAAGCATAGGAAGAAAGCACCTAACAAAAGCAACAGAGTGGGGAGACCCATCATCCACTCTAATAGTGAGTCGCAACCAGGGAACCGACCCGTCCGGGGCATCCAGTAAGGCCTTGACAGATCCACGGAGAGTCTCTCCGAGTGGTTCCTGGGGGTACCTATTATACCCCTGTCTCCCGAAACCTTCTTAGCAATGCAATACGTCACTCTCAATTTCGATTAGAGATTGGGTCTTAAACTTGTTTTTCATTAGTCTATTGGTTAGTAATTGCAAACGGCTGAGCTAGCAACAAATAAGGGAAACTGGCCTTTGCTAATATCTACTTTAGTCGTGCGGTTAGATAACTTGCTGACCTATGGTCAGAAACCTGCTGCTTAGTTCAGAAAATTTCTGCATAGCTAACATATTTTATGCAACATAAGACTACATAATAATAACAGCCAAATGTTAGTTCCACTTCTCCGTGCAGGGGCCTTCCAAGCAATTATGGGCCTAGTCATGCTCACAGCCTAAGCCAGATTTCTAGGGTCTAGCCTTGCCAACTACACTGGTTTTGCGTGACAAATTCTTCCACGCCCTACACTTGGTGATATTATTGGAAAATGTATATGCAAAATTGACTTGAATGATGTAATAACGTTCAGATAATTATGCATCTGAACCCAAATTATTAGTATAATGTTAGTGATAAATTCTAATAATAATTCTGCTTGAACACTCTGAAAACACTGAATCCTGAAACTTAATAATTATAAAGTCTGACTCTAAATTGGCTATTAATATTAAAAGCCAGTGAACAATGTTTGTAAAGCAATGATGGAAAATGTTTAATGTTTTCTATACCCATAGGAAATATTATTACGTTTTACTTCCTATTTTAGTGTGCTTATTTTTAATGTCCTGACTATTTGCAGTACTTAAGTTAAGCTTTATTTAAAAAACTATAATATGTTAAGCAATGCATCATGGGTATTATGTAAATTGCTATTTAAGGAGCAAGGCTAAATTCTTAGTAGTATCAAAAGGTGCCAATTAAGGGTAACTATCTTTAGTCCACAGGTGAAAATGCAACCACAAACACAACCCTTTATAGTACTTATCAGTTGTATGCAGCTGTTGTATCAGCCAGAAGAAATATAAGCCTGGAGGAGAGAATTAAGTTAAAATGACCTTAAAAAGTATGAGTTTTAATAACCTCATTGCAATGCAGAACATCTTGTTTTATTGTTTCATTACTAATGTGAACCAATCCTCTGTATTTCAGGGAGCAGTAGGAAGACCTGGACAGCCTGGTTCAGTTGGGGCAAAAGGTGAAAAGGTATTGAATATTATTCTTTATTTCAGTTCCACTGAAGAACTATAAAGAATTCTCTGGTTCCTTTCCTCACCAATGCTCTGCCTGACATGTCAGAAACAGAGAATGACAAGCCAGATATTCAAAGACCTGTATGTTACAAACAGAAATTGAACAGACTATTTGCTACCCATTTTTGTTCCAAGTGTTTAGTCAGAGTTTGGAGTCCTACAGCGTTGTTTCTGTTGAGAGGAGAAATTGATGCTGAAACCCAGGTATTTCTATGATGCAATTCTGTTTATTTACGAAGATGTACACAGCCTCTTTCAGCCAGCTCTTCCGTGTCCTTAGTTTTATGTTCCCTTTTTCATGTCTTTTTCTAATGTTTCTTGCACTTCTCTCTGTTGGTCCAGTCCAGTCAGTCTTCTGCCCCCTGAGTTTATCAGATCACAGTGGACCCCTCCTCGGGCTATCCCAGCTAAATGTACTATATAAAATTAAAATATCTTGATGGCTTAATATATAAGCAGTGGTTGCATTTGTTAGCAATTTTTTTAGAATCCTAGAAATGTAGGGCTGATCCCTTAGTCCATCCCCCCACACTGAGGCAGGACTGTATCTAGACCCTACCATACTCTCTTTGTAGTATTGTAATCAAGAGCAATGCCATATATATTAAAAGTCACAAATATTATTCAATATGATTTCACCTCTGCAAAAATATATTACTGCCTTTTCCTTAATTTGCTTTAAGTTTTTTTAAACAATATTGTACATATATCAGAAACTCAATAGTGCCCGGACTAGTTAGTGAGCAAAATTAATCTCTTGTGCATTTCAGCTCAATTCAGTGGAGTTACAGCAGGCATAAACTTGGCCTACTGTTGCAAACAACCTCCAGTAAAACCCTCCTTTTTGCTACATGCATATATCCTTTTGAAGTTTTCATCTTTAGCCTGAAATTTTCCAGGCTTAGTACCACCACATTAGAGTCTTTCTACAATATGTGCTATATTCCACAATTATCTGCAAATTCTGAACTGTAACTGATTTTTTTAAAAGAAAATAAATTTCTGTCCTTTTACTCCCATGAAGCTATGGAGTCTTCATAATGTAAATGAATTGAAAATTGTCTGTAACAAAACAATAGCAGAAACAAAGGTGGGAACCCATCTTCCTTCTCCCAATCACTTAAAAAGTATTAAATACAAAAAAAATTAAAAAACACACCACCCACTGTTTGGTAATTCAGTACACAGGCCTAATCATAAAAATCTGGAAATGCAAAGTTCCAATAATGTTAAATCAGTCACGGAAGACATACCTTTTCTATTCTTGGGTTTTCAGGCTAGCTGGGAGGGATTCCAAGCTTTTTGGTGGACAGGATCACAATTCAAAATGATCTTGATAAATTAGAGAGAGAGTCTGAAATCTATAAGATGAAATTCATTAAAAACAAGTTCAAACTTCTGCACTTAGGAAGAAAAAATTAAATGCACAGATTCAAAATAACTGGCTAGGCAACAGTACTGTAGAAAAAGATCTGGGAGTTATCAAAGATCACAAATTGAACGTGAGTCTTCAATGTCATGGTGTTGTGAAAAAGGCAAATGTCATTCGTGGATGTTTTAACAGGAGCATCATACATAGAATACAAGAGGTAATTATTTCACTCTACTTGGCACTGGGTTAGGTCTCAACTGAAGTAGTGTCCAATTTGGAGCAAGCTGTGGACAAATTGGAGAGAGTCCAAAATGATGACAGGCTAAGAAAATCTGACCATGAAGAAAGGTTAAAAGAAATGGGCATGTTTAGTCTACAGAAGAAAAGGCTGATCGGGAACATAACAGTCTTCAAATATGTGAAAGGTTGATATAAAGAGAATGGTGATCAGTTGTCCTCCGTGTTCACAGAGGGTGGAACAGGTAATTGGCTTGGTTTGCAGCAAGGGAGATTTAGGTTAGATATTAAGAAAAAGTTTCTAACTATATGGATAGCTAAACACTGGAATATGTTACCAAGGAAGGTTGTGGAATCCCCGTCATTGCAGGTTTTTAAGAACTGGTTAGACAAACATCTGAGTGTCCAAGGATTTAACAACTATGGTGAATGCTCTGTATAGATCACCCAAAACAATAATCTAAATGTGTTATAGAGCAACATGTCCCTATGAAGTAAAAGTTGCACTACATTGGGGTTGACCCCCAGTCTGCTGCTGTATATCTTATTGATGGACTACATCAGTAGAAAGATCTTACTAGGAAAAGGTAAGAAGCTACTATATGCAGACAAAAGAGCAATATGGGTATTCTCAAAAGAAGATCTTTGGAAAATAATAAAGCAATGATATGACCAGCTAAGCAGGCATGGGATGAAAATGACCATGATTAAGACTGAGATCATGTGGGTGAGTAGATGTGCCACAGGAAACTGGATATAGTGATTAATGGAGTACAGCTACACCAGACCAGTTTAAGAACCTTAGTGGCTGGGTACAGAAAACAGCAAGATTATATGTGAGATACAGTTCAGACTGGAGAATACTAGAAAAGTGAGGAACATGTCCAGTTGTTGTGTATGACAAGCATATGCCAGATACAGAACAAGGGTATGCCCAGCAAAGCTATATGGTACAGAAGCATTGGTGGTAAAGAGATGGTGGGTTCAACACCTACCAGTGTTTGAGATGAGATGTCTTCAAGCTATGTAAAGAGTTTGCAAAGACAAATTTCAAAATGAAAGCATTCAGACAGAATGTGATGCAGCTGACAAAATCCAGGAAATGCAATTTCACTGGTTTGGACACATACAAAGGATGAATGAAAAGGACCTGATGAAGACAGGTAGGAAAGAGACCCCAAGGAAAGTGATGGATGGATTGCATCAAAGAAAATGGTAAGCAGGTGAACCTTAGTGCCACCTTAGACATGAAAATGGTGGATGCTTGCACAACATCCTTATGGCAGATGATGAGATTAGCGGAAAGAGAAAAGGAAGAAGTTGAACACTTGTCAGGGATGGTGTGATAGTTCTTGGGGTATCCAGGACTTTGAGTCTCCTTGTTGCCCCCTCCCCTCCTCCAGTGAGAAGAAGACTTGCTTGTGCTTAACTTGGTGTCAGCTCCCTAATACCACCAGCCTTTTTGACACCCAAACAATCTCTTACTTTGTCTTGCAGATTAACAATAGATGTGTCCCAGTTTCTAAGTGTTCTTTGAAGTGTCCCGCTGTAGTGGCCAGTCCTTTATTCATGGAAAACTTGCAGGAATGCTAGCTTATATATTCAACTCAGGATCAGCACCTAGTGAAAACAATACATTCAAAGATTCAAGAGATAGTAAGAATAATGGAAGCAAAAGGTTGCACAAAAGCCCAAATCATAATACACTTTTTTGATAATAAACTTGCCATATCAGGCTCATCTGCTATCTAAAGAACTTTGTCTCACCCCAAATGTCTTCTGAAGCATTTCAAACAAAACTGGCTGAGATACCGTTTTCATGAAAGTAAATTTAATATCCATTTACTTTCTATGTGCAGGATGACAGCCTGTCTTCTCTGTTCTTCTAATATAGTCCAACAAACCTTTGAAGTTGTATCTCAAGATATTCCCCCATTGTATGCTCTTCTTTGTTGTCTTCATTTGCCTCTGTTGACTTTGTATGTAATGTGCTACCATTGTGTTGGCTTATAATTCTTAATTTATTTTCCAACAGAGAGACAGGAGAATAAACATCTTTTGTCTGACAGAGCACCTGTTTCTCCACCTCTGCTGTGATACAGAATTGAAGAACATATTTTCAATATACATACATAACTCCTCACCTACTAGCTGTACATACATTTCACAACTATATTACCAACCAGTATGACCCTGGCTTTCATTTAAAACTTCACACAGCATTTGGTGAAACAGAATGTACATACTAGAATAAAGATATTCTTGTAATACCCTTGCCAGATGATACTGAGGAGTTCATGGGTCACAGATCATATAGGTATTACTAGGCCTCGCTTCAGCATAGGATGGATGATCTAGATCAGCATTTCTCAACCTGTGGTTCAGGACCCAAAATTGGGTCTCCAGAATGTCTCAGAGGGTCACATGGCTGCTTCTGTGGCTCCTGTCCCACAGGACAGGCCGGGCTTGTCTCCCTGATCCAGGCACCGCAACCTCTGGGGTCCCAGTGCCATTGAGGTTTGGCTCAGCCGTCATGATGATGGGAGTCCAGGTAGGCCAAATTAGACTGAGTGGCACTGTAACCCCATGAGCCAGGTCCCAACTCCACTCACACAAATTTGGTCTGGGGTGAGGCCACACTTGAGCAGCACTGCAATGCCAAAAGTTGCAACACCCAGAGTGGAGAGCCAAAGCCAGGCAGCCCCACAGCACGAGCTGCAGGAGCTGCCACTGTGTGGTGAGTGCCGAGCAGGACTGGAACGAAAACATCACAGGGCCTCCACCCGCAGACTATTTTACTGGGTTGTGATAGGCCACAAACATTTACAAATGGGTCCTAAGCCCAAAAAGGTTGAGAACCACTGGTCTAGCTGACTTCTCAAGGTCTCTTCCAGCCTGCATTTCCATGATTCTGTGTTTGTATTGACTCATAATAGAGACATTACCAGAAGAACTGACTTCCAGGGGACAGTGTTTCTAGTGATAACATAAAAACATAACAGCCCACACTTCTTCAGAATGCCCACTAGTATATAAACTGTTTAGGGAGCCTGCTCACAAGCATCCCATTTTCGTTCATGTCAGACAGACAACATATATAACCTACCCACAGTTGGACCATCATCACAATTCACCACAAAAACTATTTCTTTGTCATATTTCAATGATAGGTTTGTTTTTATTTTGTTTTGGATTTTTTCTTTCCCGTGATGGTTGTTTCTTTACCACTTAAACCATAAATTGAAGAATATGTTCAACAAATTGGTTTATGGTTAATGATTTATGAAAATGATGCTGAACTTTTATCTTCCAAATTTTGTTTGTTGCTAGGAAGTTGATATGAACATCTTTCTCACTGTCTTCTCTCCCAATAAATATGAAGCATAAATATTCAGTTACTAAAATCATTCTAGCTTACAAATAAAACTACTATATTAGAATTTCCATACAGTAACCTATTGCAAATAATCAATGTCATAATACTAAGACTATAAAACGAATATAAATGTATTATTCCCATATCAACTTGCTTACTTATTTATTTATTTAGTTTATTTATGAAGGTGAAGCTAGAGAGAGGAGGCTGAATTCATATCGAATATAACTGTACTTATTTGGGCCCACCTTCCAAAAGAAGAGAAGGAGGAGGGTCCTATAGTCTGTATTTCTTGTTTATTATCAGTGTGCTAGGTATTACGTCAGTTTCAGTAAATGAAATGTATGACTCTTATACTGTCATAGGGTAATGAGGGTTCTCCTGGAAATCCTGGACCACCTGGACCTCCAGTAAGTCATTTGTTTCATATTTTGAATTATATATTTTGATAATCTACCTAGGGAGGTGGTGGATTCCCAAGTCCCTGAATCAACATTGGATATCTGTCTAAATGTAAAAGATATGCTATAGCTAGAGCAGAAGTTATGGACTTGATCCAGGAGACTTTTGAGGAAATTCTGTGAACTGTTTTATGAAGGAGGAAAGATTAGATGATCATAATGGTCCCTTCTGGCCAACCTTCTATTGACATCAGTACCCAAGGTTTCACCCTATGAATCTAATATAAGTACTTTTCTCTGTAAAGCACCCTTCATAAAATATTTATTTAAAAAAATACAATAAAAGCAAACTTTTAGAATATGACAGGCTTATATAAAGAAGATATACTGAAAACAATATGAGGTTTGAGGGGACAGATTTTTTCTCTGCAAATCTAGAGTCAGAGTGCAGGTCACTGTCTAGGTTGTACATGGCCTCTTGGGTTGTAGTAGTGTTTGACTGCATGGCCATTCCCTGTTCTGTCCCCTTTTCATTTCCCATCCACAAATGTGACAGTTCTTCAGCCTCCTGCTTTCACCAATAAAGTATATGAAAGTTAAAGTAAAATAAAACCTGCCATATTTATTTGCATTTGTTTTTATTGCATGATAAAACTTCACATTTTAATGTCTTCTGAACTCAATAAAATTCTCTTAGATAATGAAGACAATGTAGTTCAAGTGCAAATTGATTTGAGGAAAAGTGCATGCCATTTTTGGTCTTCAGTTTGTCATTCTCGCTTTTCTTATGCATACATTTTATAAATCTCCATATATAAAAAAGATGAACAGACATATTTCCTATTTTCACCTTAAATATGCAGTGAATAGAATTTGAAAAAAATATCCATTTCTTTTCAGAAGTAAGAGTTTTATCCATTTGTATCTTGAATATACTTGAGTTAACTCATGCTTTTTGTGCTTTGGAGGTCAACAGGCTGTAAACATTTAGCATAAACTGGTAGTTCAGCTATTGAATTTTATTGAATACATAATTTTTCTTCTGAATTTATTAGTGTCTTATCTGTTAAATTTGAGCATTAATTCAAAGCTACAGTACGAGCCCCTATATTCTTGAAGTACTTGGAGCCTGACTCTCATGCTTTCCAGTTTTAATTTAAAATGTAACTTTTTAAGGTGATAAAAAATGAAAATGTACAAGACCTTGAATTCTTCTACCCACTTCATTTGGCCAGTCACATAAATGGCTTGGAAATTTTATATAATAAAAAGTTATACAATTACCTTAGAATTCACGAGCTTTCATTTTTATAAGCTGATAAAAGGCCCAATCCTCCATTCGTCATACATCTCAAACTCTTGACTTCACTGGAGTTTTTGCAGGACAGACCTGTCACACTTCAGGGCAGCTGCACCTATATTCCCCCTCTAGGGTCCCACTCTTAGACTTCCAGCTGCCCAGCCATCCCCATTTTTGGGCATAGACTTGTCTCTCTCCCTTCTGACCATGGTGATTTCAGGCTGCACAGCTCCCTGCCTGCACAGAATTCCTTAGGAAAGTCAGTCTGCCTAAGCAAGCCCGCTTTACTTATCTCCTCAGAGATGGTAAGCAGTGTAGTTACCAAAATTAAGTTACCACACAGCTCTTTCTAAGCAACTACATTTATTCTTAAGGTAAAACCCTTACAGAGAAAACATGGTAAAAACAATAAAAGAACCTGCATTTGTGCCAATAAGCATACAAGAGATCACTCCCTGACTTTAACAAGGGCTGTGGCCAATGAATAGTCCTTTGCACCCCACCAAGGCTTTGTTCTGTGGTCACAAGTTCGTACCAGCTGTTAGCTCAGAACAAGCACACAGACTGAGCCATGTCCTTCCAAAGACTGGAGCCCCCCGTGGACAGAAGGTTCTGTCCGTTTGCTGGATCATAAAGAAAGCCCTGAATCAGTTTTAAGTCTTTTCTTTGTTGGTCCCTGGAGAATCCAGTTTGAACCAGTATTTGTGAGCCTCTTTCTCCAGGTGGTGGTAGCTCTTTGCAGATGTTACAACCTGAATGAATTTACCTAACCGCCCCCCCACTGTTCTTAGTTCCTGGAGTTCGTCCTCCATGGAATTGCATGGTCCCTGGCCTACAAAGATAATAAACTGAGTTCAATAAGGTTTGTCCAGAATATTGCAGGTAATTTCTGTATCTGTCACAAAATCCATTAACAGAAATGGTACTTTGGCTTTGTTGTGTAATAACCATGCAAAGGATGAAAGGCAGTTTTGCCATTCATTTCATGGTTCACAGATGTGATATTTTTAAAAATATTTTCTAAATATTTTCATATTTTAAGGGTATGGCTTACAATGAAAGAAATGGAATGAGCAGCTTATATAAGCTACAGGTATTTTTTCTTTATTTAAATGATTTAATTTTTTTTCTGGTTACTACCTTTATGGAACAAATGAAGATTTAAACTGTTTTCGTTCCTCAGGGAGGTGTAAGCGTTGCTAGTTATCCTGGTCCACCGGGCCCTCCTGTAAGTATTTAATATATATCAGCTGTAATATTTAGTTCAAAACATTTACAGAAAGCTTCATTTCGTGCATGCAACTTGTTCATTTGCTGGGTAACCAAAGACTTTGCATCTGAAAAGTAACAATAAACAAGTCAAATAGGACATAATTGATACACATTAATAATAAAATATGTGTGTAACAAACATCCTAGCACATGCTGGGAAAATGCCTGGCTAAAATTTTAATTTAAATATTAAGCATTACAACCCATTTTACTGCATAGCACTTATGAAAATACCAGTACCCTAACTGAAATTAATAGGACTACTCCTGTAAGTGCAGTTTAATATGAATATAGGTTTCAGAATTAGGCACAAAAATAATTTGATCTTGGACTGTATATTTCAGAAATGTAATCATTCTTAAAACATATAGTGAACTTTTTATCTTTAAGAGGCAGTGTTGTTTAGTATTGCCTTATATTTGATACTGAAAATGAGTAATTGGTTAATTCTAATCTAATGCTGTCACTGACTCACTGCATAGCTTTGGGCAAGTCTCTTAATTTCTCTGCCTTGGTTTCCACATCTGTCTACCCAACTTCTCAGGATGGCAAGGAGAATGCGAGAGTCATATGGATTGGATATATCCCTCCCCTCAATTTCCATGAGTTCCATATAGGTGCTGCTGTCATCCTGGCTGAGATCTCTGAAAGAGACCTGTCAGACAGTGGTAACCATTGGGCTATTCTGCCCCTTTACGTTCCTGTGTGTCTAAGGTAGATTCTGTCTTCCCCATCCCTCTTACACATACACCTAGACTATGGAACCAGGAAGCCTGTGCATATAATTGGTGCCTTTGTGATGTTATAGCCATAGGCAGACTCCACCCCTGGGCATAATCATTTTGACAGCTGTGTAAACACTTTGTGGCCACTAATGAGGGACAGGTTTCCACTTTGTGATATTATTTGCACTTTGTGGGCTCAGAATCAAGCCAGGCAAAGTGATTTGCCCTGCTCTGCACTATGGAATAACACACACTAGGATTTGACCCAAAGTTCATAAAATAAAATTGCAGCTGGTTGTGATTCTGAATACACTACACTACCATTTTATTATAATTGTTGTTATATATTTATATTGCAGTAGCATTAAAGACACCATGTTCTTCTCTAATTGTGTTCATTTATTTTCTAATATCTTTCTGATATTTCTTTGCAGGGTCCAAAAGGTGATCCCGGCACAATGGTATGTATATTTTATTGGAATGGGTCATTTCAGTCATATTGGCATGAATGTCTTCATGTGTCAGGATATGGGGATAATGATGAGAAGGAATGGGAGGAACTGGGAACTAAGGCCTTCATAGGTCATCACAAGAGCCTCTCCAAAAGATCAAAATGTGCTCCTAGCCTTGTGAGTGGGACAGCCCAGGTAATCTCGCTTTGCAGGAAGTTAATCTATCAGTATATTTAAGAAAACTTGTCTTATGATCAAGGCTAGAGAAATGAACAGCTCTGGGTAAATAGGTTTCTTTTTACAACTGTTAATATTATGTTCAGTGATTCATTATATAAACTGCCTGTGGATTCTTCTCTGTTTAGTAATCTATAGAGGCACCTAACTATGAAAATATGTATTATTTCAAGAGATTAAATCGCTACTTAAAGCAGGTCCATGAGAAATAAAGATGGAAAATGTTTTAATTTGAGCCCAATGCATAACACGTTGTGATGGGGTCCCCAGGCTGCAGCCAGAGCTGTGGAACTGCTGAGCCCTCCGAACGCACCAACCTGGGCTGCCTCTGACACTGTGATGCTGATGGCAAACTACAAATCTCCGACAAGCACTGCATTTACACAGGCATCCACAGGCATGGACTGCCAAACTGAGTTACATGAATGATTTCTCCGTCACTCATGAACTATCAATAGAGACTCCAGCCAGTTCCCCCAAGCTCCAGCCATACATCCCAGGACTGTATCATCTTACACATCCCAAGGCTCCCCTGGGCAGTGCAGGTTCATTAGTTTGCCACTCCCTCAGTGTGGAGTGGACACACATTAGCCTTTGTAAACTGAGCTGAGATTTCCCAAGCACTTCAACTAAAAACACGCTGTTGTAAGTAAAATATAAAACAGGTTTATTAGCTACGGAAAGATAGATTTTAAGTGATCATAAGTAGGAAGAATAGAGAACCAAGTTGGTTACTTAAGAAATAAAAATAAATTCACAGTCTAAGTTCTACAAATCGAGCAGGATTTGAATCAAGCAGTGTCTTACCCTGACTGATGGTACAAGCAGGCTTGTTTACAATACACAGAGTGGACTCGTTTTCCATTGTGGGACAACCCTTGCCCAGTTCAAAATCTTTGTCTTCCAGAGGTGCTTCCAGTTGAGATGGCAGGGGGGAAAGAAGCCAAGTGATGATATCATGTCCCCTCTTTTATATTTTCTTCCAGCTTGCTGGAAAGATCCTTGCTATGATGCGAGGGTCAGGCAGTCTCCATTGCCTGTGCTCTTTCTCAGAGGTCTGTGGGATGGCCGTTGAGTGAGTGGATTCCCTTTAATGGATGTTGATGAGCCATTAAATCTGTCTGGCTATCCATGGCTCCTCCGCTGTTGTACCTGAAAGGCTGGTTATGAGTGTTCCCTACATTACAAAATATTTCAGTAACACATACAGCAATATTTCATAACCTCACATATAATTATAATACATATAATCCCACAGGATATTATTGTTCAACACATCAAGACTTTTAAAATGATGCCTCGCAAGGCATACTTTGTACAAAATGTATCATAATTATATGACAATGGTGAATATGGGATTCCAGGGTGCTACTTTGAGGGACAGAATGTCAAACACTTAAAGTTGAAATTGCTCATAGGAGGTGATTACATCATACTACCTTATAGCAACTGGAAGACTGTTTTCTTAAGGAACGGTGTAATGAGGGTTTAATGCTCAAAAGTAGTTAGAATATGATCAGGCTGTCTGTAGCTGCCAAGAAGTTGATGATAATTGGAGCCAACGTACCTCTGAATTGTATAGCTTCACATTCAAAATCTGTCATAAGAAAACAGATTCACGTAATGTTTTGCTGTATCTCCTCAAAGATTGCAGTCTGTCCTGTTCACATATTGTAAATTTTTGGAACAAATAGAAAAGCTTTCTAGTACCCAGGTTTCAGTAGATACTGTTTGTACTTTGACACCATGGAATATTTTTTCAGCTTTAATAAGAAATTTTTAGACATAAGGCAATGGATACAATTAAAAACTGGACATTTACTACTCTCAGCAGCTAAATTTACCACAGTATTCATGATTTTCCAAATATAAGAAATGCCACAAACACCATGGTTATGGGGGACTGTGGTATAGCAAGGGCAGAGGGCACTGGGAAAGTTCTAGAAGGGCGCTATGTAAGTGCTAGAATGATCCGGGCTTTATTCCCTATAAACTAGCCTGAGTCACTAGAAGGTAAATTAGTGTCAGCTGACACCAATTAAGGCCCCATCCAGGAGCCTGATAAAAACCCTCTACTCCTGAGAGGCAGGGTGGGAGTTGAAGGAGTAGGTGTATGGTGAGCAGAGGAGTGTGTGAAGATTGTGAAGAAGAACAGAGTAAAGTAGTGTGTGGAGTCGTGGAGAAGAACAGAACGGAGTGCAGTGGTGTGTGGGAGAGAGATGGAGTCCTGAGGAAGGTACTGGGCTCAAGAAGCCAGAAAGACAGAGGGGGGAGAGTAGCCCAGGGGAAAAGCCTGCAGCTGCGAGTAAGGTGCCAGCAGCACAAAGCTGCTACTCAGAGGGCCCCTGGACTGGGACCCGGAGGAGCGGGTGGGCCCGGGTCCGTACCCCCCTCCCTGGGAAGGTGGGGTAACCGGCAACAACCTGGCCCACTACAAGAGGCAAAAGTGCAACCCATTAGGGAGAAGCCGGCCATTTGCCACAGGGACAAAGCAGCACAAACCACATTTATAGGACTGTGTCATTTCAGTAAAGGAGTCAAAATGAGCCTTCTCTTCCTCCACAATCAACATGACAGAATCATGGCAAGCAGAGCAGTTTTGCATGGTGAGCTGTCTAGTCAACCCAGACTGCCTAACTCAGACATGAGATTCTGGCATCAACTTCTGTGGAGGGCTGTCAGCATACTTAACTGGCAAATTTATATACAGCTCAATGAGAAAGAAAATTGAATTATCTGCTCCACCACCTCTGGCTGAGTTGGTCCCATCAGACATGCTGAAGCTCAAGAAGCTCTGAAAAATACTAGACCCACAACTTGTGGAACAGATCCATGGCCATCCTAGCTCATAAAAGCTAGTTATGAACAACTATGCCTACTACTAATAGAAATGAGCATGCCTCCTTCAAGGAAGCACATCTGCCAAACTCCTTGAAAAATGCAGTTCACCCAATTCTCAAGAAGCCAACATCTGACCCTGAAGATCTCTCCAAATACCATCCTGTTTCCAAGTTCCCATTCCTGGGCAAAACAACTGAGAAATTAGTAATCCCGAAGCTCTAACAACATGCGATATTGGCCAATATCCTGAATGCCTCACAACCAGAGTTCAGACTAGGGCACAGAACAGAGGCGGATCTAGTGGCACTAAAAGACAACTTCTTCATGATCATGAACCACAGGTAAGATTTACATTCTGCAGCCTTTGACATAGTGTCCCACAAGGCACTACTAAAATGCCTAGAGAACACACCAAGAGTAGATGGCACAGCACTACAGTGGCTTCAAATATTCCTTTCCAGCAGAACTCAGAAAGTGGTGATGGGTAACTGCTCCTCTCCAAAGACTTTCACCAGTGGGGTCCTGCAGGGATCCATTCTATCTCCTCTGCTCTTCGATATCTCTCAGTAGGAGAGATAGTGAGTCACCATGGCTTAGCTGCCAGCAGTATGTTTATAGCTCTCAGCTACATATCTAGTTCTCAACTGACACACCTACTGCCACTGCTAAAATGTCAGATTGCCTACAGGAAATTAACTCTTAAATGATGATGAGCTGGCTCAAGCAAAACAAAGTGATGCTGATTTGAAAAGGACAGTGCTTTGAAAAGCTGAACAAGATGTTTTCTCCACCTTCCACTGAAGCCAGATAGCCGCGTCTCTCCACTTTGATTCCTTAGTAAGCTTCGATAATTAAGTATAGTCAGTTTCCAAGAATGCCATCTTGCACCTCAAGCTTGCTAGGAAATTTTGTCCCTTCGTCCCAGATGTGGACCTGACCATGGTGATCCATGCATTTGTCACCACCAGGCTGGATTAACATACCTCATTGTATCTAAAGCTGAGTGTGAAGATGATGGACAAGCTGCCTACCTTCTCCATGGCTCAGGCCACTTTGAATACATCTAGGCTTTGCTCAAGTCCCTCTACTGGCTCCCAGTCAGCTTCTGTTGACAGTTCAATGCTTTGGTCCTAATTTTCAAAGCAATTAATGGATGAAGGCCCAGCTACATCAAAGACCCAGTTATGAGAGATGAGCCCATGTGACATCTTCACTTTTCTAGTGCTATGCAGGTTACAAAGCTCAGGATGAAATATGTGGAAGCAACATTCTTTGTTGAGGGGCTTTTGGTAAGGAACAATCTTCCAGAAAAATCAGGAGAATCCAGAGCCTGACCATCTTTAGAAAAAGTTGCAAAGCCTTCCTCTTTGAGAAAGCCTTTCCACTATAAATAACACTTGGAATTTGAGCACCCTTTCTATTACCAATCCTCTAAATCCTCAGAAAACTTCCCTGTCCCAAACAGTTCTGACTCCTTAAAGGGAGACGTTCCAGAGACTCCATGAAATCTTTGTTATTGATTTTACATGTAAAGCACTCAGATACTATGGTGATGGGTGGTAGTATAAAACTCCGAGATAGCTAGATAGACACCTTGTTATGGTAAATGTCCTTTTTTGGCACTCAGTATTACTTGTCTGTAAAACTGAATTATTGTTCAGTAGTTGCTACATTATCTCACTTGTTTTCTGCCTTGTCTTCCAAGGCTTAATGCTGGGGGTCTCATAGGCTTAATGCTGGGGGTGCTCCTGATCTACACATCCCTAGGGAGAACAGGGAGCAAAGTTTTGCTCTGATGCGTTTATTCTTGACAGCTAAAAGGAGAATTCTAGAATAACTTTGCAACCCATCTTATTTTTCAAATTAACAGCATACATTCAAACCTCTCACTTTATTGACTGACAGTGGGTTTAACGCTGACCTTGACGAAGTAGATACACTAGAGGGGATTCTCTTTGATTAAGTTCTTAATCAAAATTGAAACAACTATTCAAAAAATAAACACATATTTGTTCTGGGAGTAGTTCTTATTCTCAGGTCATTAAAACAACACATAGCAAATGCTGTTTACTCAAAGTAAATAGAATATGTAGCTGATTGTTAAATAATCTCAAGTTGAATGCTTTACTTTTATTTACTATATTACTAATTTTATATATCAATCAGAATGCAGAATTTTTAATCTAATCACCACTTTTTAAAAACAAACAGGGAGAACCAGGTCCAATGGGACTACCTGGACTAGAGGGACTCCCAGGAGAAAAGGTAGGACTGCATTAAAGAAAAATTGCCTCTCTTCTTTTCCATCATTAACAAGTAAATTTTAAAAATTAATATTTCTGCTTCTTTTGCATACCTACAGTGTTTATTGGCAGGGAAATATTTCCTTCATTTAAAAGGTTGTTCACTTGTTGATGGTGCCTATCTGCAGCAGAACATTTCATGTAAGATTGCCTCTGCATATGTAGAAACATTGTATTCCTACTTGCATTTTCATTTTCTGCTTAAGTCTAGGTCTAAATAATACAATTCAATCAATGTAAAATTCCAGTTTTCCAGGAATAAAAAATTCTGTTTTGTCAGCCTTCCATTCATTTCCGATCATTCTTTCTATTCCATTAGTATTAGAGCAGCCACTTTGATTTTATTAAATAAACTATTTCCTTAATTAATTCTGATTAGTAGTGCAAGCCACTCCTTAGCAGGAGACACAAACCCTTTGATATGCCCCTAGGTGTGTTCACTAGGCCCGTTGACCAAACATACCATCTTTACATCTAAAAAGATCTCACCTGATAGTGCTAAAGACTAGTACTGTAACTCTCAGACTGACTGCATGCATGTGTTCTACAAAGAAGGGTAATTTAAATGAGACTAAAAATCTAGGTAAGCAAAGTAGACCAAATCCAGAGAGATGCTGAGCACCTGCAACTTCAACTGGGCCCAATCCTGCTCCCAGTAAAGCTTGCCTTGTAGGATTTGGCCTGATATTTTTAAATTGTGGATTGTAACCATTTTTGTTTTGCACTTCTTATGTTATAATGAGTCTGTGTGTAATTCCTCCTGGAGAACCCAAGCATGGTAGGATCCACTTGCTTTTCCCTCCTGCTTTGTGTCACAGTTTAGGACCCATGTACACTGGGTTCTCTGGACTCATAGACTCATAGGTCAGAAGGGACCAATATGATCATCTAGTCTGACCTCCTGCACAAGGCAGGCCACAAAACCCTACCCACTCTGTGGGCTGATAGTGGGTCTCAGTCCTGAACTTGCTAATCACAGAGGCTAAGCTGCATTCTCAGTACATAGTGCATCCACTAGTGGCCAGGTGAATAAATTAATGTGCAACCCTTGCGACTTTTAGGATGTTACAAATTAAAAGCAACTGAGGACCAACCAAGTTTGAAAAGGAATAAACACTTTATTAAGAGACAGGATACAATTAATTAAGAAGGGATAAGGGAAAAGGCAATAGAACAGATAAATGAATAAACGTATTAAACCCCACAACTGTAATCAGACCTTTCCTGAAATAAAAATATTCTTCTAATAAGCAAATACAGTCAAAATCCCACATTGACTATACAAATAAATGGGTGTGATCCCAGAGTCTGCCTGCAGATCCCAAGTGAATGTTGTTGCTGTGTTGGAGCTCTATAGGGCTGACAGAACAGAGGTAAGCTTATGTAGTGAAATAATCAAAGAGTTATAGGCCTGACCTCCACTTACACACAGTGTGGTGCCACCCTTCCCTTTGGTTCCAGGGGAGTTTTCACTTCCCTATGCACCCACAAACCAGGGCTTTCCTTACACTGGGCGCCCATTTCAAACAATCTAGAGGATATATCCCAAGTACTCACTTGTAAAGATACAAGGCAGATCCCTCATTGAGTGGAGTAGGTCCCAGGTGACTTGAACCCTGGCTTTCCCTTGTTTTCCAGAAGAAGGGAGGCCTAATGGGTGTTGCTGGCAAATGATCTTCTCCCTATGAAGTCTTTCCCTCTTGGGTTTGGCTTCCAGCTGGTTATTGTTTGGGTGAAGGGACTGGCTTTGTTTCACAGACAGCTAGTGGAGATGGAACATCCTCTGGGAAACTGAGTGTTTCCCATTGTCCAGGCCTTTATGGCTGACAGGAAGATTGGAGTTCTTTTGTCTGCTCTACAGAGAGCAACCCAAGAGGTCTGTGTCATTCCCTTGCCAGCAGCCAATTCATGGCAGCTGATTCCCATTTCTTGAACACAGTGCCTGTCCCTGAGCAGGACATGTCTGGGTAGCCTTCACCATTTGGAAGCAGTGTAACCTGAAATTTCAGTCAGGCCTCTAGACTGCTAAGCCCCCTTCTGTGCCACAATCCCTGGTGCTGGTTGGGGTCTTATGCACATGCTAAGACAGGCTGTTTCAGTTGCTACTGTCTCTGTTTCAGCACTACTCTATCTGTGTGAACTCCTGGGAGCTGCATGTCTGAAGCCCCCACGATGGCAAGAGACTATATATATTTTATTGATTGTCTGTACCAAATGAAATGTCCAAAAGACTTTTAGAGATGTTCCAGCTAGTTGTTGTTAATCTGTACTGTAGTTTGTTATACTTACATCTTTGATATGAGGGTCTCAAAACTCTTTGCAGACAATTAATTTGTTCTCATGGTACCTTGTAATGTAGTTGTGTTACTTATTACCATCATCAACCCTATTTTTTATACATGTTGAAACTGAGGCACTGTGAATCAGAGAGAAAAAAATCTGTGGTAAAGGCAGAAGTAGAACTCAGAACTCCTAATGCTCTTAAACTCCTTCTCTGTGTAATAGCAAGTCCCTACATATAATTACAATGTTGCTATTAGTGCCAACTATTTTAGGGTGACATGGAAGAAAAAGATGTTGATACAATACTGAATTATACCATGTTAATTTTGGTCACTGCCATGAGTATAAATGAGGGTTATTTGGAGATTTACATGTTCGTCCAATACTTGACCCTGGTTCATTTTTAATTATTTTTAAACTAACTTTCATCTGAATATCCCTTTGTTTGAACATAAGGGCAAATATACACATGGTTACATTATAGACAGAACTAAAACACAAGCGTTTAAGTGACTTATTCAATGCCAAAAAATGAGTCAATGGCAGAATTAAATATAAGAATCCAGGAATTCCAGACTCTTGACACCATGCTGAGTTTACTAAACAATACTGCCTCTCCTATTCTAATGATGTCTTCATTAACTAATACTGTTTGAAAACCGTGTCCACATTTGCTGGAAATATTACAATGCAGTGATATCTTTTCCTTAGGGAGATCAGGGACCAGCTGGTTCAGCAGGAGCACCGGGGTTACCAGTGAGTATGTTCATGAAAGAAACAGCTTACTTATTGGGAAAAGTTGAAAAAATGCCAAAGCATAAAAGATACTTCTAATTATTATTTGTGGAGTGCCAACAGTTTGCTAGAAATTTTATAGACATGTACGAAGACAATATTGGCCTAGAAAAATTCTGATCTTAATAATGTCGAAGAATTGCCTTTTTAATAAATGATAGAAGAGAATGAGATCCAGACCTGAATTCAAGGCTGCTAATGTATGCTCAGTCAAAACAGTGTATGACATTGGTCTGAATCGCCTCAGTTTATTACAAGGCAAATTAAGAAGCCATTTTATTTATTCTTGGAGATGAAAAAGCCCCTGAACGTATTCCTAATATATTGTCTTTAGAAGATGTCTCTGTAAAGTATATGAGTTCACAGGGGCCAGCCAGAAATTTTGTTGTAGGTAAAGATAAATGCAGCTATAAAGGTAACCTGAAATTTTAATTGTTCATTTCTGTTCCTATATAAAATAAATGCAGTTTTTCTTTAGATTACAATTTCAGTTTACTTAAAAAAGAGATTCTCAGTTTTTCAGCAGGCAGTATGATCATAGCAGTCATTTTATGCAAATAAACTAATCGGTATTAGTTTATAATTAGTATATATTATTTAGGTGTCTCTCAAATAGTTCAGAAACTGCTTTTTAATTATGAATGTGTGTCATGAATTAAAAAAGGTAGGCAATATCTCTGCATTCAATTTACATTAACCACTGTTCCAGTAAGAGAAGAACATCAAGGTTAAGTAGTTCATTTGGTCAAGGTCTAAAATAAGTAAAAAGTATATATCCAAATAAAAGAGAAAAAGAAAGAGAATTCATTTGCCTGAATATCAGAGATAGCATGAGAGTTTTAAGGCATATTGCTGATTCTACAGCAAATGTTGGACATTATGAATCAATAGTGCAGTAGCAAATTAGATTACTCATAACTGTTCATTCCCTGTGGATTTCTCAGTGGTTATGTCCCAAGTCATGTTTCAGTGTAAAGTGTTTGTTCTCAATTCTAGCTGGATATGAAATATTTAATGAGTTTGTTTCTCTGATGTAAAGTATTCCATTACTTGTAATTCTATGAAAGTCTGTAAAATAAAGTATTTGCTTTAATATTTTATACTAAACAATTTTCATTAATAAATTTAAAGGCTTATGACAGCATCATTATAGCTTAGTAGTCTGGAAAGAGCATTGGGAGTTTTTCCAGATATCTATCTTAGGGGAGATTGGTCCCGTTTGAAATTCATTTCCTAGAATCTGGGGAAGCCATTTTTTCCAGTTGGGGATATTAAATATCTCTTTATATTTAAGCTGTGTTCTGAGAAAGAGTTGTAGAGAAGATTGTGCTAAAAGCTGCAAAAAAATTCCAGAGCCCCCCACTTGCACAGAGCTAATCCTTCATTCCTTACATATTCCAAGTGTCTACAGCAGTCATGGGGTCAGATCCTCAACTAGTGTAAATCACCATAGCTCCATTGGTTTTGCTTCCAAAAATACAGATAGAATAGAAGAGAGTTATATCCATTGCTGACTTGTGTTTATCAAATATCAGAAGAGAAAACTTTTGTGGTTTTGTTTGTTTGTTTTCTTCTTCTGAGTATATTGGCTGTTCATGTCTTTCTTTTAAACTTCTGAAAAACCTTTTTCAACATGCCCCTTCATTATCTGGTAAAGTGGTGGGGGAGAAAGGAAGAATGTGTGGTAGTAATTGTTTCACCTAAACCAGGATGTCAGGATTCTTTGCTGTAAGTATGGCATTAGTACAGGTCTAACCATGATTCACATGTGTTAGGCCCTGATGAGTGACAAGATAGAATTGAATGTTAGATGAGTTGGAGGGTATGACAATCTAAAGTTAGGCTCCTTAGCTTATGCAGATGATGGCCTACAACTGATAGACACATTTGAATTGATGATACTCTTTACTATGCTGGAAAATTGGTGTAGTCAACTTTGACTTACAATAAAAGCCAAGAAGAGGAAGTAGTTTCACTTTGAAAAAGACAATAGATAAAGTGTTAAAATTCAGCCAGGAAGTTGTAGAACAAGTAGAATCTGATGTGTACGTCAGAAGCTTGATCAATGCCAATGGTTCCATCAAGGATGAGTTTAAAAGAAAATGTGCCTTAGCCACAAGTGCTGCACATAAATTGCAGAAATTATGGACTGAAAAAACATTACATTTGGGACCAAAATGAAAATTTATCAGACTAGAATACTGACAGTATTACTCTATGGCCTGGAAGCAGCTGCCTTAAGTGAAACAGACATCATAAGGCTGGAAGCAGTACAGATGAGAGTTCTTTGAAAGATGGCAGGTGTAAAGTAGAATGATTTAAATTCAAAGTTAGAAGGAGAGTAGGATGTGAAATCACTGTATGTGATTAGCCCACTATTGAAAAGATTATGAGGGTAGGGACACTGCAGAAGATGATCGGATGCAAAGAAAAATAATGCAAACACAACTAACATCAATGAAATGCAGAGGCTGACCACCAACTAGATAGCAGGATATCATGTGCAGGGACTTAATAGAGCAATCAGGCTGGACTTAATAGAGCAATAAGTCATGGACAGGAAGGAATAGTGATGCTGTACTACTCCTGTGTCTGTATAGATGCTCTGGGATGAAAAGATGACGACTTGGAGAGTGATTTTCACTCATTAAACTAAGCAATATTTTCTTTTGGACAAGCAATTGGATAAATATAAAACAAAAATAAACAACTGTTTTAAAGCATTTCTTGCAAAATACTTCTGAAAGATCTCTGAAAGCATTTAGTAAACTGTTAATTACATGAACATTTCAACAAAGTGTACTATTTTCTGTTTTATTTAAAGGAAATTGATATTTTAGGTCTATTAATTTAGATTTTAAATGTTACTCTTTGGTCTCTCTCCACAGGGAAAGACTGGATCTCCAGGACCACCGGGAATGCCAGGGGAACCAGTGAGTGCATGTTTAAATTCTGATTTACTATGTTGCCTCTCCTGTATATTAAAATGAAAGATTGTATATATTTATGTGTGTTTTTCTCATGTAAGGGTGAAAGAGGCCCTGTAGGAGACATCGGCTTTCCTGGACCAGAAGGGCAATCTGGAATACCAGTAAGTAATTAACCACATACCTAGTGTCTCGGATAAGCATACACTAATGGTGACTAGCTCTTCACAGCCCTTTCGCCACTCACGCTGCCATGGCGACACTCCACTTTCAGTACACTAGCTCACTGAGAGCCAGCACAAGTATGTCTTCTTGAGGTTGGAATCACACCCCCAGGTTGAAGTGTAGACATACCCTTCATGTGTTCCATTCAGTCTTGTCAGAGATCACAAAATACACAAGAACATTAGTGCTGTAGGACCAGGTATTGGTCATGCAAGTCTAAATTCATGCTGAATGAGGACTGGGACTGGGATTGTCATGGGTAGTTATGTTGTTAAAGGTACCATGAGGTCCCTTTGAATCCTGATGACAAAAAGACTCCTCTACAGTTTTTTCAGAATAGGGATGTTAATCCAAGAATTCAGTACAGTCCATAATAGGTGGCTTGCCCAAATTCCTAACTTCAGGTTAGTAAAGAAGTATTTGATTCATAACTGGCATAACTTCTCTATAGGCTGCCAGGGCAATATGATAGCTGAAGCATTCTGCTTTCCAGGGGTAGTTGTGAATGGTTGAGATACTGTTGCAGTTCACTATATGGTTAAAGGGCAGATTTTCAAAAAAACCAGCACCTCCCATTTAATCACCTAAATGAAGAGGTCAAATTTTTACAAGGTGTCTACTAGTACTTGCCATTATACTGAATGGGAACTGGTGTGTGTTAAGTACCGTTAATAATCTGACCCTAAAGACTCAAATTAATTGAATTATTAATAATAATGTTTATTTCTATTCTGGTAGAATATTTCTATTCTATTCTATTCTACCCAAGGGTCTCAGGCAGGACCAGGAACCCGTTCTGCTAGCTCTGTCCTCTGGATGCTATAAAGAAGTGTTACTATCCACAATAATTAACCACCTTTGAGCAGCAATGACTCCCACCTACTATCCTGCAATTTAAATATTGCAATTAGAAGTTTGTTACTTTTCAGCAGAATTTATAGGGTTCAAAGAGATGCTCAATGAGCCTGCATTTCTCATACTGACATTGATTCTACAGCATCTGGGGCCCTCTATACTGTATGGAGAGGACCGACTGGATTTATCCCAATGCACTTCAAATATTTCTAGGTTATTTAGAACAGTATGCACTTAGGTTGGTTTATAGCTTTACCCTCAACTTCGCATTCTATCCATTCCCTGAAATGTTGCAGCAATTTAAGGCCAATAGCTACAATAAGAGAAATCTGTGCCATGTTTTAGTGAATATGTGGCATTCGGAACATGTTCATTCAGTTTCATATCCATAGAACCTTCTCTGACTTGCAGAATTCCATATTCAGTTGCCTTTCAGAATTGCATGGTCATGGAATAACCAGCTGGCCAAGATGTTATTTTGCCTACATCCTCCTCCACTCCAGTCTAGCATGCTGCAGCCATGCAATTAAACCTCAAAGTTTTTTTGTCTCACGTTTTCCAGCTCTTTATACTTGTCTTTACCATCACCAAAGCTTTGACAACAAAAACTGATTTATTTATCTTTCAAAATATTTATTAATGTCATCACAGATTACAAGGCCTGTTTCTTAATTTTTAGCATATTTATGTACCTGCAGTTATAGTAAATTGTTAAAACATAGTTTTCTTTTTATAGGGAATAAATGGAAAAGATGGATTACCAGGTCCACAGGTAGGAAAATGTAATTTGGAATGTTAATATATTTCATTTTTCACAGATAATTTAACTGTTAGTCCTAGAAAATTACTTTCAGCTGTGTTAATAGATTAATGTTTAAAAAGTCATTAAGCAAGGTATTTACACTTTCAAAAAAATTTTCAGGGTCTGATGGGAAGAGCTGGTGACAGAGGTCCCAAAGGAGAACGTGTAAGTCTTGGTGTAATAATCCTTTCTACTATATACCATTATTTGACTTTGCTCTTTGAAGAACAACCAGATGTCTGGTCTCAGATATTTTTAAATCTTAAAGATAAAAACAACTAGTGTTGGCTTTTAGGTCTTGAGAAGCACAGGGCCAGAGACCTCCCTGAGTTGTGGAAAGAGAATTGTTAAGGAGAAATTCAGCATTTGTGAAAAGAAAAGGTTTGTAGCATTTTTTCCTAGCAAAGAGGCCTTTACAATGTAAATAAATCACGAGAGTGGAAAGGAACAAGCGGCTAAGCTCCACTTGAGCAGTCGGATCAATGATTCCCCCCCCCCAATCCTCAGGACCTCAGCACACATACGTGTTTTATATAAAATGATTCTGTTAAATTTAGTGGGGGAGTCAAGAAATAATCTCACTTAGGCAGCCCTGTCCATAGCGGTGTGATTGTAGTGCCCAGGAATCCGTTATATTTGAGGGAGACGACAAAAAATTATTTTTCAGGCTCACCTAAAAATGCTAGTGCTGGCTGTGCCTCCATCAGGAGTTTTCCACTGCTGAGATATCAGTTCCCCACTGGTAGAGCCTCACCATTCCAATATAAAACACTACAGTTTAGTTGGAGAATCGGAAAATCCAGTTCCTATGAAGAGGAACTCAAGGTTATAGTTTGGAGAAAGAGTGAAGTTCTTACCACTTTTACAATAATTGCCACCTCATTACAATACATTACATGAAGTTTTTACCTCATTACAATAATTGTCACCTTATTCTTAAAGGTGGGAACAGAAAATTACAAAACATTTTGTAATGGATGTTTTGCAATTTTCTGTTCCCACCTTTAAAAATAAAGGACCCAAATGAAACTTATGAGTCAACTTCTTATTGAACATTCCACTATATACAGGGTTATATTGCTATTAGGGATGTAAAAATTTGGTTAATGAGCAATCCGTATAAACGCTGTGAGCTCCTTCCACTGTGACATTTAGTTGGGCGGAAAAGAAACTGGGCAAACTGGGGGTTTGGCTTTTGGAGGGGAGACCAAAAAGTGTGCAAGTCAGCTGGTTAAGTGTTCGCTGATTTACTGCAATGACCTGCTACTTCTGTAAGCTTAAGTAATGACACACATTGCCATCCAGCTTTATAAATAGTTTTTATTGTTTAAAAGTTAAAAGTAAAATTGTTAAAGATGCATAAAAAAGTTCTTGCATTACATTTCAGCTTTATAAATAGTTTTAATTTTTTAAAAGTTAAAATAAAATGGTTGAGAATAGTTAAAAATGCATAAAAAGTCTGAGTTGATGTGTTGTTGAATGGGGAAGTTAAAGAGCTAATGAGTTGATGATTTATGATAATTTATGATTATGTGTTAATGACTGAGTTGCTCAGTTAATGAATGAGTAACTGTGGCTGGGTCTATACTGACAGCGGCAAATTTGCCACCGTCAGTTCGATGTCCCTGGATCGACTGAGCGGTCTGTGTAGACCCACTCAGTCGATCCAGAAATCGACGCAAGAAAATCAGCCCAGTAGGTGGCGTGGCACAGTGTGGACGGCGCGCGGAAGAGACGCAGAGAAGTTGATGGGAGATACACAAGTGATTTACGTCACTTGTGTATCTCCCATCGACTGCCACCGAATCCGGAAGGTAAGTGTAGACCAAGCCTCAGTTACTAAGACCAGTGGCTCCTCCCCACAGCACACAATCTCTGAGCTGCTACAGTTTGGCACTCGAGCCCTTGGGATGAGCCAGCCCCGCACACACACACACCTCGCAACACAAGCAGCTGCTAGGAGTTTGGGGGCTTAAGTTCTCAGGGGTGAGCCAGCCCAGCAGTCCCACTCCCACCCCGGCACACACTCACTGGGCAGCTTGCAGCCAGCTCAGTGCCACACTCACCCTGCATCACGAGCAGCCATCACAGCTGGGGACTGAAGCTCTCAGGTAGGAGCCATTCCCTCCTCGGTTAAACGTTTGATGTATTTCCTAAATGGTGAGGCTGCAGCTCATCATTTTAAAGTTTATCCTGTTACATTCCTAATTGCTGCGCCACGACCTTTATGGTGTTCTTCAGTTTTACTGACTGTTCCTGCAACTAGTGTCCTCTGAGATAAAGGAAAAGGCCAGCCATTCAAATACTGGACACTGAAACATACAGTGGGTTCAGTTACAACTTTTCTGACTCTTTTAAAGTGTCAACCAATTCTAGCAATACCCAAATATACTTGGCTGGATTCTGAGCAGCATGGCTGCACTGGGTTAGAGGAGACCACAAAAAGCAGCTTCTTTTCACCATTCTGCAGAATACCAGCTCCCTACACTCTACTAGTAAGGAGTAAGATGCTAAAAAGGGATAGGAGGGACAGGGTCATGGCCCTCACTCCTTTCTGCACCAGAGTTGGACTCTGACACCAGGGGGAGAAATCAGTTCCATCCTAGTGGATGGACGAGATTGTATACCTTTGCCCTCAATGGAGCCCCAGGAGCAATTACTCCTGCCTCTGCCACTCTTCTTGGAGCACAGCCTACCACTGTGTGGAATAATCACACTTGAAATGTTTATTCACTTTTTAGCAATGATAATGGTTTCAGTGGTACTTGATGTTTTAAGTCAAGGAATAAGTATAAGGAATCTCTTTCAGTCTAGTAAAAGGACTGTGAATCACCCACTGTATGTTTGTGTTTAAAGAAAGGGGATGAAATTGTCCTCCTCTCTTAGAATCACCTTTTCAAATTCTGCAGTTCTTCTGCAAACACTAGTCCCATTGATGTCAACTGGAGATTTGCATGGGGAACCATTACAATAGAAGTCTGCATTGCAGATAAAAGACCCATAATGCCAAATGAAGATGAGAAATTTACTTAAAGGAAATATTAAAAGCTTGCTCCTGTGAGAGAGATTACAGTGATTACAGAAAGTAGAACAAGCCAGTATGTTCTTGGAACAGTGATTATATTGCCTCCCTTGATTTCTCTCATTCGTAGCCCCAATGTACCGTCTTTAAGTTGAGGGTAGCTGTAATGATTATAAAATAAGAAAAGCATCAATCCTTGAAGGGCAAAATGTAAAGGAGCAAAATTTTTATAGTGTTGAAGATTTCATATCTAAATCTTGGTAGAGTCCAGTTGGAGAAGGAATGGGACCAAGGTGGGTGCATGTAGGCTGAGAATAACCATACATGTATACCTTAGGTAACTAGACACTGCAATGCTTTGGAATTTTGTAAATGCCATAGACAAACATATAACTTAAGATGGCATTGGATGCCATTTGGGGCGCATCTATCACACATTCAAATCCTAATTGCTAAGTCACTTCATTTGGCTCTGTCATTTGATTTGCCTCATGTGTCCAAACCAGAGCCAGATTGGCTTCCTCTGAAATAAAAACGAATTTTTTTTGTTTTAAAAAAAAAGCTATTTCAGGACTTCAGTTATATTTAGATTTTATGGTATTGGTAGA
Source organism: Mesoclemmys tuberculata (assembly GCA_007922155.1). Classification (NCBI taxonomy): domain Eukaryota; kingdom Metazoa; phylum Chordata; order Testudines; family Chelidae; genus Mesoclemmys; species Mesoclemmys tuberculata. The sequence continues at coordinate 79,595,256 of ML675604.1, read as the reverse complement.
ACTTCAAAATCACTTTTCTTTATTGAGTTAGAATATGCCCAATATAGTGTTTTAGAAATGAGTTACAATACTATTAAAATATTGTAGACTCCCAGAAGAGCCTGTATACAATCAATTGTGCCCTGCAATAGCACGTTTGTCAAAGAGAAATCAGCATTTTTAAAATTTTTGGTGAAACCCCTATCCACACCTAAACTAATAAATTCTAAACCAGTAAAATAGTAATTATATATATATATTTATGTTACTGAAACTCCTAAATCAGGATTCTTGTAAATCTAATCTATTTCAGGTTGTTATTTTATTCACAGTCTAGTCTGAATTCAGGTTCAGGACTATTTAGAAAAGCTGGACATGCACAGGTCCATGGGTCCTGATCTGATGGTCTGGGTCCAATGCATCCGAGGGTGCTGAGGGAGTTGGCTGATGTAATTGCAGAGCCATTGCCCATTATCTTTGAAAACTCACGGAGATTGGGGACGGTCCCACATGATTGAAAAAGGCAAATATATAATGCCCATCTTCAAAAAAACAGGGAAGGAGGAGGATCCAGGAAACTACAGACCAGTCAACCTCACTTCAGTCCCTGGAAAAATCATGGAGCAGGTTCCCAAGGAATCCATTCTGAGTCACTTAGAAGAGAGAAAGGTTATCAAGAACAGTCAGCATGCCTTCACCAAGGGCAGTCATGCCTGACCATCCTGAATGCCTTTTATGATGAGATGACTGACTCTGTGGATCTGGGGAAAAGTGGTGGATGTGATACATCTTGACCTTAGCAAAGCTTTTGATATGGTTTCCCACAGTATTCTTGCCAGCAAGTTGAAGTATGGGTTGGATGAATGGACTATAAGGTGGATAGAAAGTTGGCTAGATCATCAGGCTCAACAGGTAACAAGCGGAGTACCCCAGGGGTTGAACCTGGGGCCAGTTTTGTTCATCATCTTCATTAATGATCTGGAGGATGAAGTATATTGCACTCTCAGCAAATTTGCAGATGACACTAAACTGGGGGGAGTGGTAGATATGCTGGAGGGTAGGGGTAGGATACAGAGTGACCTAGACAAATTGGAGTATTGGGCCAAAAGAAATCTGATGAGTTTTATCAAGGACAAGTGCAGAGTCCTGCACTTAGGATGGAAGAATCCCATGCACTGCTACAAACTGGGGACTGAATGGCTAGGCAGCAGTTCGGCAGACCTAGGGTTTACCATGGACAATATGCTGGATATGACTCAACAGAGTGCCCTTATTGCCAAGAAGGCTAATGGTGTATTGGGTTGCATTAGTAGCGGTATTGCCAGCAGATCGAGGGAAGTATTATTCCCCTCTTTTTGGCACTGGTGAGGCCACATTTGGAGTATTGTATCCAGTTTTGGGCCCCCCATTACAGAAAAGATGTGGACAAGTTGAAGAGGGTCCAGCAGAGGGCAACGAAAATGATTAGGGGGCTGGAGCACAAGACTTTTGAGGAGAGGTTGAGGGAACTAGGCTTGTTTAGCCTGTAGGAGAGAAGAATGAGGGGGGATCTGATAGCAGCCTTTAACTACCTGAAAGGGGGTTCCAGGCAGGATGGAGCTAGGCTGTTCTCAGTGGTGGCAGATGACAGAACAAGGAGGAATGGTCTCAAGTTGCAATTGGGGGAGGTCTAGGTTAGAGATCAGGTAAAACTTTTTCAATAGGAGGACGGTGAAGGAGTGAGTTACCTAGGGAGGTGGTGGAATCTACATCCTTAGGGGTTTTCAAGGCCAACCTTGACAAAGCCCAGGCTGGTTTAATTTAATTGGATTGGTTCTATTTGAGCAGGGGTTTAGACTACATGACCTCCTGAGGTCCCTTCCAACCCTAATATTCTGTTATTATATGAATTCATAATGTAGTGCAAGGCAGAATTGGGTCTATTGCAGTTTTTTCTAGATCAGTGTTCAATCTAAAAAAGATAAATCATACTGATGGTTATTCTTCAGGATTTTCTCTTTGGTCTCATTTTAGAATGCTTCCCTGGCATTCAGTTTTCAAAGGAAACCTATTACATGAGTCCTGATTCTTCAGTCCTTACTCAAGCAGAACTCCCATTAGAGTCAGGAAGGAGCCCATTTTCTCAAAATTATAAGAGCTCTCTATCTGGGGATGACATCAGGATCTTTCCCCTACTGTGAATTTTTCAAGATGCTCCAGTCCTTTCATGAATTCTTTAGGAAGTCTGCAAGAGAAAAGGCTTCTCCTATAAATCTTAGAAGCTTTCTTCATCCACACTCTTCAAAGCAGGCATCATCCCTTTCCTAGTCCTTCCCCCCTTTACAAGTTCAACTGTGACTGACAGGGATTCCACAAGAACCTCCATTGCATTTATTAGTTACCATTTTTATTACTGTAGCATCTAGGCAACTAGTCATGGACCAGGACTCCCTGGTGTTCATGCTGTTGAATCCCCACACCTTACAAAGGTGAATTAGTCTAAATAGCCATGCATGTGCAGCAAAGCCTTCTTCAGATATATTATATTTTTTTCACCCAAAAATATAATAGGCATGCCCAGTAGACTTTTTCCATGAGAACCTAAATGGCTTCAGGTTAGTGCTTCAGAAATACTGGCAGAGTAGCTCTTTAAAAAATCATAATGTTAATGTATTCCCTGAATACGTAGCTATAAGAGAATGTTATAGGGTCACTGTGACTGTCCTTAATGTGCACTATTGTTAGCAGTTTGGGATATGTTACATTGATATACTGGGTGGTAAGGTTACAGGGTTTGGGGATTTTTTGCAGTTATATAGCCTTTCTACAGTTCACTGTGTCTACACACTTTTCACTGACAATTTAAATCCCAGTCAGAAATTCATTACAATTTCAATCAATTCAGTAAAATGCCACAAGGGTCTTTATAGTGAAGCTCTAATTATAGTGATTTAAAAACCGTAACTCACTGGAAATCAGAGATTTGGAGGCCAAATGACTCATAGGAAGAGGTCTCTAACTTTCTAGTGTTTATCCTTTCCTTTCTGTGTCCTTTTTCTCATGCAGTCTTTAAGTAGGTATGTTTACTCCTACAATACAGTTACAGTTTTACAGTTCAAACAGTGAATAATGCCTCAGATCTCTGTACAGTTTACCAATACTTCACTGCATTGCAGCCTATTAATCCAACTAATACAGTTATTTACTTAGCTCTGATTAATGTACATTCAGGATTTCATCTGATAAAGTTTTAATAAATTCTTTGTACTAGACACTTCCAATGGCATAACTTAACATTAATTTAGCTGAAGCATCAAGGAGAGTCAGTGACCCTTAAGGACCATCAGTTGTTCATTAACTGTTCAAATGCATGATATGCTGCATTCTATTCCACAGCTTAAGTTCAGCAGACTAATAACAAATATATTAAGTCATTTTTAAAGATTTAATTCCTTACAAACAAAACAAATCAAGTAACATCTCAACCACGAACACACAAGCCCTGATTAAAGCCATTGCTGGCTGAAACATTGACCTTTGATTTGTTTTGTTTGCAAAGATGTAAATAATTTAAAATGACTTCTTATATTTGCTATTATGTTGATGAACTGAAATTATGGAACTAACAAAGCCCAGAAAGACACATGCACGTAGTTTCTTACAGTTTTACCATCAAGGTCAAATAACAAACCTGTTCAAATATCCATTGTATTTTTTTTCTCTAATTTGTGTCTGGTATATTGAGTCTATATATTCCTTATTACCATATCATGAAAATGGCCCATAAATACCCCCATTGATTTTATTATCACCTGACTCAGTAGAAATTATGTTGCTATGATGTATTTCTTTCCTTTCCCTTTTTGTGTGCACTGTGTGTGACCAAAATATGGCCTTTGGGACAAAAGCAGCCCACAGAGTACTACAATGCATCAGATTGCTGCACTCTGTTTAGTAGGGAGGTGTCCCATTGAGAACACCAGTCAAAGTGCCAGTTCCGCTCCCAGTTGGGCACAGTTTGTAGATACCTGCTGTACTGACTGCTAATTCTTTTTCAGCCCCCCTTTAACATTTAGTTGAACTACTAACAGTTAGCTATTTTGTTTCTCTTTATAGCACAATATCTGTTAGCCTGTTTACATCTGTATTGTATCTCTTCTACCCTGTTCCATGTGCTACACCCTCTACAACCTGCTGCTCTTAGGGTCTGCTGTAAGTCTTCGCCAGAGAGGGGAACGTTAAGCTTTCTATGGTTCTAGGCCTTTAAGAGTTAGGCCACTAACTGTTGGGTCTCTTCCAGTCCCTGATCCTCTGTGACATTGGGCAAGTCAGTTAGTCTCTGTGGGCCTTAGATCCACATCATCAAAAGTGGAGAATAGTCCCTCTACCTCAAGGGGTGTTGTGAGGATTAATTAAAGATTGTGGGGCAGTCAGATATTATGGCAATGGGGACCATATAAGTGTGATTGGTTGACAGAGATGAAGAAAGAAAACTGTTAGGCTGTTGATTAGGCATAACAATGCAAGAGCTTTAATTGTTTTCATCTGTTTTACAGAGAGTCCATGTTTTGAAACCCACTAATGCCAGCTGTAATCCTTCTAAATATCTTTTATTTCATTCTTATATACGAACATTTTCTTTTTCATTGAGTGTAAACATTAGAAGAGGTGAAAAGAGAATATTGTCTTCTTTGCTCTTCAAAGAAAGGGTCAGCTTCTGCATTATTTTTCAAACATTCCCTCTTGAAATAGACATTCAGTGTCATTCAGAAGAGAAGAAGTTTCTTCTTGGCGTTCTTGATTGAGTTTTTACAGGCTATAACCTTTATAGCTTGTGAAAACTCAATCATGTGTGATACAGCAACCCCCCTTGGTCTTGCTGAATGGCAACAGTCTCCTTTTGTTGTGAGGCCTAAGGTAACTCTGCCCCAACCTGGACCAGTCTTCTGTTTTTTCCCCTCGGCCCCTGTCTCACAGAGCATTTGGTGCAGGCCTTATTTCAGGCCTGTAGAGTGTCTTTCAACCCCTCGGAGGGGGAGGGAGGGCCGGAGCAGATAATCCCAGGGCCCAGGGAGGTACCTTTCTGCAGCTCCTTCACTGGGCTGTAGAGGTGGTGGTAAAGCCCTGGAAGATTAGAGGCACATCAGTCCTTCCTGCAGGCTTGGGCAGGGGTTTTTCCATCTCTGCTTCTCTGGCTGCGGAGAAGCACTATCTCCTAGTCTGGGGGAGTCTCTCCTCCTGCCACCACAAACTTTCTGGCAGCTTCTTTCTCCCCCCACCCTTTAGTGGGAGGCAGGGTTTAAGTAGACCTGGAGTAACCCTTAATTGGGTCCAAGTGTGTCTAATTGACCTGCAGGAACCAGTCTTTTGCCTGCAGGGAAAAGGGCCTTTAGCAGTCTAGGGCTCACATACTGGCCCTGGTATACACTTTTGCAGCCATCTGGCCTTACTTTACCACAAATGGTTGTGATTAATATATAACAATCTTCTCTATGCCTTTTTTTTTTTTTTTTTTTGAATAGGGAGATCAAGGTATTCCAGGGGACAAAGGTCCACAAGGCGAAAGAGGAAAACCTGGCCCTCCAGGAGAAAGGGGGATTATAGGACCTGTTGGACCACCAGGAGACAGAGGCTACCCAGGATCACCAGGTCATCAGGGTTCCCCAGGTCCTCCAGGTCTGCCGGTAAGAAAATAAAGAGCCCTAGTTGGTTGCTGGTGGAACAAAGAGAAATAAACACTGTGTGCTGGGGGTGTAGAAATGAGTCCTTACATATCCAGTACAACAGTATCACAAATACTGAAGTTACTTTGAGCTGTGTAAATGCCGAGTTATCAAAGGAAAAAAAAAAGCAGTGCAAGCAAACAGGACATCATTTTTAGACTTCCTTTTTTTGGGGAGGTAGTGAATTTTACCTGAACTGTGGTAGCATCTGCTAGACTGAAAATAGCTGAAGCTCAATTAATTCATTTTTGCTTTTGAGCATTTTTGCTGGTTACTCAATATGATTAGTTTTATAAGTGAAGCTGCATAAATGGAATACCTAAAATATAAACTAAACTATGTAAAGTAGAAACACATCCCAAAAATCCCAGAAATTAGTACCTAAAAATGACACTACACACTACATTTGTCCATTTACACACCATCTGTTTTTTCCACACACACCTTTGTGCTTTGAATATATATTAACTTGGAAGCCTTCATTCAGATAATGGATATTTCACTCTGCTCTTCTTTGAGTAGTCATCTTTCTGAATTGACAATATTATTTTGTTAATGTTATTTATTTTTTGTGTTAAAGTAGCTAGTCCGCAATCAAAATTAGGGCTTCGTTGTGCCAAGAACTACACAAACACAGAACAAGAGACAATACCCCCGCCTTAAGAGTTCACTATTGAAATAGACAAGCACTATACAAACCATGAGAGGGATAAAACACCACTATTGAAGATCTTTAGAAAGTCCTTCACAGATGTGATAGTGACAAATTTATTCTAAAAAATATATAACAAAAAACATGCTTATTTTAGTGATCTCATCTGAAAACATTGCTGCTTATATTGCATAAAATCAGTAATTGTTCATAACATCATTGTGTATCTACAGTAAACAGCCTCTGCAGCTAGTTAAACACCTTGACTTTTCTTTAGTGTTTAATCTACAGTGAAAGCTTTATGTGCTTTGCTTTGTATTTTCAATGCAACTACATTATCCCTTGATTAAATTAATCTATTCAGCATCATCAGACATGTTGCTTTCAGCATATTCTCTTTCCTCATTTGTAAATTACTGATGTGTATCCCTTTGTTTCTCCATCAGGCTGACACAGTTTCATTTGAAGAAATGAAAAAATACATCAAACAAGAGGTTCTTAGAGTTTTTGACGGTAAGGAGATGAAATGTCCAATTAAATGTAAATCTTATGTTCTGTTCTAGATGTTTGCTTCTATATAATCTGTCTGTATCTTTTCTAACCAATTGTGCAAGAACTTCTATTGTGCTTGATTAACTAACTTGTTACATATAGGTGTAATAAAGTGAAAGTTTATCTAATACAATCATATTCAAACAAATAACTGTTAGTGTACATTCAAAAACCTGTTAACTGGAACATTTGCTCATGTAATACAACTTAAAATTAAAAAACAAAATTTGTGTAAAATGGTAATAGTAATAGCAAAAGTTTTTAAAAAAAAAGAGTAGAAATTAAAATTTGAAAACTAATAAATAATAGTTGGAATGTAAAGGGCCTGATCCTGCAGATGTAAAATTCCCATTGTCTTCTTGCATTAACTGGACAGCTTTTAGGATTGTGCAGTTTTATTTCCAACTAATTCTGAACATCCCTATTAATTGCGTTTTGATTTAAAAGAAAACAGTTCATATACATTGGTAAGGAAGCCATAGCATCGCTTAAATTACATTAACTGCCTTTAGCTTTAAATCAAAAGCAGCTTCAAAAACAAGCTCATGTTTTAAAATTAAATTTAATTGTTTTCCCCTGTGTCTTGAATGGTAAAGGTATGGCTATTAAATTAAGATTGTTAATAATCAGGAGGGGCTTTTAAATGAAGATATATGGTATTTACATTTTTTATTCTTATTCTGTCATGCTCTGATAGGTAAACTGTGTTTTGTCTTTCCAGATTCTTACATCCTTCTGTTTTCTCAATTTCTCATTGCTTGTACTTTTTTCCTGATTTTTCTTAAAAAATTCAGTTGTGTTAGGGTTATATAATGACCTTTACATCTCATTGGAGGATTTTCAGTTATGTGCTTTGTCTGGTTCATCAAGTTCATTAAGTTTCCAAACTGTGGGCCACGTCCTTAAGGTGGGCTGCAGTACAGCCCGGGTGGTCTGCCATGGTGGAGTTGGGGGAGAGCATGGGAAGGTGTTGCCTCCAAAACCATATGCGTTGGCAGATTGGTGGCCAGCAATGGCTCTTGTCCAGGGCTGAAGGAGCCCAGTGCCCCCGGTGGGAGGCAGAGGGTGAAGCGGAGCAGCCAGGCAGAGGGTGAGTAGAAGGGTATGGCCCTGGAATGCTGGAGGAGGCTGGAGGGTTAACAAACTTTCCCACTCCAAACCGCTGCACCCCGCAATTCGTAGCTGTCAGCCCCCCAGAATATCAGCCTCACAATCTCCCTTGGGGATTGGGACTGTCAGGGTGACAGCCAGGCCCAGCCTGAACATCTGCCCTTGCCCGGCATTGGCAGCTCCTGAGCCTTTCCCTCATTCCTGGGCACGGTGGGTGACTGGGCCAGGGTGACAAATCAAGGCACTGATCTGCGCAAAATAAAAATATATAATCACCCCAAAGATTAACCTGAAATGCAAGCAGAGGCCTAACTGCAGCTGGGTTGAGGTTCACTTTTTAAAATAAATTCTATTTTTCATGTTTATACACATTTGCTCTTCTGGTTTCTAGTCAGGACTGGAAGCAAAATACCAAAATAGCATGAATGGCTTGAGCATTTCTTACCTAGCCCAAAGCAGACAGAGAGGAACTCCAGCAATTAGGTGCTTACCTCTGTTTTAGGCAGTACTGGCATAGCTCTGAGAGCAATAAGTATGGCCAAAGCTGCATTTAGATTTTTCCATGTGAGCATTCAGGCTATGGAACAGACAGGGACATGCCCAGCTTCCTCTTTTCCTACCTAAGACAGCATTGCCCATCCCAGAGTGGTCAACATCTCTCTTTCTTTCTAAAGGTTTTGGTGGGAGGCATATAGGTTGTTAAGGAGGCACAGAAAGTGTATTCTCGCAGAATATATCCATCCATGTTTGGCATACTGAAGGGTTTGAGTAAGTTGGGTAAGCGTGTAAAATCCTGGGTGGTTAGCTGGATCCAAACTTCAAATCTTTTATTCATTTAGATGCCTCAGTATGGATTTAAATGTCTAACTAAAACACCAAAATTTGAATATTTTGGTCATTTTTTTTAAACACAGCTTTTCTATTTACAGTTTGCTTTTCTATAAAGACAGTAAAAGCAGGATAAAGAGAAAAGCTTTCTTTAATGTAACATATTAAATGTTTACATTCCTTAGTTATAATTATTTTTTAATATGTATTCCCTTTGGAATGTATTTTGTATTAATTTTCAACTCATATAATCTTACTATTAATGACATTTCTCATATTAATATTGTATAATTGTTTTATTAGCAAAGAATGAAGGTGAATACACATTAAGTTCAACAAGTGGAACTTTATTAAACCTTGAGGAGTGCTCTGTCCATGTGGCTGAATTGCTTTCAGCCCAACTCCTCATGTTCCCTGTTTTCCTGATGCTGTCTCAATAAAAGGTCCTCCAGTTGCACTGGTTATGATACTGTAATGTCAGTTAAACAATTGTAAGGTCTCAGATAAACATTGAGGCAGGATTCTCCAGTGCTCTGACCTGAAATTCCCCTGAGCAAACACCTTGTGTACAGAGAATCTCCACTAGTGCAAAAGGTGGAGGCAGATTAGTCACCTCCTACATTAGCTTCCCCACCCCCTCCACTGGCATAAGTAAAAGGAAGGTAGGGGTGAGGTGATGCTAACTCCATAGTGTCTGATCCCACACTGGCATGAACTCAGTTACAAAATTTATATCAGCAGCAGAATTAAAGTAAGTCCCCTGCTGCTCTACTCTTCACTGGGTCCAGGCAGATGGGGTCCAGGAGCCAGCTCTCTGTGGCCTCCACTGTCCACTGCATCCCAGATGCAGCCCAGACGTAGTGGAAAATTGGGGCCTGAAGGCCTGCATCAGCCCAGTAATCTCCAGTATAGTATATGGCTAGAAGAATTCAGCCCATAAGTATAACAATAAATTAATAAAACATCCCCAAATTCATTAGTGTAACATAAGCAATTCTTTTTCATGGTTTTAGTAATAAAACCAGAGTCCAGTATTTTTATTTGAAATGTCAACAAATCCTTTCTACATTATTATTCTAGTATTATGTGATTCCTCCTGTGTTAATTTTACTATCTTTAGAGATATTTGGGATTATGTTATCAGTATATAATCCAATAATTCCACCTGCTAATTATCCAAGAGAATTGGGAGACAAAAACCACAGAATCCTTTAATTTGGGACAAGAGCCTTTATAAATTGCTTAGGAGGTAGCCAAGGAGTCTCGTAGCAGCATAATGTATGATGACACAAGGTTTCTGAATTGGAGGCCCAAACTCAATCCTCCTCTCCTGAGCTATGAGGTTCCTCTGTTTGTGAGAAAGGGAGCACTTCTTGTCACTCTGCTGTGACACAGGATATGTCTACGCCAGGTGTGACTGTAGTGTGGATGTAGCATGGATAGGTATAACTATCCTAGTTTAATTTAGTCAGCACATGCAACAATAATAGTGTAGATGTGGCAACCCAGACTAGCAATCAGAATATAAACCCCTGGGGGACCCAGAGAAGGACCCAGGTTCCTTGTCCGTGCTGCCATATCTATGCTGCTATTGTTAATCACATTGGCTAGATTAAAGACAGGACAGATATGCCTTCCTGTGCTAAAATCACACCGTCAGTTATAGGAGAGGTTCTCAAACTGGGAGGGGAGGTGCAGAATGTATTCTGGGGGAGCATGAGAAGTTTTAGGGGAAAAAAGCCTGTGGCTGGGGCTTGGGCTGTTAGCCTTACCACATAGGGCTGACAGCGGGGGCTCCATGGCTCAGGCTGTGTTTGAATGGCTCTTTTTGAACCACAGCCTTACTGTTTTTAATATATAGTGAGTGTTGCACATTAATTCTTTTTATTGGCATATGTACTTGTATGGCAAGAGGTGGGGTGTAAACTACTACAAATGCAAAGAAGGGGGGTGCAATCAAATAAGTTTGAAAATCACGGCCTATAGTACAGAAGTACCCACAATGTAGTTCCTTAAATGGTGGAATTTTTATTAAAGCTTAGGGAAAAAACAAGTTGCCTTGAAAAGCAAGGAAGAAATGCTATTAGTTTCAGAGCTAATCTGTTTATGTATGAACTGCCCATAGAGTGGACAAGCATCTGATAATTTGAACACTTTTCCCAGATGACAATAGAATTGTCTTATTGAATTACTCATGCAGCCTATGAATGGGTTGATGTTCCAAAGTCATCTAGAGTTTTCCAAATTTGTCACAGCTCTGACAGCTAATAGATAGGTAGTGGTGGAGTTGAGTTTTGCAGCCAGGGAAGACAATGGGTCATTAGTGGTGCCACCTTCAATTATATCTACTGGCTTTATAATTTCACATGTTGTCACATCCATGTATGCCCCAGCACCATAACCCTAACCCCAGTGAAGGAAGGCTCCGGAGGGTGGTGGGGCCTGAAGAGTAAATCTGCCTCACACTCACCCATTGGTGGCAGCCCTGTCCAATGGGGCGGGGCCCATTCCCACATTCCAGTTGTTCTGACCTAACAATGGGGTTGCAGTGCCATCAAGGTTTGGCTGCCTGCATTGTGACAGACGGATTGCCAGGCCAAATTTGAGTGAGCAGCATTACAATATTTTACAAAGGAATACAGCACTATCCATGGCATTACAACATGTTGCAAAGGAATGCAGCACTACCCATGTGCCATATCGCAATGCCGGGGACTGAGCCCGGCCCTGTGGGATGGGAGCTGCCACTGCCAGGTGAGTGCAGGACAGTGTCACTTTCCAGTCTTGTGTGAAGATTCATGTCATATGCCTCCTTTATTAATTGCATAATATGTTTGAAAAGGCACCAGACATTCACATAAAGGCCGACATGGAGCGTGGTCATCCCCCATTAGCTGTGTCACTATACGTAGTAGGTCAGCCTTGATAAATGGACAGTGTAGACAATAATTCACTTCCATCATAAATATTTGTGTTTTTTACCTTCCTAGAAAGCACAATTAAGAGCTGTTCGATTAAAAAAAGATACCCTTAAAACAGAGGGGAGACATTACCAACAGGAAACATGCAAGTGTGTTTGCAATTTGTATGTATGTGATGAATAGCTTCTACAAATATTTTTCAAACTATGATTGTCATTAACATTGACTATTTGGTAAAACCATATAAACTATTTACTTTCCATTGGAATAACTACCCTCCCCTCTTGTGTTGGAATTTCCTGATGTCTTTCCTCATCATATTCCTCGACCAACCACTGTCTTTTATGACTTCTCTGTTGTGTTCTGTGTTTATTTTAGATGGTAAGCTGCAGCCTTGTTCTTTTTTCTCTTTGTAGAGAAACATGCACATAAGGCAGTCTCTAAAATACACAAAACAGCAATAAAACTGTCCCACTTTTGCACAGTTCTTCGAGTGCTTGCTTATGTTGATTCCATTCTAGGTGTGTGTGCACTTCCATGCACAGTTACTGGAGCTTTTTTCTCCTTAGCAGTACCCATAGATCCGGCTCCGGTGCCCCCTGGAGCCCCGCGCACATGCCGTGTGTATGAAGCACTGCTGGCCCTATGCCCCTTCAGTTCTTTTCATTCTGCCACTGATGGTTGATGGAACCTGGCTTCACTTGCGATAACATGTACTTAAGTTCCTTGTTCTATTTTAGTTAATAATTAGGTTAATTAAGTAGTTCTTTGTTAAGTTCTGTTGTTGGTAATTACTTAGAGTTAAGTGATAGTCCCATTAGGGATGTTGATTCGGGAGTGGGGCATGCCTCACTCTCCGGGCTTCAAATCCTGCATAGTTTGCGGCAAGCCCTTCCCGCTCAGCGACCCCCACAAGAGCTGACTGAAGTGCTTGGGGGAGTCACGAAAGGACAAGTGTAAGATCCACAGGGGCTTCAGCCCAAGGACTCAGAAAGAAAGGGAGATCCTCCTGAAAGCTCTTCTCATAGAGGCAGTGTTAAGACGGGCCTTGGAGCCACCGTGGTCGACCTCGGTGCTGAACACATCGTCGGTGCAGAGCGCTCCGCCGGCACCAGAAGCGTTGCAGCACTGGCCTTCTTCTCTGCAAAAGAGGCAGAAGAAACAGTGCCTGGACAAGGATCACTCCCCTGCACCAAAGAGGAGCAGAGATGCAGGGTCGAACAAGGGCACCGCATCGTTCCAGCCACCTGTGCTGGGGCATTGGGATCAGGGCTTGCCTTTTAGGGCTCCGATCCTTACCAGGGAGCCCCCACTGACACCAGGGAGCGGAAAGGGATCCCTCCAGTTCACAGTGCTGTCGATGCCAAAGGCGCTTCAGGCAGTGAGGGATTTGATAGTTCTCCCCATGCCATCAACTATTAAACCTGCTCCAGTGCTGGGGAGAGACAAGGCACCAGTTTCAAAGGGGAAGCCCATGATTGGACCCCCTTACTGGCTGCACCTGTCACCTAAATTCTAGAGGGAGTGGCCTTGGGACAGATCAATGAGTAGAAGGTCCGCACTGTTGAGACGCAGATCCCTAGGGTCCCGTTCCCTGTCACCAGCACCGGGTCAGTTGCCAGTGGTTGAGCGGCTTCACATGCATCGTTCTCTGGCAAGAGAACATGGCAGTCCCAGATTGCCGGCACAGAGGAGTTCGCGGCACTGAACCTGCTTTCGGATGCTGAGGTCCAGGGTGCTTCTCAACCTCTTGGCGGGAGTCCCCTCAGTGCCATACTGCACATTCCCATTGCCAGTCCTCAAGGTTGTGTTCCCCGATGCCCCACTCCAGCCGCCATACTGCTCACCGTAATAAGTCCAGGGGGTTGAGGCAGCAGTCACCATCCTCCAGACACCGGCATAAATCGCCATGGGATGGTAGGAGAGAGACGGAAGGAGCCCAGCCGTGGTCCTCAGCTGGTGACTCTTATTCCTCGGAGGAGGACAAATCTGCTGCCCATCTCAGCCACCACGTGTCCCAAGAACCTGGGATCAGGGACCAGGACCCTCACCTTCAGGTTGGCCCAGGGGCAATGGCCTGCTCAATGGCCATATTAGAACCCGTGAAGGTTCCCCGTGGTGACTGGCCCTCATTCCTCCTGGTCGTTGGAAAAGAGATCAGCAGCCCCAGCAACACTGGAAAGGGTCTGGATGTTGGGACCAGACGTGGGATTCAGACTCACTGGGACCTCAGCTTTAGTGGCCCCACAGGAAGGAAAGCAACAGCACACTGTCCCGGTGCAGTCATCCTCTTCATCCCTGGACAAGTTGACTGCTGCAGGGCCATCTGTCCTGCTCAAAGACTTTAGAGCCCACCAGGAACTCCATAAAATGGTGGCCTCTAATCTGGAGCTAGAGACAGAGGACCTCAAAGAGACCTCAGATAACCTCTTTCATGTCCTGACAGCCGTGGCGCTGACCCAGGTCACCTTGCCAGTTCAGAAGGGGTTCTCAAGCTGGTTAAGGGCCTATGACAAACCCTGTCATCACTGCCACCAACCTTCAAAAGGGCAGAGAAGAAATAGTATGTCCCTGCAAGAGGGTTCAAGTATCTCTTCACGCACCCATCACCAGCTTCTTAGTAGTAGCAGCAGCCACAAATGAGCGGGACAGGCAGGGTCAGTCCAGCTCCACGCCAAAGAATAAAGAGTATGAGAAGCTAGACTTATTCAGCAGAAAGGTTTATTCCACGGCTAGCCTACAATTTAGAATTGCTAACCTACAAGCGCTGTTAGGGAGATATAATTACAATCTCTGGGACTCCCTTAAATACTTTGGTGAGGCATTACCTCAGGAGCAAGCAATGGATCTTACAGTGCTCCTGAAGGAAGGTAGGACAGTGGCCAAGGCGGCCCTGCTGGCAACCTCAGACACAGCTGATTCAGCGGCAAGAACCATGGCTTTGCGGGTGGCCATGAGGCAGTGCTCATGGCTCTGGTCTGTCCCAAGAAGAGCAGCAATTCATCCACGACCTGCCTTTCAATGGGAGTGCACTTTTTGGGTCCCTACAGAAGCCAAGCTGCACAGTCTAAAGGAGTCTAGGGCCGCCCTCCATTCGCAGGGTCTCTACATGCTTCAGGCCTCAAGATGGCAGTTCTGTCCTCAGCAGGAGCAGCATCAGCCCAGATATCAGGCCCCACATTTTGGTGCCTATAGGAGCAAGGATAGAGACAGGAGTTTCAGGAGGCACCAACCAACCTCCTTGTCAGACCAGCAGCAGGGCCCCACCCAGCGCTCTGGCGGACAGCGCCAGATCTTTTGATGGTGCATCTGAGGAGGGCAGACTAGCTTCCAGTCCATATTTTTCCTCCCTGCAGAATCACCTTGTCCCCTTCCTTGCTCTTATTACATTGGACCACTGGATCCTTGGCATTGTCTAAAGGGACTATACCCTGCAGTTTTCTTCCCCTCTCTTTAACCCCTTCTTCCCTGTCCCTCTTCAGGGACCCCTCTCATGAGCAATTTCTCAGGCAAGAGGTGGAGAGCCTCCTCAAATTGAGGGCAGTGGAGGAAGTTTCACCAGACAGGAGAGGAAAGGGGTTTTGCTTCCAGAACTTCCTCATTCCCAAAGCAAAGGGGAATATGAATCAGATCCATATTAGACTTGCAAGGGTTGAACAAGTTCCTCAAAAGGCTCAAGTTCTGCATGGTAGGATGCCGTCAACCTAGCATATTAGCTCCAACCACAGTACACAAGGGACCTGCTCAGAAGGAGAACGGGGACTGCACATAAACATGAAGGAGCTCAGGGCGATGCGGTTGGCATGCGGGGTGTTCATACCCTTCTGAAGGGCAAGGTGGTCCAACTTTTGACAGACAACTTGGCCACAATGTATTACATCAACAAGCAGGGCATGGCCCATTCCCAGCTCTGTGCCTGGAGGCAGTATGCCTGTTGGACTTTGCCATGCAACGGTATGCATCTGGTGTCTTCCCTCCTTCCCGGTATAAAGAACACCACAGCGGACTGCCTCAGCAGGTTCTTCTTACCCCACCACAAATGGTCGCTCCACATGATTACCACCCCCTCAGCCCCACCCCTTCCCCCGCCCCGCTAGAGTTATCTTGCTGACAGAATCTCCTCTGCCAGGACCGGGGACGGTTGCTGCATCCAGACCTGGAATCTCTGCACTTGATGGTATGGAGGCTCCATGGTTGAACTCAGAGAAACAAGCCTGTTCATCTCAGGTGCAGCAGGTTCTAATGGGTAGCAGGAAAATTTCCACTAGAACATCATACCCAGTCAAGTGGACACGGTTCACATGCTGGGTGGCGTCCCAGGGGAGTCTCAGCCCAGCAGGCCTCGATCCAAATGATTTTAGACTACCTGCTACACCTTAAACTGCAGGGCTTAACAAGTCATTCAAAATATAATACGTGACAAAGTATGGTACTTGAAGATGGTGCTAGGAATGAGCTAAATGAATATTTCTGCACATTTTAATGGACTTTGATGACTGCTCAAAGCATTTATTTAAAAGATTTTTTTTAAGAACAGTTAAATAAATGAACTAAAAATTGGTTTCTTTCAGATTGCAGCCAATACTAGCCATACATAAAGGAGAAAATTATGTACTATGAATACATTGAAACGTTTTAATAGCAGTCATCATGAGGATACCTAATTGTTTTGGCCATTGTAATAGATGGCCACTTAAAATAATATGATGCAAAACACACTTGATAGCTTTTAGTTATACACTTCCACTGAACTTTCACTTACAGCATATTCTTCCATGACTTTTATAATAGAGATAAAAATGGGCAAATAAATGGACATTGCTATAACTGCAGTTTAAAAGATGAATTATTTGAAATATTTTTCTCATTTGAAAAATGTCTGTAGACTTTCCATTCCAACTGCCTTAGCAGGTTGATTGCAATTCAGTTTACACCAGTCTGTGAGTGACCAAAAATGTGTGCATTAGATGGCTGCCTATGACTCTGGGAGTTAATATGGATGAGACAGACAATCTCACAGGCAGATTTTGCAGGTTCTATGTACAGATGTCTGTGGTTAGCAGGTGGCAGTAAATACCAGTTGTACTGTATTTTTTTAAAAAGAAAGTTGGTTCTCATAACATAGGTTTGCAGTTAAACTACATAACACTTGAACGTATAAATATCTTGACTACCATGTGCAAAACAATAAATGATTTAACAAGTGGATGAGAATGTTTATTAAAAACTGTCTTGTAATTATTCTTTGAAATAAAACTATTGTAAAAAAGGAGAAACCTAATAACTAATAAACTTTGTAATAACTATTGAAAGTATTTTAAACCAAAATTGTTTACATAGTGTCAAGTGTATTAATAAATGTATGAGTATAGCTATATAAAACAATAAGTTTATTTAATTATTAGCTAAAATTGTTTTAAATTATTATAACTGTTAGCTAGTTTAAAATTTAACTGTAATAATATATATCATATGTATGAGTAACAATGGAGAAATGTATTTAAACTTCACTTTTTGCACAGTTGTCTCATTCCAAAATACCTATTTAATTGTCCTTTTTCTATAAATAAGGTACCCTAAAGAGTTATAATGTTCACTTCTTTAGAAAAGCTATGCATGCTACTACCCCTATTAACTGCTTTTCTGCAAGCTCTTTGTACAGTGTCATATTAACTTGAATCCTTGGTGTTGAAATATACATTGATACTCTTTTAGTCTGTGTAGTCGAGCTCAGGCTTGGAGGGAGGCAACTCTGTGTCACTGCATCAGGCAACAAATAGTTGATTAACAGTCTATGGCTCTGGCCCTCTGGCAGGCATAGTGGGAAGCAGTCCCTATCCCAAGCCTCTGGGCACAGGCAGGAACAACCACAGTCAGGGGCCCTGAGGGAGGCCGCTCTGCCTGACTACACTCTTTAGCGTGTTTATTTATGTCTCCTCTTTCTTTAGGAATTATTAAACACTTTCTAAAAGAGGCTGACATATTGGCTCAATATCAACAGGAAATAATTAATGTGTTATTTATGAGTGTTCAACCTTCATTGTGAATTCCTAAAATATTTGCAAATTGTGAACATTTCATGAATTTTAGTCCAGTTTATGCAGCCATTAATTCTTACTTGTAATATAGCCATTTGCTGTTCTCTAGACTGGATTCCAAATTAGACACTCTCAACCTTTGTCTACATCTAACAGTTAATAAGGTAGCTGCAAGTGGACTATATTGTCCCTTAGCCTCCAACCCCCAGGAGTTGGGACTGGATGACGGGATGGATCACGCAAATTGCCCAGTTCTGTTCATTTTCTCTGAAGCACCTGGCATTGGCCATTGTTGGAAGACAGGATACTGGGCTAGATGGACCATTAGTCTGACCTAATATGACCATTCTTATGTATTTTTAATATTTTAAATTGCAAATCTCTGCAGCAGACGTTGTAAGTAGGAAATTGTCCGACTACTGTAAGCAGTTTCTTTGCCACTATAACAACTACCCCAAAAGCTAACTCCTGAATATACCACTTCCAATTCCTGTATCTCAGAGGCAGTGAGCCAGCAAGACTTAGTGGAGCCCCCATCTCAATGGTTTCTCTTCATTACTGAAGGCAGCATTTCCTCACTCTCCACATACTGGGAAATGGCTTGTTTGCACCTCTCTCACAAGTCAAGGGCCTGACAGCTTTACTTGGTTCTGTTTTTAACTGATCACTTTAAGAGTGGACACCTACAGACACTTCATCAGCTCAGCATTACTGAAAGTTAGTATAATGCTAAGCTAACCAGAGAGGAAAATTCACCCCAGTGCAGATGACAGCCAGTACAAGGGCTGTGCAGACTTTCAGTCCAACTTAAGTCCTATTTTTTGCAATTTAAGTGGAGTTATAGATCTTGTGAGGATTCTTTGCACAGGATTGAATTTCATTCAGATTAAATACTGTGTATTCTGTAGTCATGTATCTGTACACTTCTGTCTCCAGGAGATGGAAATCACTTGAAATGCTGGGAACTGTAAATAGTAGAAAACAATATACAGAGGAATATTAGTATTAGTGCTTATTTAATAGGTGCTGTATTCTGGGATTTATAAGCATTCCTCCTATTAAAGTCACTGGGGTTGAAAGTTTTCATTGCTTACAGGGGGGTTCAACACGTTGCTAGATTAAGGCATTAGCTTTTTACAGAATTAGCTAAAATCACTTCTGGTTACTAGTTCTGGATTAATCTGGACTCTGAGGCCTGGGTTTTAGTGTTTTTCCTATGTTGTACTCTCAAATCTCTTATACATTTTCTTTTCTATATCCTTTATTAATGAAGAGAGAATGGCTCAGTTTCTATCCCAACTGAAGCTTCCAGCTGCAATGTTAGCTTCCCACGGTCATGGGAAACCAGGTCCACCAGGAAAGGATGGATTACCAGGGCCACCAGGGGAACCTGGACCTCAAGGTAGGGTTTCCAATAAAATGTTCATATGTATTGTACTTTTAAGTCTTCATATACTTGCTAACGATAGTTAAATTAGAACTACATGCCTAGCTTCCTAATGATTAACTTTTAAATCATACTACTATGTTTCCAGAGTAGAGCTATATTAACCCATAGTAAATGTGTGGTATTTACTTATTAAAAACTCCTAATCAATGCATTTTATTCTAATAAATGATAGTTTAGACACTGACAGATAGCTTATCTAAATCTGCTATGATTTGGTCCAAAACACATTCATGTGGATGAAAAACTATACTGACGCTCAGTTGTAGCTCTTCACATGTCTGATACACATTTCTAGCATCTGAGTTATCTCCTTAGAAGCAAAGATTTGAGCTCGAAGTCTGAGTTTTTGCAGCTCTGATCCAGAGACAACACTGATGAGAAAAGACTGAAGGCAAAGAAAATCAAAACCAAAACAGGGCTATGAAAACTGAAATACCATAGAGGGAATTTCTCTTATAGTGAAGTACGTTATTTTCACAAAACAGCTTCAGAGTAATTTGATTTTCACTATATCCAAAACTTTGAATTGCACTGAAACAATTTGGGACTTCAATTCTACTGTACTGTCCTTCACCATAGATGTAGTTTTCAAAATCTGAGCTCATTATAATTGGGTTCTTCTGTATTTCAGCATAGACCACACAAGCATGGGAAATGAATAGGAAAAGGATGGCAGAAGAATTTATAAAATATATTAAAATGATTTTGGGATAGTATATAATTTACAGTATATGTATAGGTAGTTCTTTATTATTATCTTTTGTTAGTTTGGTCTGCTCTGGAGTCAGAGCAAGTCAGACTGGAATGAAGAACATGAAAGCAAATCTGAAGATGTGTGGAGTGGAGACCTAAAAGAAGAGTAAAGACTATTAACACTTATGAGAGCAGACCCTTGACTGAAGCTTGAAAAATGCGATGAGCTCAGAATAAGAAGAACAAACAAGAATAAAGGATCAAGAAAAGCAACAAAAGGGATTAGAGTTTTACACCAGTGACTTGTTGATTATCTAAATACTCACATCACTGTAAACGGTCAGCTTTAATGCTATTGTCAGATTGTTCAATGAGATTGTACATGGTGGATACTCTCCAATGTGTCTGGGAAATAGCAAACCATAATATGAATTACTTCCTGTTAGTGAGTTTCAAGAAGATGGCAGCTGTGCTTATAGAAAAATAAAGCTTGTTTTTTGTGCTTTATTCTTAAGTAAAAGTAGTGTCTCATTGACACAGGATTCCCAGATACTTTACCCTTAATTTCAGTACACAGTTTCAATATATAAAATAACAAGACTTGAGCTAAATAAGAGGCATTCCCACCTCTGATGCATAAGAAATAGGCATGTTGATATAAAATTACACTTTAAAGGAAAGGAAAACCAAAGATTTGACCTACCTGCCCATATACCAGTAATGAGAAACCAAAGAGCACATACAAGCACTAGATGCCTTTCCCTCTTGTGCCTGTTCATTTCATTCTTTGGTGCAGACAATAAAATAATATTTAAAATACTGAGCAGACTGAGACCCATTCTTGCAAATTTCAGTTTACTGTCAGCAGTAAAAAATCTAGTAGACCAGGCTCACCAGGGAAGCATGTAAAATAGATGTGTCTCAGCAGGGTAGCATGTTATATGCATGTGTATCCAGGTTAGCAGGGTATGTTCATGTGCATACGTGGTATACCAGAGAGATAATGTACAGTGGATTGGTTATCTGAAACAGTAGTGCTGGCATTGTTTTTGAGAGAAGTAAAGGTATCCGATTGCTAGTGAATAAGTGCTTCAGTGCTCAGATTTTTTTAAAAGCATTCATACTTAAGGAATCACTAGAACGTTGAGAACTGATTCAGAAAATTTTAATGAAGCTCAGAATTATTTCTCGGAAGTCTTAACAATGTTCCTACAATGCAAGGAAAAACTGATACTAACCTCCTTGGTTGGTGCATCAGACAAAATGTATCTAATGTGCTGCCAATGTATCAGATACAAATAATCACGATACTACATTATGATTGTAGTGAAATGGTATATCATCAAAAGTTGCAGCACAGATGTTAGAATACTGGGCTAGTAGTGAAGTTATTAGGCTATATATAATAGTGAGTGAGTTTTTATACATTTCTTTTTAATTTTTGAAAGTAAATATACAGTACTAATATTGTAACATGATGCTGTAAGGCAGTGTTACCAGTAAATGTAAAACCCCGACTTAATGAGGGTCGCTGGTACCTTGCGGACTTCACTATACTATACACAGAGTCTTAAAGGAAACGAATGTCATTCAAAAATATATGCAGTTGATTTACAAGTTAGTTACAGCGGTAGCATTCATGTGAGGCTATATTCTGACAGCATTATAGTAATTTGTGTTAATCAGCTCCATTGATTTAAGTGAGTTTGCAGGTGTAACTGAGAGCAAGAAGGGAAGTGCAGAGCTCTTTCTGTATGAAGCAGTTTGTTTTTTCACACCACATTACGCTAGAGCATAAGCAGAATAAACATGATCCTAGCATTGATAGGGCCCCTCTCTGCAGCCACAGATTTGGCTGAACTGGCAAAGAACTAATGTAGGATATGCATCAGAGATCAAACGGGATAAATTTGTTCTTACAGTTGCTTATGATGTCTTGCAGCTCTTGGTGTATTTAAGAGTTCTGTAATATCTAGATTAGTTACACAGTAAAGTGCACTAGATATTTTGGAATTGTTGTTCTTTACCTTGTCATGTATACTAAAGAGCTTCATATTTTTCTAGACACTGACATGTAACTCTCATCAGTGTCAGGGGATGGGAGAAGAGATTCAGGATTACATACAAAAAATCCTGTTGAAGCTTTTCTGAATTAAATAACTCAATGACTTTTCTCCTGTAAAATGCTCGGACGTGTAATTCTGCCATCTCCGAGTATATTCTGTCAGATTACAGTGGTGGTGTGGCTGACAGACTATTAATGATGATGATATTGGCAGTTAGAACTATAATGGAACTGTATATAAAATTCCAGTCCGTCAGTCAATGAAAAGAAAGCTGCACTCTTCTATTTTAATATATACATTTCCTGCACGCTACTCAGTGTTTACCAAAACTATCCACATAGGATACTGGTGTACCTACTTCTTCTGGGTCGTTATTCTTTTAAAATTACAACAAAATGAAACCTCCAGAGCACAATTAAAAGGCTTTGACAAACCTGTTGACTTTGTGAGCCTTTTTAATTAAATTAAAGTCTGTTATTAGAGTTGTAACTCTGCCAACAAAAAATGCACAGCATCATATCTGTGCCTGCGTTTTGTGTAATAAATCTAAAACCTTGCTTAGGTGGATATCAGTATTCTATGGCTTATATGAGTTTGTTATGAATTTGCTCAGATAAATTGTTGTAGTATCCTCCAGAACTGTAATCATGGGACCTACTTCTGAGTTAAATATACCTCATAAAATCAACTATTTTACTGCAAGAGTTAAATATTGGATTGTTTCAGAAAGGTGCTCTAATACATGTTTTTCTTATTGTTTACTGGTATCATTGAAATTTACTATGCCAATATGTACAAAATATTCATTTGTATATGTACTCAAACACAGTTATCCATTGTTTACACTATTTTCACTCATACAATGTGCCCAGGTGGACTGCTGTATATATTATTGGTTTTGAGGGGGTTTTTTATTATTGACTTGAAATTCAATAATGTTTTCAGAATTTATCAATCTTCCTCAGTCCCTTTCTGACCATGTTATTATGTATACATGATACGTTATAGAGATTGTAAACATGTTTTTTTTAAATGTGATTTCTTTGTGCCCCATACATATAGAAATACAAAACATAAATGATTAATGGCAGCACTGTTTTGTTAAAGTATAATTAGCTGGGTTTGTTCTGATAAACAATATGGTAACTATTAATTGTAAAATTAAAGCACATAGAAGTATAATAAATTGGAAATGTAATCAGCTTCCTGATTACGTGGTCAGCCTTCACAAGCAGTAGCAACTACAATTAATGGCACAAAATTTTCATAGCCAACTAACTTACATAGTCATAAATATTGTTAATCATGGCAAGTTAAAAACGAATTCAAAATCCCATTAGTGAATATAAACTTCTTCATCTTTCCTATTAGAGGTTTCACAGTTGAGTGTGGATCTCTTAGACCGTTCTGTTTAATAGAGCCCAGCTACTAGAATGCACGGCTGATGTAAGGAGTGTTTTTTTTGTTTTGTTTTTTTTCTTCTCTGAATTATTTAATTGCTTGTTTTCTGTTTAGATACCTGCCTGTTTTTACATGATTGTCCTGTCATGCATGTCACATTGCATCCATGTTCTACTGTTTTGGACTTTATGCACTCCAATTATCATTTCAGTGTTAACTTGAGGGGGAATGTTGGCATGGTGAGTGAGGAGAATAAAGTACCAATTGCTGCTTTGCTCTAAGACCAAGGATGAATGCAGTTGATAATAGGCTTTCTGTTGAAATTTAAGATGATCTTGTGTTTAATAGAAAAATTATATGAATCTGTGTACCCTTCTATGGTATAGTTTAATTTTGTATAGTTTCATTATGCCCATAATAGTTATATGTCCTCCCATTTTCTGCTTGAATTGTCACATGAAGTGGTGTTGTTATGCAATACTGCTAAAAGGCTACTTCAGCCATCCGTCTGCCAGTCCCGTTGTTGTTTGGATAACAATTGACTCAGTGCTGATTGGTTACTCCGCAACTCTTCTCTTCTAATTTTCCTTTCATCAGCGGACAGCTGCTCTGAAAAGGGAACTTCCTGCTCACCATATTAAAACACTGAACATACATTGGTACCTAACCACAGCAGATTTAATCTTGTCTGTTGTAATTCTAAATTTAACCGAGGGAGTATTAATCCTCAATGTATGTCACCTCCCTTCCTATGCACACAGACACTTTTACTCCTTTGTTGAGGGGGAGGAGTGGGCCTCCCAATAATCCTTTATAAATGTCAGGTCTTATGATAAGTATCAAATTCATTATTTCTCTTAAACTATATTTATTTTCATCAGTCATTTTGCTTTCAGGTAAAAGTCACAGGCCTGTTTTTGGCTGAGGGAAATTGTAAGGAATATTTTTATTACGGTGACGATGGTACTACTATTCAAAGGATATCCAGAGTTTTCCCAGCTGATGGAACCATCTTGACAACTTGCCAAGAAACAAGAGGGCTGAACCTAATTTGTGTGCAGCTGACGGCTGCATTTGTTTGCATACAATTGAACAAATGTAGCCACCCATCTTCAGTGCAGAGTAGTGGCCTGTGGAGAGTGCAAATGCAAATGTGCCATGCATGGTTATTGAGCATGTGAACTGTAATTAGTCACGTAGTTCACACTAGTTCATTGCATTCTGGAACCTATAATCGTCAAAAACTCCATCATCACTGTATTAAAAGAAAAGGCAGCTATGGATGTACACTATAACTAAAGGGCTTCATTACCCTCCCCATTTACATAGTGGGATAGCTGTGCATAGCTCTTTACAAACCCACAGGAAGATGAAGGCCCCACCTAAGAAGCTTACAATCTAAAATACAAACATAATACAAATGATAAAGTTTAAATTCGGTAGCATGAGGGAGATGTTGAGCTGTCAGTGGTCAGAAAGTTTGACTATTTGGTATATTAGCTACCCTCTGGCATTCTAGTCTGTTTAATACAATGAGCACATTATAGTGAATG
Organism: Mesoclemmys tuberculata; assembly: GCA_007922155.1. Lineage (NCBI taxonomy): Eukaryota > Metazoa > Chordata > Testudines > Chelidae > Mesoclemmys > Mesoclemmys tuberculata. The sequence continues at coordinate 79,570,311 of ML675604.1, read as the reverse complement.
AAGTCAATTAAATGGACTGTCAAGTTCCATATTCTTTCTTTAGATACCTTGCAGTTTTTTCACTTTTTCTACCACATCTAATTTTTTGTTTGGTTCTATATATCATTTCAACCTGTGGTTAATATTGAAGCAGGATACACATTCAGTGTTTTGATCTTGAGTCTTTACCAGAGTAGCAGAAAATCTTTGGAAAAGGCTGAAGTCAAATTGATCATTGCTACTCTTTTGTCTCAGGATCCATCAGTTACTGATAGAAATCTTCCCATTTGTGATAGAAGGAAAGTAAATAGTACAAAGATTGGATTACCAACCTCAGAAAAAATGGATATCAGTTTTCACGTGTTTGTTTTAGTCGTTTTATGTCAATAAGATGGATAGAAAAACAATTCTTATAATTACAGGACACTCTTATTTTTTTTATCTTTTTATACTTTCTAGGTTACAGAGGACAGAAGGGGGAAAGAGGTGAGCCTGGAATTGGACTCCCAGGTAATCCTGGTCCACCTGGCCCTTCAGGTAAATGTCTCTAACTTTATCGTTCTTAAATACACACTCCTTGAACCTGATTCTGATTTCACACCAGTTTTATACCAGAGTAATGTCATTGATTTTCATATGGTAACTCCTGATTTTCTTTGGTTTGAGGTCAGAATCAAACTCCATGCCTCTTGCTGTTTAGTTGGGGCTAAGGAACAAGCTTTTGATGATACAAAGAGGCTCACCATATGCACAGTGGTGATGTCTATGCTAATTGCTATTTTTATTTTATCAGCCACTGGTATGCCAGGCCTGCCAGGCACTCCAGGATCACCAGGTCCACTGGGGCCTCCAGGGCCGAGCGGAAGGTGCAACCCAGCAGATTGTTACTATCATGTATCTCAGGCTCGACAGCGTGCCAGTGGGAAATAAACACCCCTCCAGAGACACTTTGGTTCATGTTTATACCTTATTTCCCTTTATGAATCCATTTAACCTGCATAATATTTAGCACATTTTGTCCATATATATACCATACAATATATAGACACTTTATAGAGCGCTTAGATTGAGCCTTTTACTAAATTAATTGCAGTGTCAGAGTTTTGAAATGATTTCGTGAGTTCATTCCATGTGTTATATTTTTACTGTTTCTCTGGTTTAGAGGAGGCAATAGAAGTTCTTATGAGCTTTTCTCTTCAAACAAAATTTATTTTCTTAAACTTGATGATCTTAAGATGGTACAGATATTGCAGTCTTGTTAATACTGTTTTATTCACCTTGTTACGGAGTGAATTACAGTTCTAGAGTTTTTAAATTCACATGTTCACACTGAAATTTATTTTCTTACGTAGAGTGCTGGGGAACTCTGTTCATACTAAATGTTACCAATCACTTCAGAAAGTCATGCCATGGGTTTCCACACCCAGCTGAACTACGCTTACAAAGCACATCCAGGATATTCAAGCTTGCTTGAATTGCTTCTTTGGAGCCAAAGGTGGGGGATGAAGATCTTATAATATCCTCTCTACCCTTTTGCAACTTATTGCTGGATTCATACTATCTGGAAATTGATCATATCTGGCCAGTGAAGACATTTCCTATCAGTGAATGATAATCAAATTCAAAATTGGCTCATTCACTTACCTTCAGGTGCATAAATCCAAGATGGGTAGTTGTTAGGGTTTGGCTTTATTTTTAGCTGGGAACTAGATTAGTGATGGCACATCCTTCAATTAATAGCTACAATCATATAACACATGGTCTCCATCTAATCTGGTAGGCAAGCATCATGCCTGCTTGCAATGTAAAGACCTTTTACTTTAGAGTATAAATACTAGACAATGATAGGGTCGATCGGGCAACATTTAAAACTCAGCAAATGCTACACTGGCAACATGTATTTCCTTGATGACCGCATCACATTAATAGTATGTGCCAAAAAAGGATACATGAACAGTGACAGATTAGAATTCACAAAGACGAGTTGGATGACACAAGTTGGATGACTTGGAAACATGAGAAATTCACTTTGGAAAGCCAAAATACATGAAGCATAACTGTATACTGTTTACAGATACTTTGTGTAAATCATACTGTGGCAGATACTATCACTAGAAAACAAAATACAATTAAATGAAATGAATCCTACAGGCATTTAAGAAGTGAGCCATTTAACAACGGGTCAACAACAATTAATAAAATGTTCTGTCATGGAGGGCTAATGAAACAAGGCTTCCCCCCTTTCCCCAAGATATCCTCTGGATTATATGAAACAGATGAAGCTAGATAATCTGAATATTAGCCTTATTCATTCCCTGGATAGATGTAGGGTTACATGGCAAGTTTTATAGTTTCATAGAGTTTAAGACCAGAAGGACCATCAGATCATCTAGTCTTAGTCATGTGCTAGAAACTGAAAATGTTGTTAGCAGAGCACAGATAGCTTTAATAAAGAAAAACAGAGTAAATTAGTGAAGATTAGAAAACAAAGCTCTGGCCTGTCAGTGGTTTGTTAGTGATTCTTAGCTAAGTGGTTGTGAACAGTGTAAACTAGGGAAGACAAGGCTTAATGATCCACAGCTATCAGGATTGTTGCCAAATCTTGGACTTTCAGACTCCAAAAGAGACATCTAGAAGAATTTTTCTTTTTTACTTTTGTATGCAAATTGGGCATTAGGGAAGCTGAAGTGTGGATGCCTTCAGAGAACCTACAGTGAAAATGAAATTTTATCTGGATAGAGTTCCTAGCAAGTATATCTAGATTGAGACAGATTTTGAAATAGGTTGCTTTGTTCAGAGGTAGCCATGGTTGTGTGGTCCAAATTCTCTTCTGGCATAATTTCATTGAAGTGAATATACACCAGCAGAGAAATTGGCCATACATATTTTCAGTTGTTACATGAACTGCTGGTCAGGTATATTGCATGAGTATATTTTTAAGTTCATTTATTTGTACTTCTCTAGTGATTCCAAATCTTATTTAAAATATTCAAAATATTTTTTTAAGTTTATAAATTAAATTTAAACTTTATTTCCTGTGATAATACAAAAGAGGGTGCTGTCTTTTAAGAAAATCACATGATTAGTATCTTTCTGAGTTTGTTCCCTTCCTGGAATGCTATACTGAACAGTACATATAGATATATTATTTGGTGTTATGTGTATATTTTGGGCATTTAGCTGGCTGAACTAGAACTCTGAAAGCTCGTAACTTACCTAGCCTGATTTTATAAATGTTAATTTACTTGAATTTGTCATAAAGTAGAACATTTTATATATTTTAAAAAGATTATTTTTTCGTATACATTTCCTAAAGGTGCTTTATTCCTCATTTTGACTCGTTATTAGAGTTTCAAACATCTGTATTTGAACATTTTGAAGTTCTCCAAAGGTAACTGTGTTGGCAATGATTAATTTATTTCACACTCTCTTGGCTTAATGATTTTTCATTTTGTTATAGACCCAATTTAATTTTCTCATGAGAGAAATAGGGGATTTTGTAATATCAGATATCGGTATACCATTTTAAAGCTGCTGAGCCACATTCTGTGTTTGGCTACAGTGGCGTCGTTCTGGATTAATTCTACGTTTACGTTTACTATACGAACTGAAAGCAGAATATGGCCTGAAACATGCTTCCCATTTTTCAGGTTTTATCTTTAGATTTTTTTTTTTTTTTTGCAATTTCAGATTGTTTCCTTGATTATTACCTGTTTTGAGGATATTGGTTTTTTTCTTCAATTTCATTCAGATGTTTATTAACAAATGTGTGCTATAGTAAATGTTGCCTAATACAAGACATTATCTTTCTGAGTGTATGAGATATTTTTCTGAATTAGGATTTTTTTTAGATAGAACAAAATTTATAATTGAATGTGATGAGCTATCATGTTTAAAATGCCCTTTAAATGGTTCTAGATTAGTTTCAAGGGATTTGGAATTACCAGGACCAGTTTCCTGTATTTCTGAACACTTAAAATCCTACTGTCCCAAATTTACACAGATAACTTTGGAATTTTCTTGAAGTGGATGACATATTTGGAACTATTTAGATTTGCATGAGGAAAGTAATAAAGATGCTGTGGCTTTAATGTCAAAGCCTTTCAGAGCTATTCAGAGCCTGTGCTATATACCTCTTTTTGTCCACATGGTGGTACTCAGGACACTTTTATTAGTACAAAGGATTGAACAGAGACTGAACTCTAAAAATGGAAGGCAGGAAACAGTGCAATGTAGACACATTAAATCTTGTGCCATCTTTCCACTTTTATCTTCGCACCTAATATATTTTTTCTAAAATTTATAGTTTGTTTTTAGACAGCAGTGTTTGCAAAAATACTGCCTTTCTTGGATGGAAATTTCCAGGTTATGTGACATAGACTTTGTTTGTGTTTTGTATATGCATACAATGTGGGAGACTATATAGTAACAAAATTTGTCACTTCTAGACATCAATTTATGCGCACCATAAGGGTATGCATCTTTAAGGGAGCAGTAAGTCTATTGGAGTACTGAGTAAATATTAGAGTAGGATGCGTATTAAAATCAAGTAGCATTGCAATCTACTTATGATCTTTTACATTAATGTTTTTAATACATGGATATTTTGTATAAATAAAATGTACTTGGTTTCAGTGGTAGAATAAGCACATATGTTTCTGTAGCAGAGTGTTAGGATTGGTTTCCCTTATCAATCCTCCCTTTGTGTTTTCTGATCATACGTGCTGTTAACAAATATACAGGTTTGCCTGATAGGTAAGGCGAAGTGTGATGTAATTTCTTAACTCATTGATAATCATTTCATGAAATATTTTAGTGCTTCTGATTGTCACAATAGTTAACAATTACTTTTCATGTCAGCCTGTGCCCAGCTGTATGGAATACCTCCTCTGTTTCTTTTCTTTGTCCTTTTTATATTATTTTGTGTGTTGTCTGTAGTTTTACATAATAGTTGTATGAAGACACGTGATCTAGATGGTTTATATATACACACATCTGTTTTTCAAATATTCTACAGTGCCAGATAGGATCTTTTTATCTATTTAATAAAATGACTGCTATGATATAAAATGTTTTTTGTTCAAATATTAGAATTGTCTCAGAAATCAAGACTAAATTGACATTATTTTTTACTTTATATTCTATGTATGTCAAGTAGCATACATTTTCTTCTGAAATGTGGCACACAAGCCAAAACTCAAATACATCCAGAAGTACATGATTTTAAAATCCAGCTCCATCCACAATATTTGGTATGGCTCATGAAGGCTGACAGTTTTAACTATGACTTAGCCAAAAAAATTAGTGGTTCAAATGGAAAATCCAAGTTTTACAATACCTTGAGAGAATATGTATAGCATATGGTTTGCTAACAAAAATGATACATATTAATAGACCAAAACAAGCTCATAGGTATAAAGAATGTAATCTACAAAGATTCTGAGACTGCTGTTTTACAAAAGTGATGCATTTAATTACTGAATTTTTCACTGTAAATATATTGTCTCTGTTCACAGTTTGAAGAATTTGATGACGCACTCTTTTTTATTGTTGTATTTCATTTTCAAATAACATGTAGCAGTCATTGAATTCATCACGGTACATGCATATTGATAAACGCTATACCTCTTGGCTCCCTTTATGTTTTTTCACAACATTTAAAGTTCAATTCAGTGCATACATGCTGAGTGGATTAGAAGATGTGATCCTTCACTGCCTTGTACCTTGTATGGTCATTTACCTCTGTGTCAGATGCTACCAGATGAGCATGGTAATGGTTTGCACCTATTTTGCAAATGTGACAATGACAACACAAGGCTCAAAGCCAGGTATCATGGCCTTTCTCTTCCTTGTCTTTTAAAACACAAAAGGCAGGGTTAAGGCTAAGTCTACACTGAAAAGTTAAGTCAGTCAGCTACATCACTAAAGGGTGTGACAAATCCACACACCTGAGTGATGTAGTTAAAATGATCTCAATCCTGATGGAGAGTGCTAGGTCAGTGGAAGAACCATTGACCTAGCTACCATTGACTCAGGGAGATGGATTAATTTCAGCAATGGGAGAACCTCTCCCATCCCTGTAGTGAGTTTCTTACACCAGTGGTTCTCAATCTATTTACCATTGCTGACTGCATCCAGTACTACCTGTGCAGCCCTGTAGATGTCACATGGGCTGCACCTGTGTGCTGATTGGGCTGCAAGCGGCCCACAGACCTCTGGTTGAGAACCACTGGTCTAGTCTGAAGCACTACAGTGGACTATGTGGACATAGTGTGGACATAGCCTCAGCCACCATAAATGTTTTACTATTCACAATGGCCAGCATTTTCAAATGTATGTGCCTCAGACTGGAACTAGGCTAAAATCCTGGTTCCAATGAATTCAATAGGAGTTTGACTTAGTGGAATCAGGATTTCACCCCTAATCTGTGTATAGACACCTCAGCGTGTAGTGATTTTTCAGGGGTTCCATTGACTTTAGTGGGAGCTATACGTAGATACTCAGCCCATCTGAAAATCATGTCATTTAGTTAGTTGCCTAAATGTGGGTTAATTTAGGTGCTTATTTTTTTATACTTGAATCTGCAAATTTCACATAAATGTACAACTCTCCTGTAAGGAAAATTGCACATGCAGCTAGATGGAGTTTGAAAGGGTACGAGGCAGCATTTTGATCATTAATGATGATTTTCTTCTTAAGATAAAGTTAGCCGCCTCAGCAAGCTGCCTGCACTTACTGTCTCAGGTTTTCAGTCTTTATCTTTTCACAGAAATTCAGATATGGAATGCGTGTCTTCTGACTATAACTATATTAAAAGTAAAGAACTGAAACATAAAATTTATTTTTTAATCACAGGATTAGACAAAATTAAAATGGGAGTGAAAAGGTCCTTGCAGAGAAGGAGCTAAACTGATGTATCTTTCTCTTTGTTGCCTATGGCACTTTAACAGCAAAGATAGTGACCTCATTTTAAGCAATAACTTAGAGAAAGGAAACAAAGAACCCCTGGCCAGTTAATAATACCAAACCCAGCAGCATCTAGCATCTCCTGGACATATGCAGTCATCAGGTCAAGCATACGTGTTTCACCCAATTACTCCAGCAATTAAAGATATATTTGTATGAGCGCGATATTTGCTTGTACCATGTAGCCTAACTACTAGCTGCTATTAGGAAAATTCCATAACGTTGTCTCTGAAACCAAGGTACATGGTCCCTTGCTCCAAAAGGACTTAAACCCCTAAACTGCTACTTTAAGTGTCTAAATCCCAGAATCAGGGCCCCTCCTTCTTTTCCCCTCACCCCACCCATTTTTTGCAAAAATGTCATAGGCATCTAAACCCAAAAGCGGGTTTAAATCTGAGAATCCCAAGCAGAGGAAGGTGCCTCCCTCCAGCCCTGTCAGAGTGGTGGAACTTATGATACACCCCTTTTCTTTGCATCTCCTATTAGGTATCTTAGGTGAGCAGCCATGCAGCACAGTGGCTTTTGTGAATGCCATTCTGAGGCACCTATCTCTCCCCATTCATTGTACAGGGAGGGTTTATGAATCCCAGTGTTTTTCTAGAAATGCTGACACTGAGCATTGCCATGCCTACTTTTTTTTGTGAACCGAGCCCATGGTCACTTGCTCTGTTTCTTTCTGACAAAATACCCTTGTTCCATCTACTGTGTCTTTCCTCACAGGGAGAGGGAGAGTGATGGCAGAAAACCAAATTCCACTCCTTTACACCCATGCAGCCTCAGATCCAAGAAATGAAATATTTGCACCATTCAAAATCTGCTCTACAGAAACCCAGCTGTTGAGGCCAACTATAAACCACTACTAAAATAAAGGGCCTGTAATCAAGTGTTAGAATCATAGAATCACAGGACCATAGGGTTAGAAGGGACCTAAACCCCTGCTAAGATGCAGAATTTGTTGGTTCTAAACCATCCGGTACAAACGGCTATTCAGCCTCCTTTTGAAAACCTCTAGTGAAGGAGCTTCCACCACCTCCGTAGGTAGTCTGTTCCATTGTCCTACTGTTCCTACAGCTAGGAATTCTTTCCTGAGATTTAATCTAAATCTCCTATGCTGTAGGTTGAGCTCTTGTTCTGCCCTCTGTTGCAAGAGGGAACAACATTTATCCCTCTTTTTATGGCATCCTTTCAAGTATTTGAAGACCACCATCAAGTCCCCTTTTAATCTCCTCTTTTCCAAACTAAATATACCCAGTTCCTTCCAGCTTTGCTCGTATGGCTTGCATTCCATCCCTTTGATCATCTTTTTCACTTGCTTCTGGAACCTTTCTCGTTTCTCCACATCCTTTCTATACATCGATGACCAAAATTGGACACAGTACTCCAACTGAGGCCTAACCAGTGCCAAGTAGAGCGGTACTATCACTTCCCATGACTTGCATGCTATGCCTCTGTTAATGCAACCTAAAATTGCATTTGCTTTTTTTGCAACAGCATCACATTACTGACTCATGTTGAGTTTGTGTTCCACCACAACTCCGAGATCCTTCTCAGCAATTCTGCTGCCAAGCCAATTATACCCCATTCTGTGTTTGTGCATTTGGTTTTTCTGTCCTAAGTGTACCACCTTACTTTAGTCTTTACTGAATTTTATTTTGTCTATTGCTCAGTTCTCCAGTTTATTAAGATCCCTCTGAATTTTAGCTCAATCCTCTAAAGTAATTGTTGGCAACCCCCCACCCAGCTTTGTGTCATCTGCAAATTTGATCAGTCTGCTCTCTATTCCTATATCCAGGTCATTAATAAAGATGTTAAACAAACTGGACCCAGAACAGAGCCCTGTGGAATCGCATTTGAAACCTCCCTCCAATCCAACATAATTCCATTAATAATTACTCTTTGTTTGAGGTTGTTTAATCAATTATGTATGGTAGGAATGGTAGTTCTGTCAGAATGTCACGTGGGACTGTGTCAAAAGCCTTGCCAAAGTCCAGATATATCATGGCCGTGTTAAATGGCAATGAAAACAATGCATGTCAGTCATTCAAACTGAATGCCCCATAGGTAAGTATTTGAAATGGGAATGACTGGGAGCACCTGTGCCCATCATCATGTGCCTCATGCCCTGAGGCTGGAGAACCACCTGTGCATCTTAGGTGCCATTGCACATGCAGCAGCTCTTTGGCCGATAGCCTAAGAAGTGATGCACCAGGCTAGACATGTTAACTGTATCCGATCTGATTAATCTAACTACATATTTAAAAGAAAATGTTGCTGCTGTGTTCATTTTTACATTCACTGTTTCACACCTACAAATGACTCACGGTATGTCACACTCGCAGACAACGCTCTACTGTGGAGGAGTGACCGTCACTACACACTGAAGCACATGGCCTGGCAGCTAAGTCACAGTGAGTGTCCTGCTAAGTGCAGGCCAAATTGTAAGGCACTGATTTTTAGAGTCCTGCCCTTCCTCAAGCATGGTAGGTCCTGGCTGCTCCACCAGCTGTGCCCCCCCCCCCACTGCAGCCAGATGGAAAGAGTTCACCACAGAGACTGCCTCCCTGCTGATCACTGTCCCCCTGGCTGCAGCAGAGAAACTGCATGTGTCCTGTAGCCCTGTGCACTCCACCTGGGTCCCTAGGCAGTGGCTCCCTTCTGCAGCCAGGGGGATGCGAAATCAGTGCTCCTCTCCCTCTGGCTGCAGCCGGGACCGCAGCGCCTAAGGACCCAGGAAGAGCACCTTGCCGTGCTTGCTGCCACAGCAAGGGGGAGGGGTGCACTGATCTCTAGTCCCTTTGGCTGTATCAAGTAGCCTGCACTGATCTTACAGCCCTGCAGCAACACGCTCCACCTGAGTCCTTAGATGGCAGCTCCCTTCGGCAGCCAGCAGGAAGGGAGCGGCAGGCCACTTTGAAAGATTTGGTGGGCCACTTTTGGCCCTCAGGCCACAGCTTGGGAACTGCTGAGTTACAGGCATCTGTCAGGAAAGGTCTAGTTATTACTTAGTCCTCCTTTGTGTGCAGGGAACTGGACTAGATGACTTATTGAGTCCCTTCCAGTCCTACGTGGCTGTGATTGTATGATTCTCTGTACGCTTACCAGGAGTACAGTAGAGCTAATTGCGCTATTTCTCATGATGCAGTTAGATTATAGCTATAAATGTAGGCGTAACATATTACTGATAAGTGACTCCCATTAGTCTTAACGCTCACTATTCTGCCGGAGATTTGGAATGAAAATCAAAAGTAGGTGATGCCAGCACTTGTTTAGATTTTTTCCTGTTAAGAATCCATGAACTCCCATTTGTTTGGGGTGGTTATAGATTCTATTTAGCAGTGACCCATGTCACTACTTCTTTTCTTTGTTTCCTCTTTTTTCCTTGATATTTCCACTTGATTCATATAATTTTGATTTTGTCTATTTTTTGTTTTAAATATTTTATGATTCCTTTGAAATTATTTATAAATCCCTTTGATTAATTTGCCAGATCTTTGACAGAATATTACTGCTAAAATCAATTACATACATGCCTCCTTAAAAATGTTTGGTTTATTCACTCAGATTATTAAATGAATGCAACATTTTTGTTCCTGACTAAGAAAGTATGGGATATACACATAGATTACATATGGTTGTCATCCATATATATTATGACCAGTGAGACCTCGATCCATGTTCTATATGCTTGGCTATTCATAGGATTGAGGATTTACCAGTCAGTTTTATTATGCTTTTTAAACTAGAAATTATTTTCCAGTTCAGCATCAAAATAGAAATTTGGCTGCAAAATCATAAACTAGCCACTTAACTGAAGTTTGCATTGAATTGAACCCAGAATGTCAAATGTGTTTATTATAATAGTTCTATTTTATTTATTTTTTTAATATATATGTGGTTAAGTTTTCTATCTGGCATTGTTCAGTTCTATTGTGGAATTATTAGCATTTTAAAACTGTAATAATTATTTAAAAGCAGTTGGATGGGTTTTGTCTTTAAAATGTTTCTCTTTCTTTTATTCCTTCCTGATGTTACTATATTACATTTGGAGAAACAGTTTTCAGTCTGTTATCAGGTTTTTCTTTACTCATAATAGTTTTACACATTTTATTACATTGATATAGTCCAAATAAAAGTGTGTTGGTGAAATGATAACTTTGTATTCTTGTTCTGTTGAATTCACTATGGTCCCTGTTCTTTGAGAAGCCAAGCAATTACAAAAAATTGGAAGTACTCGGCACCCACACAGTATTGTACCTTATTTTTAAATTTTGGAATTTTTCAGTAAAAGTTGATCTATCTTCGGAAAACACAAGCCAACTTCTGCTTACTAACTAACCCTGTTTTTTGGGTAAACAAAACTAATCACCTTACATTAAAGTGACGAATTGTATTTCCAAAGAATCAAACTCCCTGGGGCTGATCCTGCACTGTTGACATCTTGGGAGTATTCGAGGAGAGGCCTTTTGCTGAGAGACAGTGTGGTAAAGTGGACAGAGCACTTGGCTGTGATGCAGAAAACCTGGCTTCTATCCTCAGCTCTGTCACTGACCTGCTGTGTGACCCTGGGCAATGGGTCCTTTAAGAAACTCAGCATTCAGTGACAGACCTTTTTGTTCCAAAAGCTAAAACAAATCAGGATTGACTTTTTCCCCAGTGTTCTTTGTTACTGGCAGTTTCTCCTTCAGCAGAATATGAAGAATTCTCGGGCAGAGAATCTCAAAGCATCTGCTCTCTCTCCTATTGTTCTCAGTGGGACTAAAGCCACTGCCTGCCCTTATCAAGATGGGTGCATCAGGAGACTGGATGGGAATGCAAGAGGCAGGTACAGTTTGGGAAATGGTATGAACAAAATGTGGAAGACAAGGGAGGGAAGGGAATGGGGGTGTACCCTGGTTGCTTGATAGTATTATGGTAATTTCAGAGTTAACTTCTCCGTTAAGGTCTTAACATCTTTTAAAATGTAAGCTATTGCATCATGTATTTCGAAATTTGCCAAGGAAAGCACATCTGAATCTTCCATTGTTTTGTTTTGTACATCCTTAGAGATTCCCATTCCTGGCCCCGTATAACTGTTGGAATTTATAGGAGTAGGTGGGCCACCACAGACATGTTCATAAGTACCACCACACACACACGCATGCACGCACACATACACACACACACACACACACACAGAGTGGACCTACTTGGGGACTTGAACCAATTTCATGTACTTTTGTCTCTTGTCCTCTTTTTCTTCCCAAAGGTACATCCTGTAACTGCCATATCACCATTGTAACATCATGATCTATTGCAACAGCCACCAAAACTAGAGAGTTCCTCTCCTCCTAATCTGATCTGCTTCAGCCACTGCAAAGGGTAATATTTTCATAGTTAGTCAGTACATTTCAAGTTAAGCACATGCTTCAGTGATCTGCTGGATCTGGCATCACATCCTCTTGGTATGTGCCTGACTCAACACATAACTGACTTTCCTGGAGAAGGGAAGGCGTTCGGGTTGTCATACTTCTGTTAGATATTACTGTCCCTTAGAGGAATTACTCAGAAATATGTTGAGTTTCAAAGTACAGTCTTAAAAGTGAAAAGTGAAAGTGTTTCAAGTACATGTTATTTCAGTATTTCTCTACTCTTTCTCTTCACCCCCTTTGCCACACCACACATGCTGATCTCAAATTTATTTTCTGGGCAAAACTTATAGCTTAGTTGACTGATTTTCCTTCTTCCAACCCTCCTCTCCGTTTTATTTCCTGTCACAAAAATATGAAGAATTTTGAGCATAAGCAAAAAAGTGAATGAGTGGAAGACATTAAGATTTGTGGTATCTGTACCCATGTTTAGATTTTAAAATTATTTGGAAACCAATGGCAACAGGAAAATAAATATTAAATCAGGACAGTTTTATTTCTATCGAGAGAGAGAACACTTTAGCGAACTTCTATATTTCAAAACACACAAATTTTAATTTACACAGTAGAGAGAAACAAATATCCACATTGCATATTTTTCTCTAGCAATGAAGTTGTGATAGAAAAAAGGGAAACAGGAATGTCTCACTGGGGTAGTCTCACTGGGGTAGACTCTAACTGAACTATTTCTTTTAACTGTAGCGTATAAAACCATTCATACAAAAGCATGCAAGGGGTTAAGAAATATTATTTATTTCTTCCATTTGTACAACCAGAGATGTCACTTTAGACCTTTAAAATAAATAATTTCAGCTATAAAACTCATTTATTTCTGGATATTAAAGTTCCCTTCACAGTGGCTTCTTGCCTTCTTAGTTTGATTTCACACAGAAGGATCTGAGGTGGAGCAGGCTTCATAAAAAAGTAGGGGCTCAACACAGACTGGAGAGGAAAAGGAAAACCAGCACTATGTATAGACCTTATTCCACATGACATACTCATGATAACCCAGTGATCACACATGTACAGAGATTTACAGCATACAAAGTATTCAGTGTGGCATGTTTTTACAGGAAAGGTCTGGCAGCCAAGTTTGTACAACTGAAATCACAGAGATTGGAGAGAGACTTCGTATACATTGCACAACACATACACATGGTGCAATGAATGTAGCCGAGGTGATCTAATCAGTTCAATTCAGCTCCACGGAATTTATTTTACAAATGTATCAAAAAAACAAAAAAAAGTAACAGCTACAACTGAGGTAAACAAACCATTCCATCTTTTTTATTTAGTTGATGCCCTAAGACACTGTACATTACATGGGAGGGAAAAGAAGAGGGGGAAGATGTGACTCGGGGAGGTCTTTATATTAAAAAGAAATTGTTTAAGACAACTACCTTGTATCTCCAAGAGGAAGAGAAAGCCGAAGGGCCTTGCCTGTGTAATTTTGTAAGCACCATCATTCTAAATTTGATTGCCTTTTGTAAGAATGTACAAACAGTGTGTTAAAGTTTGTCCTTTTGAAGCCTTGCATGATAGGTTTCTCCTCCTTGTTTGGTATGTTTCTCCTCCTTTTTTTATTGTCAGCTGTATGTGCAGAGAGTAAACTGATACTAATATTTCACAGCACTTGCATTGCACCTTCATGGCCCTTTCACGTTCTTACCAGCTCTCTGTCCAGCTTGCACTGTGCAAGATGATGGCTCACAATACCCGGGAGGACCAGCAGGACCTGGAGGACCAGGAACTCCAGGCTGACCAGCCACTCCTGGTGGGCCTCGTTCTCCATCACGTCCTTCCCTCCCATAGCTTGGTTTGCCTGGTTCACCTGGAAGAGTGGACATATATGTAAGCAAAAGCACTACATGGCACTACATAAACATATGGATTGTTGTTTTATTTAAAGTTTGTTCTATTTTAAAAGTAACTGTGAAAATATAGGGATCCATGTTTACTGTCTGTGAGTTCCATATAAAAATGTGCTTTATTTACAAGTTAAAAGATGTTTCTCTATCAGCCTACCCTGGCTGGGGTCTCACATATTACCAGCAATAACGTTTCTGTAAGCCAAATTCTCCCCACAGTTACCACTGTGCAGCTCTACTGCCATCAACAGGGTTGCACAATGTAAATGATTGGAACCTAGTGCACAAGAAGGATAGAATCCAAGCTGTTAGCTCTCTGCAGCCAACAGGAATAAAAAGGACTAACATTTTATTTTTGTCCTAAAGTCAAATGTGACTCTCAATACACAAAGGAGCAGATCTGTTGAGTAGTAAGGTGCATTTTTAAGTATTTCTCCTTTAATTGTCAATGAATTGATAAAATAAGCAATTTCTGTAAGTTTCTTCCAGTGGTACACTTCTATTCCATAAACGGAGGGTTTCAGACATCCCAAACATCTGTGTTTGCTAATAAGTGGAACTATTGTCCTTGCTGCACAGAAAAGGACATTCAGTAGCTTATTTCCAAAACATACACAAGTGTGCTGGAGAGAGAACTTGTTATACTGAAAATGAATGTACCGCTTCATTTAACCACTAGAGGGAAGTTGTGTTACATTTATGAGCACGAATCTGAGTTCTGGAATTCTGTGATACCACATGGTAATTAATTACCACAAAAGTAAAGGAGAACTGAACTAAAATTGCAAACAGAGACTATGAGGACTCCACTGTTGCTGATGGGAAGAATTTAGTTTTTTGGGGTTGTCATTATGAGAACTGCATAGTTGACATTTTTTATTTACACATGCTAGTCCCAGTCCTGACCCCATTGAAATCAGTGAGAGTTTTGTCATTGACTTTAATGGTAACAAGATCAGGCCTGCTTCTCTTACTAAGATGCTGATCATTCTTTTTCATCTCAGTATAACTGTTCACATACAATATAAAAATACAGACATGCTGCTGATCCCTTAACGTGAATTTTTTTCAAAATAATGCCAGTTCCTCCCTTCATCTCCCCCCATATATATATTCCCCTTATCACCTCTGCACACCCCTGAATAGTTACCTGGAAGACCTGTTGTTCCAGGTAAGCCTTTGGGTCCTCTGCCTGGAAATCCTCTCTCCCCCTTTTCACCAGCTTCACCTGAAGTAAATTAGTGAAATATTATTCACAGTCTCTGCAGAGATGAGTTTTCTACCTCAAAGAGTTTAACTCTCAGGGCAATTGATTCTTTGGGGAGTTTAGCAGAGAACTCAGTTGGTGAGGGACATAGCAAGTATGTCTGAATGATGGCCTGACTTACATTCTTTGTAGGGAAACAAGATGCATGAGGTAATATCTTTTATTTGACCAGATTCTGCTGGTGAAAGAGACAAGCTTCCGAGCTACACAGAACTCTTCTTCAGGTCTGTGTTTCTCGAAAGCTGCTCTCTTTCACCCAGAGTTGCTGGTCCAGTAAAAGACATGACCTCACTCACCTTGTCTCTCTAATATCTGGGACCAACTCGGCTACAGCAACACTCTATACAACGAGTTACATTTTTTTTTAAATTCAATGTGGATTCAGGATATTTCTGTCCACAGGGGTTACCCTGAAAATTGCACGTTAAAAAAACATTTCCCCTAAGCTAGCAATCAATTGGTTATATTATACGTCATACAATGCCACCCAATATAACTTGTGAGAACCTAGTCAAAAACAAAACATGAAACACAAAACAGGCAAGCCGTTTTCGGGGGAGAGGAGGCTGAAGTAGCTGGTGAAGGGGTCTTGACATGAGACATGACATGAGCTGGTCTACAACGTGCAATAAGTCTCAGATGTTGGCTAATAGTGCATGGCTGCTTTGAATGCTGTAACTCCACATTCTAGGGCAGGGGGAAATGAAACCCTGTTGTATTTATTAGAATATTCTATGACATCCAAATTGGGTTTTATTAGACACCTGAAAAAATAAGGCATGCAGAAAAGGAGTTTCTTCTCTTGATATCTCGATATTGCAATCATGGTACATTAGGATTATATACTGTAGAAAAGAAGGAAGCTCAGTTAGATTTTCCTTTTGTAGAGTCACGGTGTTTCTTCAAAATCTATTTTATACACTGCTCTGAACAAATAAGAGGGAGCTTTAAAATTGTTGCTACTTTGGCCATCTGGATTAAATGCTGTTCATCCCATATAAAGTCTGTAGATTCCTTCATCCTCTTTTGAACAGACCTATGCAATCCCCTGGCGTTCCACAATAGATAGAAAGTTAGTAGTTTAACCCTGGAATATAGATTTAATAATGTCTGGGAAAGTTTAGAATAAAATTAGAGTGGTTTCTTTTCTTGAATTGCATGATCTTAAACAGCCAGTACACTCAATTCAGTACAGTTTCACTGAATAGCCAATTATCACTTAGTTAGAACTGGCAGAGAAAAAATGTCTTGGGATTCATCTGGGCTGACGCTGTTGAGATGGCACAGATATTAAAGAATCCATTGAGGAAGGTGAACGTGTGCTAGAGAAGGAGCTAGTGCTGCTATCTCTAAATTTCAGAGAAGACTATAGCTGCCTGGTCAGTTTGGGGATTAACCTTGTCCTGGTAATTACAGAAGCAGCGATGTCAAATTATCCATATATTTTTAGTACTCCTAAGTACTGCAAACTTTGGAATAATGTCTACTGCCAATTAGACAAATGCCTCTCCTCTTTTCACTAAACTCCTTGACAGCCACCCCCTCTAACAGCCACCCACTCTAATTATTTTCCTCCAGTTTTCTTTCTGACTTTCTATGTAGCTTTCTACCGAATTTCCATTTCTGGCCGCCTTCACTCCACCAAGGTTGCTCTCACTAACAACCTCCTCCCTCAGACCCAATCTTCTCAACCTGCTGCCCTTGACACAGCTGATCACTTCTCCTCACACACTTTCCTTCCAGATTTCCACTGCACTGTGCTCTCACCTATTCTTTTAGCATGCCCTTCCATAGCTCCACAGTACTCGGTGACCCCGTTTAGACCTCATTTTTTTCTCTTTTCTCTCTCTCTCTGGGTGACCTCCTTCAATCACCTCTCTGCAAATAGCTCCCAAATATACCTTCATGCTCCTCCCTTTTCCCTCTCATTCAGGACCACATCTTTATATGTCTCTATAACTTCTCTGCCAGCACTGTGCATTCAGACAGGAACACTGATTTTCAGAGCAGGGACGTGTTATTTGTTAGGCACAATTTGCTTTATGCAGAATACCATGTACCATTTTATTAATAATAACAGAATAATGCCAGAAGCCAGGACTATCACGTTCAGAGTTATGCTGTTTGTTTAGTTCAAATCAGTAGCATGTAATCTTTCCTCAAAAGCTTTTTTCCTTGACTGCAGTTAAAAACTGTTTCCATCTTCCAAACCCAACTAGCAAGATCAGAAGCACTTAGTATCTATCTAAGGTGTTTCCTATCATCTTGGTGTCTAGGTCCCAAAATTGATACAGATTGAAATGTTTCACATAATTCCCCTGAACACACAAAACATCAAAATGTTCCTGCAATTCCAGTTGTTTAGGTTGAAATGAGCCTCTGTAGCAGCTTTCCCTACATGTATGTCACTTTCCTACCCTAATTCTCATGCATTTAAGAGTGGGGGGAAATTATTTGACTGTTACATGCAAAGAAACCTTTCTGTGAGAGTTGATCCTAGTGCAATTACTGACAAATGTACACAATTTCAGGTGATGGCTGTTTTACACCCTAAAAACACTCTTTACCACAAAAGCTCTTGCATGATGTAGGGCATATAGTAACACAAAGGTATTTAAAAATGCACCCACAAATTTACCAGAGGGTAACATGGAAGCATGGCATTATGGAAAGTTGCTTTTTCTAGTTTCTGGTTTTCAGTTATTGTTTGTGCTTAAACTTTTCTTTCTTGTATTATTTCTTTCTTGTATTCTTGTATTACAATTCTTGTATTGTAATACTTTTCTTGTATTATGTTTTTGGCCAGGTAAAGAGTGTTCAGTAGGTGAACCTTGGTGCCTCTGTTTTTTGTTTTGTTTTTTTCTGTTTTGTAAGAAGAAAATGTTGGTGAGACTACATTATAGATTCATAGATTTCTCGGTCAGAAGAGACCGCTGTGATCATCTTGTCTGACCTCTTGCATAACACAGGCAATAGAATTTCCTGAAAATAATTCCTAGAGCAATTCCTACATTAATGTAACAACAGATATCTCGCACCACTGTAATTAGTTTGTGTTTTCCTTATATACAGTACCGCTCATCAGGGTTTGTGATTTTGCTTTTGACAAAAACTATCTATCTAATCCTGTTATCCAGCAGGTTTTGCAAGGGAACAGAATTTTTAAAAGGAAACTTTTGCTATTCTCATTCAAGAAAGAGAAAGAAAAGCCACTGCTGGAAACAGAAATAAGTACTTCAGGTTTGCAGAAAATTCTCCCAAATCATCCTTTGAAAGCAAAAAACCCTGTCAGTCAGGAATAAAAAAATATTAATTTAGATTAAATAAAGTTTTTAATACATTGGATAAATGAATTTTTCAACACAGATTTCACATTTTCAAAGGATGAGTAGATTTTGCAATGTACAATGCAATGGTGTGGAATGTAGAATTTGATTATCATAGCAAAATAATAAGATTTGTCTGTCAGCTGTAAACAGAGATCTGATAGGTTTAATGAGAGGCTGATATAACTGTAAAGTTTAATGAATAAGTGATGTTTGTTGATGAAACATGACTGGCTTTACATTCAGAGGGAGTATTAGCAACGAAAGAGCACCATCTGTGTGAGCTGCAGGATGAACATATTGGAAGCATGGTAAAAAATAAGCAGATGTAAAGTGACTAGATAAATAAGAGAGAGAAGACTGTAAGGCCTTGCCTTTGCTAGGAAAAGAAGATGTATTTTCCTGCTAGTTCTCCTTCCCAGTGTTTATCTCAACTTGCTAACGTGTGAAAACTCCAAACTGCCTTGTCCACTCTAGGATTTTACCATGCTTTAGCTATCACTGGTGTGAAACACCCTGAGTGGGGAGGAAGAGAGTAAAGGGTGGGGAGAAGGTGAGTCTAGTGAATTGTTCTAGGAAGCAGGACTCTGCTATTTATTCATTATGTCCCCAATTCAGAAGTCCATCCCTAAACAGCTCAGCAGTTAAGCATGTGGTTATTGAAAGTACACTGCTTAGGTGATTGACTGACTAGAGTTGGATTTAACACTCAATGCTTTGCTGAACTGAGGCCAGGTCTACACACACCTGGAAATTCAGTGGCAGTTAGCGGGAGTTACGCAAGCTATGCAAGTTACTTCGTAACTCCTCTTCTATGCGGCATCTTCACTGTGTTGCGCCAACAGGAAATGCGTTCCCGTCAACGCAGCGCCATGCCACTTGAGGGGGTGGTTTTAATGTGTCGACTTCCAGGTCAATTGAGCGGGTCTTCACTGACCGCTCAATCAATTTGGAGAGAGAGAGAGATCTGATGGCGCCGTCAGTGGAGACATACCCAAGCCTTATGTGAGCTTCGGCAAGTCATTGAGTGCCAGAGTTTTAAAGATATTCAGGTGCACAGTGACTTCAGAACCACCTTCCAGGTGCCTTCATGCTTTGGAAAATCCCATTAGGCACCTAAATACCTTTTAAAATTTGGCCCTCGGTCTCTCAGCTCTTCATCTTTTTATGCCTCAGAAGGCACATTCACACTGCAAAAAAAAAAACAAAAAAAACATAGGCAGCAGCGAACCTCAGAGCCCGGGTCTACAGCTTGGGACTCGCACCACAACACTAAACATAGCAGTGAGATGTTCCACACGGGCTCTGAAATACAGCGAGGAGGGTGGATCTTAGATCCTGAGCTCTAGCCCAAGCGGGAACATCTTCATTGCTATTTTTAGCACTCCTGAACCCCATGAGCCAGTCTATAGATCTTGGCTTGGAGACTTGCTACCATAGGGGGCTTTTTTGCAGTATAGACCAGAATAGTATTGTATAGTATAGTATCCAGTATAGTATCCAGAGATACTAGAACTAAAGGCTTGGCAGGTTAGTCAGGAGGAACAGTGTGGCCTTGTTATATATGTTGAAGTAAATAATAAGAAAAGAAAAATTAGACTTAAATGCAGATGCTTTGCTGGCAGAGAAAGAAGGTTACAGCATAAATCCTAAAATCAAAGTACTCAAAGTTCTGCGACCTGGACAACTCATGAGGCCATTCTCAGTATTGATTAAATTAGTTCCTTGTAATGCTCAACCTCACCTCAGTGACTCGATTGGATTCCATATAATAAGTAAGCCACTTTACTGAAAAGCAGGCAGCATTTATGCTCTACAAATTAAAAAACTGATTACAGTTTCTCTTACCTTTTGGACCTTTAAAACCAATCTGACCAGGAGGACCTTTAAGACCTGGCAGGCCACGAGGGCCAATCTGTCCTGGAAAGCCATTTTCTCCAGGAGTTCCAGGAGCACCTGGTGGTCCAGGTCGACCTGGGAGACCTGTAACACCAGATTCAGGCCTCCTAAGGCTGGCTGCTAGCTGAGCTAGTTGTTCTGTAATAGAGAAACAGGAAGGGAGAAATTAAGAGACAGACCCTAAATTGGTTGAGAAATAAGTGGCTTTCCCAAGAGTGTAAAGAGTATTTTGTATTTGCTTGTCATTAAAGGATAGCTGGCACACAGCAAATACTGTATCATGGCAGCTGGCGGAGAAGGATGGCTCCCATGACATCACACGTTTCTACAGGGCGTTTTCCATAAGCCCTGACACAGTCAGTGCTGCAATAGCAAGTTGCTTACTATATACACACCCTACAATGTAGTAAATTGTTCTTTTTGAATCCCACGTCTGATACATTTTATGGCTGTGAGAATCTAAAATGATCTAAATAAATTAATTGCATCATAAAATGTCTATATGTAAATTTAATAAAATAATAGTCTTCATCCAATGTAGTGTGCATTTTGTGCCTCCTTAAAGAGTGTGTGTATTTGTGTCTCAATTTTACTATAGTTAATGCTAGGTTCTGGCCTCAAAAGAAGGGTCATATAAAGAAGATCAAAATAAAGATGAAATATATCAGCCTACATATAACTCTAAATCAAGACATGACACATCAGGTAATTAAAGACAGCAGCTTCTAAACCCACATTTTCAGGGAAAATATACTCAAATTTGCACTTAACTTACCATGACCATGTGCACAAATTCAATATGTATGAATTTTTCTGCATGTTTCAAACTCTTACTTGTCTCATTGAAGTCAATGGCAAAGCTCCTATTGATTGTTATAGGACAGTGATGGCGAACCTATGACATGCGTGTCAAAGGTGACACGCCAAGACATTTTGGGTGACACATTGTGCCATCTCCGAACCAAGCGGCAGCCGACAGCGTCCTTAGCAACCGCTAGCACAACTAATAGCGCTAATGATCGCAACTAACGGGCTGCACACATCTCATCACGTGCATACTAGGAGCAGCATCCTTAGCAATAGGACACTGCACAGGATGATGACATCAGCATATGCGCCCATATAACCTGCAACGTGCTGCTACGTTTATACACTATGCCTGCTATACTTTCACCTCTTTCACGCAGCAGCCTGACTTTTTTGGATCCTCACGCTAACGGTTATATTTATTTATTGTCGCAGCCCTGTGATGGAGAGCCCAAAAAATAAAAAAGCAAGATTAAATAATGAAGTGGTAGTAGCAGTAGCCGACCCTTTCAAGACATGTGGACCGAGATGTATGGCATTATCGACAGAAACAACAGATCATTGCATACTGTGTAACGAAACGGTAGTAAGCAGAACGTGGAATATAAATAGATATTTTGAAACTAATCATTGCCAGCTCTTGGAAAAAAAGTGAGGATGAAAGGAAGGAATACATTTCCAGGCAGCTACACCTCTATAAGAGTCAATCAAATTCCATCCTTAAAGAGGCTCTACAAATTTAACATCTGCAAGTTTCTGCATTGCTCACTCCATAGCTCAGCATGGAAAAGCCCTCAGTGAAGGAGAATTTATTAAAGAAACTCTTCTAAGATGTGCACCAGTTCTATTTCACGATATGCAGAATAAAGATGCAATTATTAAGCGAATTTCTGAGTTACCACTCAGTAGAAATGTCATCAAAGACAGAATAATGAGACTGAACACAAACATACAGCATCAATTAAAAGGAGACTTAAATAATTGTAAATATTTTTCGATTGCTCTTGATGAAACTACTGATGTCACATCAAATGCTCGGTTGGCCATTATTGCTCGATATTCTGGTGGTCTCACAATGAGAGAAGAGTTGATAAACTTAGAATCAGTGCCAATAAGTACATCAGGAAGCGAAATATGTAAGGTTGTTATAAAAACATTCCGTGCCCTAAGCATTGATATCTCTAAAGTTGTGTCAGTGACGACAGATGGGGCACCCAATATGGTGGGAAAAAAAGCGGGATTTGTGAAATCGTTTATGGAAGCTATTGGACATCCACTTGTGCCTTTTCATTGCATTATCCATCAGGAGGTGTTATGTGCCAAGGCAGGATTCACAGAATTAAATGATTTAATGTCAGTTGTAACAAAAATAGTGAATTTAATAGCTGCTCGACCCCTTCACAAGCGAGAATTTTCTGCACTTTTACAGGAAGTTGATTCAATCTACAATGGACTGCTGATGTTCAATAATGTGAGATGGCTGAGCAGAGGAAAAGTACTTGAGTGATTTGTGCAGTGCTTTGTAGAAATTATGGTATTTCTTGAGGATAAGGATCTGGCAAACTTTCCTCAGATCAATGGTCATAATTGGGTCAGCACATTGATGTTCTTTACAGATCTCTCTGTTCTATGAATGAACTGAACTTAAAGTTACAAGGTTTTGGCAAAAGTATTGACGTTATGTTTGGATACATAAAAGCTTTTGAAAGTAAACTTAAAATTTTTAAGCGAGATGTAGAGACTAAAACTTATAAGTATTTTCCTCGAGTAAAAAAGTATTTCGAGAAGGCCAGTGCAACTGTACAAAATGAAATGGAGCCCATGCATATAAAGTACCAGCATATTGTAAACTTGTTACTTGACCAGCTCGGCGAAAGATTTAATCAATTTAGAAGCCTGGAACAGACAATGAAAATAATTAAGTATCCGGATGTAGTAGTCTACAGTACTTTGGAATTAAATGGTTTCCAATGGATGCAAATTGATGATTTGGAGATGCAACTTGCAGAATTTCAAGACAGCATCTGGGCTCAAGTGTTTGTCAACTTGAGGTCGAAACTTGAGAATCTGGAAAGGAATCGCTTGGAGAATGAAGAAGAGTGCCACTACGAACAGGAAATTTGGAGTGCTTGGAACCGATTACCGGACACTTTTAGCACCCTGAAAAATCTAGCGATGGCTTTACTCACAATTTTTCCCTCTACGTACTTTTGTGAGACCTTATTCTCAGCGTTAAATAATATTAAAACCAATAAAAGAAACCAACTGACAGATGAAGTTAGTAGCGCTTGCTTGGGCTTGAAGTGTACCAAATACCAACCTTCAATTGAAGATTTAGCAAATGAAATTCAGCAACAAAAAAGTCACTAATGTAAAGAATTATTTGTTTTTGCTTTTTTAATAAATACATATATCAAAAATATAACTCTTTTTTTTACTAGAGCTACAAATATCACAAAATTATGGATATTTCTAGATGTGACATGGCACCCGAGTTAAGCTAGGTTTTTTTTACAAATTTTGACACACCGAGCTCAAAAGGTTTGCCATCACTGTTATAGGAGTAGGATCTCCTATATGTTCATAAGAAGAGCCATGCTGGATCAGACCAATGGGCCATCTAGCCCAGTATTCCGTTTTCCCCCTGATGCATCAATGCGAGGTGGCTCAGAAGGAATGAACAGACCAGATAATCATCAAGTGACCCATCCCATCACTCATTCCTTAGAATGGCCTCCACAGACCACACCCTCTTCCTCCTTTTCTTTCAAGCCACTGCCATAACCATTCTAGTGGCAGTGATCCCCTTTTCAGACTTCAGCTCTCTTCTTACCCAATGCTGTTCCATCCAGAGATTCTCACCTACATTTAACACAGCCATTGCCCTGGGCATAGTTAGTCCCAATTTGGTGCCAGACCATCTGCTTCTTGGATAAACACACTCTTCTCAACAAGAAAGGAACAGAGAGATCCTAGAGTGTGTAAGAACACAATTCCAGTGGTGACAGGAAGGTACTATCATTGGGGGAACCTGGGGACAGCTGCACAGAAGGTAGGATACTATGTGTAGATGAGAGAGACATTTGGATGGGGAAGGAGGGTATGTGAAGAGCTGGGCTTCAGGCAGTTGGCTTTAAGCAAGTGGGGTTTCAGGAGCAAGGGAGGTTGGATATTTTTATATGAACATTTGAAAGGTTTGGGTGTTGTTTGGAGGGGTCTGAATGGGGACAATACAGATTTTTTCCAAACCATTTTATTCATTTATAGCTGTGACACCTGCAATTATATTCTTCATATATATAACTTCTTCTTATATAACTGATTTAATGATAAACCTCTTCCACAGCCCTGCATTTCCTACCTTTCAAGAGAACATCCTTTTATACAAGGCCCTTTAACACTAGTAACAGCCAGATCAAAATCTTTTTTTGCTGGAGCAGTCAAATTTGAAGTGAAATAATGTATTGCCCTGTTAGGCAGTTTCAAAAAAAGGTGACTGTTGAGAATTTTCAAATTAAATAGAAAAGAACAATGTCATCCTGGTAAATGCTAGTATTACAATAGCCTAATAGCCCAAAGGGCATCTTCAATGGCAGGCATTTAAAAATCTCAGTTGTGCTTCAAGGACCATATAAATGTTTAAACTCAAATCCCAGACACGACCACAATATTGAAAAGGCTCCCTGCATATGTTTATGAAAAGAATCAAATAAATACGGTTAGAGGCCCATGATTTTCACTTTGACATGTCACTTAATCCTATCAAGGCCCCTCACATCTCTCTACATTTTTATATATATATATATAAATGCTAACGTGATTTTATTTTATTCTAGGTAATGTTTGGGATTTAGCAGGGGCCTGTAGAGGTGGTGATGTTTTTTGGCTCAGATGGGTAGGACATTTTTCAGGATTAGGATTATATATATATTGCAAGTGGACTGTTTATTGTTAACAGGGAACAAGTGCCAATGGCAAATCATTTCAAAGCAGGCAGTTACCATCATATTTTTAGGCATAGTGGCTGAAGTGATTTCAGATCAAGCATAGTTTACTTTTTTTATATAAATACTTTCCACTCTCCAGTTACCATAGTAATAGCATGGACCTGCAGGTAACTCTTTGTGTACAAAGAACTGGCAATTATATGGGCTGCAAAGGCCTGTTTGATAGGTAAGAGCTGTTAATTTCTTCTGTAATATATTGGGTGAGATTCTCTCTCTGAGGTTCTCAAGAAGAAAGGGCTCTCTCTGGCTCCATCTCCCTATTCTGTACAAAAGCAGGAAGGCCCAGACACCACCTTGGCACTCTGTGGACAGGGAAGGCTGGGGCATAGGCAGGAATTAGTATGAGGGGATGAACATTGTCCCCTCACTAGATGTCAGGAGAGTCTGCAAAAAATACAGTCTGTGGGGCAGCAGTAGCAGATGGTCTATGCAGTTGGCTACAGCGATCCTCTCCTAAGATCTGGCTGCTTAAATAGCTACCTGGGAATTCCCATTGTGTATTTTGGATCTGCTGGACCTGTAGAGCCAGCATAGTAGCTCTAAACCGCCCCTCTTCACCACCTCTAATATGGGCGGGAGTTGGGGTGGGGAAATGGCATGTCTGAAGGGAGAGCGGCTGAAGCATGCCTTTCTCTGGCTATCCTTGGCTGATGGAATGGTTCCATGGGGCTGTGGGAAACCAGAAGCAAGTCAGAGCAGTTCTCAGGCTGCTCTTATACTGGGAGCTGGACCAGCTTCTAGCCAGTCCCAGAATCAACAGAGTGTAAAGGTGGCTTAAAGCTGCCTTTCCTCCCTGCCCTCACATTCTGGTCCTGCACTGTTAGATCTAGTCCACAACCATGTTTTTTCAAACCACAGTTTAATTCAATCTCCAATTTAATGGCTACTATAATTACCAAATAAATAGAGATGCAAATTCCTGACATATAAATAGGTTTGGCAGAATTTGTTTTTTTATAAACTTTGATGGATAATATCGCTGTGTATTTTAAAGAATTTTTTCTATTTTTATCAATTTAAATGTTCACAGTTGTGCAAATTATGGGTTATAAGAACTTTTTTATCTATTTAAATTTTCACATTTCCAGGAAATTGTAGAGGGGTCTGTTGCATTAATTTTGATGGGATATATGGGCCAAAGATGTTAACATAATTTAGTTACTGTCTAACATTAAACAACGTAAACAAGGTTCGAGGTTTGGTACACGAAAACTTTAGCTTGCTTAGTACTGTGGAAAACACCATTTTTAACCTTTTTTTAAAAATAAAAAAGATACAAAGAAGGAGGAAAAACAGGTAAAGCATTTGAAATGTACAAGTATTAAGTAAGGCTTTTATTTTAACAACATTTTTTGTTCCCTTTCCCTTTACTAAAAGGAGTTTTTAGAAGGAAAAAGCCCCTTGTTTGACAGTCTCTCAGGTGGTATCCAAGACTCTAATAACTGGTTTTTTGGGTCAAAGAGAAGAAATTAGTTGAGATGACCTGGCGCTGCTGCTCCTGCTAACGTGATTTTATTTTATTCTAGGTGATGTTGGGGATTTAGCTGGGGCCTGTAGAGGTGGTGATGGGTTTTGGCTCAGTTTGGGTAGGACATTTTTCAGGATTAGGATGACAAAGGCCTGTGGTCCTAGGAAATGGGAGGGTGGCAGCCATGATGATGAAGCTTGCTTCTGTAGCCTTCATCTGTTTTTCCATATTGTCACCCAAAAATCTCACTTTAAGGACCCAGAAAAGGCAGTGATGGGTAGAATAGTTTATCCCCTCATTCCGTCTGCAAACTAGGCCTAATATACAACCCACCCGTTCTGGTTTCTTAATTTCTCGTTTTATATTTTTTGTTATTACCAAGAATGATTTTAACGTAGTCTTTGAACCATAGCAGCAGGCCCTTTTGTTTAAACTAATTTAGTCTGTCGTCTTTTCATACCTTCTTTCATTAACGCTGTTATGGCATATTGTTATTGTAACATTTTATGAACTTTCACATACTTTTTACAGTTGAGCTTACAATGAGGGTAAATTTTTAGGTCTAATTATTACAACAGGTCAGATAATTATTTAACAATAGACGGTGAGATTCAAAAAGTTGTATAACCATTAAAAAGCACACTGTCAGCATTACATTCAAATATACCAAGTTAATATCCTTAAATCATACTCCAAAGAATTTCTCAAGCAGTATTTTTCTAACTTTGCCTATCTATAAATTTTGATTATTAGCAGTGCAAATATTATTTTGGTGGTTTGTGGGTGTACAGTGAAATTGACACTTACCGATAAACACCTAATTCTCCCAAGTCTACTTATAAATCCAAACTCTTCTCTCAGTGATGACAGCAATCAGCTTGATGTAAATGCCTAGACAGGCAGAGTTATACCAGAGAATTCCACAGGGCTGGATGGGTCTGAGTGGGTGGCTCTTTAAATTATTTTGGACACACTAAGCCTATCTGGCAATTGTTTTCTTTTTAAATGAACAAGGGGCCCAATACAGCTCTGTGCCTGGCTGGACTTAGTTCAAAATTATTTGCATGGAAACAGTCTCTTGATAAAGCCCAATTCTTTCTTCATTTACTCCCTGCATAGCTCAATGGTGTTGCACAGGGTGTATGTGGGGGAAGCATTTCTTTTTTCAGGTATTTTCACTGGAATGCATTCAATCCAAGAAAGAGTATGCTGAACTCATCCAAATTCTTCTTCCTTTACTGCAGGGAGATCAAACTCATTCTGCCGGGGGGGAGGAGGAGGAGGATTCAATTTTTAATAAATTTTACAGCTTCATAACACCCTT
The DNA here is from genome assembly GCA_007922155.1 of Mesoclemmys tuberculata. Lineage (NCBI taxonomy): Eukaryota > Metazoa > Chordata > Testudines > Chelidae > Mesoclemmys > Mesoclemmys tuberculata. The sequence goes on along the minus strand of ML675604.1, from coordinate 79,541,995 downwards.
AGTCCACAGCTGAACTCTGAAGATGGTACAGGGTTTGCACAAAGATCAAGAGTACAGTATGGTCTTTCTGTAATAATTATATGCTAATTATCACAATTGTTTATTCTGTGCACAATAGCTTATTGTCACAGTATCACTTAGTGAGAAAATGTGCCCAACTTTAGGATTATGTCTGGTCTTCATTTCCCCTCCTTCCCCTTTTCTATCCTTCTCCTTTCTGTCACCTCTTTTCTTCCCTTTGCATTTTCTTCCTTGCAGCAATTCCCAATTCCTGATTGCTTATGGGCTTTACTCCCTCTCCTCCCTTATTCTTTCTGCTAAAATGATCAGCAATCAAATAGTTAATGCTGACATTTAAAATGTCACCATCAGGCTTTTGATCGCACACTCCCTTAAAATGAATGAAATAGAAGTTATTGTTCAAGGTTCTCTGTGGACTCAGGAAAGCAACACTATGAGTTAAACTTGCTTCACTTTGAAAGGTTATCTTTTTATTTATTTATTTATTTATATATATATATTTTATTTATATATTGAAATATATATATTTATTTTATTTATATATTGAAATATATATATTTATTTTGGAAGGTTATCTTCACTTTGGAAGGTTATCTTTTCAACCAGAAGGCCCAGAAACTTACTTTAAAAAAGAAAATCATAGCCTAGGTTCTGCAGAATCTCAATATGTCAAATAGATCACACTAATATATCAAGGAGGCTGGATCCAACCAGCAGACTAGGTGTTTGACACCCCTGCGTTAAGTGCACAAGAAAGGTTAAACATTGCAATTATTTACCTTGCATGACTCTCATGCAGACCTGCTTAATGTGCTGATCTGTTGGCTCTCTACCCTGGGATAAAAAATATTTAATAGCAGTTAATATACAGTAGTTATTTATAAAATGAGAATGATGCAGTTAGGATTCTGGCTGGCTGATGATAAAAGTTCCAGTCCTTCAACCTTACACATGTGACTAGTCCCATGAAGTCAATGAGAGTATCAGTGTAAGGACTACTTTTGTGATCTTGATACACATGCTTAGCACAGGAAAACATGTAGTATAAGAAATATGAATAGCATAAGTCAGTCTGCAGACAGAGGGCCACAGATTCCAACTATTCAGTTATGTGACATTACTACATTGTAGCTAATTGTCACATAAATCATAGAATCATAGAAATATAGGCCTTGGGAAGTCATTAAATCCATCCCCTTCACTGAGGCAGGAGCAGATAAACCTAGCACATCCCTGACTGGTGTCTGTCCAATTAAAAACCTCCAATGCCATAATCTCCCTGAGAAGCCTGTTCCAGAAATTAACTACCCTGATGTTTAGAAAGTTTTCCTAATATCTAACCGAAATCTCTGTTGCTGCCGATTAAGTCCATTACTTCTTGTTTTACCATCAGTGGACATGGAGAACAACTGACCACAGTCCTCTTTACAATAACCCTTAACATATTTGAAGACTTATCAGATCCTCATGCCCTCGGTCCTCTCTTCTCAAAACGAAACATGGCCAGTTTGTTTTAACCTTTCCTCATGGGTCAGGTTTTCTAAATCTTATACTTTCTGTTGCTTTCTTTTGGACTCTCTCCAATTTGTCCACATCTTTTTTTAAATGTGGCACCCAGAATCAGACACAACGCTCCAGCTGACACAGCCTCGCCAGTGCCAACTAGATCAAAACAATTCTCTTCCCTGTCTGATGTATGACACTCCTGTTAATGCACCTCAGAATGGTGTTAGTCTTTTCCACAATGTCGCACTGTTGACTCACATTCAATTTGTGATCCACTATAATCCCCAGATCCTTTTCAGCAGCACTACCACCTACAACAGGATAATGTATTTCAGAATGCATGGTGGTGGCTGGTCACCTGTGCTCCATGCTCATGGACCCAACCCACCAGCAGCAAATACACCTCTGCTATAACCACATACCTTGTTGTCTGTGGTTGTTGAGAAACAGAAAAATCTATGTAATAAAAAATAGCACTTACAGCTGGACCCTGGCTTCCAGGCAGACCCGGAGCACCTTGTTCACCCTGCATACCGCGAGGTCCAGGTGAGCCTCGTAGCCCTTCTATGCCAGGCAGTCCACGACTTCCTTCAGGCCCACGGAGGCCAGGCTCACCAGGATTACCAACCTAAAAATGAGAGACAGTGACCTTGAATGATGACATTTTTGCAACCCAAGCCAGGCACTATGTTTCTGCAGTAACAGATAAACTGTGTGCAGTGCATATGTTTTCACATTGTTTACTATGGAAGATGTAAATCGAATTCCGTAGGCAAGTGTTTGATGCTTTGCTTTTGTTGAAGAAAAATATACTTTCTGTTATCACGGGAATAGCATGAGGGAAGGGATGCATTAAAATCCAGAGTAAATGAAGAGTTGGTTTCTGGATTATAAAATCGTATATTATCCATATCAGCCCACATTGTTTTAAAGAGCCTGCACAGGTAAGTGGAAACTCTCCGGGTGAAATCCTGGCCCTACTGAAGTCAATGATAAAACTCCTTTTGACCCAATAGGATTAGGATTTTACCTCAGGTGTTTAAACTCTCATATAATTGTTTTCTGATTCTTCCTTCACAGATCTTGGGTGGATCTTCATGGAGACATTAGACCTCCACATTGTCACTTGTTTCCCCCAACAGACCCTTTCACCTGCCCGTCCCTAGAATGGCAGAAAGGAGGTAAGCACTATAACTTACTGCAGACTTTCTCTGCGGTAACTGGCACCACATTCCCCCATAGGAAGGAAAATCCTACAGAGAGCTCTCGTCCCTTCCTACCCTGTGGACCCCCAAGGAGCTTCTGCGGTATCAGGGAAGGAAGAAGAGTATACCATTGTACTGGCATTGCCCCTTCTGTGGCAGCCAAGCTCATATTTGAGTACAGGCTACTCTAGTATGGTCCCAGGAAACCCACGTGTAAGAACAAAAGATTCCCACTGCACAGAAAGACAAGTAATGAATGGGCTTTTTAGAAGGGGAGTCCAGACATCCTGGAAGTTGTTCTCTTTGTGCCAGGGCAGAGCCTACTGACGTAATCCTACAGTGTTCTGAGGACCTCAGCATCTTCATCTGGGAAAGCGATCATTTCCCATGACAATGCAGCCCAAAAAGTGATTGGAAAGAGACACTTGTATAAAAAGTCCTTTAACGCCACTTGACAGGCCGCAGGTATGTCACCTCCACAATGTTATATTACTTAAACAATCTGAGTCCTTGAAGCAGAACTAATTTTTTTTATTAAGCCTTTGCACAAATCCCATAATATTAAATATTTAAAAGTAGCCAAAGAACCAAAAAGGCCAGAAACTAAGACAGATTTAATCATCCCATTTTGTGTTCTATAAATACAAATACTAGATATGCTGAAGAAATAAAAGTGCATTTAAACTGCAGCCTCATAACCATAAGGAAGAAGCTTTACTGCAATAATTTTGCTTTTCAAAGAAACAGAAATTAAGCAGTTGGTGTTAATGGCCACAGCTCTTTTCACTCCCTGAATGAAAGTTGCAAGGATCTTTGCTGTCAAATAAAAACTGCATCCATTTAATAATCAAGTCTGATTTCGTAAGGCTGTCAGGAATCTCATTTTCTTCCATCTCAGCCACCTATGCTGCAGCAAGGCAGCAGGCATTTGCCTGAAATTTTGTCTTCTGCGCACATGGGGCTGCTGTGGTGTCTGCTGGTCTAGCAGCCAAGTGCTTCCTGATTTCTTCTTCTTGTTCCTGACTCCCCCTGCTGTTCAGAGCCAGAAGAAGTAGTGGCAGCACAGACACAAGGTTAGGGACCCAACACAAGTTCCTGCGTCCTCCTGCAGCTGCAACAGCCATCACGTTGCCCCAGCTAACTCCTCCTAAGTACCCACCAACCCAGCTACCCCAGACCACCTCTGTGCATGGCGTCTCAGAGCGCGGGCTCCAGCCCAAGCCCAAACGTCTACGTTGCAATTTTTAGCCCTGAGGCCAGAGACCGTGAGCCCAGGTCAGCTGACTGTACTGTCAGCTGACCTGGGCTGGCCACAGCCACGCCACAGGTTATTTACTGCAGTGTAGACTTACCCTCAGTGTCTCAGAAAGCCATACATGAACATAGATCAATAGATGCTTGCAGAGTGGCGGGGGCAGGATATCTTTTTATATAGATTACTATAGTCATTATGGGATATATAGCCTTACTTGTAGAGTTCTGTACTCCTGAATTCGGTGGTAAATAATAAACCATTCCGTCAACACAGATTAGTCAGCATCCAATTTATGTATACATATAAGACATTTCTTGACACACAACTTTTAAAAGTATATTCATATTCAAATTGCAGGCCAAGTTCTGTCTTAATTTGTCCATGTGCAATCCCACTGGAAGAGGGGCCCCAGAAGCTAACCGTAGTAACAAGACTACTGACGTCCCCAACCTGTCTGACTCCCTCTCTCTTCCAGATGACTAATATTCCTCTAAAGACAAACATCCTGACGGTCTTCCCCCTGCCAACCCCTGCAGACCCACTGCCTCGCAACTGCAACAGTGTAAGTATGTACTGTCTGTTAATATGAAATTCTGCATAAATGTAATAATCTGAGACAGCATGAAACTGGGGAAAAATTTTGACCGATTTTTCTGGAGTGAAGTAAATATGAATATGCAGGCTCTAGTCTGGAAAACACACATTTGCTAAAGGGAACACACCTGAACCAATGGGACTGCTCATACGCTCAGAGGTAAGCATGTGTGTAAATATTTGCAGCAACAGGGCCTCTGACCCTGATCGCAAAATATGCTGTGCATAGTCAGCCCGTTGAGTCCACCCGGAGCACAACGCAGATCAGGCCGAGGAGTTCAAGAAGACTGATTTTTTGTTTTGTTGACCTCAAGTGGGTTCAGCCTGGGCACAGGGCTCTGCCTTGCATACACACTGCAGGAGCAGGGCCTTAAGTTTGATCTATATTTTGAAGTTTTACTGACATAGCTATTTTGGTTTGGAGTGGGGGAAAATCACCCCCAGCTAAAGCCCTAGTGTAGACGCACCAGCAAAAAAGTCTTTAGTGTGGGGAGCTGGAATAAGCGACACCAGGAAAAGCACTCTTTTGCCAGAATAAGCTGTATCTCAGGGGCATTGCCGGTATATCTGTACTGCTGTACGTAATAGCTATATAGTCAAACACTGTCTGGTGGAGTGCAGGTCTTCAACTATACACTCTTCAGGTCAAGGACTGTCTCTTACTCATGTGAGAGTAAGCACTCACTACTATGGGGCCCTGACCTGATTGGGGCCTCTGGGTGCTACTGCAAACAAACAAACAATCAATACAATAAATAAATAACCAAGAACTTTAGGCATCTACAAATCTATCAAAAGCAGGGAACTTCCCAACTCAGGGGGATGCCCACATTTTGCAACTTAATCATGTGTGATCTCTGTTAAACCCACAAGATGGAGCTATCTTAAAGGCTACTGGACTCACACAAAGGAAAAACAGGATGTATGCTTTAACGTTTATTACATGAACGACCCCCTAACCATCCTGAAGGTTCTGCATCACCCCAGTCTCTCTTTGTCCCCACATCTGAACAATTGCGAAGTTTCTCTCTCCACTGTGGTACTAGGATGATCAGTCTAGGGCCACAGTAAGGGAAGATAGCAATTTTAGGTAGCAGCCCTTAGCAGATCTACGTTTCATTTATTCCATTAAAGCCCCTGCTTAGTGATGTATAAATTCTAGCGCTTGCTCAAAGGCTCTTTCAGGCTCACGATTTCACCTTCCATTAAGGATGCTGGCAAAGCTTTTCTTTACAGCATTCATCCTCAGCTCTTCATGGTAAGAACAGTTATTGGCACAGGCCAATCCCTCAGCTACAGTAATACTCCCAATCTTTGATAATCCAGAAATAAAGAATCAAGATGAAACCTCCAATTCTTTTTTCTCTATGGTACATAAGGTGCTCCTGCTAGACTTTCACATCAGCTCGCCATCTTTATTACAGAATAAGGTAGTACATGGGATTGGTACAAGAAATAATTCTGCTTTCAGAGACATTATAACCCTATAGTCCGAACTTTCATAGAAGAAAGACTATCTACTATCTGCACAACAACACATTGCCAGTTCGTTTATACAGTATCTCTACGGAATATGCACCCCTGTTCTGTCAAATTTTAGCAGGAAAAGGCAATTCACTCTCTAAACTGACATAGTCACAAGCCGTAGCCTAATTGCAAATAAAACTACCACGTTCTTTTATGGGGTTTAATTTGAAAGATCAGAATTCCTGTTCAAAAGGAGTTAGTTTGCATATTAGTCACCCAGAATTTAAAAATAAAAAATAAATGTGGGATCTCATTTCTTTAAACTGAGGTTCTTGAAGAGCTCTGTTTCTTAACAATCAGAAAACAGTCCATGTGATTTATGATACCTTTGATTTTCTATAACAGTGTAGTTCATCATACTTACTGATCCCTTTGAGCCTAGCAATCCCATATCACCCTAAACAAAAAGTAAGACAAATTATGTCAGAATAGGATATTCATATTTGATTACAAATGCAGTATACTTTATATGTTTTCCTCAATATTTAAAAAATAATTGTTCTATTAAGAGCTAAATTTGCTGACGTACACAAAATGACACCTATAAACCAACCAAAAGAATTGAAAGTAGTTTGTATTAATACATTTGTGAAGAAAACAGATTTCAGTTTTTCCATTAGCATTGCCATTTCAAAAAGACATTTTGCACCATATTATCAAATATGTTTACATTCTTTACTCATAATACATATTTCAAAATGACAAGGCAAAGCCCCCCTAACATCCCAATGTTGAGTAATAGTCTATAGTAATTAGAGCTGGACAGAAAAATTTATTAAACTTTTTTTTCTAATCAGAATTTGCTGATGTGCTGAAATTTGAATGTTCTGCAGGACCACACCAGTTTCAGCAAAATTCCCCCAGAAGCCAGGCAGGTTTCAAAACCTGCCTGTTTTTCCTGCCACCTTGCCACCAGCCTGACAAGTGAATGGGGAGCCAAAAGCCTGGAAACCCCGCTGCGACTTCCCAGGTCCTAAGCAGCCCAGGTTCCCCAGCTTTGGAGCGGTCTGCCTGAAGGTATCTACACTGGAACTGGAAGTGTGATTTCCAGACTGAGCAGTCATATCTGTGCTAGCTTTGATTGAGCTAGTTTGCTAAAAATAGAAATGTAGCTGCAGGTGAATGGGAAGAGGGATAAGCTAACCATCCAGAGTGTGTACCTAGGGTTTCAGAAGGGACTGTACTTGGGAAAGTGAGTCCATTCTGCCACGCGTGCAGCTGTGCCTATACTGATATTTTTAGTGCTCTAACTTGATCAAAGCTATCTAGATATGTCTAGCCAACCTGGAAATTTTACACCTCCAGTTCCAATGTAAATATATACTAAGAGTCAGAGCTTCCAGGGCTTCCAGCATGCTCAGCTCCAGAGCAGCTCACCAGGAGGAATGCCCCAAAGGCTCTCCGTTGAGTTGAGAGGACGGTAATTCCATTTCATGAGGAATTTTGAAATGTATGGGTTCTGTTCCAAATCATAACGAAATCAAATTTTGAAATCTCAAAATCCTCTGTGAAACAGAATTACTGTCTTCCACCCTGCTCTAATAACTACATTGATGCATAGATTTATTTTGTCATAGCACCATGGAGATATTTCCCTGAAAACTGTTGCTCTCCCCGTCCTTGATAGCCTCAAGGTGAGTAGCAGATTTCCAAGAGCTGGGAATGGACATTTGTTACGGCTGTGATGGTTATAGTTGCAATATATACTCTCTCTATATATGCAGTTTATACTACAATTATAGTTGCAGTTATAACAATGTTGTAACTATTTTTACAAATAAATGTTCCTACTGTCATATTTTAGAACATGCCAAGTCATCACTTTAGAAACAGACTCAAAATTTTGCTTCACAGGAACCACACTTGCTGAAGAGCAAACCCCCTGGAGCCCCATTTTAACTTTAAAAACTTGTAATTGCTGACATAAGAGTAATCAGATGTCATACTTTAGGACACAAGCTGACCATTGGAGGAGTTAGGAATGAATTTTCCTTTCCAATATATAGCATTGCACAATTGGTTAGTATATTGTTTTACAAGTAGAAGGGCTTATCTTCCTTTGAAGCACTGAAGAATTGGCCATTGCCAGAAGCAGCATATTGGACGTGATGGACCAGTGTGCTGATGTTTCATGTGTACATATATTATTAAAACCAAAAGCAAGGCTTTAAATATTTCAGAGGAACCAGAGGATATCAAAACAGAGACAGTGGTGCAGCAGGTCCTACAAGATGCTGCAAAACTCTGCCGTGAAACCAGTGCATCCACTCTATTTCTGCAGTGATGACATTACATAACACTGAGATTTGGTTTCCAATGACAAAAACAGTTTCTACAACCGTTAAAACAAAAAAGTTAGTATTCACATAAAGAACATCTTAAAACAGATTAAATGAAAATAATGTCTTACAAGATCACCCCTTTCCCCTGGTTCTCCTTCTCCTCCAGCAGGACCCTGTATCAAAACAAGACACAGGCTGTCAGTCTTATACCCCTTCAAATTGAAATGATTCTAGAGAGGACAGTGATATCATGAATGGAAATGCACTATTTGTGATTAGTATTAGAAGACTTACTTGTTCACCTTTAGGCCCTGGCTCACCAACCAAACCCTAAATATAAAATAAAAAACAGAATATTTTAGAACCTAAAAATCACTGAATGTAAAGAGCAAAAACAACAAGAGTCCTGTAGCACTTTAAAGACTAACAAATTTCTGCCTGCCTGTTAGTCTTTAAAGTGCTACAGGACTTTCATTGTTTTTGCTGTATACAGACTAACACAGCTACCCCTCTGGAACTTTTCACCATGAATGTAAAGAGGGATTTTATACTTCACTTTGCCCAGAACTAAGGGGTTGTTACCTTGAACCAGCATTTCTAGAGTATCTGGAACTGAAAACAGTTGTTCTTCCCCTTTCTCCATTTTTTAATTTCTTTTAGTAAAAGTATTCCTAAATATATTTGGATCTAGATTCCGCTTGCATTAACTCAACAACACTGTAGGACAACCAGTTCAGGAGCTGTTTTGGTGTGCTTATGTCAGATTCACTCAGACACAAAGATTAGATTCAAGTCCTCTGTTCTTCTGATGGCTCCTACAGGGAAGGATAGTGGTGAGGACAGGGAGAGGAGGGAAGGCACTACTAACTCTTTGTATTCAATTAGATCAAATGTCACAGAGGGCTAGTTCTGAAATTTTCCAAACTTTTATCTCTCTCTAGACACGCTTGTTCAGAATATTTATACTTGGGGAACTGTAAAGATCAAGCACTTAGCCACAGGAAACAGAGCATTTCACTCTAGTTCAGATTCAACACAGGATGGGAGAGACCAAAAGGTACAATGATGTAGTGGCTGTTCATGGAGGCTCTGTAAAATCATTAGAAATATTTCTGTGAGCTTCAATAGGCTTTGGATCAGGCCCGATATTGGTTATCTATGTCCAGTTCTAAGTGGAAAGGTGTTCATAAAACCAACACCATCATCACAAAGGACGTTAACTGACACCCTTGCTGTCAGTCGCAGCAGACAGCCCAAGGCATGAATGGACATGGAGAGTGAAATACTCTCACTCTCAGAAGTGGTCCCTCCACCTAAAGGCTGTGGCACACTGATAAACCACAATAAGAGAAATCTGCATAATTGCTGCTTCCCATGCTGTGCATGTTCTATGGATACAGAGAGGATTTAATTGCTACTGCTGCCAATCTGGCACAAGACATTCATTTTAAAGAAATTAAAGGAAGTGAGAGTTGTTTCAATAAAACAGAATCTTTCTACTTTGTTTGGTGAACACAAATGTAGACATGATATAAAACTATTTACTATATCCTATTTCCCATCATGGGACATTTTGCAGAGCTGCATCCTGACTGGGAGGAAATGTGAGGCAAAAAAGAAAGAAGGTTATTAAGTTCCAGAAATAGACTAAATTATATTCAGTGCTTCCGACCACCTAATGTTTATTTACAGGAACCACGTGCTGCATTTTTATAAAATCATTGTGAAAATGCTTTTATACTATGTACTTAAGACAATAGAGCACATGTGAGCATCAACATGGAAAACATAACACACTGTCACATGATGTAGGCCAGATGAGGCTTTCAAGCCAGAGTCCTGTGTACAACTTTCCCACACAGGCGCAGCGCTGGCTTCTCTGCCTTTGTACCTTGGCACCTATCTATTAGAGCAGAGCAGATTGCACTCCGACAGTGCACTGGCCTCCCTCTGCAAACTGGGGACCAGATGGATGCAAAAAAAAAAAAAAAGTCATTAGATACATATTTTCTTTAGCCCTTATAAGCATATGTTTGGTGCTACTGATATCATAAGCATTTCCTGTTTCTACATTCAAGCAGAGCTACAGTTGCCCAATGAAGTTAAGTGGAAAAAACAGGAGTTAAAAAAATAGTAAGTATAATATTTTCCCCTCTAACATCAGAGTAGCTCCTCTGGGATGTGGACACAGGAGAAGCTTGTGGCTTCTGCAGCATCATGGACTCAAACTCTCTCATAGGGTGCTGGGAACAGGGAACTAGATAAACACAGATTCTATCTTTTCTGTAAGTTTGTAAAATGAAAATTCTAGATCCTATAATATGCATCATTCAACCTCTGTTGAAAGGCACAGAAAAACCCCGGTTATGAAATGCTCCCCAAAGCTAGCCTCATTAATTTTCCCATTTACTCATATAAAAAGGTATCACAACTGGCAGCTGAACATTTTATATTGTTTTTATTTTGATTTTTCATTTACTGTTCAGCTGAACAATGGAATTATTAATAGAGATGGGTAAAATGGGAAGTGATTTTCATTTTACAGAACTTTATCTGTCAAATTTTGGATTGGCAAAAAAATAAATCCTAATTGAGGGAATCTGGGTCTGTTTTATTTGGACCACAGTGGTTTCAATTTGGGAAGCATGGTAGAGGGCACTTTAAATATTGTAAAGGGTTCTTGTTTTGACCCATTTCCAATTACCAATTATATGTTTTCATAAAAAAATCTGTTGTGTTGGCTAGAATTTACATTTGGAAATAAAGTAACAACTAAATAACAATGCCCCATCCAAAGATGGGCAACAGAAGAGCCATAGAAAACCAGATCAAAAGACGGTGAATCAGAAATAGTGAGACATGAGAGCTGGGATTGCTAAATATGAGAGATCCACCAAAGTGCTACCATGCTATTACAGGAGTGATCTATATTTTTTTTATTTATATATATGTGTGTGTGTGTGTGTGTGTGTATATATAATATACACATAGAGAGTGAGAGAGTGAAGGTGCCGGTAGATGGTGATCAAGAATAGGTGGTTTAATTCCTGGATTTGGAAGGACTGTCAAAATGCATTGTCATGCATTGCAAATGGCTTCCTCTGGTCTGTACATCAGCTCTTAACACACATACCATTGGGGTTTTGATTCAAGTAAGGTTGGGTACATTGTATGCAAAGCGTATCCAGTCCCTAGGAAATCAGAAAGGGAGGAGGGAGACACAGATGACTTTGCATCAGTCTGGAGTGACCCCACTGGCTAAGCCTGAAACTGGTGTTGATAGGCTCCAGAGGTAGCTATTTCCAAATCTTCTAGACCCGCAGGGTGGGATAGCTCAGCGGAAGGGGCCTCTATAGGGTGAAAAGGGAAATAAACCATATTTTTAGTTTATATTATAGGATTCTCTCACAAAATAGGGAAACTAAAAAGAAACAATGGGCTGAATTAATTCCTAGTATAACTCCATTTATTTTAAGGGAGTTGCACTAGGAATGAGTTTGGCCATATGCTTAAAAAAAAGCAAATGTAGAAATATTATCAGAAATCACGTATATAAATGGAAGTCTCCTGGATATACGCTTAGAAACGATGAAAGACTCTGATCTCCTAAGAAGAGGAGCCTGCAGACTGCTGTCTGGCGACACTGACAGGAGTGTCCATGCCTGATGCCAACGTTCTGAAACCCACCCAAATATACTAGCTTTATAGTAATACAGAGAGGACAGATGTTTAATGGTGGCCCTTAATAGTTTGCCAATTCTCCTAGATAAGTAACTTAAAAACTTACCACTAAGCAGTGCTTAATTTGTGCGAAGGCTTGCCAGGACTGAGCCATGGCACCTCGAGGCTGGGCAGTTCATAGCCCCGGCACCTCTGGGCTTGCTGCATCAGTTATGAAAGAAAAAAAAATGGCTTTGAGCCCCAGCACCAAACTGAGCACTGCCACTAAGCCTTCTTGGGGCAAGCACAGGGAGCATAAACCACAACCCCTGCATAGCCTCTGTACATCACAAATCTGGGCTCCCTGTGTCCTTCCCTGAAGGACTAGAGAGAAAGAGTACAGGAATCCATTGTTATTCAGTGGCATTCATCCAGTAGGGCAGGAAATTTCCTGCAGGAGGAATTCTGAGGCTCCAGTGGGCCAATTTTTCCCTACAAAATATGTCTGAGATACTTGTATCTTGTGAATGTCTATGTGTATAGGTAGCCTCAGAAGTTGCAGCAGTCACTATGTTTTATAGTATGTACAGAATACATAGAAACACTGCAGATACTGAAATAGGTTAACATTTTCAGTGACTTCCCATTTCAAGAGTGCCTAAGTCAGTGATTTTCCAAGGGACTTAGGTTCCTAAGGGACTTAAGCACTTCTGAAAATTTTATTTGTAACCTTATTTATTTACAGGTTGGTAGTTTCTTATAAGCCTTAATTAGCTACAGGACACTAATAGCACCACCACCTCTAAGCAGCTTTAATTGATCTTGGTGTGAAACAAGAAATTATGAGAAATGTATCATAATAATGAATGAGTGATGTTGAAAAAATTGTATTCTTTCTTGCTATCATGTTGCCATTCTTTACAGTGCATTCGTGCGCACATCTTACCCTGTCACCTTTGGTGCCAGGCAGGCCTGGAGGACCTGGCAATCCTGGAAGTCCTAGGTCCCCTTCAGGGCCCTGTGAAAACAAACCAAGGATAGAAACTTCCCAGTGTTGTTTCTGGAGTGAATCAACGGATAACTGTAACCAAGGGACAGATTCTGCCCCCCTTACACACATTGAGCAGGATCTTAATCCCAGAGTAGTCCCAGCTCATGCAGTAGGGGAATATCCAGTGTGAATAAAGGTTGCAGAATCTAAACAGTACTTTTGAGGATCTTACTATTGACAAACATAAATAGCAGCACTTATTGGACTTTCCCCTCCAGCCCCTGTGCTAAATAGCTTAGTTTTTAAAAACATAATTCCTGTGATTTATCACCCCTAGGGCTTGTACATTCCTCCTTAACAGCAGGCTCTTTCAGCTCAGACCTCTCCAACTGTGCTTCTAACTATTACTGTGTAAATATTGTTTGAGTGGTAGTAAAAGAGGGCATTCATGATCTGTCCCATTCATTAGTTCTAGGTGGCTGCTAGCAGAAAGGTGGTCTTTCACTACTCCTGCTTCTTGAAAATGCATAGCGCACACACAAGCTTACAGCATTGGCGTCTCACAAAACAAAGAACCTTTAAGCTTTTTCTTTCTTGCCACCTCTTACAAATACAGTACACTCTCAACACATTTTCATCTGCTTTAAAAATTGCATCTTGTGATTTTACTACAGACACAAAATACTGAAAAGGAAACTTATCAAGCATCCTTTCTATCATACACCTTCAACTCCCTGTGTAAATGAATAGGTAAGTGAAGATTCTTTTGGATGCCATAAATTCCTGGAAAATAAATATAATGTGGTGAGAATCAAAATATGCTGCTTACCAGTTTCCCTGGTGGACCTGGAGGCCCGGCAGGACCCGGCTCGCCTCTGCTACCCTTTTAGGAAACAGAAGGGCATTATTACCATCCTGAATGTTTATTTTCTAATGAATTGTAAATGAATGACCTTTTTTCCTCCTTAATCTTGATTCAATTACTGTTTATCAGTAGGCTTTAATTAAGGTTCATGTATGTTAATGCATACAAATGCAAGACTCATACAATTAAAAAGCTTTTAAAAGTACTTTAAAAATCACTATATGTCTATGTCATGGCATACTCTATGTTAATTAACATTACATTCCTGGACTTTCCTCAGAATTTCCCAGTGCAGGCAAATATACTGTATTTTACAATTACAATTTTTATAACTATTTAATAATATTTCAGGACAGTGTGTGAACCACTAAGTCACACCAGTAAGTCATTCCTCACAGGAGTGTTCCCCTCTATAGGACTACTTCAGTGAATAACAGCTCATCACTAGCCCACTTCAGAAAAGCACTTAATCACTTCATCACATCCAAGATAGCCCTTAAGATCGTGCTTAACTTTAGGCATGTGACTTTTTAGTCTCATCAATGGGACGCACATGCATGCAAAAATGTGGTCATGAGGCATATTGTGAGTCTGCCTATCAGAATCTGACTTCTAACTATTCGCGTAAAATTACTTTAAAATCTCGTACTCCCTTACAGAGCTAAATGTGAAAATTTCATGGGAGAGTCCTGGTCAATAACAGACTCCATGAGGTAACAAAGACCATGAATTTTATGGGGGGAAAACCCTAAAAATTGTGGGGTTTGTCATGGAAGTCATGACACACACATATCTTTAATTATGCTTTAACCTCACATCTTACTTTATATGTATAATATATACATATTATAGTTTTTAGACATCACGCACCTGTTGAGGGTTTCACACCAGTACTCTCTTTTTAAAAGATATGCCATGGGTGAATTTCAAAATTTGAGGAAATTTCTGAAGTGTCTAAGTCCCATTTTCAAAAAGGATTTAGGGCCAGATTTTAAAAGACATTTCAATGGGAGTTGGTGCTTTTGAAAATCCCACTTAAGTGCCTAGCTTCATCTTTAGGCACTTAATTACCTTTACAAATTACCTTAGGAGTCTGTCTCATTGAAAGTCAAGGGAACTTAGGCTCCTACATCATCCAGGCCCAGACTTTTAAAGGTATTTAGGCATTGCAGTGCTGAGTGGTGCAATGTTTAACTGATTTAGGAGCCTAAATCTCACTTTCTAAAGACATTTAGACACTTGGGAGCCTAAATCCCAGTGACTGTCCTAACTGCCTAAATCCCTTTAGGTGAGAATTTGGCTCCTAAATTAGTTAGGCATTGCAATGCTGAGCACCATAACACCTAAAAACCTTTAAAATCTGGGCTTTAGGGCCTTTTGAAAATTGTACCATATACAATTTAGGGAGAATATTTGCTATAAAATTATGATGCAGCATTGAACAAGACTATAAATTTATTTACTAATGAAAAGTTATCAGTTGTAAAGACAGGTTATTTTAATCCGTTGTGTGTGGCTCTAAAAGACCTGGCTGAGTGTGGATCTAATTATGCCAATATGGCATACAGTAGATAATTTCAACTCTAGTTACTATTTCAGAATGAAAAGGCAATTGTGACATGAGTGGATAAAAATGGAATGAAAGGTGACATTAAAAACTCATTTTACACAATATGTCATAAACGGATGGATTGGCTTCTCAGAAAAGGTTAGAAAGACTGAACTCTCAAATTTTTGAGAAATAATGAGGTATCCTGGAGAGATCAGGGAATTTAGAAAGATATTTTTCCCCGTCAGTTCCTCAACAAAGTTCCTATGGTATTAAAACCATTATTTTTTTAAAAAAGCATTGCTGCATAATTTGTGAAAGCATTTTTCATAGTAACAGACTGACCCTCATCCTATGACCCAGAAAACTCAGTAATCTTCTGTAAATCCTATGTTTAACTGCACTAATTCTGTATTACACTTATAACCAGGATTGTCAAACACTTGTTCTAGATTTCAAGTTCAAGAAAGAAGATTGAATTTTAACTAAGATCCCCTTTAAAACTATTTATATCTGGATATGTGATAAGGACCATTTCAGAATGACGTGCAAGTAAAAGTGTCCTTTCAAAGGTTACATTGACAAAGAATAACTATTTGTGCATTGATTCATGCAGGTTCTGGTTGTGTGGTACTAAATTTGCAACTTTTCCTCAACTGCCAGTATTTTTTCAGTGTTTCCCTAGTATAGTAAAAAAAAATACACTGAAGGATATCATCTGTGACCACAGTTACTGTATATTTATTGGACCCATTAATTTAAACTAAGGCCATGTCTTTGGGTCCAGATGAGCTGTGCTTGACAATGGACCTGACTAGGAAGACAGTGACTTAAAGCCACTTTTCCACTATCAACAACCTCCAGTCCTGGGGCCAGCTGGGGATTTACATTTGCCCCAAGCACAATTTAAAGTGCCTAAAACGTGTTCTATGTTACATCTGACAGGAACAATCCCCTAGAATCTATTTTGTTGGTCAAAGACCACCAGAGCACAATGAGCTCTGGCCATGCCCGCAGCATATCACTCATGTCAAGGGAGAGGAGACAGAAGTAGGAGGTATTTCACTACTTGGGAATTCCCTGATGTGATAGCATCTCCAGATGCTCTGTTATAGCAGGATCCTGGCTCCACCATTGCAAAGCAGCTGGATGGCAGGCTGAGCATCTGGGCCAAAGACTTCATGACCCGTTCTGATCATCAAGAAAGAATATAAGAACATCTCATAAACATTAGTTTTATCTTATCTCTTATAGAAGACTAATGTGATTTTATATTACACATCTTGCAACTGTGGAGGGATCACTCCTGCTCTGTCTGAAATTAGTGGGAGTTTTAACATTGGCTTTAATGGAAGCAGGATTGCAGAATGTGCTTCTGACACAGGTTATGAGAAAAAAAAAGTTGCTTCCTTCTTCAGAGATGAAATTGAAGACTAATAAGGCTTTGGGTGGGAAACTCTGTGGTTACTGGTGAGAGCAGATTCACCTTCTCAATTCCTAAGCAGACCATACACCCGGAACCATAATAATGCTAATTAATAGTGATGCAATGCAGCCCCTCCATAGCTGCTATTCCAGCCTATATGATTAAATAGAAGCCACTGCACCCTTGTGGCCTATGCAGCAATTTTGGACCACTGTCTCCATGTGACCTTTCTCCCACATTGCCCTCCATATCATCCTACATGGATGCCACATCTGGTAGGGGGCACTGCAGGAATTATGCTGCAGGGAGGAACTGCAACCTGCCCTCTGTGTTAGTGTGAATTTCAATCCATGTGGAGTTGTTTTTTTTAAAAGAAGTTCGGTTCTGCTGGCTAATTCACCTATTCAAGTCACCGGTAATGCACTACAGAACTTATTCTCCGGCTACGTCTACACTCATGGCAGCAAAGTTGCCACCATCAGATCAACTTATCTGGATCGACTGAGCAATCAGTGAAGACCTGCTTAGTCGATCCAGAAGTCAACACTGTTAATCCACCCCCACCAGTGGCATAGCTCTGCGTTGATGGGAACATGGTTCCCTTCGGTGCAGTGCAGTGAAGACAGCGCGCAGAAGAGAAGCCCAGCAGTCAACGGGAGTTACGCAAGTTTTCTGCGTAGTTTGCGTAACTCCCGTCAACTGCCGCCGAATCACCAGGGTAAGTGTAGACCCAGCCTCAGGCAAAATTCTTCTATTTCAGTGGTTTACTGGTCTTCTATAGATTTTATAGTGATGCTCTTGTTAGTGAAAAATTGTGAGAATTACATTAGAACCTTGCTAAGCTACGCAAAAACTGGCAACCTCTCCCCATCTACCGGTAAAGATTTTATAGCAAAGCTTAATAGTATCTCACATTGCTAAGTATTTATTTTTTCAACATTTATTATGCTGCATTTTGTAGTATACTAGTAAGCAATGTAATAAATAATGAAAACTACAATTGAAAAATAGGTGAACAATGTATTTTTGTGTGGCGTCATCTTTGCTTGTGTATTTACTCACTGTTTCACGATTCAGTGAACTGCTTTCTCTCACTGCAAAGTAACTGTCATCATGGCTACGTCTATTCCTGGAGATGTGGCTGTGATTCCCAGCTCATGTAAACATACTTGCGATATATCTCCTCATGCTAAAAACAATAGTGCACTAAAAACTAAAAACAATAGTGTGGCCACGATAACATGGGCAATGGTATTGATTCATGGACTCAGATAGGGTTGTACTTGGGGCAGCAAGCCCGTGCTATGTCTCACCATGCTACTGCAGCTATGCTATTTTTAGTGTGTTAGTTCAATGAGAGCTAGCATAGGTATCTCCATGTGAGCTGGGAATCACGCCCTTCCCTCCAAGTGCAGATGTAGCCTTAATTTATTATATATATCAATATTTTTCATCCTAAGTGTCAGAGGGGTAAATTTTAATGTGTGATCAGAGCCTTAGCTGTGTTAAACTCAGTGGGACTCCTGGCCAAATCTTTAAGCACTGCACTAAAAATGTACCCCCAAATGTGTGCTATTACCTGCTGGAATAAGCACTTACAGTACACAGTGCCTTTTGTCTGACATTCTAAAAGTAACTTCCACACATTAATAGCCAAATTGTGGTTGTTCCTCTTGGGTGCCCAAAAGTGGGGGAAAGGGAATGGAGTAGGCAAGGTGCCTCACTCACCTGTGCCCTGCTTTAAGCACAGCCACAATGTGGATGGGAAGTACATTCTCCCAGGGCAATGCAGCTGCCATGCTAGTGTGCAAAGAGGCTGGCCACAATCTAGCCCCAGTGTACTTTCAGATCCTCTGATAAAAGGCACCATTCATCGTGGGCTGAGCAAAGCTTGGTGCACCTGAGCAGAGAAAGACATTGGTGGCTATGCAAGGAGACAAGTCATCTCTCCCAGTTACACAAAACAGCTGGTAAGGTAGGCAAGGACCCAGCCATGTTAGTGTCTACTACTCCAGCACATAATAAACACAGTCTGGGGTAAGTTTTAGTGCAATGCAAATATTTGTGCCATGAGCCAGACAGAGTTCCTCCTGGGGACATTGTCTGTAGCATGGCTCCTTCACCACTCCTCCATCTGCCCACATGCCACCATATAGCCTGAATTAAGTGAGACTGCCAGCAAAACTTAAAAAAATTAAAAATCTTAAAAAATATAAATCTAACTTTCTCAAATGGCTTAATATCAGTTTCAGGCTGCTGGACAGGATGGTTATTCCTGAATACTTCACATTCTCTACCAGTGCCACCCTAAAAATTATTTATAGAATGTATGATGTCAAGCATGCAGATAGCTATGAAAATAGTCTTTGCGGTAGATCAAAGATAAAGAAACTAATTGAGCTAAAATACTGTATACACTAAACATTTTTTTAAAACAGCCAATTTACAAAAGCTAATAAGCATATGCATATCAAGGATATTTACTGAACTTACTATGAAATCTTTTGAACTGTACATTAAATTCTTTAAACACCCCAAGCTATTTAACAAATTGAGAACTATAAAAATTGTTTGCCTACTAGAAAAGCTCAGAATAAAGCAAAAGGAACAAGTATCTGGTATAAATTCACCATGAAAAATTAAATGTTGTTAAATCTTAATAAATGTGTGGGGAAGAAAAACAGCAGATAATTAATCAAGGGAGCACAGTCAACCTCACTGATTAGGCTTGACACTTCGAAATTTAAAAATTATTTCTTTTGGGCCACTTACCACAATGATCAGTTCAAAAAAGGATTTAAACCTCAAGTGAGTTCTGTAATTATTTAGAATGACTTATAATGTGATGCAAACATACCGTTAACTGACAAAACAATTACAACGGAAAGGAAGATATGTTTGATTTGGAAGTTGGAAGATGCAAGTTCCACGGTACTCTTGTTACCAATGAAAGCATATCATTTTCCTGTTTTATTAAATGAAAGTTGAATATTTCATAAAAAATACATAAATTAAATCAGGCTTTTTCCCAGTTTAATTTTCTAATTAAAATTAGATAGATGATTATATTTTCTCAAGTGTTTATTTTCCTAGACAGAAAATCTTCAGTAGTCAAACCAGATAAGATTGTATGATCTATTCTAACAAACAGATAGAAGTATTTTGTCTGTTGTTGGAATAAAATATGTAATCTAATTATCTTCATTTTGAATAATTAAAACTTTCTCTGGAAAAGGCAGTGTAAATGTTTTCAGTTATTGGATATGACAGTTTTGGTTCCTGAGCATTGACTTGGTAACAATATTCTTCCATGGATTTTAATAAAAAAAATATCCTATATATATAGCAACCGACATCCCAAAGGATCCCAAACTGATATGCTAACCATACATGGGTGTTATTTCTCCACCACTGAAATGCAATTGCCAGTGAGGGAAATGCAGCTATTATTTAACAGTGCACAGAAGCAGCAATGGGGCTTGAAAACTCACTCGCCAGCAGAAATGGGAATTTTCCATTGGTAAGTGTCTCTTGCAGGCTGCTTGGGTAAAAGAGGCAGGCTGAGAATATTGTTAATAATATAGAAAAAAAATCTTATGTTTAAATTTGTAACATGAGTCTCACTCCCTCTTTCCATATCAAACATTACAGAGAGGCACAGGAGGAGCATTAGCCTTCTTGGTGCCGTCATTCCGCACCCTGCCCTTCATTGATTTCTAGCCTTGTCATCTCTTCTCACACTGAAGCAGAGGACAGAGGTAACACAACCCTTTGCTCCCCTTCCTTTCAACCCATGAGAAGGTAAAGTCAGTGGCTTTCTAGTTCTCTCGCCTCCTTGGACCTATTAAGAAAAAGATCCTGACAGCAATGACTCCTTGGGAGCTCCTCCTCTTCTCAATCAGGAGGAAAGGGGAAGAACTCCAGGCCCCTCCTGACTCTCACCACTGAGCCCTCCATAGGAAGATGGGGCTAGGGGTTGGAAAGAGTGATGCATGGAACAAGGACTTAATATGGGCCTTTGACAGTTGAAAGAAACTAGAGAGGAGAGAAAGGGAGGGAATGATCAGTGGGAAGATGGAGAGTGTAGTCTTGAGGGAGGGAAAAGTTAGAAGAGAGTAAGGAAGAGATTGAAGTAAGTAGTAAAGAGAAGGAAACCAACGATAAGATTAGGGGATGGGAAAGGAAAGACTAATAATTCATTGAATTATTGAATTATTATTCATTGAATTCATTTAATAATTCATTGAAGAGCAACCATGGAATCTTGGATGAATGTATGTGGTTGGTCATGAACAGAGCTGGTCAAAATTTTTCAATTTTTCCAAAACTGATTAAATTTAAAAATATGAAAATTTTGTGAAGAGTTTTCCTTTAAATGGTCCTCTATTTTTGACCAATTATAGAAACTGGTCAAAATACTGCAAATTTCTAATTCTGAAATTTTGATTTAAAAATCAAACCTATATACTGAAAAGTGTTGTGAAATGTTCCCTGTTTTTGTCAAGATGTTCTAATCAAATGATGGCCTCTCCAGAAGCACATTGTTCCCGAACACCACAGCTGGGCAATGGCTCATCAGTACTAACTCATAGATAGGGGTCAACTTAAATCGTGCAGAAATTACATGTTTTTTGTGGGTTGCTCACAGTATAAATAGCAAATTTCATGGATGGGTTCACACACTATATATTCCGTGCCACCCTTACTTCTGTTCTGCTGCTGGTGGCAGCGCTGCCTTTAGAGCTGGGCACTTAACCAGCAGTCACCACTCTCCAGCCACCCAGCTCTGAAGACAGCACAGAAGTAAGGATGACAATACTGTGACCCCCACCCCGCCCCCGCCCACATTTTCCTAACTACTCAGTGGGTACTTGCTATTATTGTTTAGGGAAGCTTGAACTGGAACATGAGGCAACTCTGTGATAAAATGAGTTTTATTTTGTCAGTAAAATGTGGGCTAAATGTGATGCCTGGACCCAGCTCTCTGCCTGCTCTTGCTCTGTGGTCACAAATCAGGGATTTTGGACAATTCCGGGAGAGGTTCTGGAGTAGATGTATATGAGTGCACAAAACCCTTGATTTACCCACCAATGGTAAATGCACACACAAAAATAGTTCAAACACTATGGAAATCAGACCTTATTGCAGCAAGTAGAGTACTCCTTACAGGGCATGTTTTATGTAGAGGCCAGCATCTAGGTTCATGTTCAGCAGTTCTGAATGCTGCCACCATATAATGCAGTGACTAAGAATATCACTTAACACTGGGCTTTTATAGGACTTTAGGCTAAGGCTATTTTTTCTCTTTGTACTCCCCTTCCCATTAAAGGGTCAATTCTGTTGGCGAACAGACATCTCTAAACCTTCAGCAGGACTAATCCTTCTTCCATCGTATGCAGAAGCCACACAACAGCTATTTCTTCCTGCTACAAGCTGCAGATGTGTCAGTTATTTAAGGAATAACTCCACCTGTTACACACAGAGAAAGACAGTAGAGGCAGCTCAAGGGTACTACACCTATCGGGCAGTCTACTCCCCTTGCATGCCAGTGAAGAGGTGGAAGGAGGTAAGAGGCAAGCTGTCCTTGAGTAGCAGGGGCAGAGCAGTCCCTGCATTCCTGAGAGCAGGAGCTATATGCCTGGCATGAGTGCTGGCTACACAGGGAGTGTTTGCTCCTGCTCCACAACTGCACACACAAGTAAGGATCAGGCAGAACCCTGCCTAAAATAAAGGGAGTCTCAACTATCTGCCCTAGACTGAACATAGATTCCTCTCTCCTCTAGTTATCTTTGAAACCTGTCCGTGAAAAAGACTTGGACTTCCTGCCCTGGTTTTCCAGACAACCAGCAGGAAGCTGTGGCAGCCATTCACAGACTGTCTTCCTCAGTAGAATTATACTAAATATTTTTAGTAGTTTCATCAGAAGGGTGGTTTATAAATTTGGGAGAATAAAAGACTATGGTTAAAAAACAAATTATGATTACTTAAATCTGTGTGAGGTCCTGTGCATATTTCTATCACCCTATTAATGATCACACTTACAAGCTGTCCCTCCATTTTTGTGGACTTGTAGTCACCCTTTTCTAGATTTTTTTTTTTTTTTTGCCATAATGCTCACATGTTTACAGAAACTGTTGCATTACTGGATAATGAAACAAAATGAGGGGAACACGTTCCAAATAGCTTGCTGAACTCTGCAGTGGCAAATGGAAAAAATCATTGTATTTAATCTGCATCGATTGTTTCTGTCTGACTTCAGGGTTGCTAATAATTAACCCAGCATGTCAACTCCTGTTTCTCTGGACTGCTGATTTCATAAACTCATACTTGCTTTTTATAGGATTAAAAGCATAGTTCAGCAGATTATCTTGCATTACCGGTCTAGAGAGGTACTTTGTTCTGATCTAATTATAATCTTTATGTGTCTGACAAGAATTCAGGAGGTCAATGTCAGGAGAATGGTTCAGAGAAAAAAATTCCATTCCATCCAAACTAATGCTGCTGGAGGCTTCCAATGAACCCAAGCTTTTGTGAGTATGGCTATGGCAAGCTTAACATTAAGATTTTGTGTCCCAACATGCTGAGTAAATATGTTCATGTTATCTACTTTTATATCCTTCCTAGACAGTAATTGGCCAGAAGTCATACTAAGGTGTGTTGCAAAGAAAATAGTATGTTGTAACGAAGTATATTCAGCAAATGACAATGCAAACCTCAGACACACACAGAGAGGAAAAGTAAACTTCATCTTCGACTGAGATTTGTTGAATATTTAAAGTCAGAAAACAATTAGTTTATGGGAGCCAACTTCCCTGCCTGTTTCCCCTTACAAGTAAGTCAGTAAGGTTATATCACAGGACAAGGCCAGAAGACTCCAAGTGAGCATCTCTGGAGTGTGACTGGCAAGAGAGGAACTTGCAAACAGAGATCATGGAGCATGGGCTCTTCTGAGCAGCAAATGGTGTCACACTGTGAATTCCAGTGCATTACAGCTATTCCCAATTTACAGACAGTCTCTGGGCTGCAGTAAGTTGCAGCAGCCCCAAGTTCTTCTAACTTCTCTCAGGCTCAAGACTGGGGTCAGGCAAGAGACAGAAGGAGAAAATCAAAAAGCTGTTACCAGCCCCCTGACAGCCACCACCTGTCACATTTCATCTGAAGCAGAGACACTCTCCCTCTCTGTCTTCAACACTGCACATCAGTGAGTGCCACCATCTTTCTCTACGTAATCCCTATCCCACTCTCCCTCAAGCCGTGTTCTTCATACTCTGGAATAGCCATGTTGGAAAAGCTTCTCCCTGTTTTTCTGAAGTAGGCTGGTGCTGCAGAAGCAATCTCCAGAGAAAGTGTATGCCCCTCTGAACACCAGTATTTTCAACCGGAAGGAGCTGTCATGGTTCAAAGCACTACCTATCCCGCCCCCTCCAATCATGGGTAATATATCTAGTAAAAACATTAAAAATGGAACCAAGCCACAAAATTCACATTTGTACCATTCCAAAGTTTAAAGGTGTATTCAAGGCACTGGCTTTTAGTGCATGGGATTCTCTCTTTTTCTAACAGCTGGTCCTGCAGAGGATATGAGTATGCTCTTTGCTGATAGCTAATGCAGTTATTTCTTTAGCTTAGGTGTTGGAGATTGTGTTGCTGGTGTTGAAGGTTTTGAGTTTGGTTCCCACTCTTGACCATGGGGTTCTGTATATGTGTGTCCATGGGTCCTTCTATTTGGATCTGGGGATTCTGTTCAGCCCCTTAGGAAAGCAGGGACTAGCTGCATAAGGAGGATCCATGTTTCGATTTCAAACTAGCCACCACCGCCATCAGCACCCACCAAAAATAAATTGGGGAATGTTTGTGTCTGTGGTTTTGTTTTGGGTCCAGCTGAAATCTGTGTATACTGTAAGCATGAGCACAAGTGTTTTTTTTTCTCTGTAAGTTGACACGCATCCTCTTGACTAAGGTGTCAGAGCTCTTGGTGTTCTCCTTAAATAACGAACACGTGTGATAAATAGTGTTTACACCACATGGCGGGGTTCATCCACCTGGACCTGAGACATTACAGTTCCAAATATACACAGTAGGAAACAAGTCAAGTACTTACAGGTGGACCCCTTGATCCTATTGGTCCCTCTACCCCTTGTGGTCCTTGTTCGCCCTATTTTCATGACAATAAGAACAGAGCATGTTTGAAAACCAACTCAAGGCACAAAACAGGAATATTCTAATGAAAGGCTCAGGAAAAAAAAAAGAAAAGTCATCTTACAGGTTTACCAGAATTTCCCATCAAACCTGGTCTTCCAGGGGCACCTGCATTACCCTGTTAGACGGAACAGTGAAAAAGTTAGCCAGACTAGGCTACCATAGAGAATTAACAAAGAAATTAACAAGCAATGAAATCAAACCACCTGTTGTACCCATTTTTGCTCTTCCTCTTTATTCCCCACCTAATTCCCCTCCATCCAGTTCCTCTAAGTTCTTCCCTTATTTTTGTACAGCAATCAAACACAACTACAGTGGAGGCATGGAAGCACAGCATATATTTACACTGAATTCAATCCAAACTCATCTCTCTTTTGAGTTCTTCAGACAAACTTCTTTTGGTCTGAAATTTTCCATGCTTTGGTTCAGGCCATTTGTGAATATTTGTGGGAAGTTTGAGCAGAATTGGAACAGCCATTTTCAGTTATCTGAATTATTAGAATTGAAAGCTCTTGTCCTTTTCTCCATTTAATGGAGCTGCATATACTGTTCTTATTAATGTATCTAATCCTTTTTTGAAGTGTACCATGCTGTGTGTGTCAATTATATCCTCTAGCAGTGAATTCCACGAAATTACTATATGCTGTATTTTAAACAAAAACCAACCCAAACATTTTCTTTTAAGCATTTGGAATCAACAAAACCTTCTTTCTTCTTTTATGCAAGATCAATACTATTGTCACAGTGAAAAAATGACCAGCCACTAATTAAGTTTTTGTTCACTTATCTGCCACGTCTCTCTTTTTTATGTCAACGGCTATCCTTCATTTAAACACAACAGCAAGTGAACAAAATTCCATTGGCGCATTTAGAATTTGATAAGCACAAAATCTAGCATTAGAGGAAAGAAGGATTCAAAACAGATTATTTAAATTATTTTACCTTTGGGCCAGAAACACCTTGTGCACCAGGGGAGCCAGGGAAACCCTAAAAGAAACATTTTAAACATTGTTTATGTGCTGTTACGGAGTCTGGAAAGCATCTTTCTAGTGCCTTTCACCTGACGATCTTGATGCACTTTCCAAACAGCAACGGATAAAGCCTGATTCCCCTCTGAAGTAGGTAACTAGTATTATCCCACTCTTATCTTAGGCTCAGACTTCAAGATCTCTTCTCTTGTTTACACTCCACATTCCCTTGTATACAGCTGTTCACAGCAAAATGTTCTCTTTTGCTACATTTTTTCCTAACTATAAGCAGGACCAGCTTTAGAGTGCAAGTTTACATCAAACAATATTTTAACTCAGTTCCTTCAATATCTTCTCTGAGTATCTGCTTCTGCAGCAGAATGTTTTGAAAAAGTTTGTGTTGGGCTTTTAACACTGGACATTGGTTTCACACAAATAATCAATCACTGTGGGAGGAGTAACTGTAACCAGCCAGGAAGTAGTCTTTCCCGTGGCATTGCAAATGTAAAGGAAACAAGGTCTTTTAATTTGGGAACATTAAGCACTATCCATATTCAACATAGTCAAAAATTTAAATCTATAAACTACAAGATTAAAAATAAAAATGTAAATACCAATGTGATTTATATTTCATTCACTGTGACCAATCCACATGAATTAGGAACAGCATTATGTATTTTAACAGCAGAGCAGTGCTATGCCTTTTATGTCTGTAATTTATGATAGATTAAATTTGTTCTTAATCACTTATATTGTTTGAATGAAATGAAACCCTCATAGACTCTAAGGTCAGAAAGGACCAATATGATCATCTAGTCTGGCCTTCTGCACAATGCAGGCCACAGAATCTCACCCACCCACTCTTGTAATAAACCTCTAGCCTATGACTGAGTTATTAAAGTCTCAAATAGATGGTTTAAAGACTTTAAGGTACAGAGAATCCACTAGCAAGTGAGCTGTGCCCCATGCTACAAAGAAAGGCAAAAAACATAACACCCAAGAGTAGAGAGCCTGATAATGGGACATCTGGGAATTGTCCCATCACAAATCCCTCATTGTCATAAAACAAGTGTATCCGATCCCCCACATCCCTTCTATATGGAACATTTTGGGACAGATAAAATACGGGGCATTCCAGCAATCAAACTGGCAGAACAGCCACAAGGGATTGTTCCATCCAGGGTAAATTTGTCCAGCCTTAGGCTGCTCTAACTTCCATTGTGGACCACTGTGGCCTCCAGCCAGTCCCAAGCTTAGAAGAGGCAGAAAGCCATCTTTCACTACCCCACCTCCTCAGCTGCCCCAAACACAAGATCAGCACAGCTGAGGACTCAGTGTTGATAAAGACAAAATCACATCCTGATACAGCTGTCAGAATCTATACACAGTGCTGTAACTCAAACAATTCTGCCTTCGAAGAACTACAGCAATGCCTCTACACATCAGGATGACCACAAACGTCACCTCCTACAGCATGAAATGTAAAACCCACACTCAAATAAATAAATACAAACAACTAATTACAAATAAATAAATACAAATAAATAAAATAAATTAATAAATAAATAAATTACAAATAAATAAATACAAACAACTAATTACTTTATACTTCAAGCTAAACCACACTCATAACTTCAAGCTAAACCACTACTACCAGACAAGGTCTAGTAAACTCCACTGCCTGGAGAAACTTCTGCAAGTGTCTTGGGCCACATCCTTAGATCTTCCCGCAGTGCACAAAGCAAAAGATGATGTGTAAAGCTCATACTTATACTGCTCTGGTCCTGGTGTCTATGTCTTCTATTACGTGCTCTGTTAGAGTAGCCTGAGGGCTGTTGTTTATGCCTGCCTGCAGCTTCCACAAGGCATTGAATCCCTAGCCCAGAAGTCCGAGTAACTGTTGCATGCTGGCCACACCCTTTTTTAGTAACCTACTTCCCCATTATGCTGACAGCGAGGAGGCTGTTTTGCATGTAAACCTCTATTTTGGCTATGCACTTTAGGATCACGCTTGCACTGGAGTTATCCTCCTTAGGCTGTTCACTCAGCTCTTCCACCCAAAGTATGCCAGCAATTATGCACAAAGCAGGCACAAGAGCATCTGAGGAACTGGTCGCCTCTTTGTTTCTGAGCTGAATAGGACTTTCCACCCTTAAAGCACCAGATACCTACTGGCAGTCCTTGAAGTCCTGCATCACCTGGAGCACCAAGTTTTCCTGGTTCACCCTGAAAAAGAAATGGATATACATAAATTATACAAAATCTTCAGTTAAATAAGTAAAAACCCTTTATTTCTAGAAGGCAGAAACAGCGTGTTTTGAGAAATTTAGGCTGGGGAAGCTTACTACGTATTGCCATAGTTCACAAATCGAAAGCAGTAGCGCAAATGAAAAACGTGCAAAATATACAGGTGAACGGAGCCACCACAATTAGAACAATGTGTATCAAATGACATGTCAACTGAGATAGCCAGACAGGATACAATCAGTCTACCTTAGCTCCAGGCATTCCAGGGATCCCTTCCCGGCCATCAACCCCTGGTAAACCCTTGAAACAAAGATAGTATATTGTTATAAAGAATGCTCTTTGTTTGTCTTAATGCTGTTCCCCAGCACTTGCAATGTAAAGGATTATGATAGCGAGAATAAAGGAGATATACATACTGCCTCTCCTTTGGGCCCAGGAAGACCGGTTATTCCTCTAATACCTTGAGGACCCTAAAATATATAAATAGACTTATTGAAGTGACAGATGCAAGAAGCATCAATACATGCTTATTCATTGATGTGTTAGGTAAGTTACCTTCAGCACCCGTAACGTGATGTATAATATTATTGCTAAATGTTTACGTGTAAATATGACCGGAAACTCGTTTGAACTCACCCTGTCTCCCTTCGGACCTGTCTCTCCCCGTAGACCTCTCTGTCCCTGGTCTCCCTGGAGGAAATATTTTCATTTAGCAACAAAGTCAGAATACAATTGGCTGTATTGATTAAATGAAATCAGGTAAAACTTCAAAGGTGAAATTCACTCAGGCACAAACAGACTGTGCTTGGCCCTATGCAACACTCGGGCCCCAAAAGAAGAGTTTAAGTGGACCTTAAGTGGTACATAGGGACCGCCCCCTCAAACTGGTAAATTTCATTTTAATGGCTCAGTTTCTTGGGAACCTTAAACTCAGTGAAACCAATTAGCATTTGGGTGCATAAAGATGCAAGATCTAGCACCCAAATAATAAGCACCATTGCCTTTTACATGTCATTTTGTTTTCACATTTACCCATACTCAGTTTAGGCTGCACTGTCACTCCATAAAGAACTAAAAAGTAAATCAGTGGAACCCTCTTAAAAGGAAATCATTTCACTATGGGAAGGGAAGATATCTAATTCCCTGTATGCTGGTGTCCATGCTGACTAGTCCATTTAGGCAATTATAGGTAGATATATAGTTTACTCAAACCTGAAAATAAATTAGATGGTACTTCCCTTACCCTTATGGGATCAAAACATCATTTCAGGCCTTCAGGTATTTATGCTCAGAAGGTGAGTAAATCTGTAATTTTTCTATGAAAGAGGCACTAATTCTAAATGAAATAGGTCTAATTTACATTGATATTGATTGGCCTGTGCAGTTTATAATTACTGACCCTGATTTTTGGCACAGGACTCAAAGCAAGGCAGGGAAGAAAAGGGACATGGTTTGGTCCTGGGTTTAAATCCACAATTTACTAAGAGTTGTGAGTTGCATTTGTGGGCAGAAATTATGCGATTATGAAAATGTCATTGTGGAGCTTCACGTTAGTGTCGCTAAACAAATTTGCTCAGTTTCAATGCAAAGAAAAAAGGGTGTGTCTTGTTTTTGTTTTCCCAACTGCAAGAACTGCAAATTCCACATGGGATTTGCAAGTCTAGAGAGATTCTTTCCTTTCTGCATACCACTGTAGTAACAAAGGATCAACAAAGACCAAATTACACCCCTCATTTACACCTGTGCAATCCCACAGGTCTCAGAAGGTTGCAAAGACATAGCTGAGAGCATAATGGGCTAGATCCACAAATTTTAAGCGCTTAAATCCAAAATGTAAATAGTAAAATCCCTTGCTCAGCTGCCGCCTGTACTTGTACGTTTAAATGCCACCGGTGTCTATGCTTCCACAGGTAAAGTCCCCTAGGTGCCTATATTTCTGTCAGTAGGCATAGGCACAGCCACCTAAAACCTGATAAACAGCACCTAACCCATGCCTAAGGCTTGGGAAGGTCTTCAAACTAGGCATTCCCTTGCCTGTCTCACCTGCTGGGTCTGATCCGGTAGATGCTTTTAGAGCAAACCTCCCCGACTGAGCCATGCACAAAACACCAGAGGAGATGACGCCACTGCTCCATGTCATATGCCCAGAAGTTAGGGCACTCGCCCAGAATCTGTCCTCCCTCCACCTCACTTTCACTTGGTATGAAATATTTAAATATTCACTGGGCCACAGAGAGACTACGAATGATTCTATGCTCAGTGGTTAGTGCACTCACATGGGAGACCTGGACTCCAGTCTCTGATCCAGTAAGTATTTAAGTATTTTACACAAAGTGGACCTGGGTCTCCACATCCTGTGTGAGTGCTCTAACCACAGAAATAAAGGATATCTGGGGTGGGAAATATGAGACACATGCTCCTCTTCAGTTTTTCCAAGGAAGAATTTTGAGGGACAGGACTTAAATATCACCCCTCTCCTCAGCATCTTTTATTGGCTAGTTTAGGCAGTTCCCCTCTTAGCTGGCTGGCTTTTGTGAATCCCTTTCTTAGGCACCTAACTCTCCCCAGGCCATGTATAAGCAGCCTGAGAACTCAACTTAGGGTTGAAGATTCCTCTAGGTGGCAAGGTGCCTAAATACTAGGCATTGCAACACTGAGCCCAGATCCCCTTTGTGGGTCTGTTCCAGTGGGGGGATAATGATGTGCAAAAAGGAAAGAACCCAACTAGTCCTTCAGAACCCAAGGGGAGCTTGCAGACTTGGCACTGAGAAATGAACATCTTTTTACTAAGTGCCTGTTCTGCTGTTATCAGGTTACACCATTACTAAGGTAAAGATTTGGTCACAGTTATTTTTAGTAAAGTCACGGACAGGTCATGGGGCAATACACAAAAATTCATGGAAGCCGTGACCTTTCTAACTTCTACTAAAAATAATGGGGGGCCCTGACCAACTGCCTCAGGGGGGAGGATGAGAGCCCAACCCCCACTGTGGGAGGGCGAGGCTGCAGCAATCGGCAAGGAGCTCAAGGCAGCTCTGTGACTCCCAGCTCTTGGGTCCCCGGTGGGTTTCACAGGGCTCCAACATCCACCCCAGCCGTGGCTGATGTCTCTGGGGTCCACTGCTGAGGCTGGAGGCTGCAGCTCCACATCCCCAGTAGCCCAAGGCAGGTCAGGGATGCAGGATCCCTGGTGAAGGCTGGGAGCTGCAGGGGGCCCAGTGGTGGCTGGGGGACAGCAATAGAGTGCCCCAACCACTCACAGCAGCTTGGATTCCAGGGTCCCCACCCGCTGTCCCAGCTTGGGGCTGTTCAGTCAGAGCCAAGAGGTCCTACTGCTTCTTGCAGCTTGGGGCTCCAGGGTCCATCTGCCACCCACCACAACAGGATGGCAGCAGGGTGCTTCCATGGCGGATGGCAGTGGGATATCCCCACCACCTGCAGCAGCTTGGGGCTCTGGAGTCCCTTCACCACCACCCCAGCTCACGGCTGCAGAGCTGCTTGTGGGGACTGCAGGGTCCCTGCTGCCCTGCCACAGCTCCGGGACCTTTGCCGCCTATGGTGGCTGAGCGCTGCAGGGCTCTTGCAGCTGCCAGAAGCTGACAGTTTCAGGGCACTGGGCAGAAGCTGAAGAGAATAACTTCACAAAGGTCTCTGGAAGTCACAGAACCTGTGACTTTCGTGACCTCTGTGACAAAATCTATCCTTAACCATTACCATGAATAGCAACATTATCAGACTCAAAATGCCTGAAAAAATGGATACAATGCCCAATACAACCTGTATTAAGGTACTTAATTATAACTCTCTCTCTGATATAAGGCTACCTTTTATTTCAAAATACATTGCATCCTGTCACTATGGCATCTAAAACATCCAAACTGCTTTCCCCACCAAAACAAATATTGTTAGAACAGTGGTAAAGTGCTCTTGTTTAAATGGAAACTTTTAACTACTATTGGACTCCAAAATGATTTGTTTATCCACATGTATGAAAGGGAAAAGTCACTGTGATTTTCATCATTCAACTGAATAATGCAGAGAGAAGCTTTTCTGTTTTGTTTTTAAAAGAAGTGATTTTTGTGTCTTCAAAACATAAAAGTGTGTGGAGCTGTGTTATGATAATAAGGAGTAATAGATTCTAAGCTATGTATGGAGTGCCCAATTTAAAAAAGTTTTTTTTTTCTTTACATATGCCACTTTAAGAACATAAATTGTTACACCAGTTATAAATTGCTACTGGCCCATCTAGTCTGGTATCAGTTACAGGAAATCATCTATTCCTGAAGCTTTAGAGAAAGAAGAAATGCTCAAACACACACATATATAGGCTAATTGTTATATCATGGGCTGAAGAGAGAATTACTTGTACACATTATCATTTGTACAGAATCTGATTATGCCCATAAGCATGAAAAAATCCTATCTAGTATAGATTAAATGAGATCAATGAAAAGGTTGATTGTTATATGAAGGATGGTTGGGGAGACAACTAGAGAAGCATAATGATCTTAAGTGGTATGGGGCAATTTCTTCCAGATTCCCTCAGAATCTGTTTATACCTGAATCACGTGTTGATAACCTTTTTAACTGTGGCTCTGACTCCTAGCAGTGGCAATGGTCACCCAAAATAAGTGGTGGTATTTGCCCTACTTTTTCCTTCCCTTCATTCCCCTTTAGTTTAGCTAGATTTGAGAAGTGAAAAACTTGGAAACCAGTGAGGTTGTGGAAGGTTAATGGGGACGTGGAAAGAAAAAGAGGCCCACTGTACCCTCTTCTAGCATTTTCTGAGAGAATACACGTGCTGATCATTCTTTAAAAGTTTGGTGATTGTTCCATTTCAATACTGAATGTAACAAACAAATGGGAATGCTTTTACTTAAAGGGCAGAGACCTGGAGAAAGTTCAGAAGTCTTTGTAAGAACTTGCAGAGCATTGTGACTTTGACACCAGTAAGAAGAACATGGAAGAGGTTGTCTAGCGGTTGGGATTTTGAACAAGGAACTTTTAGGAAAGCTAGGGATGAAAGTCTGAGCTAACTTTGGAACAGGTGGCACATCTGGCACAGCAGTGCTGACAATGAAAGTCATCCAGCAAGAACGTATCATACTGCAGCGAACTGAGACAGGATAAGAACAGCTCCAACCCAACCAGGAGTCTTGCAATGGCTGCCAGCTATAAAGTGTATAGCAGCCTCTAAAGAAATGGTGTCCAACTTGTGGACTGGGGTGGGGATGCTTGGGCCCTCAAGATTAAGTTGTGGACCCTGAGTGCAACTATGTCAAGAAAAAACCAAAGTGTCTGAATTAGCCCTATTCCTACAGGGATGCAGATGGGCCCATAGCCCAAGGAGCAGCTCTGAGGTGAGATGGGAGCACGGTGAGCAACGGCTGTCGCTTCCTTGCTGCAGTTGCTATGCAGGTCACCTGCTGGGCATCTGCTCGTTGCAGAAGAGGCAGGAGAGAGCAGCACTGGTTGCTTCATTCCCTGCTTTATGTGGAAGTCCAGGGGAGCAGAACAAAAGCTTGACTGGT
Organism: Mesoclemmys tuberculata; assembly: GCA_007922155.1. Lineage (NCBI taxonomy): Eukaryota > Metazoa > Chordata > Testudines > Chelidae > Mesoclemmys > Mesoclemmys tuberculata. The sequence goes on along the minus strand of ML675604.1, from coordinate 79,508,169 downwards.
TCTGTCTGAGCCTGAGGCTGTGCCTACCAAGAAAATGACTCCCCTCCCACGCCAAGGCAAGGGGGAAATGAGAAAGAAGCTGACAAACAACACTAATAATGGCTCCCTTACGCCCTGCCTAGCCCAGCTTGGAGGATCCTGAGGTCTTCTCGCAGCCTGCTCTGACTTATACCAGTTAAAGCCATCCCCTAGGGATCATACGCCAGCTGGGGATACCCGGAGCAGTGTGATTCAGCTACTCCTCCCCACCCCTGGGAGCCAGGGGCTGCTCGGAGGGAGATGTAGCAGGTGGATACGTTGGCTTTATGTCCACAAGGGACTTGTAGGTGCTTTCCACTCCATTTGCCATTCAAACAGTGCAAAGGGCCTGCTCTAATGTACTGACTGTGGCCCCTTGACCTTAGTGAAATAATATGTTCAGGCCTGAAGCTGAACGGAGTAAAGACCAGTGCTGTAGAGAACGTAAGAGGTGGAAAGACTTCAGCCTCACCAACTTGGCAATACACTAACCACTAAAGATAGAACAGTGTCTATTGAGGATGTTGACAAATTAGCTGAGGTTAGCCCCAGGAGCCTTTAAAGGCCAGCTGCCCCTGCTTTCTAACTAATGTAAGTGGCTATGTAATACTTATGAAAATATGTAAACGTTTTAAAATCATAACTAAATTCAGTGGCCCAAATTCTTCCTTCATTTGCACTGATATCAGTGGACTTATACTGAATTTATAATAATGATCTAATGAGACTAGACTTTTGCCCTTTGGTCTTGATTTTTCCACAGACCAACTGGACCCTGTACCAGATATATCAGGGAAAATCACCTTCGTAGCTGTAAGGAAAAGACACTTTAAATCACTTATTACCTCCTCTCTGCTTAGCAGAGCCTTCAATTTGTTTCCACAAATACTGCAGGAAAACCCTCTTGCCAAAGCAGACATCCTCCTGCTTTATTTCTATACGCTTTCTTAAAAGTCAGTAGCACTTTGAAAGATCTCGCTGACAAAAAAACTCTACTTACGGATCCACCAGGGAGCCCTTGTGGACCAGGGTCACCATCCAGGCCACGAGCACCCTACAAAATAAAGAGAGAAGACAAGACAGTAGGGCTCACATCTGACACTTTTGAGCACCTATATACTTATTTCAATAGGAAATGCAGGTGCCCTGCGCCTCTCTGAATTTGGCTCTGGGTTATTATAATGAATACAAACAGTTTTGACAAAGGGGCTTTTTAATCTTTCTAAACTCTAGTTTGTCTTGTGGGGAGTTACATAATTAATTCCCAGCAATTATTACATATGGAATTATGTCATTCCTCTATCAAAATGTACTAAATCGTGATAAATTAAGCCAATTTAAACTATTTCAGAATAATTTGTTGTTGTTTTTAACGTCTTTCCTCTATTACACAAAATCATGCTGCACGTATATAGCATAATGGACTGACATCAAAATGTGAATTGCAATTGAATAATTCAAAACAACTGATTTTTATAAAGTGTTGCATAAAACTGTCTTAAAATGCTTTATAGAAAGAATCAATTATATGCCAAAGTGAAAAGAAATATCTTCAGGAAAGATTTAGAAAGAATAATGAATGTGTGTCTCAGAGAGAGGCAGTGAGTACTTCACACAGATGGGGCAGGAAATGTAAGTAGACAAATAACTGTGGAGGGTGAAGGGGATAGTGGGGATAAATGGCTGGAGTGGCAAAATGAGAAAGGGGTAAAAGTCAGTCAAAGTTTCAGAGGAAGGGCTAGTCATGAAGATTTTGAAAATCCAAAGGGCAGTTTGATTCGGTTTCAGAGATAAATAGGAGCTCGGTGACGATGATTTAGAATGAGATGGTTCCTCTTCCCGGATTGAGAAGGTATTATGGTCACTGCATTCTGGTTTATGTGAAAATCAGGAACACAGTAAAACATGGAAATGCAATAGTCAGTTTGGAAATTGATTAATGAATGGATAATGATTCAGCAAGAAATAATGAATTCTGGTAATATATTGGTGGTGGTAATTAGCAGACAAGCACACAGAGAGATGTGAGAGGCTAGGTGGAGAACGGATATCAACAGTTCTGAATAGGCATTGTATGCTCTCAACACTGCGAGAAACTGGGCCTTTGCATCAGAAATAAAGTTCAGAAGAGGTGAGCTTTGCTTTCCATACCTTCCACTGGATACTGAGACTGAATTTACACCATTCTGTTCAGTGACTGGCTATCAGCGCTGAGTTAATGAAAGTGATCCATGTACCAAGGCAAGCAAGTGAAAACAGGAGATAGGAGAAGTAGAAAGGTTGATGAGGACACCATCAGGGAAAGGAATAGTCAATAAAACTTTAGTTTTATTTCAAAAGGTTATGGCCAGTGTAAATTAATATTACAACTAAGCTTGATGCCTTGCTAACAGGACCATGTTTTATTACCCTGAAAGACAAAGGTGATATCCCAAACAACTGCAAATTTTGGGGAGAGGGAGAGAATGTTAGGAAACTGCAGAGAGTAAGTCCACTTAAACAAAATTTGTTGATGTACTAAAGGCATTTTTCAGAAAGAATAGGGCTGGCTGTCCTCCACACCAGAAGTATAATGTTACAACTGCTGGAGCCCACATGGTGGGAGAGGGAAAGTGCAGGTATAGCAAAGAAGGGTATCAAACGTTTAAGTAAGGTTAAACCCAGAAAGCACCCACTGCATAGTGACCCAGGGTACAAAATGTTACATGTAGGGGCCTGTCTCCAAATACCAACTGCATTATATTTTACTGCTAATACTTACTTTGTTCCCTTTGGCTCCCAATATACCAGTTATGCCTCTCAAACCTTGAATCCCCTGGAAATGAAAAGTAAGAAGTGTATTTTGACAATTCAGACCATACTGCTATTTTCTTATCAGAACTGTGGTAGTTTTCAGATAGTAACTTCTTAAGGTACTACATATTTTCTTTGTCGTTATTTCCCTACTTTTCTTGTATATATATAAAAAAGAGCCAAATGCTTCTGCATTAAAATATTTAATTCATATGGTAATTTGAAAACTTTACAATTAATAAAAGATCAAATTAGAACACAGGTAGTTCATAGAATTATAGTAGATTAAAGTTAGAGGGGACCTCAGGTGGTCCTCTAATCCAAATCCCTGCTCAAAGCAGGACTAACCTCAGGTAAATCATCCCAGCCAGGGCTTTGTCAAGCCACAGCTTAAAAACCTCTACAGATGGAGGTTCCACCACCTCCCTACGTAACCCATTCCAGTGCTTCACCACCCTCCTAGTGAAAAACTTTTTCCTAATAGCCAACCTAGGCCTCCCCCACTAGCTCAGTCTAGAGAACCTGTCAGATTGATCAAAACTGCACTGAGGTCTCAAACCCAACTATGTTTTAGGGACAGAAAAACACTCATTCTGCAGACTACAAAGTTTAAGTAAACCTGTGAAAAAATCTGACTAAGAGGAACTGGATCTAAGGCTTTTATTTCTAAGAAACCTTACAGACTATTTCAGTTCTTATAGTCTATCCTATAAACCTACCCCTCAGGCCAGGCATATCCCTTTTTAGGCTGACATCACTTTCTCTACCTCCTGAACCCTGGATTATAGCGGACAGCACTTTAAGATATTGTGATTTTGAAGAGCAGTTAGTTAGGCCACCTATTGGTGGTGCTGTGGAGTTAAATGAGTAATGCAATGTGGTGTTTCCCGATGAATACACGACAGGAGAACCTGTCTGGCTGGGGTCACTACAAGTGTGTTAAATGACTAGGCCTGGCTGAGGATGAACACTACAAGCCCCTCCAGGAATAGAAAATGCATTTTTTAGTAGTGAGCTCCAGCAACTACTTTAACTATAGCAGGGAGATTTTATTACTCTCAAGGACAAGAAGGGATTATATTCTTTGTTCTATGCAGTCTCCTGTTTTTCTGTAAACCCTAATCAGATTTATGTTTGTCTGGACCTCCATGATGTAGGACTTGAAAGTCATGCTCATGAAGGTTTACTCAAGCCTACTGAATGATTTCACTCCCTCCCAGATTGCACTAGTTGAATCTCCCTCCCAGATTGCACCAGTCAAACCTGGATACAGTAAATATTACAGAACTCTTTTTAGTCCCAGAAAAATGTAAGTCTTCACCAGCTATGCTTCTTTCTTCTGACACTCTCACCAGGAAATAACAGACTAAGCAAACTCTGACAAAAGGAGTAAGCATGCCATGATTAAGGCCTAGCTCTGTTGTTGGGAGTGACTGCCTTGCTTCTTCCTGTTCCCTAGTGCCTGTCCTAGCTATGGCAACTGGAGGGAGGGCTGATCATAGTGGAACCAGCTAAAGAAGAACAAACAGGAACAGGGAAATTAGGGATCTTGGGAGAGGCACAATGAAACTGGCCAAAGCAGTATGTCACAATCTGCCCTGTAGTAGTGGCCACTAAATTCCTAGTTCTGCAAAGTCTAAGGGTACATCTACACTGCAAAAAACAACCTAGAGCAGCAAGCCTCAGAGCCAAGTTCTACTGACATGGCATCACACTGCCATGCTAAAAATAGCCATGTTGATCTTCCCTCTCAGACTGGAGGTCGGCCTCTGAAACACGGTGAAGAGCATGGTTCTCAAAGCCTGAGCTCCAGCCCAGTCGAAAATGTCTAGGTGGCTATTTTTAGCACCACAGCGCAAGCCCAAATCTATAGACCTGGGCTCTGAGACTCACTGCTGCAGGGTTGTGTTATTTTGGTTTTGTTTTACTTTGTTTTGTTTCTGTCAGTGTAGATGTTGTACCATAAGTCTCACAGTTAAGCACACGGGTATATCTTTGCAGGTTCAGGGTCCAGGTCACTAAAATCATGCATAATAAGGCCAGAAAAGCCCAGTTCGGTCATCTAGTTTTCCCCTCATGGTTTACAAAGTAATACAAGACTGATCACACTAATTATTTACAGTGTGAAAGCATTATATAAACCAAGCCCTGACAGTAGAAAAGGGCATGCACAGTTTTAAATATTTTTACCTTTATTCACAATCAGTGTGATGTTATTAAAAGGTAGATGTGTATTATTTCATATCAAATTGCTTATAAAAAAGAAAATAGATACAGTGAAATGAAACAAATTGAGACTGCTATTCAAAAGGAAATACTTTACTGGAGGGCCTTGAGCTCCGACTTCACCTATGACTCCCTGATCGCCTTCCTCACCCTGGAAAAATAAAAGAGAGAAAGCTGAAGCAAATCCAAACCCAGAATGGAAAAACACTACCATCATATGAGTAACCATTTCTTACTTACTGATTCCTGTCAACATGCTCTGCATTGAAGGAAACCCAGCATAAGACATTCTCTACCCCAAAAAGCTTACACTTTACATTAGACAGATAGTAAATTCAGACACATAATATACTAACTCATTAAATGAAAGGGTAATTGCAACGCAATTCAACTCTCTATTTAAAAAAATGCAGATTTCTTTCTTTGCTGAATTATTGTTTATAGGCTTCATGGAAGAAATGTGTTTTAAGAAGAAGATTAATGAAGATAAGGAGGTCATTTGACTTAAGAGCAGCAATTTAGGCTGAATCATTCCATTTTTCTCACAATTAGTATTCCCAGGTTTGTTAATTCAGCTTTTAAAAACTGTAATGAGGTTTATGTTGGAGTCTGAAAACTGGATGTGTATGCGGATAGCCTCATATGCAATCCAGCATTATCCTTCAATATTGTCATTATTAAACCAAATACTGTGCCTTATTAATCCAGACACCTTCCTGGTGACCATGTGACACCCACCCTTATGCTATTGCAGAGCACAGCTACAATTTTCAGGCTGATTTGCAAGAGGCTGTTTCTGGGGCACAACAAGGATTTGGCAACAAATTACAGCTCAAGCATTCTGAATAGAGTGAGGGGACTACTCTAAGAAGTCAATATTCTTTTCATTGTATATATGGATAGGGAGCAGGGGTTTATTGCACAAATTTTGTTCCTTATTTTTTAAGGTAATTTAGCTTTTGAAAGGTGCTAGATTGTCTGCCAGGGAAAGAGAAGTCCTCTGTGGAGCAAAAAGTTACAGCATGGGCCAAGGTAGTACAAGGTTCCCCAAATTTCATCACAAGTATTCAACAAGCCCCTTCCAGATAAATTATGATTTCAGGTGAGAAATCATCAGAATTCAGTCTTCAAGCAAATTCAGTCCTTGGCCCTTTCCTTCATCTCTGGTGTGGTTTCGCTCTTTCCTCTTCTCTCTTTCCTCCCCATGTCGCCATCTCATTCTCCCTTTGCTCTCTCCCTGTTCAGTTGTGCAACCCTATGCATTCTCTAGTCTCCTACAGACTCTCTGCCCTTAGTTCCCAGTTTTTTAACATTAATAAATACTGGATTTATTTTGCAGCTAGTTCAATAATAATTATTCTAATGGTCAAAATGAAAAGTGAGGATGATGATGGATGCAGAATGGGGGGATGACTTAGCAGATAATATGCTGACTGTGACTCAAGTGCCATACAGGAAGTGGACTCTCAGTCCTTTCTGGCAGAACAGTCAATACCTTTGATGGATTGTAAAAAGATGACACTTTTAAAAGAAGAGGCTAAACTGGCAGTTATTTTGCCAGCAATCATTGCTTTTCCATTAAAAATACTGCTAGCCCATTAAAATACTGTTATCTTACCTTATGGCCTTGTTTTCCTGGTTCACCAGCCTCTCCTTTTACTCCTTTGTGACCCTAAAATAAATTAACAAAAAACAAGTGCGGACAATATATTCAGAATTTGAGATATCCAGTCTCCCAACATAGACTACCTCCCACTCTCCTGGTGTACCTTCTGTAACACCTTCTCAACTCTGTAGACACCTAGAGACACTGGGACATGGGTCGTGGTGCCATCTTCAGAAAAACCTAATCCCAGATCAGGTAAATCAATGTGTACAACATTGCACTAATAATCCCCTCACAGGGCTAGTATTCCCAGAAATCGTTCAAAAGAACATACAAGAAACTAGAGTAAGTATGACTCAAGGAGGTGCTTGTTTCAATTGGACATGCTGAGGCCTTCTATTAAAATTAAAAGGCTTGTAGGAATGCCTAGCATGTCTGAGGCTTTGGGACTACACATGCTTTGGAAAGCGATCTGAGCAATATCTTGGCACTATGTTTTCTGGACATTATAATGGGACACCCAAAGGCCAGCAAGTCCTCACTGCACCAATGGTTCAGCATGGCATTCTGCATAACTACAGTGATAATGCAACTAGTTTAAGTACATAAACATTCTTACCTTCATTCCTATTAGGCCAGCGTGTCCAGGACGACCAGGGGCACAAGCATTGGGACACTGAAAAAGTTCCCACACATTGAGTTAACATGGATAAGAAACTTTAAAAAGGTATATGGTGGTTTAAGATTGTATTTTTCAAAAAGGTAAATAAATGTCTTACCAGTGGATCTCCTTCATGCAGCCCAATTGTTCCCTAAATTTGATTAAAAGGTTCAAAGTTAGAAAGAGAAGAAGAAGAAAAACATGACCTTGTCACAAACAACAAAAACCACACCTGACTCATTGGAGCATGCAGTGTAGAAGATACAGAGATGCCAAAATATCTCTGGGGTTGAAATCCTGAAAGTGCACTCAACCACAAGGTATGTCTACAAAGCAATTAAACACCTGTGGCTGGCCCATGTCATCTGTGTCAGGCTCATGGGGCTCGGGCTTTTGGGCTGTAAAATTGCAGTGCATACGTTCGGGCTTGGGCTGGAGCCTGATCTCTGGGGCCGTGCAAGGGGACATGGTCCCAGAGGCCAGCCTCCAGCCTGAGCCCAAGCCCTACAAACCCAGACCCCATGAGCCCAGTTCAGCTGACACAAGCCAGCTGCAAGTGTTTAATTGTTGTTTAGACCTATCCAAAGTGAACTTTATTTAATCGCCATAAATTGGAGGACTCTGTGTGCAATATTCTGCCCTCCATCTTGGATTTGCTTTTCTGAAAAGCAAAAACCTTCTTTGCTTTTGAAGCATCACAGATTTATTTTAAGTACTGAAAGCCATACTTGAGAATTAGACTAAAGTAATACAATACATATTTTTGTATAAATTCACACTAAAAAAAAATCACATATGAATTCAGTATATCCTGAAAACATACCATGTTTTTCTTCTAAATATCAGTCTTTTAAATATCAGACAAGGCTTAATTCTGTAGAGAAAAAAAATCCCCCTCACAGCAGAATTGATAGACTAATGAATTGTTTATCAGCCATTGGAATTGCAAGTTAGAGATCTGTGTATTAAAGGGATGCAGTCAATGGAAGAAAAATTAGTTTCTTAGGAAATGGACTGGCCTCAATGGGAAAAGGAGAGGGTCATGGAGTCTATTGAGAGAAGACAGGGGAATATGTTAGGAAGGAAGGTAACCATATGTTAGCAAGACTAGGTTCATGGAAAGATCTGGCAGTCTGTTATGGAGAGGAGCGCCTTCTATTTGCACAAGGAAACTCCAGAGAGACTCTTAGGGCGCTGATGGACCACCTAAAAGTGCAAGCACAAGTATTTGGGAATATAATGGCCTTAACTGGGATGGGAGTGGTGTACGGCAGAAGTCTGAGGGGAATGGAATCTTCAGTGTAAGTAGAGAAGGAGCAGCAGAGCCTGGTATAGTTTGTTGCTTTTAATTTATTTCCTGGGTATTTTTTCAGTTTTAGCATTTGTATTTTCTACAATGGCAACTTCAAATTTTCTAGCAACTTTGATGGAAAATGAGGTATGGCTCCAGGAAAACAGCATCCTTGTATTTCCATGAGGATTGTCTAGCAAAGGAATGATCAGTCTTTTATAGAGAAACTAAGATGACGCTCGCATTTCCTAGACACTTGATATGTCATTCCCCAGGATGTGCTGTGTCTGCCAGACAATCAACTGTCAATTCCACCACTCACAAATAACTATACTGCAAAAGTAAGTGCATTACACAGATCCCTCCTCTCAAAAGACCCACAAAGGAGAGCCACAGAAACAGTACTTGAAAACTTTTGACACTCTGACTAAAGGTATACTTGACTACAGGGACAAATTAAGAATCTGCCTATCCTTATAGCTCTAGTCCCAATCCTACACTGTGGCCCCATGCCCCACTTGGAGTGGTAGTGGAAGGTGAACTACCCTCCCAAAGGCAGGGAAGTGGTCGAAGGGGCCAACTTCCTTGTGCAAACAGCTGGGGTAACAGCAAGGAAGCCCCCAGTATTCAACCCAGCAGGAAGGTGTGTCTGCTTGCATTGATGGGCTAGGCGCAATGCACACTTCCCCTCCAGACACACAGAATCCTCGGCTTGAGTGGTGTTGGTGGAATCCACCAGAGCAGTAGGCCTAAGAGTTAACACTTCACTGAGATGGAAAGGATAGTTCATCTCTCTCAGAGTTATTGTTTCAGGCTGTATGCAGACATCACTGCAGTCGTTACACTATGTTCACATTCCCAAACTTTTCTTTGCAACCATGAGGGCTAGAAACTTACTTTTTTTAAATGAAAGCTGAGATTCTGATGTCATCATATGACTCTAGGAGCTAGGCCTCTAGAAATGGGCTTTTTAGTGCCTATCCCTGAATCCAGTCCTGAAGTCCTTACTCAGTCTTTTGACTTCAGTGGAAATTTTGCATGAGCAGGAACATACGGGCAATAATACTAGGTCAGAACAACTAGCCCAATATCCTGTCTTCTGATAGTGGTCAATGCCAGGAGCTTCAGTGAGAATGAACAGAACAGTCAAGTGATCCATCCCTTCGTCCACTCCCAGTTTCTGGCAAACAGAGGCTAGGGACACTCAGAACATGACATTGCATCCCTGACCATCCTGACCAATGGTCATTAATGGACCTACCCACCATGAACTTATCTAGTTCTTTTTTGAACCCTGTTATAGTTCTGGCCTTCACAACATCTCATGGCACCAAGTTCCACAGGTTGACTGTGTCTTGTGTGAAGAAGTACTCCCTTTTTTGTTTTAAACCTGCTGCCTATTAATTTAATTGGCTGACCCGTTGCTTGTGCTATGTGAAGGAGTAAATAATACTTCCTTATTCACTATCTCCATATCATCCATGATTTTATAGACCTGTCATATCCCTTGTTAGTCATCTCTTTTCCAAGCTGAAAAGTCTGTCTTTTCAATCTCTCCAAATACAGAATCTGTTCCATTCCCCTGATCTCTTTTGTTGCCTTTCTCTGTACCTTTTTCAATTCTAATATATCTTTTTTGAGATGTGGTGACCAGATCTGCACACAGTATTCAAGATATGGGCATACCATGGATTTATAAAGAGGTAATATGATATTTTCTGTCTTATTATCTATCCCTTTCCTAATGATTGTCAACATTCTGTTAGCTTTTTTAACTGCTACTGCACATTGAGTGGATGTTTTCAGAGAACTATCCACAATGACTCCAAGATCTCTTTCTTGAGTGGTATCAGCTAATTTAGACCCCATCATTTTCTGTGTATAATTGGGATTATGTTTTCCAATATGCATTACTTTGCATTTATCAAAATTGAATTTCATCTGCCATTTGTTGCCCAGTCAAACAGTTTTGTGAGATCCCTTTGTAATTCTTTGCAGTCTGCTTTGGACTTAACTATCTTGAGGAGTTTTGTATCATCTGCAAATTTTGCCACTTCACTGTTTACCCCTTTTTTCATATCATTTACGAATATGTTGAACAGCACTGGTTCCATTATAGACCCGTGGCAGACATCGCTATTTGCCTTTCTTCATTCTGAAAACTGACCATTTATTCCTACCCTTTGTTTCCTATCTTTTAACCCGTTACTGATCCATGAGAGGACCTCCAATCTTATTTCAAGACCGCTTACTTTTGCTAAAGAGCCTTTCGTGAGGGACCTTGTCAAAGGCTTTCTGAAACTTTAAGTACATCGTATACATGTTTGTTGACCCCCTCAAAGAATTCTAATAGATTGATAAGGCATGATATCCCTTTAAAAAAGCCATGCTGACGCTTCCCCAACAAATCGTGTTCATCTACGTGTCTGATAATTCTGTTCTTTACTATAGTTTCAACCAATTTTTGCCTGGTACTGAAGTTAGGCTTACTGGTCTATAATAGCCAGGATTATTCCTAGCCTTCTTTAAAAATCAGCTTCACATTAGCTATCCTCCAGCCATCTGGTACAGAAGCTGATTTAAATGATAGGTTACACAGGGGCACAACGTTTACCCAAACATTAGCATATATGAAGCATAATCACTTACTCTGGGCCCTGGGGGCCCTGGTGGGCCTGGAGGACCCCTCTTTCCAGCATCACCCTAAATATTTTAGAATAAATGTAATTAATTCATGGCAATGATATACAGAACAGCTGTATTTTCAGGCCTGCAGCAGCTAAGGGTGAAAAAGCCACAAAAGGACAAACTAAGTAACCAATCTTAGAACAATAAAGCTCAAATTTCAAGAACACTGCTCTGGTTGTGGAGTGTAAGGAATAAGAATTACTCGAGATGGGTGAGAGATTGCATTTGCTTGTGTCACGTGCTTAAAGTTCTCCTAAGAGTGTGGAGTAATCCTCAAACAACATGTGACTTCTTTTTATTATTTAAGTGTGTGGATACTATGATGATGGGTATGATAGAAAATCCTAAAATAAATAGACATGTTACTTGAGGAATCATCTTGAATAATGCCAGTACTTTATTTACTTCATACAGCACACCAGTATCATTGGTACTAATTTAATAGGCAGTGAAAAGATATCACATGACATCTGCCATGAAATGGCCATTTTCAGTGCTATAGACCACAACGGAAATTTCATTTAAACTCTAAAGCATTTAATTTTGTTTGACATCCCCCAAGGAATTCTATAGAATAACAGGGGAAATAATACTGTCAAGTACTGTAGTATGCAAGATGTTTGGGAGTTGATATATTACTATGTCCCATTACTTGTGCAATTCTCTGTCATTCCATCTTGTGAATGGCATACATCTCTGTTGAAGTCAGAAAAGTCAGAAAAGTGATTGTGTAAACCAGACACTCTCTTATTTGTGTGTGTGTGTCTTCAAGGCATATCTGCTTTACGGACAAGGACTTAATTCTGTACTGTGAAGCCAACGGGAACTTTGCAATTGTCTTTTTTGGGAGCAGGAGCAGGCCCCAAATCAAGATTTTACTACTGTTGTCATTGGAGAACCAGTACAGTATTGTAAGAAATCTAGATCTTATTCTGCCTCACGTGCCATCCACAAAATTGTCAGCTAAAGTCTGAATAAAGAACCTTCATCACTGGAAAGTATATACAAGTCAGATAGAATACCATTCGATATTTGAAGCCCAAGCTGAGAATGATGATGTTTTGATTGACAGTGTTGTTGTAGCCATGTTGGTCCCATGATATGAGCGATACAAAGTAGATGAGGTAATATATATTATTGGACCAACTTCTATTTCTTACTTTCTTTCAAAACCAAAACTGTGATTTTGAGTCTTATTTCAAATATGAAGCAAAAGACAGACAACTTGCTGATCCTGCCCTTACTAACATTTGTCTGGTATCCACCAATGCGAAAAAGTAATTTATAGATCAGAGTAGCTAGGTAAAAAGTGGCAAATTTAACTTTGCCATTTCCTAACTTTTTAGTGATTCCCTTTGCATCCTTAGCATTCTTTAATGCACAAGGTTTGTGTGTGGAATACTGTATGAAACACTTCATTCTATTATTACAGCTGGACATATCCTTGTGCTATTATTGTTTATTTCTGACGAGATTTCCCCCAACTTGCTCCTCCCACAGCAGGAAAAAAAATAAAATGAAATACTTATGTTTTTGTGTTCTCATATCCTAAACCATGTTTGGGTGGTATAATAATTATATTTCCTTCTACACAGTGTCTTCCAGCCAACGAGAAAATGCATATTACTGGCAAACATAATGCAGTACTCACAGATGGACCAACACGGCCTATTTCACCAGGAAGTCCTGCTATTCCAGGGGAACCCTACAATAAACAAGTAAGAGAAAGAAATATGTATAAATTATTTACAATCATCTGTATGATAGACATCCTAGTATGTAGCAAATATCTCCCCACAGCAACCAGAGACAAATTATGCCCTCAAAAATGCATATGCACATCTAAAGGCCTAAAATGTTAGCTGTAAAAATTGTATGTATGAATAGATACAGAACATTAGGGCCACAATTATTAATCTGTCTTTTCATTTTATTACTTTGATTTGTTATGCAATCACATGGTATGTGGATTGTATAAAATGATACTTACTGGTGGTCCAAGAAGCCCCTTACCCTGAAAAAAGAAAAATTTGGTTAGCAAATGTTTACATTTTCTGGCATTTAATCTTGTTGGATGCCAAGAGTAGGAACATTTAAGGTGACAAATTATGGCAATTCCTTCAATAATTGAATAGTAGAATATTCCTTTACTGTCATGACATTTGATATAACTAGATATTTTGACAATTTTAACTGATATTCACTGATTAGTATAAAGATTATCATAAAATACTTAATATCAGCAGGTAATTAAAGTAATTTTGTTTGACTAACCTAATGCTCAATTCAGAAATATATGTGCTGGCAAAGGAATGAAGAAACTAATGTTAATAGGTTTAACTACTTATCGAGCATTGAGACCTATGCCAAAAGATACATCTTGATGGCATGTGAATGAAGTGGTCATTTCCTTCTCCATAGGTAGTAGTTAATAATAAATTAGAGAAGGATTTCAGTTGTTCAAAGCCTTTTTAAGTCTATAAAGCCATTAAACCACTGTGTCTTGTTGAGCAGGAGAAGCAATGAGCTGCTCCTATTTACCTTTACTAGTCATATTGTTCTTGATTATTTTACTCAGATATGTCCCAGTAACAAATGCTGTTTTTCCTGTTAGGTACAATAGATACCCCATAGCAAGTTTCAGCCCCAATCCTGCAAGGGTGTAAGCATATGCCTAACTTTATTCAGATGAATAGTGCCAATGAAGTCATCGGGACAGCTCAGATGCAGTTACACACATGCCTAAGTGTTTGCAAGATCAGGGACTGTGTTAGGAAATAAACCACCTGGGTTGGGTGGGATTATAAACCACAGATTATTGTGCACTGACTGTAATTTCCAGAGTAGTTTTAAAAGAACTTGTATAATGAGGGAAGAATTTCAAATATATTGCTAACCTAATACAATTTCATTTTACTCTTTTAATGAAAAAGTAGTTTTCTTCCTTGCCTAGACCTCTTTTCTTTCTCTCTGCTGTTATTTAACTGTGGAACTGCATAATTTAACTCTTACACGTTTTAACTCAGTTTATTTGAAGGATGTTACATGTAATTTACAGTGTATTGCAATGTTGGATGCTGGGGGATGCCTGATTGTTTTGTGTTTGTATGAAATGTCCCCTCTACATATATCTACTAGTCACATGCTGATGGCACATATCCTGTAATCAGGTCCTATATCATAATATATATCACCCTCCAGAGAAATCACTTACCTGAAGATTTTATGGATTATCTTTAAAAGTTTCCTTTTACCATTTTATGGCTAGGCAATAATTCTAAGAATAGGGAATAATTGGTCATACCTGTTATACCTGACCTAATAGTAAAAAGATAAAAGGAAACATTTAAAGTAACACTGTATGTTATTTAAATAATTGTGTCTCTAGATCAAAATTTTAGGTGCAATACGGTAACTAGCCTTAGTTCAACTTGTGCCTGTTATCTAAGGTTACTTTTGAAAGTGCGTCTGAATGCTGGGTAGTAGGTGCCAGGCTGTTCAGTGAAATCACGCTTCTATTGCTGCCTGCAGGAAGAACAACGATCCAACTTAGGGCACTGAAGCACTTGTCCCCATATGAATCCTTCATTTCAAAGGACTACCTTTTATGTTTAGTGCATAGAATTGAGATGAATGGTATGTATTTTATACTTGCCACAATGGCAGAGCCTCTGAAATAGATCCCCTGCTAATTCACCGACCTTTGCTGTAGAATTGAAAGGTTTCTGGCCCTTTTGGCTTTTGTGTTTCTCTTCACCTCTCACTTTAAACAGAACTGAATATTGGAAATTCCAGTCAGTGTCCATAGAGCAAAATGGAGTTGGCTTAACGCCACTGAAGTCAGGCCAGATCTACACCACTCTCACTGTGATCAGAATTTATCCAATGTCTTCGGCACAGGTGGTGCCTGGTAGAAGTTAATGGTTTGAGAGGTTTAACAGAGGAATTTTCAACAGTCAGATGCTAAGAACATGAACTCCAGTACATACACAAAATGTTGTGAAAAACACGACACCAGTGGGTGAAGTTCACCAAGTTTTAGAAATAATATGAAAAAATGCTAAACATTTAGGGTGAGATTTTTAAAAGCACCTAAGTGACTTAGAAGCATAACTCCCATTGACTTTCAATGGCAAGTATGCTCCTATGTCACTTACATGTCTCCAAATATTCCACTCTTTGTATAACCATATTGTATAATATATTTATAACCAAGTAATCAGGATATTTTACCAAATATTTGCCTTGTGCAGTGAATGCACAATACAGGGAATCTTGTCTTAAATAACTACCCAAACCGCCTTGTTTAGAAGAGTGGTCTTTAATTAATGATTGTACAAAACTGTACTGGAACCTGGAGGATACTTTGAAATGGTTGTTTGAGACAGATAGGCTACAGCGTGTGGGACTATAAGAGTAAAAAAAAATACTGGTCCACTGGATAGACATTTGAACATGTCTTGGAAATATAAAAAGGGGATGGTGTGAAGTAGCCAACAGGATGAGGGAATGTTGGGGGGATTTATAAGGCTCAGAGGAATAAGAAAGTAAGGGGACATCACAAATTACAATTAAATGCCACTTTTTAAAGAAACTTTTGGAAGGAACTAGGAGAATAAGTGTTCCATATTTAAAACAAAAGCCAGATAATTTTCAGAGCAGAAATGAACCTGTAGCCATGCTGCTTGAAATGTCTATCACATTTGCCTGTATATAGTCATAATGCAACAGCTATATATATACTAGAGCATAACAACATAGGAAAAGTGTAATATATCTCCAAATGGCTGTAAACTATGGAGCATCCCACTGTTACAGATTAATAATTATAATTGTATTTTAGAAAATATCTCACAGTCTCATGTCCTTTAAAAATATTTTAGTCTGCTGAATTGATGTGATAATTGGCATTTTCCTCAACCTCTGATTTCTAGTGCAACAGAAGCCTGGGTATTAAAAAAATGGTAAGTGGTTTGGATCTGTTTCTTAAAGCTTATAAAAACATTTAACGAAGTAAACCAACTGCTGCTCCTACAAAATGGAATTATTTTTGTAGTTACAGGCTAAATATGTCACAAACAGTCTGTGATGGCTTTAATCAACTGTAAATATAAAAAATTAGCATTAAAGAGTTGTATGACAAGTAAATCCTCTAAAAAACTGCAACTGCTATGAAAATGCATCTCCGACATATTCTAGCTCTGAGAGGCCTTATATATGCACTGTAGTTGGTGCCTCATCTTCCTAGACCTGAACCAGAGTAGAGAAATCAATCAGTTTGGTGATGTGGTTATCTGAAGTATTGCACTAATTTTGTGGAAAATTGAAAGGAGGCACAAAAGAGAAGAGCAGAAGATGAAAGAATAAAAAGGACTAAAGAAATGGGGTAAAAACTTTAGAAGAAAAAATGGAAGAGAGAAAAAGAGTCAGAAAAAGTGAGAGAAACAGAGAAAGGAAAGATGGGTATGAAAGACTATAAAGTTCATGTGCTTAAAATTTCTATTGGGACCAAATCCTCCAGTCCCAGTTTGGATAAAACTCCCATGGAACGGTCATAACAAGCAGTGGCAATAAACAGTTGTAACCAAGTTTTTGAGTTTATGGCATTTCAACAGTTTTAAGCAGCCCTTTTTGTGAGAAAATAAGTCTGTGGCTGAGTGGGGTTTACTCTGCTGACCAAGGCCATTGGCTGAATCTGGTACAGAAAACCAGCCCATAAAGAGAAATGTATCCAGATTTTCATCTAACCACAGCAACCAATATGCCTTGTTTGTAGCATGTTCATTATAATTCTGGTAACTGAGGTCTAACAGAACAACCCGTGTTTCAGGAGACTGAAATATGAAACAAGGCCAGTACATGTTTCTCAAAATGTTCATGTAGGTGAGAATTACTACTTACTCCCTGGTTTATAGGTTAGGTGCCATTGGTCAGGGAGGAAATCAATTTAATCGCACTAAAGTCAAGATCATTAGTATTAGCTATTTTTGGATAATTTCAGTGATTTCCCCTATTCTCCCTAGCATTCAGTTCCATTCACTCAGTGTGAAGCTTGCATGAACGTAATTCCCCAGAGAGGTTTATTCTGAGCAGTACCCTTTCTCTTTGGATTTGTGTCTTATGCTAATAACCATGGTGCCAGATCACCAACATCCAAGCACCAGAAGTTCTCCAAACACTGTATCCTTTCCTAAAATCTCAGGCTCAAGAGTCACATTTACTAAATGGACAGGCAATTTGCTGTATCCTGTTTTACCTGCCCACAATGAACTGATACTTTTCAGTAGTATCAGCAGGTATCTCCAGGACATCCCTCTTTCCTGGCCAGAGGCAGTTCCTTTGACTGGATAATTACTAATATTTCTGATCTAGGTCACAACTTTACATACATCATCTGCCACCCCACATTTCAACATTAGTGATCTGAACTGCAAAAGAGTGACTCATAACCCCATGATCCTCTGGTAACCTCCATTTATCACTTTTACAGCCCTCAAATATGGTTTCTAAGTCACCGTCTTCCCACAGGACTCACAATGTGCACGCATGTGAAAAACCTGTGTTCTGTACAAACCTGTCAAGGACCATCTGAGCTCTTATAAGCCAAATAAATTCCACTCCTAATGGAGGTGACACTAATCCTGGCAGGTTGAACAACTGAGGCTTCCTTTATAGAGATGCATTCATGACGTTTTTCCACAGTAGCACCTCCACTTCCAAAGGCAGAGCAATCCTTTTGAGATATTTCTGACAACCACCTTTCCAACAGGCTCTCCTGTTATTCTGTCCTGGAGCCAACATTCTCTGCAGGGTCCCTATGGATGTACTTAAAATACTTTATACTTTCCCGGAGTTTCACATCTTCTTAAGGCATCCCAGCTTCCATTAACATGTACTGTAGGTTGAAATAATTCCATTAATGCAGCTTTTAATTTTCCATAATCACTTTTCACCTCAAGTGGTAAATTTCTTCATACACATCTCTTTTTAAACCTCAGAGTAACAGAATTGGTAAACAAAAGCTGTCTCCTTCATGCTATTTAGATTTGAAGCTAATTCAAACCACTGTCCTAAACAATCATTTCACCAGCTACTTTGCTGAATAACAGGCAAATCCTCCCCCTCAACTCCCCCCCCCCCAAAAAAAACCCCAGTCCTTTTAATCTCCTCAGTAGCCCTCTCAGTTTTTGCTATTTCTGTAACTTACAGTTTGCTTATGTTATGGATACACAGAGCCCACTAGCTGTCAGAAGTTTGTTCTCTAATTGTCCTAGGTTTCAGATTTTCAACTAAGGAACATGGAGCCTTGAAAAATAAAGGAATATATCCACATGGAATGATGTACCGTAAACTTAAACATTTTTAAAATGTAAGCTCTTCTGGATAAGGAATACGTTTTCTGTTATGCGTAGCCATTTTGAGTGATTCCCTATATAAATAATAGTAAATATTAATGGGTCACAGTTAAAAATGAAAATACACAGTCAAGGTTACAGAGTTCTGGATCAAGATGGAGTGGAACATGCCTAATATTTACTACCAACAATTCCAGTCTGAGTCTTAGGGAAGAATCAATCCTAATTTCCTAAAGTCATATATCAAGGCATGATACCCTCAAGTTGTTTCAGTTCCCAGTTTCTTAAGGGTTTCCTTTACAATTTCAGTTTCTCTCTGTCCAGAATCATCCAGTTCTGCAATTCTGGAACTTCCTGAACTTGGCACTTCTTCTCAGCTTCCAAACCTCTCTGAATTCAAAGATGAACAGTTCTCTTTGAAACCCTCTTCCCTCATTATGCTCAGGGCTGGATTAACACAGGGGCTTTAGGAGCTGCAGCCCAGGGCCTCGGGCTAAGCGAGGGGGGGACGAATCGGAGCCACCACTCCGGCCCGCGCTCTGGGCCCCGCTCGCTGACTGCCGGTGTAGTGCCAAACACTGTGCGCAGAGGTCGTGGCCCCTCTCTGTTTCTGGCACGTAAGATGCCCAGTGTGGAAACCTGGCCCGGGGCGGGAGAGCAAGCGCCTCCAGGCCGCCGCGCCCCCACGCTGGGCACAGGGAGGAAGCCGCGGGGACCCCGGACACGCAGGGGCCAGGCAGCCAAAGGCGGGGCTCCGGGGCAGAGCCCGTCAAGCCCGCCCCGCCATTGGGCGGCTCAGGGGCAGGCACCCCTGTCACTGCCGCTCCGCGGGACGCGGCTGCCGCCAGCAGCGGAGGGGGCCGTAGCGCACACGCCCCGCAGGGCGCTGCCGCCAGCGGGCACAAAGGGCCCCGGGCCCGCGCTGCCACAGCCCCCAGAGCGCCGGCCCCGCGGATTGGCCCCGCGCCCCTCTAGGGACGGCCCTGGCCGCCGCCCCCACTGGCGGCTCGCGGAACCGGCTGCCTGGGCTGCCGCGCGCCGCTACTGCGAGTTCGCGCCTGCCGCGCACGGGCCGCGCTGGCCGGGGCGGGGCGGGGCACTCCGCTGGCAGGCGGCGCGCGGCGCGCCTGGCTGGGACAGCCCTGAGGGGAATAGCGACACAGCGCCGGGATCCCCTGTGACCCGAGCAGGGGGCGGGCACGGGGCTCCTAGGGAGGGGGCAGCCCGGGGGGACACAACTGCGCTGTGCGTGGGCAGCGCCGGGCAGGGGGTGCAGAGCACAGGAGAACCTCTTGGGAATGAGGGGGAGCAGCGGGGGGGAGTAGGACGATGACGTTTTAAGTCGCCGTTTCTCACGTGTGGTGGGGGGGGTCCCACAAAATCTAATAGCCTCTGACCCACAGGAGAGTTCATCTAGCCCTGACTATGCTGTGTGTCCTTCTCCATCAAACTGCACAGAAAAAGCTCTCTCATTCACTCCTACGTCAGTCAGATCAGCTTAGCTTTTAAACTTATATAGAGATAAGGAGCTGAAACATGAACCTTTTTAAATTAACATACCCATCTCAGTCATGGGCTTCCCTCTCTGGGGGCTTTTTTGCACTTCCACAAAAGACATAGAAGTTGTTAGAAAATACTCTCAAAACCTTTGATCCTTCTCTTTACAGCATGCAGATAAATCAGTTATTCTGAATGAGCTCTTTGTAGCAGGGTTGTAAAAAGTCAATCCCATCTACCAGACACTCCATTTTCTAAAGAATGTGCCTTAAATGCCTTTGAATAACCAAATCTGTACCATGCCAATGCAAAAATAAAAGTGCTAGTTCATGTGTTACTCCACTACCTCAGAGTTTCTTGAGAACTAAGTTCAAAGATTTTCTTGTTTTTCCTTCATGCCATCTGGTAATTAAAATCATTCACATTGATATTTTAAGTCTATACTATAATATATACATGACTTACTGGCAGTCCACGGCCTCCAGGCAATCCAGGTTCACCCTGCAAATAATAAAAATATAATTATTTTTCAAGTTATAATACCATACATAGTATTGCACACAACATGTAGGAAGATACAGTTCTTGTCCCTTGAAGACTACAAACTAAGGGACAGTTTCTGCAACCCTTCCTTGCCTTGACTAGCACTTAATCGAGCAGTCCTATTGACTTCAGCAGAACTACATATAAAGAAAAAGGATATGGACTCCGACCATAGATATTAGAGGTTTGATTTGTTTTGTTGAAGAGAACGTTTTGTTTACTCTGTATTTCTGTTCTTATGTTGAAAGTTCCTACATTTGAATTGTTGATGAACTGAGGTTTTGAAGCTACGGTTCTAGCTATGTATGGTGATAACAGCTGTTATAGGGCCCAATCATGCAAAGGGCTGACCACCCCCGGGGAGATGCTGTGTGCCTTCAACTCCTAATGAAGTCAATGGGAGTTGAGGACATTCAGTGCCTCAGGAGGGTCCAACTGGATCAGGATTGTGCTCCACACTAATTAGAAAAGACTATAGAGTCTCATTAACCTCAAAAAGTCTGTAAATATACCTGTGAAAAATGCATCCAAGACTTAATAACAGACTTTATTCTTACCTTTTGTCCTTGGGGTCCAGCTGGGCCAGGCGATCCATCTGGACCTGTCAGTCCCTTGTGAAAAAAAAGTGTCACAAATTAATGTAAATCCCGTTTTTGTTAACCACAACAAAACACTCTGTAAAATATAAAACACCATGATATTGTCTTACCGTGCAAATAATTTAGATACAGAGATGGAGCTGAGTTACAAAATTCTAATCCATATCCAAACTCTGCTAAAATTCAAAATGAGAGTTTGAGGCTATTATCATCACCTGCAATATATTGCCTTCAATAACAATTTTGTCTAAATTTCAGTTAGTAAGAAGAGGTGACCTCAGATTACTTAAATTTCTCCAAATGAGAGACATTTTCTAAATTGCTAAACAGATAAACTTTTGTGATTTATGATAAAAATGTCAAATTTCTATGTTTGTCCTGCATAATCAGTTGTCTATAAGGAAAACTGGAACTAATTTTAGGACTGTATCTCAAAAGGCTACTTGAATGTTTGAAATCAGGTAGAAAGACAGTGACCTTTTGGTGACCTCAGATGGAAAGGCCCCACCTTTCCCTCCATATTCAGCTCAATGTGAATAGTCAGTTAGTCCCTTAAAAGCCTCTATTACATTAGATTTATACCCACACAGATACTGTTCATATGCTGTATATATTATCCATACGTATAAGGCCGTATTTTGACTTTAAAGCATGGTCAGGAGTCATTAACTTCAATGATAGTTACAGACAGGCATCCAAATAGATTATTGTTGATAGTATTAAAAATGTACCCTAGGAGGTACAATTGTTTTGGACCAAATACTAGCCCTTTGTAGGTAATAAGGCTCATGGCACCCACTTACTTGCTACACATGCCAGCTGACCAGTCAGGAAAATAGTTAGGCATAGAGAGTTGGGAAAGGGGAAAAGGCGCCACATCTGCTCTATGCAAGAAGGGAGATAGTGCAAATGACTTTCCCAAACCGCTCCTCAGAGCAGCCCTCTGCATATACTCCTCACTCTTCTCCTTCCCAAAACAAGTTCTGTACAAACCTCACTTGCAACTCAGTAAAAAAAATCAATCGCTACCAAGGCACTCTGGAGTGTATCACTAGCAGCTAGATAGTCCCAGGTCAAATTAAGGCCATTGAACTGCAGAACAGTGGCCTATAACCCCATGATACTCAAGTAATCTCTATTTATCACCCACCAGCTGAAGAGGTTACTGTTGAAGGAGATAGGATAGGGAGCAGGGCTCAGTGGTATGTGACAGAACTCTGAGAAAGGATCTCTTCCCTTGCTACTTCTGACTGCAATGAGAAAGGACAGGAATTCTTTGGTCGATGACCCCCTTTTCCCCAGACTAGCAACTCTATCGAGGCCATGTCAGCCATGATGTCATTCTGTAGGCCACACTAATCCATTTAGTGTCCCTGACTGTCCCTCAGCCAAGGAGGAACTGATCCCCATACCATACTGAAATATTGGAGTAGGCCTCCCCTGTGTCATCCCCTCCAGCTTCCTAATGTTCACACATGGCAATCAGGTTCGGCAGAATCATACTCAGCCTCTGGGGAATGCTATGTGGCTGCCTCAATCTAAATGAAAAAGCCAGGCAGATTCTGTGCTGAGACTTGCCTGAATTATAGACCCATGTGGCTGACACAGGTTGGACCACGATTTGGCCCTTGAGCCATGCTTGCCTCCCTGACTAAAACTAGCAAAAATAGCAATTATAATATTATAATTGGGATGTCAGGAAGGATTAATTTGTTCTCAAAGTTTTAATCATCTTTTGGGAGTTAATAATTCAAGAAATCTATCACAAAAACTTTGCTTTTTTCTTTGTCCAATATTTTCCTTTTTGTGAGATTCTAATAATTCAGTATGTGACCCAAAAGGCTTTTTTCCCCCTGCTAATTTACTTTCTGCAGCTTACATGGTCGTTATGGACAATTACTGTGCAGCATTTTTGCTCAGTTTATTGTAACTGGCAGTAGAATAATTTTTAAAAGAAAAACAAGATTCGAGAAATCAGAACGGGCCCAGCAATTTAAGGATGAAGAAGAACAGTATCAATAAAAACCCAGATATATGGTATTTTTAATTCCATGCCAGTTCCATGCATAATGAACATATATGAAGTCCAATCTGTGTAGTCTTCAACTGTAAATATATTTACATTTTACTATTTTTCACTCACTCAGTAAGACTGGGGTACTTGCAAGAGCAAAAGGGCATCAAAAGTGCCTAAAGAAGAACAGCTTCCATACGGAGAGGACAGGATACTGGGCAAGATGGACCATTGATCTGACGAAGTATGACCCTTCTTATAACAGAGGAGTTCAAGAAAATGATGTGGTTTAGGTGACTGAATTGTCTTGAAAGGAAAGCAAAGAATCCAGAAATTAAGTCTTGGCAGGAATGTAAAGGAGAAAAAGATTTTCAGATATTTCTTATTCAATTATGGATTTGGGATCTTAACCAGTTTTTTAATAGGAGTTTTTAGTTCATTTTTTGCAGAAGACCTTTACAAAAAAAACCCAATCAATTTCCAACATGTTTCATTTTCAAGAGAATTTTAGCACCTCCATAACATTCATGTAGTTTAAATGTTCTCTCCACCACTTAAATTGTTGAGTCAGGTCTTAATACTACAAATTATTTTTCTGTCAATGTTTATATAAGATACGCATTAATGTGCTTAAATCCTTGCATAATACATAAGCACCAATCTGACTAATCCATCGTAGCAAAGAACTACAATAATAAGTTTCCCCAGATGTATGAATAAGATAGTGTTTTAGTGCTGATATATTTTTTCAAGAGATTTGTCTTAGCTTCCCTTAGATTGCCTTGAACCTTAGTTCTTTAGGCCCTTATATTGTTCCCCATAAAGAAACAAAGTCACAAGGGCAGTAACAGTGATTGGAGTCGGTTGAAGTCCTCCTTGCTTCAGAATAACATATTCAAGTCTCTATTTCTCTTGAGAAACTGTTTCTCTTGGGATCACAGATAAAGTCTGTCCACAAACTTCAGCACAGTAAAGTATAATCATTGCTTTATCACAGTTCCACCTAGCTAGCTGTCTCAAATTTGGATGACCTAAATGTGATATAACAATCGGTTCCTTGCACTTACAAGGTCATGTATTGCTACTGAGGAATAAAAGTTCCATTCTGGGGAAATGTTTATATAATATAAAATGAGTGGAATGTGTTAAGCAACACTCATAAAATCTATCAATCAACTGTTTGGGTATTTAAATGAATAAAAATTATGTTTTGTTTTTCTAAAATTATATTAAGATGACTAAAATATTTATTTTTAAAAACTTGCAGAAAAATCAGACTCTTCCTTCATTTGAATTGTAAAAATTGGATCTCATTTGTTTCCATAGGGCACTTAAAAACATGTAACAATTGTGTAATTATATGTTACAACACGGCCCTTCGCATTATACACTACATTAGAATTCTATCTTCAATTAATGAGAAACTAGTGTTTCTGATTCACACTATAACCAGAAAATAATCCTATGGTTATTTACTTCATATACTATGTGTGTTCGTAGTCCATAGTTATCATTTAAGGTGTAACATTTTAAGATTAGATTATTGCTTGACATGCCAGTATAAAGCTTCATAATCAGAAAATATTGAAAAATATGTTATATACATTTTTCTCCAGTTCATCTTGCAGGGTGGAAGATTTAAAAATATCCATTCTGACTGAACTCATAGTATGTGACATATTGTTAAATTCACGCATGAGCTTTCTGTCTGCTGTGCTTTATTTCACAATCCACTGCTATTCTAATATATTAAAAAGTTTTCTCTTCAGTAGTAAATTCCAGATTTCAAAAACCAAAGACCAGTTTGTTTCATGGAGCATGACACAAAACAACACTTGATTTCCAGAGTTTTATATCATATTTTAAACTTATTCCTTCACATTCTAGTGTGTTTCTTGCATGAGTAATGTTTAGGCCAAGGCTCTGTCACACAGATATTCTCCCTTTTCTTCATGCTCTCTCAAAGTTCTCCAAGAGGAAGTTTCTCTGTTAGTGCCACCGATTGCCCTCATAGAGTTGTATGTGAAAAGTGACTGTGATGGTTCCACAGGCAGTGCAACGTCAATCTGTGGCTGGTTCCTCAGTCGTGGCGGTGATTCCTTGCTTATTTCAAGAGCCAGGTCTCACCCTTCCCTGTTGGCCGTTAGGGAAAATTCAAATCATCTCTCTGCCTTCCTTTTCTGTTCTCCTTTTCTCATCCCAGAGCAGGGCAGAGCCAAGTCCCTGGGCTGCTCCCAGAATCCCTGCAGAAAGCAGGACCCATAGAGAAGCCAGCGTAAGGTGATGCCTGGCAGGGCTCACTGCTGAGACCCCGTTCATCTTGTTTGGCTTTCATTCACCTACAAATGCCTCTGGCCTGGCTCCTATCAGTTGGTTCCCTGGACCTGGACTCCTCACATGCTGGATGAAGGGCCGGGCGGGAGAGGGCACCCTTCCCTGCTGCAGCCACACAGCACCTGCACCGCAGTTGCTCAACTCCTCCTCTTCCCTTTCCCTTGCGGCCAGCAGCCGGGTCTGTACAGAGATGAACTAGACGTGCACAGCCACACACACAGGGGACTTTCACCTGGGCCTTCCCAATTGCATTCGTTTCCCTCTGACAGCGTCTCCTCTCTTGCCACAGCTCTTAGTCCTCCCCCTGCCCCTGGTCCCAGAGCATGGGGGGAGACTGAGAGCTGCTGCTCTGTATCGCCAAACAATCCTTGCTCTGTTCTCACCGGAGGAAAGACAGGACTCATCAGTCCAGATGTGCCCAGCCTCTCTAACCACCTTCATCCCAGCCCTGGGTGTGTCAGAGACAGCCTTTCAAATGGCAGCAAGATCCTATATTCACATATGCACTACGGGCCATCTGGGCTATGATTAAACCAGAGATTTTAGAAGGAGGTTGCCTCTCTACAGAAATAGTCTAGAAGAACTCGTTATTTTTCTAAAAAGGAAAAAAAAAGGCGGAGAAAGTAAAGTCTACTCACATCAGCACCTGGTTCTCCTGGTGTCCCGGGGGCACCTGGTTTACCTGGATCACCATCTGGACCCTTCAGGATTCAAATGGACAAACAGCACACTTTAGAGTGATAAGCAAGCAGAGCTGAGAAGATCCGATAAAGAGATTGGGGTTGATCCTATTGCAAGATCGAATGCAAAGGAATGCAAATCACTTACTGGAGGACCTGGGGGGCCATTAGGACCTCTGTCTCCCTAACAGGATGTAAAAGGAAAATGGTTCAGTCAGCAGCCTTTAGAGTCACTAATTAGCCCATGTGCAAAATGTTAATTGAATAGATTAGCAGGAATGATCCCTAATTGATGTCTATTGTATAATCCCATATGGTTCCTATTGTGAGGTATAATTCTAAATACCTGCTATATGCCATCAAAAACAATCCTATAAAATTCCTTACAGATTATCAAGAATAATCCCATATAATTCCTATCACATATTGTAATAAATAATCCCATATCATCCTTTTTACAGATTACCAGGATGCCTCCTCCAGTTACTGTTTCAGATGATGCTGAACAATAATCCCTATTCAGGTTATTAAGGACATCAGAGAATGCTGCCAAATTCAAATGATCCCGAGAGCTAAATACTAATAATAAGAATAATTCAGGGGTGTGCAAGAGGCATTCCTAGCTGCTTGCTGTGGTGATTCATGCGTGGGAGACACTTACATCTATGCCATCGATGCCAGGAACTCCTGGTGGCCCCGGCGGACCTGGGGGGCCTTGTGGACCCGGGGGGCCTCTCTGACAAGAAATAAAACAAAGAGATATTAGACAATGGGCAGATTGCAGAAAACCTGTAGCAAACTGGCAGTAGGGAGTGTGGGAATGAGGGAGTGTGGGAATGAGGAGACCAAACAGCTCATAGGGAAAGAACTCCAAAAGTCTTCTAAGTGGGCTACTCAATCACCAGAGCCCTTAGTTGAGTTTACAGTTGTTCACTTGAAGCTGATTATTAAAGTAATTATAATATTTGACCCGAAAAGCGTTCCCCCTTGTTTAGTGACTGCCAAAACGTCCATTGTAACCTGAACCAGGATTACAAATTGTCAAAAACTCCCGCCGTCCTCATCTATTGTCATTCACCCACTGCACAAGACCAGGTATGCTAGTGTGTATTTTGCTGTGTAACGGTACAGTACAATCTCGGCTTTGCAGAGCAAAAGGTTTGGGGATAATATTTGGATCAGAAATTTTCTAGCCCAGCACATAAAAAATAAACATAAAAACAATGAAGGAAAAATAATAATGTTCTTTGTGAATAAAACTTTGAAATTCATCACACCTACTCTAGCAAGTCCATTCAGCCTAAACAAAAAAGACTTTTCTTAAGAGTTTGTGTGAAGGAAAAATAAATACAGCCCTTCACTGTATGTATTCACTAATGTATTCACTGCAATAACATTTTCCCTTATAAAACCTCCTGTTACCTGTCCTCACAAATGCATTAAAATCTATAACCCTGGTTATAATTAGCCTTCTCCAAAGGCTGGGCTCCTGAGAGGGGTGTTAGCAGGCAGCGCATACATATGAGACGCAAAGAAACGTATTCTTCGAAAGAATGCTTGTAAATCTCAAGTTCTATAACATACTGCACTGTTTTCTTTATTACTGAACTCCAAATGCCAGGCAAAGCAAACCACACAATAGAGGCTTTGTGAGTGAAAACATAAGCCCCAACAGGAGGAGGTGATGCACTCAGTCTGCAGGACCTGCCAGAGTCTAAAATCTCTAGTCCCATTCAGGCAGCCCTAGCTATAGCCCCTGGCCTTCCTGGTCTTTTTCCAACATTACTGACACTTTGGAAACATTGCATTCCTGGAGCAATCTCTGAAATTCCTCTGAAACTGATGATATTCTTACTTGCTGTTTAAACCCTGCCATACCACTGTTCATTGGCACGTTGCACAGAAAGACTCTGTTCAAAGCAATTGCAACCATTGCATCTACATCTCTTTGCTTAACTTATTTTTTCCACTTTAGAAATGCTAGTGTGATCTCAGTTTTAAAAAATACAGTTACAGCTATCATTGCTGGGATAAAACATCCCAGCCACGAGACAGTTGAATTTGGAAAGGCTTCAGATCCCGGACAGGAGATTGTCTTCAGCTTCCCAGGGACTTTGTATAGACCCTTTCCTTTTGCACTGAGCAGGTTTCCTTTCCTTAAAACTTACCTCCACAGCAGTCTGGCTTATCTGCAATGAATAAGAAATGTATAATAAAAGTCAGGAACAACTTACTTGAGCCAGGCAAAGGCACATAATTTGTAGAAAAACCCCTAGGAGTAAAGGTCCCCTGCCCCGAACAGTGCTAGCCATGGTCACTTCTCTGCTGACCAGCAATGCTTTCCACCCTGTTGCTCTTGATGGATTTTAGGACCCGCAGGACAAATAATCCCTCCCCACCCCCCCAAGTGACTCCACTAGCAGCAGCAGAAAGGTAAACCCTGCTACAGGCATCAGTTTCTTCTGTTTATTAATGGCCTTAGAGGAGGGTAATGGGGATTGGAGGAAATCTGAATGCTAGAAAGGAGGGGTTGAATGACACCAGCTCCTTTAACCCTTTGCCCTGCTGCTGCTGCTGCTCTGACCATGGTCCTCAACAGCAACCCCTGTCTTGACTTTCTGTGAGAAAAGCAAAGCAAAGCTAGGCTGTGGTGCTTGCAAAAAGCCCCTTTTCTTACAGAGGCCCAAGTTTTAAATGTCTCTCTCTGCCTCAGGTAGTTTGATAAAAAAAAGTAAGAAAGCAAGAGAAAGGTTAAAACCACGAGACTGTCTTGAAAAGCAGCAAATCCCAGACACATGTTAAAAATACACATCTATAATCATACGAAAAATGGGGATACTGATAACTGCCAGCGATCCAGAGGAAAAGGTTGAAGATGCAGACCGCATGATAGTATGAACATTAGGAATGTAAGGCTGAGGAAGCCCCTTACCCTGGCTGGAAGTTCATTGCAACTTTCTCTTTGTGGTCGCAGAGGGTCGCAGTGAATAAGCATCCACTGGATTTCAAACTAGTGAAGGGAATACAATGTGATTAATTTATTTCAGATGTTCACGCTTGCGAGGGTTTAAATAACAAGAATGCTCTGATAAGCCATCTTTGGGTTTTAGAAGATGTGTAATGGAAACAGGAAATATGATTATACTCAATGGGATATATAACACATGGTTCCTGGAACATTAAGCATACCCAGCAGATGCTAAACAACTGAATGGCATCAGGTACTAGGGCTTACTTGTTTAGAACAGATCAGCTAGTTACCTTCAGCTCTTCCCTTGCTTTAGCATCTGTTTGTATATTTAGAAAGGGGCATAAAATCTGTTGTAGGAATTAAGGGAAAAGGAAGTCTACAGTTGGTCATGTCCAAGAACAGCTGTTCTTTCATGTTTATATTACGCTGTGGAAGTTGTTTTATTAATGAGCACACATTCACAAAATGATTTCTTTAGAATCAGGCAGTGCTGTGGATAAAGAATGACAGCTCTGATGATGAATGCAAGATTCGAAGGTCTAAATAAGTGGCATTCTAATGACCTGAATCATATGTACACTAGAAACATTCTGGGAGGGCTATTATACCTTTGTGAGATTTCACGTCTTCTTCAATATTTTCACACTAGCTCTGTAAAATAACCCAAAAAATAAAACCATCCCTTTGCCTCTAAGAAACTAACATCTGATCCTTTACATATCTGAACAGATGAGGAAAGTGGACTTTAGAAACCCTCTGCTGGAAATGACAGTGTGAACAGATTAAATAAATAGCATCAGAAGTATGTCCTGTGGTATGTAATGTACCATATGGTACATTACATGCAAGTGCATCCATGTAAATTATATTAGTACGTATACATATTTCTTTTTGTGAGATCTTAGATCATTCTCCCATCTCATTCTGCGTGATCTTTCTGGTCATGAAGCTAATGAATGGTCTAACCCATGTTTTCTCAGATTGGAGGCTGCAAACAGGTCAAGAGGATCACAACCATCCTCTCCTTTTTATGTCTAGATGGAATGGGGAGGAAGGCGCATGAAGCTTTTTTCTGTTGTAAAATGTAGTCATAGTATGCAAGAGGTGGAGCTCTAGCCTTCCTGAGAACCTCAAGGTAGAAGTATGAATCTTCAGGACTTTCATTTCCTGATTTGGCTCCTATTTCTTATTGCTGATTGATGTGATTCTCTTCATCCCTGCTACCGTTTAATACCTCAAGACTTCTTTTCTGCTCCCTTTGGGACACCTCATTGTTCTCTTCAATCCTGGGCATGATTTCTATGCCGAGGACCCAGCCTACACCTCCCTTGACTCATTCTTAAATTTTTCCATTCCTATCTAGTTTCTTACGTGGACTTCCTCATTTCCATGTTACTCCATATATGTAGTTCATTAATGGTTCAGAGATTGAAGTTCTTTACAATCACCACAGATCACATCTATGTCATGAAGTTTGCCAAGTGCTGCTTACAGAAAATTGCTAGAATTCTGCATTACTTTGACTATGCCTTTACTGAAATTGTTGCAATCAAGTCTTTATTGTTCTCTATATTTACTCTGCAGATTTCAGAATGCAGTGGCTAGACTGCTCTCATTCTCAAAGGTGTTGAGCCATAGTCCCCAATTTCTGTCACATTCACTGACATTTTATGTATCTCTAAATCTAATTTAAAATTTCCTCTCTCGGTTTTCAAAGTTCTCCACACACTTGCTCCATCCTACCTCCCTTACTCCACTTTCTTCCTAACTAGCTTCTTCTATTTCCTGCTTATGACACTCCACATTTCAGAGGTGCTCTGTTCTGCATTATTTATTTGTCTCTCCTTCCCCATTTGTGAGTCACTTATTTACTTCCCTTTTCAACAATCCTTTTGAAACCTTCCTGCTTGCTTTAACGCAAGCCAATTGCATATGTACATAATTGCATGATGTAAGTTATATTTAAACATTGGTAAGGCTGTAACACATAATAAGAAATATAAGATATTCAACATTCACATTTAAACTTTATGACTCTGGTTTCAATGTATCCCAAAACAGGTCAAGGGAAATCTTGACTCTAGGCATCAAGAGATTAACCAGTCTTGCTATTCCAAAGCATTTCCTTTTTTCTGTGCCTCATTCCGTGTACAAGACAGACAGAAATTTTAGAATGATTCATGGTTGTGTACTGAGGGAGACTGTAGAACCTTGCCTCACTTATTGCAGAAATTGGAAGGTGTGTAGCGAATGAGACAGAGGATTTTAGGAAGAGAAAGAATGGTCTTTTAAACTAAAGGCAGCTGAGTGTTATTCTGAAGAATTGGATTCTGCCCCTTTTTCTGCCATGAAGTTCTGATATGCAATGCTCAGCAAGTCACCTAAACCAAAATTTTCACATTTGGCCACTAATTGTTTGTTCCTCTTTTTCTAGATGCCCAGCATGGGGGACAGATGTGCAGAAGTGATGAGCACATACAGTTCCAACTAATGTCAATGGGAGCTGTGTTTTGAACATATAAAGTGCTAAATAATGCAAAATACTCTGAAAAATTCAGGCCCTCAGTATCTCAGATCGGACATCCAAAATTGGTGGACACTTGACAATTTTTATCTTAATCGCTCTGTGTTTCAGTTTCCCAGCTCTGACATGGGGATAATAATACCACCTAATTTCACAGCTTAGTAGTAAAGATACATTCATTCATTTTTGTGAAGAGCTCAAATACTATGGTGAGAGCACCATAGAAATGCAGATGAAGAAATTAATATATCTATATATAGATAGAGAGAGATTTAGTGCAGAGTTTGGATGGTGTACATTAAACAAAAACACTGAATAACTAATAACTATCAATTCACTGAATGAGGCAGGGGTCCTGTGGGAAAAAATAGTAAATGATCATGTAATTCAAGACTATATCATAATGCAGACTCCCAAAGGCAATGGGAGAAGGGGATGCAAATTAGGTTGCACTGGCAACCTTAAACTGGCATTTCCTAACTTTTGAATATTTGACTTTGCAGCCTTAATATTCTTTTTTGGATGTAGTCTATAAACAGGCTTATATGAATGCTGTTTCAGTTTTTTTAAAATAAATAATAAAAAAAAAGCTTAACTATGAGTGAATCGCTGTTCAAAGCTGCAGCTGGCTTGGAGCCCGTTAAAGAAAACAGTTTTTAGAGAGCAGCTGCAGCCCAGCCTGCTTCCTGGGTCTCTTCCCACATAACCAAGTTGCCATAACCAAATTGACCATAGATTATATTCTGTTGAACAGGTAAAGGTGACATGAAGGATATCACTGTTTCCCTTGCATCAAATAAATATTTTGAGGGCGCTTGCATACATATGGGGATACTTTGTCATACTTTCTTCCCCTACATATCAGCACAAAGAGTTATTAAGGGTGAAATGCATAACGTAGGTCCTTAGCAAAGAACATGGAGATTTCAGAACTAATGTAAATTAAGCCTGTTAAAATAGTTTTTCTCATTTCACTATTTTCTTGTTTTTTTTTTAGCAGTGGATAATGCTAAAGTGAAAGAGACATGGTGATAAATACATTTTAAAAACTGAAAATAAGGGGTCAATCCTACAAGCCTTACTCATGTGAATAGGCCTTATTCATGCAAGCAACCCCATTAATGTCAATGGGATTACATACCTGAGAAAAAATAAATTGCATAAAATTAATAAAGAATTAATTATGGTTAGCTAAAGATTCATTTATGAATCATTCTATCTATCAAATATTATACTTGAAGCAAACGCAGTATATGCTGTGTGATTTTACCATAAAAATTGTACTGTGTTTTATATATATGTATATATTCACATACACACACACAAAACAAATCTTGTCACGCTCATCTTTAATATAATTGATTCAGAATATCTAATTTCATATGCCTGTATTATAGAATTATGGGTATGTGATGAAAATGGTTTAAATGGCCCTAATATCAGCAGATTAGTTCATCAAGCCCAGGGACTCCTTTAACCCATTCATTTCTCAATTCTTTTGTAACCATTCCCGAAGCAGAACATTTTACAATGCCTACATATAATAGTGATTGGGGTCTAATAAATGCAATAATTTAATGGCTTTTAGGAATTACAGGGTTAATAGATTAACATCCATTTTCCAAGACTGCTAGGGAGGTTAATTTATTATTTATTTTTGCCCAAATAGCAAATATATATTACTTGGGCTAGTTCTATTTGTCTGTACGTGGTCTCATCCCCTAAACTATCTGGAAATACCCATAAAATGCCAACTGTTTTGCAAAACATTAACAGCAAGCCAAAAATGATAGTGTTTTATCTCTGCTATACAAAAACTGAGGTAGATTAAGCATTGGTGGGATCAAAATGAGGCCTGAGATTCTCAGGTAGCATTTGCTGTACAAGAGCACGAGAGCTGATTCTCACTGAAACATTTAGCTGTATAATATGCTTTAAGAAAATGTGTTTCACTGCATTTAGAATAAATCTAAAACATTTTCTGCAATCTGTTGAACTACCTGTTCAGTGAATAGACTTGTGGGTGCCAGGCCTCATTGGTTTTATTGCCATCTAGTGGGTGGTTCAAAAGCTATAAAAATACAATTCAGCAGATCTGTATTGAGATCCTCTCATTCTGTATTGATGCTCCTCTCACTTACGTCATTGATTTTACATCAGTGTAAAAGAGCTGTGAATCAGTCCCCTAGGGTTCTTTCATGAATTCTTTGATACCCATCCTAAACTGTGGCATTTTTAATGTGAGTTACATAAGGACAATTTTCATGAGAGTAACACAATACAATCTTCCATGTAGTTTACAGAAAATCACTGTTTTGTACTAGGGTGTTTTAGCTGGACACTCAGAATGTGTGAGAAGGGAGTATCTTGGGAGGAAAACACATGCTAAATAGCAGGCAAAAAATGTAGAAAAGGGAAATTACCAGCACAAATGAGCAAAATAAATTGAGAGTTTTCAGAAACATGAGTGGCTCAGTTAGAGTAATCACAAAATGAAGTTAAGGCCAGATTCTCACCATAGGCACCTCGGGCTCCCAGTATAGGCAATGGCAGCCTTAGTAATTGGAACTTATACCAAACCGAACTCTTGTAAAGAGTGTCATTACCATAAGAAGGGGATTTATATGTTAGAAGAGTTAACTTTGTACACCATTCAACTGTTCTTCCACAATGTATTGGATGTATTAAGCATGTATAAGCATTCCTTTAAAAATTTAGGGTAAAATCGTGGCCCCACTTAAATCAATGGCAAAGCTCCTATTAACTTAAGTGGAGTTGGGATTTCACTGTAGGTATATTCTGTGTTCCAATTTCTTTTACACTGTGTTAATTGCATTCATACAAGAGAAATATTACTCTCCATTAAGTTTCAGTTCTTTGGGTGAAGTTTAGCTGATGGGATTGTCCCGTAATGGAAACAATCTGGGAATAAATATATCCTACAAGTGTTAGAAACACTGATAAAGGTTCCAGCTCAGATGCCCCTGCCTTTGGATATGCTGACTTTCAAGGCCTGAGAATTTATAATATTCTGGAAGAAAAGTGGAAGCAAGATGCTCTTTAACTGAGCCCCTTTCTCAGGGAGATTGGAAAAAGTCTTTGCTAGGATAGTGGCAATGGAACTCCCAAATTCCTGCTCTCAGAAAATGCAGATGGAGGGGGTCTGTATACAACTACAGTGTATAAAAAGGCTGAAGAGGATCCCATGGTAGGAAGGGCAGGTAACTCAGATGGGCCCTGTCAGATTGCCAATTTGCTATGTTCATATTGGTCATTAGGGCTTCTACCTGAGCCTGGGACCACCTAGCCCAGGGGTGGCCAAACATGCTGACCAGTCCAAAACTCCCCACGCTGCTGGGCAGAAACTATAGCCCTACCACCCTGCCACAGGGAAAAAGCTCTGAGCTCCCCACCCCAGTCTGGTAGGTGGAGAATGTGCAGGTTGGGGGGGCATAGAGGGCTCCATGAGCCACACTTTAACTGGAAAAAAGCCGCATGTGGCTCTTGAGCCACAGTTTGGCCATCCCTGACCTAGCACCACTCACCTAGTGAGCAACAGAGGCACAGTGGAATCACAGTTGGCTTGCAGCAGAATCACCTGATTGATCAGACTACCTGAGCTCATCAGCAGACCTGCTCTTAACAACAGCTGCAGCAACAGGCTGCTGGCAGCTCAAAACCCAGAGCTCTGTTAGTGCCTGCTTATTCCCAGCCCTACTGACTCTCAGCTCTGATTGCTGACTTCAGCTCTGACCTCTGACTCTGGTTCTTATCCCTTAGCACAACGGAGGTTGGTCCTGGCAGGAGTCACCAGAATCAGAGACCTCCTGGACTACGACCGGAGGAGACAGGGTAGATCCCCAGGCGCTGGCTCAGCACCTAGGGCTCTCCCCCCTTCAAACTCTTCAGCGCGTACTCCAGAACGTGAGGGCAGCCTTGCCTCCTGCTGCTTGGATTTACCTCAAGTGGGTCCTGTGAGAGGGCACTCCCTGCTCGCCCTCAGTCCTAACCCTCTGGATCTTTTCATTGGTCCCCAGCCCGGCGAGTCCCCCTAGCCACTCCCTCCCCATACACCGAGCCAGCGGTGATATTTGTAGCTAGTCCATTTTCAAACCACACTGGAGGGACAATCTGTACATGATTGTACTCCACACCCTTCATTTCCTCACCCTTGTGTCCCGCCCAGACACCAAATGGTGGTACCTGATGCCACCTGTAGAAGGTGAGGACTCCAAGTGGGCCAGTATCTACTCCAC
This sequence comes from Mesoclemmys tuberculata, assembly GCA_007922155.1. Taxonomy (NCBI): domain Eukaryota; kingdom Metazoa; phylum Chordata; order Testudines; family Chelidae; genus Mesoclemmys; species Mesoclemmys tuberculata. The sequence continues at coordinate 79,472,113 of ML675604.1, read as the reverse complement.
CCTGACCCCGTGGCCTGCCAGGGTCATCAGTTGGCGGCTTCTTTATGGAGCTGTTGTCATGGCCATGTACTTGTCATGGTTCACGCATCACCCTGACACCTGTCCTTTCTGCAGCATGCGGGAGACCCTTGCACATGTCTATTTAGAATCACCAGGTTGCAGCCCCTGTTCTGGCTCCTCCCGAACCTTTTGTGAGGTTCTGGCTGCACTTTTTCCCCCACCTGTTCCTTTACGCGCATCTCATCTGTGGCTTTACAAAGTCACAGGACCTTCTCGTCAACCTTCTCCTCGCCTTGGCCAAGGTGGCCAACACTAGGGAGAGGAAGTTGGCCAAGGAGGTGCTCTGCAATTTGGGGCCTTCTTCTGTTCCTCCGTTCAATCACATCTGCAAACATGATCTGGGCCACATCTGCTGACTTCTTGGCTGCCTTCAAGGAGCAGTAGGCACTGTCTGGGGTTCTCTGCTCAGTGTCTTCTTCAGGTTTCCTCCATTTAGCCCTTTGATCTCCACATCCATCCTTTATTTTTAATTCATTATCTCCCCCCCACCACACACACATTAGTTGAGTCTAGGTCCAGTAACTCCTCCCCTGAGGCTGGGGGAGGGGCTTTTAGCTGTGAGCAGGCACGAGCAGTATACAAGTTTGCCCACATCCTGGTACTCAAATAGTACTAGAGCCCTAATTAAATGGGGAATGGAGTCAGCTGAGTGAGCTGGCAGGGACTGGGCTAACGAGGAACAGCTGTGAGGCTGGTTAGACAGGCCCTATAAAAGCTCACAGGAAGGCCTTCAGAGGGCTTACTAGAAGCTCACTGAAAGAAGAAGTGAGAGTAGTACCCTGAAGGGATGAGTGGGCAGTCTGAAAGGCAGAAACCTCAGCTGGAGGTGAGCTGTCCTGATCTGTTGGTGGAGTCTGTCTGACCCCTAACTTGGGACTGTACCTGTAAATAGTTGGTGGTGGGAAGATAAGCCTGTAAATAAAGAGCAATAAGGGGAGCACAAAGCTGCATCTGCATGTGGTTTGTAGGCAAGGAAGCCCAGAGCAGCAAGGGGGAAGCATAGGCTTTTTATATGATTTTTCTGATAAATTGCAGAATTCCAAACTTAGATTCTTTCAGTATGATTCCGCTTCTTTAAGGCCCCACTTTAGTACAGCCAGTGTGTGTTAGCTGACCTTCTATGCAGGAGCTCCACCTTTTGAACTTCAGACTACACAGCATAAACACTAGCAGAAAAAGTGTAGGTAATATCTTTTCAAACAGCAAGACGATTGGCCATAGCACATTACATTGAAGCAATTCTCCTACCTGAGCTATGGAGCAAATCCACCCCTATGCACTGCATGCTGATGAAGTCTGACTCTTAGATATTACATACCGTTTAACCTATTTAAATGTAAGAATTAAATATAAGTGCAGCTTGAGGGTCAGCTTCTGCAAGGGGCACATGTCTACAGTGATGCTGTGCATCCTCCATTCACTGAAATCAAGAGGTGTGATGGGAGCTTAACATCAGATACTTAATCACTATTTAATTAAAGTTTTATTCTTTTCTTGTTTTCAGTGACAGGAATAAGTTTGTAGCTAAACTATAATAAAACACTGATTTATACAACTGCTATAATTATAACTAGGAGGCTGAGACCTTGATCCTCAAAGAGAAATCTACGGGTGTTAGTTGATTAAATACCTTTGGGTCCAGATCCTCAGTTGGTATAAATTAGAGTAGTAATACTGCACTCAGTGGAACTACAACAGTTTTACATCAGCTGAGAATCTGGGATAGAGAATTTAGCCTTTTAACAGTAAGGGGCTAATGGGTTTTCTTCATACCACAAACACTTGGCAAGACTTATTTTCAAGAAGGTCTCTTTTCAGTTTTCAACTATAATGTACTCTGTATTGTTTAATTTCTGTAATGAATTACTTGGTTTACCCTTACATAAAAAAGAATGATAGAATACAACTGTAAAGCCACATAAACTCTTAGCCTCAGACAAACACCAGAAATCTTGGGCATAAATCCTTGTAAAGGCTCAAAGGCCAACATAATTTTCTAACAGAGCTATACCAATAACTCTACTAAACAATTAGAGTGACAACAAACAAAAAATTTGTCATAAAATAACATTTTTATAGTACACTTCTAAGAAACCAAATTACACTGTAGGCTAAATAGAGCTATAGTAAAATATTGGAAAAGGAGACTAGAAAACAACTTACTTATTTTAAAAATTATACCACTCTAAGTAATATAGTCCAACAACACATTGAAATGTGCCTTTGACTCCCTAACTAACAAAGAATGATGAGGTTTTTACATAGGATATAGCATGGTAGATTAGAGTGAAATGAGTAGACCCTCCTCCTCTCCCAGGCAATTGCTTTCTTTCTTTCTTCAGTTTAAAGAGAAAGCAAAAAAGATATGGAGAAACATAAACTAGTGCAAGATAAATGAACCTTTTAAGGTTAGTAATCCATCAAATTGGGTATTTTCTATGTCATATTTTCATGGCATGTTTTCATAGCTTTTAAGAATAGAAGGGACTATTATGATGATCTAATCTGACCTACATAATACAGGCCATATAATTTTACCAAGTACTTCCTGTACTAGTCCATAAATTCAGATTGAGCAAGACCTTATCTTTTAGAGAGACATCCAGACTTGATTTATAGATTTCATGTGATGGTGAATCCATCTATATTTTGGTAATTTTGTTCCAATGGTTAATTACTCTCCCAGTTAAAAATGTGTACCTTCTTGCTAGTTTTCAAGGCTGGTCTTGTGCCAAGCACTGAAGTCTTTCAAACTTGTGCCTTGGTTTTGACTGTTGTCTCTCAAAAACAATGTTTGACAACAAAAATATCTTAAGGTAATTTGATGCATTATAAACATGACTTGATTCAATTTTGTTGGAATAAAGAGCTACAACTTAATTTTAACTCTACATTAGTTTGAATATTTTTAAACCCCTAATTTGATCACAGATAATTTCCATATCTTATGTCATTGTTTTCATTTCCCAGGCAGAAAAGTTGGATCTTTGCTCCCTTAGATGGGGACACTAGAAAACTCAGCTTTTTATACCTTTGCATATCTTGTAATCACCTGTAACTAAGAAAACACCCTTAGAGCTATGCCAGTTTACACATCTGAGGATCTTCCTCCCTATTCCTTTGTAAAGGACCCTAAAGAAATTAATGTAGTAGTGACAACTACAAATGTTCAAAACTCATGAATCAGGCTCCAAAAAAATCATGAGAGAGATCATGAAGTTTAGTTTTTTAAATAATGAGTTTTGAGTTCTTGTTGTTTATCTTCTGTTTTCGAGCTCTTAGGGTGTGCTCAGGTCATATTTTTAAGCTTTTATCCACAATCATGAGGGTTAGGACATTTTTTCCCCCCAAAAAAATTGAAAGCTGAGATTCTCATGAAATCACTTGTGTCCAAGAGCTGGGGCTTTAAGTAAGACATCAAATATTGTCAGACTATCTAAAATTGTGAGTTGGCAACACTATGAAAGGCAAATGATCCCTTTTCCATACTAGCCAAGTCCTAGGTTTTCTTAAATGACTTGCATCAAAATTAACTTTAGTGGGGTCTGAATCTATGATGGGCACAAGACCTTGGACAATCCTAAGGGAAAAGTCCATTTCTGCCCCAGCTCATTCATTCATGAGTTTCCCGTGCTATGCTGTGGCCAAACAGACTACTGCATTCCTCAAATGTATAATCAGGGGACTCTTGAGTAGAAGCAGGGAGGTTATATTACCTCTGTATTTGGCAATGGTGCAACTGCTGTTGGAAATATTATGTCCAGTTCTGGTGTCCATAATTCAAGAAGAATGTTGATAAATTGGAGAGGATTCATAAAATAGCCATGATAAAGGATTTGAAAACATGCTTTAATATGTAGACTTAGTAAACTCAGACTACTTAGCTTAACAAAGAGACTTAAGGAGTGACTTGAACACAATTTCTAAGTACCTACATGGGAAACAAATATTTGATAATGGGCTCTTCAATCTAGAAGACAAAGGTATAACAAGAACCAATGTTTGGAAGTTGTAGCTAGGCAAATTCAGACTTGAAATAAGGCAAAAATGTTAACAGTGAGGGTTATTAATGACTGGAACCATTTGCCAAAGGTTGTGGTTGATACTCAACCTGGCAATTTTTAAATTGAGTGGCTATTTTTCTAAAAAAGATATGCTTTAGTTCAAATAGGAATTAATTCAAAGAATTCTATGGCCTGTGTCATGCAGGAGGTCAGACTAGATAATCACAGTGGACCCACTCTGGCTTTGAAAGCTATGAATTCTCTACAGAAAGAATACTGCACTCTTTGCACACCCAAAACTATCATTGAATAACCAAGACTTGGTGGGGTAACTCTCACAATTGGAGCACTGTCATGGATGGGTATAAACTGTTCAGGAAGGACAGGTGGGGGCAAAAGGGTGGAGGAGTTGAACTGCATGTAAGAGCACTATGATTGCTCTGAGCTCCAGTATGAAACTGGAGATAAGCCACTTGAGAGTCTCTGCGTTAAGCTTAGAAGCAAGAACAATAAGAGTGATGTCGTGGTGGGTGTCTGTTCTAGACCACCAGACCAGGAGAGCGAGGTAAATGAGGCTTTCTTCAGACAACTAGGGAAAGTATCCTGTTCACAGGACCTGGTTCTCATGAAGGACTTTAATCACCCTGACATCTGCTGGAAGAGCAATACAGCAGAGCACGGACAATCCGGGAAGTTTTTGGAGAGTGTTGCGGACAACTTCCTGGTGCAAGTGCTTGAGCAACCAACTAGGGGCTGTGCTCCTTTTGACGGGCTGCTCAAAAACAGGGAAGATTTGGTAGGGGAAGTAGAAGTGGGTGGCAAACTAGGCAGCAGTGACCATGAGATGGTACACTTCAGAATCCTGACAAAAGGAAGAAAGGAGAAGAGCAGGATATAGACCATGGATTTCAGAAAAGCAGATTTTGACTCTCAGGGAGCTGATGGGCAGGATCCCCTGGGAGGCTAATATGAGGGGGAAAGGAATCCAAGAAAGCTGGCTGTATTTTAAAGAAACCTTATTGAGGGCACAGGAACAAACCATCCAGATGTGCAGAAAGAATAGCAAATATGGTAGGCGCCCAGCTTGGCTTAACAAAGAAGTCTTCGGTGAGCTTAAACACAAAAAAGAAGCTCACAAGAAGTGGAAACTTGGTCAGATGACTATGGAGGATTATAAAAGTACTGCTTGAACATGTAGGAATTAAATCAGGAAGGCCAAAGCGCAACTGGAGTTGCAGCTAGCAAGGGACGGGAAGGGGAACAAGAAGGGTTTCTACAGATATGTTACCAACAAGAGGAAGATTAGGGAAAGTGTGGGCCCCTTACAGAATGGGGGAGGCAACTTAGTGACAGAGGATGTGGAGATAGCTGAGGTACTCAATGCCTTTTTTGCCTCTCTCTTCACAGAGAAGGTCAGCTCCCAGACTACTGCACTGGGCAGCACAGAATGGGGAGGAAGTGAACATCCCTCAGTGCTGAAGGAACAGGTCCAGGACTATTTAGAAAGATTGGACATACACAAGTCCATGGGGCCAGATGCAATGCATCCGAGGGTACTGAGGGAGTTGGTTGATGTGATTTCAGAGCCATTGGCTATTATCTTTGAAAGCTCATGGCAATTGGGGGAGGTCCCTAATGACTGGAAAAAGGCAAACATAGTGCCCATCTTGAATAAAGGGAAGAAAAAGGATCCAGGGAACTACAGACTGGTCAGCCTCACCTCAATCCCTGGAAAAATCATGGAGCAGGTCCTCAAGGAATCCATTTTAAGGCACTTGGAAGAGAGGAAGGTGATCAGCAGCAGTCAACATGGATTCACCAAGGGCAAGTCATGCCTGACCAACCTGATAGCCTTCTATGAAGAGGTGACTGACTGCGGATGTGGGGAAAGTGGTGGATGTAATATACCTTGACTTTAGCAAAGCTTTTGATACAGTATTCTTATCAGTAACTTAAAGAAATATGGGTTGGATGAAGGACTATAAAATGATAGAGCTGGCTAGATCACTGGGCTTAATGGTTAGTGATCAATGGCTCCATGTCTAGCTGGCAGCTAGTAACAAGCAGAGTGCCCCAGGGTTGGTCCTGGGGCCGGTTTTGTTCAACATCTTCATTAATTTGGAGGATGGGGTATATTGCACCCTCAGCAAGTTTGCAGATGACACTAAGCTAGGGGGAGTGGTAGATACCCTAGAAGGTAGGGATAGGATACAGAGTAACCTAGACAAATTGGAGGATTGGGTTAAAAGAAATCTGAGGTTCAACAAGGACAAGTGCAGAGTCCCATTTACAGTACAGACTGGGGATGGACGGACTAGGCAGAAGTTCTGCAGAAAGGACTGGGGGTTACAGTGAATAAGAAGCTGAATATGAGTCAGCAGTGTGCCCTGGTTGCCAAGAAGGCTAATAGCATATTAGGCTGCATTAGTAGGAGCATTGCCAGCAGATCGAGGGAAGTGATTATTCCCCTCTATTCGGCATTGGTGAGGCCACATTTGGAGTATTGTGTCCAGTTTTGGGTCCCCCCACTACAAAAAGGCTGTGGACAAGTTGGAGAGAGTCCATCAGAGGGCAACAAAAATGATTAGGGGGCTGGAGCACAAGATTTATGAGGAGAGCCTGAAAGAACTAGGCTTGGTCAGTCTGCAAAAGAGAAGAATGAGGGGGAATTTCATAGCAGCCTTTAACTACCTGAAAGGGGGTTCCAGGGAGGATGGAGCTAGGCTGTTCTCAATGGCAGTAGATGACAAACCAGGAAGAATGATTTCAAGTTGCAGTGGGGGAGATCTAGGTTGGATAGTAGGAAAAAGTTTTTCACTAGGAGGGTGGTGAAGCACTGGAATGTGTTACCTAGGGAGGTGGTGGAATCTCCATTTTAAGAGGTTTTTAAGCTGTGGCTTGACAAAGCGCTAGCTGGGATGATTTGGCTGAGGTTAGTCCTGCTTTGAGCTGGGGGTTGGACTAGGTGACCTCCTGAGGCCCCTTCCAACTCTGATCTTCTATGATTCTATGACTCCATATATATATACATTCTCTCTCTCTCTATATATATATATATATATATATACACATACACACACACACAGATTAGAGAGGGAGCAACTCTTGCCCAGATTTTTGCACTTGATCCAAGTTCCCTGGAGCTGGTGAGCATGGCCCAACCACTTCTGATCAGTGGTTTCTTATTAAATTTATATGGCTGATTCTAGAGTGGTTTGGGGCACTACACTGGCTGCATGGTCTCAAAACCATTGAAATTTGATGGGGCTGCTTTGATACAAAGGCGTGGACAGCCCACATTTCAGTGAGTGGTGTTACGACCTGAGGCACGGGTCTATGCCACTGAAATGTGGGAGTGGCCAGGCCAGATGATGTGACCTGGCACACAAGGAACCTGTTCCTTGATGATGGAGTGCAGGGGAGTCAGATGAGAACTCCACACCTGCTGGCACCAGCTTACACACTGTGCAGGTACAAGGAAGGGGGGACTCCCTTGTGAGGGGGTCCCTGGGAGGACTGGAAGGGTTGCCCTGCTGGAGGGGGAAGGCAAGGATCAGAATTCCCAGATCTGTCCCAAGAATTATCTGAATTGATGTCACTGTTTGGGTGCACAAGAAATGGCTGCATATGTTGGTTCATAAACTGCTGCTGCAATTGTTTGTTCGTTCTTTTAAATTTTCACTATTGATGTCACTGTTTGGGTGCACAAGAAATGGCTGCATATGTTGGTTCATAAACTGCTGCTGCAATTGTTTGTTCATTCTTTTAAATTTTCACTAGCATAAATTAGGACATCAGCTAACAACTATAATATATTTAACTGTTTCCCCTTACAATACTTGAAATAACTTTATAAGCCTTAATTACTGCAACCCACTAAGGGCAAAGTCTTCCCTCAGTTACATCCTGCAACTCCATAGAGTTCAATGGGATTGCAGAATGGGGGAGGATTTGCCATGATGTGTAAGAAGGCTAGACACTAAAATGTACTAGATGCAATGTAACATTTGTGGTAGGTGTGCTGTTGTATTGAAAGCATATGCTTAAAGTATATTATTTGCACAACACATCCATCAAACATTGTTTAGATCAGGCAGCAAGGTAACAAGAGTCAAGATAAGAATATGCAACATTCGTGCAGCTGATCTTTAAATTGATTCCTCAATTCCACCATTAAACTTTGAAACAATTGTTCAGAGTAACTTTTGCTTTTAACAGAATTAATTTAGTTTGTCAGCTGCTGATGCTTTCCAATCTGCAGCCATATCAACATGTTGAAAGGTCATCTACATGTATATGACAACCTGTGGCCTAAACTGCTGTTTTTCAAATAAAACAAACCTCATTTCAGTAAATGTAATGCACTTTTAATATAAAGATTATGGGGTCATCTAAGTACCTGGATAGTTTAAAAGATAAAAGTGCTTCAGGTTTCATAGATTGGAGCACATTGAGAGCATTTCTTATGCTGCAAAATACATTCCTCTTAATGTTTACACAGTGCTAAGTATTATATAGCAATGTTTGGAGCAATTGCATGAGATGTCATCATATAGTTTAATGCAAGATGATCACATCTTAAGTCAGTTTGTGCATGTGCTCTCATTTCAGTTAGAGCCTGCTGCAAATCTTCAATGGAGTGAAGTAGAAATTGGTTACAGTGCATTACCTGATTTCTTTTTTGTAGTTCAACACATTTTGAAATAAATATCCATGAAAGATAATCTTTTTCTTTAGTACCATATATTACCATTTACATTATCTATTTCTAACATACTTAAGAGAAATCAGGTGCCATTTGAGAGACGAAGAAGATAGCGTATTGAATTTTGCAATGCTCTGTGCATATTCCTCATTTTTAAACTATTTATTTTCACCCTACAAAATTAATCCATAAAAATCCTGCCTTTCAATGCTGCCATGTGGCAAAGTTCTTTTACATTACTGGACATAAAGGTGCATTATAACTAATTTGCTGAGAAAACACTGTCACCTGTTTCTACACGCCAGATTGAAAATGTGACAACTACAAATTGTTTTCTATCCATCACAAACAACAGATACCTCACTTTCCCCTATATACTTCACACTAATCATATCTTATCTCTGAAATAAAATCTAACAGTAATAAAACTGAGAAGGAAGAAACATGATTGAAATTCACTGTGTACTGCCTTCAATGACTCTTTCACCCTAAGAGTAACTGTACTTGTATTGTGATGACATAAGGAGGAGGGCTGGAGTGACTGGTCTATTATTAAGGGTTCCAAATAATTTACTCTATGAAGGAAACACCTGCCCAGCCACATACATTCCATGTGAAGAAAAAAGGGTTATTTATCTTGACAGCATTTTCACTTATAAAAACAAGAAGTAACATTTTTCTTTCAACTATATCTGTGCAACCCAATTGATTCTGGAATTTTCAGGTTTAGCAGAGAGCTGAATTTCTCACAGGAAGTAATGAATATCTTAATTTTGGTAAATGTATTAACTATAATAGTGCTGAATATGCTAACAGAGTTCATTAGTAGTTTATTAGGTTGTAACTATTTTTGACATTGTACTGTAAGGTGAATTGCAAATACCAAATCTTCTACAAGGTATAATATTCAAAAACAATAAGTGTATGACACATTTTAGTAACAGATATAGGACAGTGCCTAGTTTTCAGTATTTTTTTAGTGACTGTCCATTTTATTTCCATTTCACTTCCCTTGAACTTAACTCTTCTTGCTCATTCAGATTATATGTACAAAGTTTGAAGAGCAGTAACTGTTTATCTCCAATTTCAAAACCTCAGACATATTTCTTGCCATTCCTACTGTCAGAAAATATTTGAAGATGTGTTCACCAGAAAAATGTTACAAGAGAGAAGAGTTTTTTGGCACTTTTTCTGTAATATAAGATTTTGAAACTTACCGGAACTGAAGTTTGAGGATTATTTATAAGTTTTCCCAGCAAAGCAAAGCCATCAGCGTTGATTTTGCCCCTGGGCTTTATCTTTAAGGATTCTATCATAATGCAGTCAATAAAAAGAGTGACGTTGCTCTTTTCCACACTGACCATAACTTTGTGCCATTGGGAATCAAACAAAAAAGGCAAATGTGAAAAGATTGCAGTCTGGTGACTTCCATCCTGCCCTTTATAAGAAAACTCAAGAGCCTTTGCTTGACTATTAAGCTTCACTCCAACTTGTTCTTTTCCTGAAGAATCCTGGACCTGCCAAATGCTCCAGGTTTTCTGAAGTGTGCTTCCAGTCATCCGAAATGTAGTTAGAAAGGAATATTCGTCAGGCAATCCATTGGGATACAAAAACCTGTATAGAATCAAATACAGTAGATTTTTTTTAAAGGAGAGTCCTCCATAACTGTCATCTCTGAGAAAAATAAGAGTCCATCACTCAAAAGAACCATACCACAGCTACTATCCATCC
>ML675604.1:79434474-79455673 GCA_007922155.1 Mesoclemmys tuberculata | reverse complement strand
TGACATCAACCCAAAACAAAACAAAACAAAAGAGCTGGGGGAGGGGTGAACCCGATGCTGGATACATTGTATCCATTCCAAAATTCTTGGAACTAGTTGTTTAGGGATGGGACGGTCAAGCTTTTCAGGGGGACAATCTACTAGAAGTCTTTTAAAGTAAAACAACTGAATGTGTTACCTGGTTGGGATCCTGAAGTCTACATTTGTGCCTAATTTGTAAGCCACTTGTAAACCTGTGGAGCCTACCACTCTCTGGATGACTCCTCGGGAGGCAGCTTTATCTAGCTGGAACTGAGAAATCAGGTCGTAACCTAAAAGAACAAACATGTACAGTTAGAAATTGCCTTTATTTTTAAGTGAGCATTGAAGAATTACAGAACTTAATGTAACCTGATTACAACTTCTAAACAGCAGCTTTTTCCTGCAAAGTTTTTACTTGCCTGGCAAGTCATCTTCGCCAGTCCTGACTTGTGGGCAGAGATCAGTTTTTTGGTTAGAGCTGAAGGTGACTGGGAACCCTGCAAAGAAGAGCGAACATATCATCCTGCTCCATCACAGGATGGAAATTGCATTGCTAAAGGAATTAATTCAAATTAAGTAAAATAATATAAGAATAAGGGCCATATACTGGCTGCACTGAAAACAGATAGATAAATGAGCGTCTGCTTTTAGAACTCTCCAAATTTAACAGTATCATTTGACTGATTTGCTTTCACATTTTTTTGTTTTTTTGTTTGTCTTAAATTAGAAAAAGGTTGTAATTCTCTCTCCTTCAGCACTGTTTGTGAATTGCAGCTGTACCAGCATAAATAAGCTTGCAGTATATGAAAGCTTGGTTCAGAATCTTTGGTGGGTTAGGCAAGCCTTTAAAAAATGCTAGTTAACTCAACCTACTGACCCCCTAACTCAAAACAAACCTCACACTAGCTGAAGTGGCTGTTGAGAAGACAAGCTATTGGCATTCTCTCTTTGATATTTCCAGTGTTCCCACCCACATCCTTGCCATGTTTGATCAAATAAGGCCTGGTGAAGCATAGGGTTGGGGCCAAAGAGATTTGTAGGTTCTCTTTATTGACATGAACAAGAGTGTAAAAGAAATCTTCTAGGGAAGCCAAATAAATGTCTCACTTTCTAAATACTGTCTATTTAAAAGCATTGCTGTGAGCACTGGGGAAAAAAAACCCAACCATCCAGTCCCCCCATTTTAAGGAAGGAAGAAGGAAAAATCAACATTTGCTGGAAAATATTTAAGAGCGCTACCCAAGCCTACCATCAACTCAAGCTGGAAAATATTACTCAAGTTTGGATGAGGAAGAAAGGTGCATACAAGTTGGAAGGAGATACCTTCCCAGCCTACAGAGAGCTTCTTGTCCACTGAAAGAACTCAACCATAACTGTGGATTTCCTTTTCATAACATAGATGTAAAGAAAAACTTCAGGTTGACATTTTACACCTTAGAAATGGCCTTAGTCTATATTTTTTAAACAGATTTGTGGCTGACATCTGATTTATGCTCAGCTAGTATAGTGGATCCAGTTTGTTGCCACATCTTTAGAACCTTTAACTAGAGGTGCAGAAGGATTTTTTACTGCATCCAGTGGTTAGTACCTATTTCCTGATTGTGATCCTTACCTAGAACCATCAGACACTCACAGGAAGAAGTAAAGTGTAAAACCAAATGGTAGATTTAAAATACCAATCTGGGAAAGACGTCACTCTCTCTAAATTCTCCTTCTTGCTTTCATTCTCTCACACACATTTATTTTGGTCTATCTTTAAGTGCTGTCTAGCTAATGAGGGGTTTCAGTTATGACTACGCACAGAGCAACTGATTTGATTATCAAAATCTCAGTGAAATGAAACAGAGTTAAAGGATAGACCCTTACTTGTTTGCTGTTGGATGTTGGCAGACATCAGAGACCACAGAAAACTACACATGTACAAGAAAATGGGAACTTGCCTGTGAACAGAAATAAAACTCAAACATGAGTTAACAGCTCCTGATATATCATGTGATCCATTTCCATCTCATGGTCAGGCATATTAAATAAATAAATACATAACTTAGGGTTTGCTAACAGTTGGTAAGCAAACCCCTTTAGAGTTAAGCTTTTTGCTTTATCAGTGCAACAAAATGTGTCTATGATGTTATCCCAGTTTCCATTTCTTACATATAGCACTGTCATAAAAAACAAATAGGGAAGACAGCAGGCAAAGACAGTTTGAAATGCTAACAATTAATCACTTTCTCTGTCATCTGTTAATTACTGATCACTTACAAATGCCACTTGCTCTCTTACCAGTTGTTCTTCATTTTCTCTGCTGGTTTTCTTCAGCTCTATCATGTGAATATTTGGGATGTAGATTTATGTCTTCTGATCGCCTCTAGTTAATCCCATCAAAGAATGTATGAATGAGTGCAGACTCAGCTGTTTCTGCCCCTGCAAGACTTCAGAAGGGAATAAGGCGCAGGCTGCTGAGGATGCTTTAAACCTGCAGAGGGAAGGAGGTGGGGGCTGGATAGCTTGTGTGTCCTGCTGGGGTCTGAGGGCGGCTCTCAAGAACTAGCTGGGATATAAAAAGGCAGTGAGAGTGGAGGAGAGGCTGCTGTTTGTGCTAGCTTCAGTATAGGGATGTGGCTAGGAAACATGAGTTAGACGATGCCACCCACTGAGTGAGTAGGGTCTGCTGTGTGGAGGAAGCCAATGAAAGAGAAATGTGTGAAGATGTCTTGAAGAAACAGGTAGCCCTGTAATGGTGTATCTATTTTGACAATTCTGGAAACTGAGATAAGGTTGAATTCCCCCTAACCCTGGAAAGAAGAGCCTTTCATTTCTCACGGACTTCCTCACTAAACTGTCCCAGCTAGACACTGGTCGGTGGAACAAAGGATTCTTCTGAACAGAAGCAGTCATTTTTAAATTGATCTCATTGCTTAAACCTGAACCTTGCCAAGGTATACACATTAAATAGTTAAAGAGACTGCAGTTCCTCAGTCCTCGTTGATCAGCAGTCTTTTCTAGAGACCATTTATTTTATGTTTTCAGACACATAAACATTTGTTCATATGGCTGCAGAGAGTGAGAGAGAGTAAAGCTTATATGCATGGAAAGGCTGTGTCAAAGAGCACGAGCAGTTAGAAGACTGATATTTACTGCTGATCAACAGTTAGAATTTGGTATGGCAATGTAGGGTCAGACTGGGCCAGTGTATGGCAGTGCAGCATACTGGCACCTCTGTCAAAGTGTGAGCTTGGGATTCTCAGTTTTCGTTGTTTAAAAAGCATGTCTCTAGTTGCTGTGGATCCAAATAAAAACTAAAAAAAAGTGAAGGGAGTATAACCAATGCAGTAACATCTGCCTTAGCCTGTAGAGAGTCTGAAGTAATAGCTCTGAAAGTTATGAACTGCCCCATTCATCTCAGTGAGGTGCAACTCAGATGTGCAGTAATGATCATTTAAATCAGTGGTTCTTAAACTTTTTAAATGGAGCCCCCCCTGGACTTTTGTCTAACAATTACACCCTCTTTCCCTGAATCACAACCCTCTTTCCCCCTTCTGAAAGGGGGGGTCCTTTTAGAAAAAAACGGGCACTTTCTGTGCTGTAGAGCCTGTTTTTTTTTCCCTGAAAGGAGAGGTTCGAGGGAAGGGGGGATGATTGTTAGGAGGGTGCTTTCCACACTGTAGGCCCTAACTATCGTGCCCCCTTTCCCTCAAATCCCGTCTTTCAAGAATAAAAAGGTCCTACAGCACAGGAAGTGCCCCCCTAACAATCGCACCCCTCCTTCCCCCAAGCCCCTCTTTGAGGAAAAAAAATGGCCTACAGCCCAGGAAGTGGGGAGCGCAGCAGCAGCACATGGGGAGCAGCGGCAGCAGCGCAGGAAGTGGGGGCAGCAGCTGCAGCAGCAGTGCAAGGGCAGCACCCATGCAGGGAGCGTGCCCAGCAGCAGGAGGTGGGCAGCAGCGGCTGCTTCTGTCTCCAGGGAGTGTAGAGCTGGACTGGCTCCCTCCCCCACTCCATGCCCTCACCCCATGATCCATCTCATGCCCCCCACTTTGAGAACCACTGATTTAAATGGTAATGTTAATTATTTCATGCCTCATGTAAGTGAGAGTCACGTATGTACACAATTTACTGTGAGTGATGGCTTGTTTTGATGTCCCAAATGGGTGGCCTTTGGAAAATACCACTGCTTATTTTGTTTTCTTCAATCAAGAGGGAACCAGGCCCAAGGAGCCAGGCAGAGTCTGTGGGCATATTCAGACCCCAGTGAGGCACAGCCAAGCTTGAGGAACTCAGGAAACACACATGATCACATTCTGAGCATCTGTACACTCTACTGTGAGTGGTGCTTAATTTGGGCCATTTACATGGATGGAGTTTATTTTGTGGGAGGAGCTCAGAAGTGAACTGTCACCCTTTCCCACCCCTAGTCCAAGCCCTTCAGCAGGCATACATGCTGAAATTAAAACACAGGAGACATACCCTAAATGGCCTGGGCTTTCAAACTGATCCTCTGTTCCATTGCATACACAAACTCTTATCATGTGACTCTTTAAAAAGTGTCAATTTGTGGTGATTTGATAAGTCTCCATTACAAACCAAAAAATACAACCTGGATGTACTTCTTGATTAATTTAATACAATAATACTTAGCACTTTTCATCTTCAATGTGCTTTGCAAGCATTAACTACTTAGCTTCACTATACCTCTATGACCTAGTAAGTATTATCCCAATTTTACACATGTATAAATTGAGGCAGAGAGAATACAAGTCCTCCCCAAGGTCACAGAGGGAGTCAATGTCAAGTTAGTACTAGAAATTCCTGGTGCCTGGACTCTGCTCAGGTCATTTAACATCTACTTCTGTCTCTTTGTAGATGAGGCAAGCATAGATTTTTCAGAAAAATCCCCGTATTCAATGAGGGCCTATTGCTCAGGCATTTGCCAGTACAGTACTAACTGCTGTTTTGTTAAAAGCAGATTTATTAAATAACATATAACATGGTGCCTAAAAAGACCTCTGCATCCTTACAGCCCTGCTGTTCAGTGAAATTACTCATAGAATTAGTCTCTAGAATTGCCATTACTGCACTGTGCTGCTCTCCCATGGACTTTTTCCATCCTACATCTCTGACTTTATATCCATATCCTCATATATAACTTCTGCTGACGTGTATACTCCCTGGTTTAAGGTCTGACTGGTGGGAAACAGGAAATACTGTAACAGGCACTGCAGGTATAAAAAGACTTGGCCTCTCTGACAAAAGATGTTCCAGCTAAAGGCAGAAGGCTTTCAGAAGGTGCAATCTGTACAAACCAAAGAGACCTAGAAAGGTTTGCATCAGAAGGAGTCATTAAATACAGCAAAGAGCAGAGGTCCTCTGTTAAATCTCAGGCTAAATGTAGTAAGGGACAGTTGGATTAAGCTATTTTCTAAATGTTACTGTTTGACAGAAGAAGCTGAGTGCTACTGGCTTTTACGGATGGGCAAAACTTTTTGGAAATGACTAAGTGGATTTGTTTTTTCCCAGTAAAATATTTGGGGGCATATTCTGAAATCCTGGGGACAAGGGAATTAGAACTCTCCTTTGGGATCAGAGTAGCTAAAGAAACTAAAGCCCAGTTTGGTCTGTTAAAGTTGTGACTTTGACAAAGTGAATGGTAGTCACTGGAAGGAATAGTGGCTGCTGCTCCCTGGCTCTGTCCCATCTCCCCAAAACTATACTGTGGGTGGAGGGTGGGGATATCTCCTGTTTGTCCAACTCTACCTGGAATGTTACTTCTGTCCTGCTGAGGCGCTTTTCTTTGCAGTTTTGCCTCCATATTTTCCTTTTAACTTTAGCTTCCAAATGCCAAATTTTCAAAGGCAGGCGTGTAAACTAAGTGTGCAAATGACAGCTATTTTGTTCATGTAAATGTGTATTTGCAGGCAAAGTTATCAATCTGTAAGTTCACATTTTATGGATGGCCCTGAATTGATATTAACTTTTGCTTATTCCCTCCGGATTGCTCTGACCTTCTATTCTCTACATGCTATAACCTAACTGAAAAAATAGGTTTTGTTTTTTGCATTTCAACATTTTTTTCTCCTTATTCTACTGCACAGATAATTTTCCTCATCTGTTTTTTGATTTCAATTGTAGTATTAGACCCCTAGTGCAAACAGGTGCAATTCTCTTGACTTCGGTGAATTTGTTCCTGCTTATATCATGTTTACATTTGGCTCTAACTGTCCTGAATGCTAAAAAATAATGGTGTGGTTTGAGCGATTGTGTTCTGAAGGTTTCACCAGGGCCAGATCTATACCTTATGCACTCCTAGGCACAGCATCTTCAGCATCCACCTGCCTACAGCAGATCTTTGTCTTTTCTGCACGGGGGGAGGGGAGAGCGATGGGGGAGAGAAGGCCTGGCTGGGTCACCTCCGCATGGGAGGATATGAGGGGGAGAGGGACTGGGGCAACCAGCTCGGCCAGCTCCAGGACATGGGGAATATGCTCCAGATTCTAGCCTGGATAGGGGGTGGGGCCTCGGGGAAGAGGAGGAGAAAGGCAGTGGGTCCCTAGGAGAGAGGAGGAGCAGGGCGTGAGACCAGAGTTCCAGCGCTCATGCGGAGCCACTGCTGGCCTGTGCGATAATCTGCCACTATTTAGACACCGGCGCCCCTAGGTATGTGCCCACTGTGCCTAACTGGAAATCCGGCCCTGACTTCTACTCATTATTACTCATTCTCATAGTTGAGATATCTTGAACCTGAGAGTGCTCCCACTAAAATCAATGGCAAAACTTGCACTGACATCAAGTGCCTCTAATTAAAACAACACAACTAATTAAGCTAACATCTAGAAGTAGGAGATATTTGAATTAAAAGTGTTATTGTTGTCAGGTTCCAGCACATCATTGGAGTGTAACAGATAATTTATTAGCCAATACATTCTTACCTTCATTATAAAAGTGTACTTTGCTGTCCAAAGTTTTATGAACTTTCGCATGGGGTGGAGGGAAAAAAGCAGCTCTCTCCAAGATGACAGATTCTAATTGTTGTAAAGATCAAATGGCTTATTTTTAGGATACGTCAGTCAGGAAAATCTGGAAATATACAGGGTCAGATTTTGATCTCCTTTACACAGAAGTCTATCTAGAGTAACTTCAGTGGTCACTGAAATCAGTCTGTAAACTCAGTTTCCACCACAAAGTAGTCTTTAAAAATAAACAAAAATTATCAGTGAAATGTTTAAAGAGCACAAGTAAAGAAAATACATAAACTGGAACTAGTTTAAGTGTTTCCAAGCCTCTCCATCCTTCTGATTTTAACAGTTCCTTTTGAGGATGCGGCCTGCAGTTTGCATGCCTTTGAATGAAAATCCAGATTGTGCTATCTTTTCTATTTTCATCTCCTCCTAGGTCAGAAGATATGTACTTTGTCTGCAGGGGTGCCAGACAGTCATTATCCCCTAATGTTACAGTCAGTCCAATTAACTTAAACACAGCAAAATTTATTTTCTAGAGGAATTAAAGAGAAAAATTAAAAGAAAATAGATGTTAAGCAGAATATAATCAAAACCATGCTAAGATGACAATAAACACAGCTAGGCTGCAGCAGAGGACTGAAGTCTGACCTCACTTATAATGGTTTGATATCAGTGTAAATAGACTGACTTCAGTGAGATTTACTCATTTACACCAATGTCACAGAGGTCAGAAACAAACTCTGCATGGCTATGTGTCACTGTATATGAGTATGAGCAATTTAAAATGTACCAAGGAATTATTTAGTAATTATATTAAAAAATTAGTCATTCAGCTTGCAGATTCCCTTATTGAATCACATGTCAAAGAATAACTTGTGCACATGAATTTTCAAAATATTTCCAAGTATTTTCAGTTAGATTTTCACATCTGCCTGCATCTTTACCTTATTTACCTTGCTGCCCCCATTTCCTCCTGCAGTGTATTATTTGAGAAATTCATAGACACAGCAAAATATCAATTCAGATGAGTTAAAAACATGTTCTTATAAATCCCAAAAGAGTGGGAAAATAATAAAATATTTCAAACACATTTAAATTAATTTTGAGCCAGATTCATGTTATCTGATCACAAATTACCATTCTTATGAGCAGGGCCCTGTGTACTCTATGACAGAATGGAACTGAATTCCATGGTAGCAACCCCTAAAAGTTGCAGCAACACTCATTTATTTTACCATCATGAATTACTCTTTGAGTGAAACCCTGGCTCCTCCGAAGTCAATGGCAAAACTCCTACTAACTTCAATGGGGTCAGGATTTCACCCACAATTCCTGTCCCCCCACAGTCCCCACAAATGTACACACAACTAGGACTCATAGTTGCAAATGCTCACTGAGGTAAAGTTAGTGTATGATTATTTCTGACAGTGGTTATTTTTGAGGATGGATTTACTGCAACACTTTCTAGGAGGCCTATTTCCACTCCCTAGATCTTGCCTGTCTCATAGTTGTCTTGGTGGCCTGGCTCCTTTCCTCACGATTCCCCTGAGACACTGGGGAGAAGGGAAGCTTTGTAACCAGCTTCTGTGGCTCTTGTGTTCACCTCACTATGCCTCAGCTGCTACACTGTTCTCCTGGCAGCTCAGTTGGCTTCCCACACCACCAGGCTGCCAGCTGGCTCTCTGACCCTCTGCCGCCTGGCTCCAGGGAACAGTGTAGAAAAGATGCACCTCCCTCCTTTTAGGGAACTACCTCCCTCCTTGTAAGGAAAGCTGGAGAGCAAAAGGCAGCTGCAGACAGGTCCCAGCAGGACAGGGAGACAGACAATAAAATACTAGGTGCTTGGTTGCAGCAAAAAAGCAAAGTCCATGGGGAAAAAAAATCTGCACAATTCCTCAGCAAGGTTTAAACCCAGGACAAATTCCATGGCCACAGAATCACAGAACACAGGGCCCTGCCTATAATTTATAAAAGTATATATTTTTGTTTGTAAGATCCATCAGGTATTAAAAACAATTCTGTTAATATTTAAAACTTTATTTTATTTTATTTACATTTTATTTAAAACTATTTTATCCTGTATAAGAAACATAAAGTATCTAAAATATTTTTTCCAGTTTACATATTTTCTAACTACTTAATATGAATAACACAAAGATAAAATATTGTAAAGCATGATTCTTATAAGTTATAAGATATGCAGCCATTCCTATTGAGAAAAAGGAGGAGATTCTGTTCTCACTTATACCTGTGTAAATCAGAAATAACTTTATTATCATCAGTGTACGTACACCAACATGAAAGTATTATGGTCAGAAATTCACTTAGGTGGAACTAAGAATAGGAAAAATGTGCAAATAAGTTTCAGGGAAATTTGCTAAAATTAATTTTGTCCTCTTAATTTGTTTCTCAATGATTTTACCGTTATGTCACTGGTGGCTGTATCCTCCTATGTAATGTGCCTGCTTTTTGATGTCTCTCCATGTGTTTCATTTGGAGCTGAATGGACGCAACAGTAATTAGCTGTTTAGACTTCTCTCTGTTTTCCACTGTAAGCTTTTCCTTTTCATGTGACTTCAGTCTGGCAGGTCTTTTAGCTGGGAGTCATATAGGTGATAATTGGGAGTAGAATATTATTCTCAGTTATTCTGTTTTCTCTGTCACTGGTTCCTTGAGTTGCTTGAACAATTTTGTTTGTTTGTTTTTTGGTCTTCAGTTGAAGTATAGGCATGTACGGACAAAGAAGGGACACCTTTCTGCATGGACAGGGAAAGCCAATGTGGTAATGAGATTTAAAGGACTGCATAGATGTAGTCTCATGGTGTCCGTTTGACTTTTCTACATTATGTGTTTAAAACCAAGCACTCCATTGGACCAACAGTAGAGGCTGAGATAGCATTTATGTACACAAAATAAGGGCCAGAATCAGCAGTAGACTTCATAATGCTCCTGCCACTGATGTTCCTTCTCTTCATTCTCCTTTGCTGCAGTCAAAAGGGCCATTCCACAACTTAGAGAGCTAGAATTATAGGAAGACAGAGCCTGGGGAACAAGCCCATCTGGCCTTATTTGAGGAAGTGTAGAACCCTGGGCATCTTAGGGCCAAGTTGTATAATAACTCCAAGAAAGAAAGTTTCTCTCTCTCTGCTTACATTATATAAATAATATGCATCTATTGGCAACTTAGTTAATGACCCTGATCCTGTACTGAGCTCTCTGAATGCAGTTCGCTGGACACTGGCAAAGCCATGTGGACTTCAGTGGGGGTGGAGGGGTCCACCAGCATTAAACTTATCACAGAATTGTTATTTTATATATTATTATTATAGGCAGTATTCCAAGGTGTAACCCGTCCGTGCCCAGGGTAGCCCACTGATAATGCCAGGGTCAGGGCAGGCTGCAAAAGGAGAGCAAATTCTCCCAACATTGGTGGGTGACACCACAGTCAGACTTCCCAACCAGCCACAAACAGTGCTTCTGATTCCCCCACACTGGTTATCAAGAAGCCACTGTGCAAATACACCCAGCCCCCTTTACTGCATTTCAGTCTCTGGCTCCCAAAACCGACACTAGGTCCAGTAAAGAGACCAGTTGCTTTAACTCTATGCTCTTTACTAAAAGATTCCCTCTGATCCCAAAGGATCAGCCACAGTACCAGTTCACTATAAGTTTGGATCTTACCCAAAATACCACGCTGCCAGCCAATCCTTTAGTAACTAAAACTAAAGGTTTATTAGTAAAAGAAAAACAAACAATAAGAGAAGTGTTAAAGGCTTAAAGCAATCAGATATATACAAATGATTTAAAAGTCCATATACATCAGGTTTCTAGAACAATTGTGGAGTTGCAGGCTTGTATAGTTCCTCTGGTGTACATCCAGTACCTGGATGGGTCTAAGTCCTTCAGTTCAGTTGCACAGTGTGTTAATCCAGAGGTGTGTCCGCAGCTGGACAGGAACAAGGACACAAGGCAAAGACGAAGACGAAGACAAAATGGTTCCTGTGGTTTGATCTTATATACCCTCTGTTACTGGCCATGTGGCTCGTGGAACTTTACTGGAACCAAAATGAAGTCCATAGTCACATGGGCCAATCCTGGTAACTCTTCAGGTATGCCTTTAGTTTCTTCCTAGGCCTCTGGCTTCTGTAAAGGTCTTGATGGGCCATTAAGCGGGCTATTGTCCTGTGGCCTCTCTGTCTGGGGTGTGTCTTTTACAGCACAGTTTGAAATACAGGATATCAAAGATCTCCATAACTTTCCTCACACATATCACACATGAATACAAATATTATCATCTTATTCAGCATATTATAACCTTTCTAACAGTACCTGACCTGGTATGTCTCACATGAATCACTATGTTTTTGACATATTAATGTCTAATTACACAAATGCCCCCCCCTCCTAATGCAGCCCGCGTGACACAAGGTTTCCTAATATTTTCCATTATAAAACCCTCTTTTCAGTTACTTACAACTTTTTGCCAAACTTTAACCTTTCAGGGTAAAATTTTTCCTGCTGGGCCTGTGCCTCCAGCTCAGATTTTTGTTTGTATTTGTTTAAGTTTCAGCTAAACCAGTTCAGTCACTTCAGAGAATGAGGTCAAGGAAAAATATTATTTTACCCACATTAAAAATTCTTACATTGGTTTCATCATGAACTCTAGAGCCTCCATTCTCTGAAGCAAGGACTTGAAGTTTAAAAGGGGGATCATCCAGATGGCAGGGATGCGCTTCTTGCAATCACCATGAAAATCCACCCTAAACTGGCCCCATTATAAACCTCTGAAAAAAATCAGTTTGCACATGTTCAGTACAGGCTTGATAGAGGCTGGCAGCATTAGATTCCACATGCATTGAGCATGCTGCATCCACTCATCACTCCTACAAACTGACTAGACTGAGCATATTCTATTTGAGGACCAGGATGGAGCAGAATCTTTTCTGTAATCAGTCCTGCTGGCTGTCAGGGACTGAGAGCAGGACTCTTTCTTATGCTGTCAGTGATCTACCTGTGGCCACCCAGACCCTGTGGTGGAGAAGAAAGCAACCTGACTTGCTCAAATGCAGATAGATAAGGAAGGTGGGGGAAGAAGAACACAATACATGCTGGGATAGACAGGGTTTAATGGGGTGGCTGGACTCTTAGATCAGGCAGGTTCAGGGCCCTTGTGATAGCACAGGTGCTCCCAGTTTTGCCAATTAAGAGGTTGGGGCAGCACCAGGTGCTGTAAAGAGTCAGGCTGCCTGCAAGGAGAGGGCAGCAGCAACAAGAAGTAGTTCTATGGGAGTTGCTATGGGAGTTCTATGGGAAGTCCCCTGGGAGGGGAGGCAGTGAGAACCCACTGGGGAAGAGAAGTCTCCAGGGTGAAAGCCCCGGGAGGCAGTGCTCAGCTAAAAGAGCAAGGGAGAATTCTACAGTAAGCCCTGAAGCGTGAAGGACAGGGAGACAAAGGGGAAAACCCCTTGGTGCTGTAGCTCAGGAATGCTGAGGAAAATTTCTTTTTCCAGTGTTTGGAAAATAAAACTGTGTCTGAAAGAGAAGCTGGGTGTAGGAGTGAATCTTTAATGAGCTGAGAACAAGCCTGCACATTACACAGGGGCAGTCGGGGGGAGACAAGAGCAGAGGGGGACATGGATAGGTTGGGGAGGTAGGAGCATAAGTGGACAGGGACAGAATGAGACCAGCTGGGGGGAGACACTCTAGGGGATGGGGACAACAGGAGAAGGCTGGGGGAGATGGATCAGAAGGGTATGTTACCATTAAAGCACACTCATCTTCAGAACTTGGAATTGTCCCAAGTCCCAACATTCCTTTGCTGTCAGCAAATAGCTATGAAACCCACGGGTAACATGTGTCTCATTCCCCTCTAGTGGCTTTTCCATGTGGAGGATAATAGACTACTGCTGTCACCAGTTACCCATTAACTCAAGTGGCAGAGGTCTGTGCTAAGGACCTAAAGCTTCCAACACTAACGATGGGCCATGTGGGTATGACGGAATTTCTGGGTGTAGTAAAGGCGCTGTGGCCTTCCTTGGAGCCTGGGCCTGAGGACAGGCTGCAACACCCGATCTGAGCAGATCAAGGCCCTGCAAACGCCCCCTACTGGGGAGATCAGGGCCCACAAACCAAATACCCTGGGAGCAGAGGGGCGGGGCCAGAACAGGAAGGGGAGGTATAAGAGACTGGCCTAGCAGCTCAGTGAGGGGGAAGCTGCTGTTGCTGGAGAAGGACGTCTCTTTTCTGAAGCTGCAGCCCAGGCCTGACTCAGGCTCTGTGGCAGTTCAGACCAGCCAGAGTCTCCAAGGCCTGCCTGGGCCCTACTGACTGGATTGGGCTGCTGGGCCTTTGTGGCTGGGAAGAGCTGCTAGGTGCTGGTAGCTGAGAAGAGCTACCTGATACAGCTGAATGGGAGGAACCCCCCAAAGCCAGCCCTGACCTAGAGGAGCTGCCCCTCCCCAGGGACCCACTGAGCTCGGTGTTCTGGAGGAGCCACCAGGACCTTGTGACCTGGAGGAGCTGCCCTTGGCTGATGGCCCCAAGGAGTTCCTGGACCTGCCACTGGCTGATGATGAGGGACTTGTAAGACTCCTGCTAGTCATCTACCCCAAAGAGTCAGAGGAGGACACCGGGCTCCAGGTACTTGGGTGCAGGGTGGGAAAAAGTAGCCCAAGGGCAACTGACTACAATCGGACTGAGCTTACACTCAAACCAGTCAGTGTGTTGCGACTGGAGCCATGCTGACTTAGTGATAGGGCCCTGGCCTGGGATGCAGTGGAGTCGAGTAGACCAGCATCCCCCTTCCTGAGCCACCCCGGGAGTGTTTGGCTCCTTTGAACCTGCCTGCCAGAGGATACCAAGCTTGCCTGCCCTGACTGCCTGGGGGCCGATGGCCACAGACACACCAAACACTAGCTTTTTCCCTCTGTAGACCAAGGCACTGTGGCCTTCCTCGGAGCCTGGGCCTGAGGAAAAGCAGTAACACCCCTGCTGGGCTGGGCAACATGCTTATACTGGGGTTTTTTATTTGCTTTTTTAAATATTTAGAGACTTCCATTAAAAAAATTAAGGTTGCAAAGTCAAACATGCAGAAGTTAGGAGATGCCAGGTTAAGGTTGCCCATGCAACCTTAATTCAGCTCTGTGGTATTTGTGCCTCATTCACTGCACAGAATGGGTAGTGTTGAGCAAATGAATCAGGGTTCTTAGCCATTTTTAGGATAAATAATAGTCCCACTGACAATCTTCATCTGAGATGCCAAACACATTTCTTTGCAATATTTGTAATTTTCACTGAGTTAAGGAGACACTGCATTGTATGCTGCAATCATTCTGTGAAGATTACTGTAAAGATATATATACTCTAAAAAGTCTAAATGGGACAGAAAATAAGTTGCATGTTCAAGAGGGAAGTCAGTTAGATTAACAATGGAATATGAATTGTATCACTGATGGCCTGATTCAAGTTTGTCTCAGAAGTGAACAAAAGCTGTTACAATCTGATGTCTTTTAGCATGTCAAATGATTAATGATCTCAGTCCAAATCAGCCCCACTTCTGGAAGGCTTAATAGAGACCCAAGGACTAATTGAACATGGACAGTGAGCTACCTGATCACCCCTAGGTGAGATCCCTCCAGGTACCGATGGTGGGGAAGTGCTATTATTAAGCGTTGCTGCCCAAACAGTACAAGTTTTGAGAATATATATTAATCTTCAAATCTCTAGACTTCAATCTCCAAAGTCACCAATCCAGCACCTTTCAAGAGCACCAAAACTATCTGAGAACCCTAAATATATATAATGGATATACATGCTCTGAACAATGTGTGAGATGGCTAGTTAGATGACTGTTGACTTTTATGTTTGAACTTGCATACTCTGTCTTTTGGGGCCTAAACTTCTAATGTTCATCCACCTGACTGAAGAGCACAGCTATCCCAAGAAGTGCATGTATGCAAGTCAGGGTGCGTGTATGCAATTCCTGACTTGGATACATACCTCAGGAACTGCAAGCACCTTGAAGTGATGACACTGTTGGTGATTTGGCCATTAATGTATTTCATTTATTAGAAAATACGTAGGGCACTGTTGTAGACAAATATATTCAAAACATCTATTAATAGCACCCACAGGGAGCTCAGTAGCCGTCCCAGAGCATTGATCTGCAAACACAACTGACTGCCACATTCTTCACATAAAAACAGGCAGACATTTGGCAAAGCAGTGTCACCTAAGACTGCTTTCTTTCAGAAACATTCCTCTGAGTACTTGACTTTCTCCAGCATCATTGGAAGGAATACTCTAGGGCACAGAACACACTTTTAGAGATGGTACAGAATTTTCTCAGGCTTTGAGAATTTCAGGTATTCTCAGCAACTTTCTCATGTTCAGATTACCTGTATCTTTGGCCCGGTCTACACTTACCTTTGGGATGCGGCAGCAGTCGACAGGAGATATGCAAGTGACATAAATCACTTTATATCTCCCATTGACTTCGCGGCGTCTCCTCTGCCTGCCGTCCACACTGTGCTGTGTCGAAGGGAACAGCGTTCCCTTCGACGTAGCACTACACCACTTACTGGGGTGGTTTTCCTGTGTCTCTTGCTGGATCGACTGAGCAGGTCTACACAGACCACTCAGTCGATCCAGAACAATCAATCTGACAGTGGCGAATTTGCTGCTGTAGACCCAGCCTTATCTCCTTCATCATCCTATCAGATGCTGCCTTTGTGACACTTTTTCAGATTGAGTTCAGGTCTACATTAGGAACTTTTGCTAGTACAGTAATATTGGTTAGGGAATGGGGGGGAGGTGTTAAAACATTTGTATGCCTGCAAAAGTTCTAGCATACACAGTTATACCAACAAAAAAGTGCTGTTGTCATATAGTGTATTTAGTTCAGGGAACTGCTATAAGCTATATGAGCAAAAGCATGTCTACACTAGGAGGATTTGCTGGTATGGCTATAATGGTATAGAATAGGCTTGAGTAAAACCATCCTTCATGAATTCTCCCTTCTGTCCAATAGGTGGAGTTTTACAATCACTGATGTTCAGTTTTTCTATTAGTTATTTAGACCTTGTCTTGGTTTTTACCTTGTATATCAATTATTTAACATTAATTATGTAAATTTATGTATTGCATGGATTACTAGATAGCCCTTTCCATCTTTATGTACTGTGGAGTCTATGCAGAGCCACAGCAGTGACCCAAAGTTCAGAAAGGTGCAAAATTATTACTTCTGTCAGAGAAAAGGGAATTGGCTCTAACAATATCAAGAATTAAATTTTATTCTTTTAATTTATTTTAAACATAATAATCACTCTAACATCACGTACAAAAATCATAGGTGACCTGTGTATGGAGAACTTTGCTGCAACGATGTAGGAAAACATCATTCTTCCAAATATGGTTTAACTTTTAAAATTATTTCTTAGTAATTCTCAATATATTTCTTATTGCATAAACAGAAAATGTGGAGTGCCTCAGGTGACCAAAGTAATACATCTGAGCCCCATTCTCCCTCTATTTCAGCAAGCCAGAGGGGAGCCAAGATGCACAAGTCTGCCTGGGGGGATATAAAATTGGGGGAGGTGGCTCTATGGCATGCTCCTTTTTTCTTCCCGACCCTGCAGAAATCCTCAGCAGGGAGGCCATGGAGATCCAGAATTGCTGCTGAGTAGTGAGTGAGGTGGCTATTTCCAAATGGATTCTTCTCATGCTGTAGAGGAAGGGGAAACAAAAAGTGTGGCCAGAGAAGCTCCTGAAGCACTGTTCCTGCAAGTGCTGGGCTGTGCAATAGCTGTAGGGAATAGGAAAGAGAAACAGGCGTAAGTTAAAGGTCTTCCAACAGCTTCCTTTTGCTCTTGGTGGCTCTCATGACATCTGCATGGATCTTGGGAAGATTTATGGGCTTAGGGAGTAAAACCAGTAACTTCTTTCATGAAGGAAAGGAGGGGACACGCACTAAAACCTTTACAGAAAAATTCTAAGTCAGCTCTCTGTGTTTCTAATGTGGCAGAATGGCATCCTATAAATTCCCATCACTGTTCATTAGAGCCTGATCCTGTCAAGTACTGAGCACCTTCAAATCCCACTGAAGAGCATGGGACTTGGCACTCAGTATCTTATGGGTTAGGATCCCAAAGATGTTAGTCCTGCTGACTTACTAATTTTTAAAATGATTGATTTTGTTTCAGAACCTTTTCTTCTGACACATCAATCTCTGAGAGTACCTCCTCTTTATTACCAGAAAAGAGCAGGTCCATGGTAAGTGTCTCCCCAACAACCCGCACAATAAAGATTAATGTAAGGGGGTCATGTGATTGTCATGGTGGAGTGAGCTCCCAGTCACCCCTTCCTTGATTTGCAGCAGAGCTCTCCAGTTAAATACTATATCTCTGACTCCAGGAGAGCAGTGGACAGGCGATAATAGAGTGGAATGGGCAGGAACAGAAAGCTCAAAGTAAGCTGAAGGCCTGTCCTCCCTGCCACCCACTGTACCCACAATGTCAGCATTGCTGAAGGTGGGTGGGAGGCCCACAGTGGAAGGCTGTGGCTAGGATGAGCACAGTGAAAAGCTATGGCTTCACCCATTTCCCTCCTCCCTCTTGCCTCCTTGCTGGATTCATTTGCTGCTCTCCCCATTTGCTGGGAAGCTGAAAAGAGAAGTGAACGGTTGGCCCACACCCCTACATCCACTCCTCCCCTTCCTCTCCTCCCCCACCAGAGGACTACAGGAGCATAAGAGGTGGGGAGTGAGGGCTGTCTCTTCCCCTCCTTCCTTTTGAACTCCTCCTGGGCCAATTAGTACCCCAGCCCACCCAAATTTGAGCCTATGTGAATGCAGATGCCAGTGTCTGCATGGCTCTGATCAGGACCTCCTGGCTGAAGAGCAGGAAGTTCTTGTCTCATCGGCAGAACATCATGGCTCGTGTGGTGCCGAGTGGAGCAGCCTAGCCAGCTCTGCAGCTGCCCGCCACCTCAAACTTCTCCTGGTCCAGACAACTTCACTGACTGACAGGTAGGCCTCATGCAAGCCCCAGCTTAACCCAGGCTTTCCTGTGAGTTTTCAGGGATTGCCCCTCTCCACAAGCCAGGCCAGCCCCCAGGTTCTTTGCATTCAAATCCCTTCTCTGAACCCAGCTACCTCCCTCAAACCTGCCCCTGGCATTCAAATATGATATACAATAATAGGCCGTGTAAATGATTTGCTGTGCTAGTTTTTTGTCATTGCCTGTCCACCATACCTTGAGGCCCACCCAGATTTCCACTCCTAGCTATAACACTGCAAAAAACACAAAAGAGGGAAGGAGGGCAAAAGAAAAGAGGATAATAGGCAAGCTAAGAAGCTGGCGTCAGAAGAAGACTTAGCAGCAATGGGGATAGCTAAGAAAATCGTGGAACAGATTACTGCCAATTTAACTGTGGTGCTGGAAGCCCGTTTCAGGATGCCTGAAGAAAAATTAAATGATGAACTGGACAAAACAAACAGTGAGACTAGTAGTAGTTACAGACATGGGCGCTAGAATTACCAACATTGAGGAGGACATGCGGTCAGGCGGAGAGGCTTGTAGCCCTGACATCTCAAATCAAAATACTCACTGAAAAACTGGAAGATTTAGAAAATAGGGGCACAGGGAAAAAATATTAGGATTCTAGATCTGCCCAAATAAATCAATGGTAACTTGTCATCCTGCACGGTACAGTCTGGACTGTTGAACAGTAGCGTCCCCCTTAACTCTCCACCCCAGGGTACCTCTTACACTGCTTTGCTAGTGAAAAGCAGCCTCTCCAGGCTCTGCTCACGCACAGCCATTAGCACGTAGAGTCATTCCCAGCAAAGTTACATGCATGCACTCCCAGCCAGGTAACACCTGCAAATTCCCCAGCCCCATCCCTGCACCTCAGAAATGTGCAAATTGTACCATTCAGCCACTGGACTGTACAAGCTCAAAATTAGTTTGTCATACCAATAGAGGGTGCGGAACATACATCAGCCCCATTGACCTGAGTAGAGGTTTCCTATACACTTCAACTAAAACACACTGGCTTAGATAAAGCAAGTTTATTTACTAGAGAAAGCTTGACCAGTTCGGTGATGGTTCTTTGTCTTTCAAATGATCTTGCTGCCATGAGTAGAGATGGGGGAGGAGTAAATATGTAAATAACTGCAAAAGAGCGGAATGTAGTAATGCGCACAATTTGCAGCTCTAACAGAGTAGTTATGGGGCGTAACTGAGTGTAATATGTAGGTTTTACATTACTCACTGAAATGTCTATTAACTTCATTTGTAAATAATTTTTCCAAAACTTTTGAAATGTAGAATTTTTTTTACATTAAAAGTTAATTCAACCTTGCAAGTTAATTTGATTGCAAGGTAAACAATCAGTAGAGTAGAGGGTTAGCCAGTTAAACAAACCATTAGCTACTTGTTTAAATGGCTAAGTTTAATTTAAACAATTAAGTGTCCTAGAAGTGACAATTTACCTTAATATGTTTTTGGCAAGTTGGTAGCAATAACTATGGTGAAGAATGAAAGAGCCATTCCATTTCAAACCAACCACATTTTTAGCAATTCATAACTTTTTCTGTTATGTTCAATTTGGCTGAATTTTCTGGTAGATGGCCTCAGTTTTAAAAAAAGTATCAATGTTCTTTTTGTAAAATGATGAACTAAATCAACTCAGCCATTTTTGTGTGTTGTAAGTGCATTGGGACCCACTGTGGAAGTGTGACTGATGTGTGGCTGGCAGGCTGTAGCTCTACAAAAGCACTGAGGGTATTACCTGAATGCTGGCAGGCTGTGAGCAGCACAGGTGGGAGCTACAGTATCAAAATATCATGAGGCATCCAAGTTTTCAGGGTAGGGGTGACACAGCCCCTCCCCCATTGGTCTGGCTACAGTCAGGAATGTCAGTGTTACTTTACATTTGGCCATATTGAAACACATTGTAAACTGGGCTGAAGCAAGCAAAGCAATCCAGTGCACACTGTATCAGTGACCTATCCTTGTCATTATTTCATAGAAGTGTAGGGCTAGAAAGGACCTCAAGAGATCCTCTAGTCCAGCTCTTCCCTCCCCCTCCCCCCCCCCCAAGGCAGGATTAAGTATGCCTAGCCCATCCTTGAAAAGTGTTTGTGTAACCTGTTCTTAAAAACTTGCAATGACAGAGATTGCATAACCTTCCTAAATAACCTTAACATTGTTAATCATTAAAGAGATTTTCCTACTATCTAACCTGCAGCTCCCTTGCTGCAGACTAAACCCATTGCTTGTTCTATCGTTCGTGGATATGGAGAAGAGTTGATCACTGGCTTCTTTACAAAAACTTTTTATATATTTGAAGACTGTGATCATGTCCCCCTCCCAGCCTTCTCTTGGACTAAATATGCCCAGTTTCTTCAACTTTTCCTCATAAAAAGTCATGTTTTCTATACCAGTTCTCATTTCTATTGCTCTCCTCTGGCATCTCTCTAATTTGTTCCCATCTTTCTTAAGGTGCAGAGCCGAAAACTGGTCACAGTACTCCAGCTGAGGTCTCACAAGTGCAGAACAATTACCTCCTATATTTTACATGACTCTCCTGTTAATACGTCCTGGAATGACATTTGCCTTTTCACAGAAGTATCATACCATTAACTCATATGGTAATCCACTATAACTTCAGTATATCTTTTTCTGCTATACTGGTGCCTAACCAGTTATTCCCTGTTTAGTATCTGTGCATTTGATTTTTCCTTCCTGAGTGTGGTTCTTTGCACTGTCTTTACTGAATTTCATTTTATTAATTTCAGACCACTTCTCCAAGTTATCAGATCTTTCTGAATCCTAATCCTGTTCTACAAAGTACTTGTAACCCCACCTAGTTTGGTGTCATCTGCAGATTTTTGTAAGCGTATTCTCCAAGCCATCGGCCTATTCATTAATGAACATATTGAAGAGTACTGGACCCAGGACAGCCCCCTGTGAGATACCACTTGATATGGCTTCCCAGTTTGACAGTGAGCCATTTACCACTTTTCCACTCTTTGTGTCATCTGCAAACTTTATCAGTTATGATTTTGTTTTCTTCCAGGTCATTGATAAAAATGTTAGATAGCATATAACCATGTCATAATTAAAGCTAGTGTGGTACATCCTCTGGTCCCATGTGTGGGTTTTAGCATCAAATATCTATCAGGGGGATTAACATTAGGGAGGGAGAGGAATTATTTAAGTTTA
>ML675604.1:79406457-79429474 GCA_007922155.1 Mesoclemmys tuberculata | reverse complement strand
GTCAGACTAGATGATCATATTGGTCCCTTCTGACCTATGAGTCTATCTCATATCCTCATTTTTTGTTGTTTATATTTACAGTTGTGCTGAAAATATGGTAGACCTTGTACAGGCATATGGAAAATCCCTGAAGAGCTTACAGTCTATAAAGACAAAGAGATGACGGATAGGGAATACAAAACATAGTCATGCATTTCAGCATTCCTTCACACATTTGCCAGTGCACAGAGCCTTTCATTTTGCAATTGCCATTTTTTTTTACCTCATCATTCAGTGCAAAAATTAGCTGGACTTCTTAGCTTCCTTTTTCATTTTCAGATTGGAAATTTTGTTCCAAAAATTCAACAGTCCATATGTGAGTAAGACAAAAACGATTTGGCCCCTAAAGATGACCTTAAAGGGAAGCCAGCAGCTGTACAGTAAGGGTAAAGTTGATTATGCCAGCTCAGTGTTTAAACAGTAAATGTAACTTAAGTGGGGGAAGGGATAGGTACCAAAATGTAAGGCATACATAAACATCATAGCACAAGAAATAACCATTTGGGACCACAGAGTAATGCAAAAGACATTCTCCTTTTAAAAAATCATCTTGACATTTCAAGCAGTATACAATGCTGACATGTACTCTGGGAATAGTTGTTCTATGTTGCATTCGGTACAAAGACTTAAAATTGCTCTGAAAAAGGAAAATGCACTGAAGTGTGGATACAGTGGAATAAGAGCACGGTTTAGTTAGGCCAGACAAACTGAGATGAGTTATTCTATATTGCCTGATGTTTTAATCCTAAAATTTATTCTACCAAGTGTTAGAAAATAGTAAAGAAGCAAAAGAGAAGAGTAAGTGGACTGGCATAGTTAACATTAGTGTGCATTACTGCCTACACTGCTCTCTTTTGCAACAGACTTGAGAAATGGCTGCTTTAGCAGGGCTGTTTTCTTTATTGATGTTCTCATATATCTTGTATAATCTAACTTGGACAGAAGCCAAATGTGTAAATCATTACAGGTATCAGAGGAGCAACAAGTAGGAATCTCTCACAGTTCAGTATAAGAAGATACTATGGGTAGAAATGTCTCATAACAAAGAGGCTCATAAAATACTGCAAGTAATGGAGGCAAGAAAACTACTAAGAACATACAGTGCCATGTAAAGATTCTAAATGCTATACTCTGGCATGTGGTTAAAAGTGGTAAAAGGATGTTAGAATTAGGTGTCCTGCAGTAAATTATAGACTTTATTACTATCTATATAGACCACTAGTCTGTAGAAAGTAATCTCATAATATTAAATTTGGGTTATTTGGGTGTTGGATTATATACTTGATGAAATAATACTTTGATAAGAGAAGGATGTCTGAAACAGTGGTCCACCAGATTTTATTACCAAATAAATGTGCATTGAACTATACTGAGGAAATGAAGATCAATGGATGGTGATTGAACACTGGTTTGTAATGGAAGTCTGTACAAAGTCTAGTTGTTCTTAATTAAAATAAGTTTGGATATCTGAATTCAAATCAGAGGGCAGGTGTTTACCAGGTTTATAGCTCATTTTTTAACTTAAAAAAATATTCTGAAGACTATACAGAAATACCTGATCCAGGGGATTTTTTTCTATTAGTCTGTGGAAATATTGCTAGATCTGGAAATAAGACATCCAGGACTACATTATGTCTTTAGACCACAGATCCTAGTAGGCAATGTGCTTTCTACAGAGACACAATGCCTCATGGAGTGCATGAAGAGTACCACCATCCTTTGACAGCACGCACTTACCCCTTCACAGAAGAAACTATGGGTATGGGGATTGAGCAGCCCTTTCATTCTTAGATGCCAGTCCTTCAGGACAGGATGATTACATATTTTATAGCTTTGCATACATCTATTAGGGGCTTCACAGAAACCACATGAAAGGCAGCTCTCTGTTCCAGAGAACTTAGGACAAGATTTTTGAAAGGGACACGTGACTTTGAATGTCAACCTGAGCCACCTTAAAGGGGGCTGATTTTGAGAGGGTGATATTTAAATTAAGTGAATGTGGAGATTTGGGGAAGGACAGAAGAGGGGAAGGACAGAAGTTTGCAAGAGAAGGAAATTGAAGGGCTATCAAGGCTTGCATCACTGAGAGAGTAGAAGACAGGGAGGACAACACAAAAGGAGAAGTCAGAAACATGGTCAGGACTGAGTCCTAGAAAGTCTTGAAAGCAAGGAGAAGATTTAACTTTAGTTCAATTGGGAGCCAGTTAGGCAACTGAAAGAGGCAGTGACATTGTCAAAGCAATGGGGAATACAGACAATTGTAAAACTGGCAGCAGCATATTGGATGGACAGGAGGGAGTGACTTAGTATAAAAATCGCTATGAAGAGGAAATAGAAGCAGTAGAATTATGAGATGATCAGAGCATAGAAAAACAATTTGGCTGTGGAATAAAAAGGACGTGGCAGATTTTTAAAAACATTGTGGAGAAAGAAGCAACAAGATTTTTGTCACAGCCAAAATATGTGGGGAGAAGGAGAGGGAGGAGTGAAGATAATCCCCAGGTTATGGCTCTGGGTGAGAGAATAGTGATGTCAACCATTGCAGAGAATGGAGGGTTGGAAGAAAAGATTGAGCTCAGTTTGGACCATCACAAGATTAAGATCATGGTGAGCCATCCATGTTGAAGTATTGGAGAAATAGTAAGAGATGTGAAATTGAAGAACAGAATGTTGTATAGAGTGTATATTTGAGAATCAATGGCCTAGAGAAGAGTGCCAGGCAGCAGATGAGGTCACTCTCAAGGATGGAGTGTAAAAGCGACAGGAGGCAAGAAAGGTGCACTGAGGGGCTCCAACAGAGGGGCAGCGAAGAGGAAGAGAGTGAGCAAAAGAGACCCTGAAAGAGCATCCAAAGAGGCAGGAGGAGACCCAAGAGAAGGGAAATTCATGGAAGCTACTGGAGGATAGCATGTGAAGGAGCAGAGAGTGCTCTAGAATATCAAAGACAACAGGTCTAGGGGAATGAAGATGGAATGCCTCCCTTGAGATTTAACCAGAAACTTGTGCATCGTAAGGAAACCTGCACTGTGTCTGCTGCACTTGTTTTGTCAAAAAATGAGCATTTCAGTTTCTGGTTACGTCAGTCCGGTATCTTTCACAATTGACTAACTTTTAAAGAATTCAGATAAACAGTTAAGTTCTAATCTCTTTACCATCCAGGGTTAAGGATGAAACAAATATAGACATGGAGCTCCAAATTCTACTTTGTTATACTGAAGTTAGTCCTGAGTATCTCCAGCGAGGCCAATGGATGTTCTCCAGATTAACAGAGGTAAAACTAAGACATGAATTTGGCTAAGAAGCATATATTTCAAAATGCTACATTGGAAATGAGCAAGGAAATGTCATAAGAAAAAATGGAATCTCTTAGTGTGTGTGTGGTTTTTGTCTGTGTGCTTCCCATCCTGTGCACCTGAAAAAATTGCTAGAGGAAGAGAGAGACTATAGTCGTCAGGTTTAATTTAAGCAACGATACTGGGTCTAGGCATTACTTATTCAATGAAGCTATGTAAGTGCCTAGAATACTGCAGTGTGAGAGAGATGTCTAGTCAACATTCCTTATTGAAGGTAGAAATATTTTAGGATTTGCAGGCAGTGATGAAGTCCAAGCGGAAAAAACTGTTTCTATGTCATGCACATTTTCTTTATTACAAGTCAATTACACTTCATTTTTAGTCATTATTATTATTAAGGTAGACAACAGTGATTGCTTTATGAGTGCCTTGCAGCTGGACAGTTTGCAAACTTCTTAGACCACCAATTATCTAAGATAAAGATTTAATTTTCTAATTGTCCTAATTACTATGATTCAGTCCATTATTTGCTCTCATTATACAATATGCTAAGGCAAACAGCTTCAGAGACTTTTGTTTCAGAGAAAACAGATTGTTTCAACAAAATCACAGCAGAAAGAAGAGGGGTATTGTCTCATCTCCATGCACTTGAAGTACATAGTTCCTATTAGAATGGATGAGTGTTTATTCATTAAAGATATAGAAATAAATAAATAGAATTACTATGCAGAAGCACTGAGAGGAAAAAATGGCTCTTAATGTTTAAAAATAGGCATTTTATGACAGTTGGTTAAATGGGACTTTCTTCATTTTCACTAGCAACATCTATATGTAACGTTGCTGAAGCAATTCACCATGTTCCCCTTTGTGCACGTGGGCAGGTAGTGGGTGGGAAATGGGTGGAGCATTGGCTCCATCTCCTAATATACTACATGGGATAACCAGCACTGTACTCAGGACAACAAATGAGGCTGTACTGTTGATTTATATTGTTATAGAATCTCATAAATGTAGGAGTGGATGGGACCTTGAGAGGTAATCAAGTCCAGCCTCCTGCACTGAGGCAGGACCAACAGTAAACCTAGACTGTCCTTGGCAGGTGTTTTTCCCTTCTGTTTTTAAAAACTTCCAATGAATGGTCTCCCTTCGTAGCCTATTCCAGAACTTAAGCACCTTTATGGTTAGAAAGCTTTTCCTACTATCTAACCTAAATCTCCCTTGCTGCAGATTAAGCCCATTATTTTGTGTCCTACATCGTGGACATGGAGAACAATTGATCGCTTTCCTTTTCAGAATGACACTTAACATATTTGAAGACTGTTATGAAGTGCCCACTCAGTCTCCTTCTCTCAAGACTAAATGTGCCCAGTTCTTTTAAATCTTTCTTCATCATTCTGGTTTTCTAAACTTTGTATCATTTTTGCTGCTCTTCTCTGAACTTTCTCCATTTTGTCCACATCTTTCCCAAAGTGTGGCAACCAGAACTTGACACAGTACTCCAGATGAAGCCTTACTAGTGCTGAGAAGAGTGGGACAATTACCTCCCATGTTTTACATATGACCCTCTGTTCATACACCCCAGAATACTAGCCTTTCTTGTAACTGCAACATATTGTTGACTCATATTTAACTTGTGATCTACTATAATCCTCATGTCCTTTTCAATAGTACTACCATCTAGCCTTATAGTCTCCGTTGTGTATTTAAATTTTTTCCTTCCTAAGTGGAGTACTTGGCATATGTCTTTATTGAATTTCATCTTGTTGATTTCAGACCAATTTGACAACATGTCAAGGTTTTTTTTTAATTCTAATCTTGTTCTCCAAAGTACTTGCAACTCCTCCCAGCTTGGTCTCATACTCCATTATCCAAGTCATTAATAAAAATATTGAATAGTACCATCCGCTGGGACCTCATCCATCCTCCAGGAGTTCTTGACGATAATTGCTAACAGTTCTGAGATTGCTTCAGCTAGTACCTTAAGCACCCTCAGATGAATTTCATCAGGCCCTGCCAACTCGAATACATCTAACTTCTCTAAATATTTTTTTAACCTGTTATTTATTTAACCTGTTATTTCCCTGTTTTGGACTAATACTTCCCCCTTTTTGTTAATATTAGTTGAGTATCTGGTCATTTTCTAGTAAAGATTGAATCACAATAGGCATTAAATATCCAGTCTTCTTAATGTCATAAGTTATTAGCTCTCCTTCACACTAAGTAGAAGCCCTACACTTTCCTTTGTCTTTCTTTCTTTTAATGTATTGTGATATTTCCCAGAGGGCACTGGGAAAGTTCTAGATGGGCGCTATGTAAGTGCTAGAATGATCTGGGCTTTATTCCCTATAGACTAGCCAGAGTCACTAGAAGGTAATTAGGGTCAGCTGACACCAATTAAGGCCCCACCCAGGTGCCTGATAAAAACCCTCTACTCCTGACAAGCAGGATGGGAGCTGAAGGAGTAGGTGTATGGTGAGCAGAGGAGAGTGTGAAGAAGAACAGAGTACAGTGGTGTGTGGAGTTGTGCAGGAGAACAGAACGGAGTACAGCGGTGTGTGGGAGAGGGGTGGAGTCCTGAGGAAGGTACTGGGCTCAAGAAGCCAGACAGACAGAGGGGGGAAAGTAGCCCAGGGGAAAAGCCTGCAGCTGCAAGTAAGGTGCCACAGCACTTAGCTGCTACTCATAGGGCCCCTGGGCTGGGACCCAGAGGAGTGGGAGGGCCCGGGTTCCTACCCCCCTCCCTGAGAAAACGGGGTAACTGGAGATGCCCTGGCCCACTAAGAGAGGCAAAAGTGCGAGACCCACTAGGAAGAAGCCGGCCATTTGCCACGCTATTTAAAGACCCTTTTATGTCCCTTCCTAGGTGTAACTCATTTTGTGCCTTAGCCTTTGATTTTGTCCCTACATATTTTGTGCTATTCCTTTGTACTCGTTTCAGTTCATCCATGGTTCCACTTTTTATGGAATTCCTTTTTTTTTTTTTTTTAATTTCAGGTCGTTAAAGAGCTCCTAATGGAGCCATATTGACCTCTTATTGTTCTTCTTATCTTTCCTTCACATCATGATAGTTGGCAGTTGTGCGTTTACTATTATGTCCTGGAGAGAGAGCCTGCTCTACT
Organism: Mesoclemmys tuberculata; assembly: GCA_007922155.1. Taxonomy (NCBI): domain Eukaryota; kingdom Metazoa; phylum Chordata; order Testudines; family Chelidae; genus Mesoclemmys; species Mesoclemmys tuberculata. The sequence goes on along the minus strand of ML675604.1, from coordinate 79,423,023 downwards.
GAAATCCTTTATTCCTTAGATAGGACCTCCCCTACTGGTTCTGTTTGAGTTTGTTTTAAAGTCTTTTTTTATGTCCATTGTCCTTATTCTTCTGCTTTCACTCTTCCTATCCATAGAATCATAAAGCCTATCTCTAATTATCACTTTCATCCAAATTGCCTTCCACCTTCAGATTCATAACCAATTCCTCCTTGTTTATTAGAATTAAATTTAAAATGTCTGTTCCCATGGTTACTTTCTCCAATTTCTGAAACAAAATGTTGTCCCCACTACATTCAAATACGTTACTTCAAAGTATGTGTTTTCCCATATTACTTTTCCAACTGATGTCTGGGTATTTAAAGACCCCGCCCCCCACCCCAAACTACCAGTCTTGAGTTTTGGCTATTTCTGTTTGTTCTAGAAAGGCCTCATCCACCTCCTCTTCCTGATTTGATGGTCTACTCTAGACCCCTACTATGACATCACCCTTAATTCTTTCCCATTTTAGCTTTCCCCAGAGACTCTCAATTGGTCTGCCTCTCACATCCTTTTGGACCTCAGAACAAGAATATATATTCTTGATATATAATGCAATATCACCTCCTTCCCCCCCACCCGTACTTTCTAAACTATTTATACCCTGTATACCAATATTCCATCATTAAATGTATCCTATCAAATCTCCGATGCCACTTAAGTCATAATTTAGCTTATATACTAATACTTAATGCTTAGTTCTTCCAGTTTATTCCCCATACACCTTGCATTTGTGTACAGACATCTACGGGTATATCTACCCAAAACACTCCTTTGGGCAGTGTTAAGAGTACATACACTGCATGCCCTCCTAGCATGGATATAAATAGCAGTGTAGCAGTAAGGCACTGCTAACATAAGTAGCATAAAGACCCTTCTGAACCGAGTATATACCCTACACAGCTCTCTAATTTCCTAAGCAGTGCCTCCCCTGTCTACACTGCTGTTTTTAGCAGCTCCCAACTGCTGGAGCCTTTCTCTTTCCCCGCTGTCCCCCTACCTCCATTGCCAGAGTCTTTCATTAATGCGTGTAGCTACACACCACAGTCTGGACACATCTTCCTTTTCACTGTGGTGTGTAGCTACACATACCCTATGCCACCACCTGTGGTGTGCAGTGTAGACATACCTTAAGATGCTAAGCAGACTCCCCCACTAATTCTTCTTGTGGGTCCTCTGACTCTATTGTAATTTTCTATGTCCTTCCCACAACATCTAGCCCTTTTTTATGCTTATGTGTGGGCTTTTATCACCTGCCCCCCTTTGAACCTAGTATAAAGTCCTCTTCACTAGATTGGTGAGTCAGTGCATAAAGACACTCTTGACCCTTTTGGTCACATGGACTCCATCTCTTCCCAGCAGACCTTCCTGGAACAGCATCCCATGGTTGAAGAAGCTGAAACCACCATCAATACTATATGCACAGCCGTGCATTCATTTCCAGGCACGTATATTCCTGCCTTCCCTTCGACGCAGTGCTATGCCACTTACTGGGGTGGTTTTCCTGCGTTGATTGCTGGATCGATTGAGCGGGTCTACACAGACGGCTCAGTTGATCCAGAACAATCGATCTGATGGCAGCAAATTTGCCTCCGTCCGTGTAGACCCAGCCTGTGACTGTGTAATTACAGGCTGTATTGTAATATATACACAGAAGGGGGTATGCAGATTACATGCAACCTTAACTCTAGCATTTCCTGGTATTGAGTGTTTAATCAGGTAACCATAATGTTTTCTGAATTATCTTTTGATTCAATACACAAATTAAGGTACTGGTTGAGTACAAGCCATTTTGAGTTCACTCTACATGTTAGAATTTGTGTTGTTGTATTAGGCTGGGTCCACACTGACGGCGGCAAATTCACCACCATCAGATCGACCGCTCGGGTTCAACTGAGCGGTCTGTTCCCTTCGACGCAACACAGTGTGGACGGCATGCAGCGCAGATGCCGTGAAGTCAATGGGAGATATGCAACTGATTTACGTCACTTGCATATCTCCCGTCGACTGCCACCAAATCGCAAAGATAAGTGTAGACCGGGCCTTAGTAGTTCTGATACAAGAAGGCTAAAAAAATCTATTTTTCATCTTATCAGCACTAAACTGACAAATAATTTTGTTAGCAGAAAAAAGGATGAAATAACCAAGGCGTGTGGGGTTTTTGTTTGGTTGTTTTTATTTTTTAGTCCAGTAGTTCAAACTTAAGAAAAATGGGGGGGAGAGAGAGCAGGAGTTTTCACATAACATAATTGTCATGTAGTCTTTGCTCAGATGGAACTTCCACTCAAATTAGGATTGGTCTCAATTTTAATTTCCTACACTAGCTTTTCATAGGTATAAACCTATTTTTGTTGAAGTAAATGGGAGGTTTGCTATGGATTACAGTATAAGCGAGAGTGGGCAATTTTTAATTTCCATTTTCCTTAATTTTTTATGAAAAAGAACTCACTGTAGCCAAAAGTTTCAGAAGTGCTGACTAAGTATTCCAAATATTATTCTGTGTTCATGCACATAAACACACCATATATGGTGGCTCCAACTACTGCCTCAAAATATATTTTGTGCAAAACAAAGCATGAAAATTAAACACTGGCCTGTTACACCATGTGTTATGACGCACAAAACATCATGTGGAATAAGGCAAAGGCATATAATTAAAGGTTATATGATCCTATAATATCACTTCACACTTGCTGTGCCTTTAAATACCCATCATTATGCAATGGCAAAACAAGCTCAGACACAACATTAACTATTGCATTTTGTGACATCCTACAGGTCTGTGTTATGAAAAGACAAATTATAAGGATGCAATTAATCATAGAGAGGAACACTGTCTGAAGCCTCCTGCAGTCCCTAGATGGAGAACCGGAACATGTATATTCATGTTCAGTTTGAGGACCCTTCTAAGCTATTGGCTCTGTGTCTATGAAGTGACTCATCCTACATCAGAGAGTGGGTGGAGACAGCGTCCAAACAATGGAAAAATAACTCAAGTATAATTAGAATGATTGTCAAACTAATCTAAACTGTAGTGGCATCAATCAAGCCTGAGCCATTGCATTTCCAATAATTCTAATACAGGAGAGCAGTATCCTTTCTCACTCCTTAGCATATTTATAAATTTGGTTTTATTGTGAAATATTTTAATAGGTTTTTATTTAATCTTAAGTAGTCATCTAACACACCTTTCCACATTCACAACAGATCTGACTATTGTTTATGACATTGATATGCTAGATGAGTTCTGGACTGTAACATCTCCAAAATTTTGCAAAAATATTTTTACACAAATTTGATGAGCCCCAATGTCCTTATTTTCTGTGTACAGGCCATCTGAGCTAATGTTAACTTGCGGAGTTTCTTGAATAATCTGCAAACCTATATAGTTACTATGGTAACCACTGCACCTCAGGATGAACATATAAAACCTGTATGAAGGAAAATATACATAGAATGTTGCCTGTTTTCAGATCACCTATTAATATAATATCTAATGAAAAACACTATAAATCTTCAGGAAGTCAGTGTTTACATTTTGGTGAAAAGAGCATAGTCACAATTCACCAACAATGATGCATTTGAAATTGTATTGATTGAGTGACCTACATAACTGGAAGAAAAGCACATCTTATTAATGGCAACTTGGATGGCACAATAAAACATAGCAACATTTTCATGCAAATTTATCAGCTCATGTATAAATATCATTTTGTCCACTCTTACTATGGTGAGGATGGTAATGAAAAAGATTCATAATATTTTTACTTTTACTGGGAGAAAAAATGGTTTGCTCCAGACTAACAGGCAGTTGCAATATTGAAATGCTGTCTCAGTTATAAATGCCTCAATTTTTATCATTCTACTCAGAAAAGCTGTTTTATCAACTTTGCATTAGTCATTGGCCATAAATATGCACACCTTTATTTTATGTATTGTAAATATGGGAAGGGCAGAGTAGTGACAAGCAAGGCGAGACCAACAGACCGAGAAGAAGAGAACTATAACACCAGCCAATTGAATACTGTACTAGATTAGATTACCATGTACTTATTACAACATGGGCCAAATTCATCCTTTCAGTAACTCCAATGTCTTCAGTGGATTTGGCTGCATGCATGTGCCCTAGTAAGGTATAATGAGAAAAAGGAATGTGTATATGAAGAGAGAAAGACAGAGCCTTTCTAAAATGAGTAAGCACTGATTCCTGGGGCATCATTAGTAACACAATTTTGTGTGTGCTTAAATGTTGATATATGTGCTTGTATCTCATGATCAGATCTTGTTTCTGCTTTTTCCTTTTTTTGGTCTTGTATTTGTATTCAGCCAGTTCATTATATAAGACTGGTAGCTGACAGCATGTATATCGCACAAGTGTGGCAACTGCCCCAAGTAATCCTTCATCTGTGTAGTCTTCTCATACAATCAATGAAATTGTTGCATGCAAATTAGTTGTAGCGCAAGGGTGGTGCTTTGCTGAAGTACCTCTGGCATAACAATTGTCTAGGACTCTTCACATGGCATAGATACATGTCCCTTTGTAGCTGTATACCATATGGATATAATTTATAAAGTCAAAATAGTTGAAAACTTAAAAATTGGATAATAATAGACCATGAATTGCACTGATAATTGAATCTGGTGATCTTCTGAACAAAAAGAGCTGTAAACCGTCCTTGTAGCTGTTTCCATCACTTCACACTAACTCAACAGACATTCTCTAGGCTTCAGAGTGATACAGTGTGACAATCCTGGAATCTTGTTATATGGATACCTTTAAAAAAAAAAACAAGAAGAGTAAGCCTAACAGATATGAAAGTCAAACAACCTACTTGCTATGTTTCCAATGTTTCAGCTCAATAGGTTATAGCCCACATTGTTTGTAAGTTTCTTATTTTGCCCTTTACCATTCTTCTAAAATGTGGCAGTGTGGTGTAGTGGGCTGAATGGAACAGAGGAACTCCTGACTTTTAATCCTGGTTCTGATACTTTCTCTCTGTTTCGGGGTACTTCACTTAACTTCTCTGTTCAATTTTTGCATTCAGAGTGGAGGCTTATTCTATGTAGTACCTGTCAGGGGAGTTGTGAGGGAGTGTTCAAAGCCCACACCGGGCAACCAAGGGTTAAGTAATTACTTTGGGGCCAGCTAGCCCCACCCTGCCACACCTGCAGTAAATGCTCCATCTGGTGGAGGAACTGAAAGACAAGGAAATAGCATATTTGGGGCAGACCTAGAAGAGAGCAGACCTGTGACTTCTGCAGCACAGAGCAGAGGGAACGCCAAAATCTCTAAGGTAACTGCCTCAAAAGTCCCTCCCTGCGGGAAGGAAGGGCCCACCCCACAAACAGTCAGAAACGGTTCCCAGCATATGGACCTTGGACACTGGTAATACCTTTTTACTTTTCTTGATTTGGAATACTCAGCAAGGGAAAGCCTTGGACTGAGGTGGCCCAGGTTGGGCCACCTTAAGCAGCCTTGGTTGCCAGACCACTGGTAGCCCCAAAGGGCCCTGGGTTAGAGCCAGGTGGTTTGTGAGAGCCCAGGCTCCCCTACCAACAACCCTCTGGATGGTCACGGGTCATAGCCCTGACCACTACACCAAGCTTCCCGACCAACCCCCAAGTGAGGACCATTACAAATATAAATCACTAAATAGTGTTAAGCATTATCATCTATGTAAATGAAAAGGCCTGAACTGAAAAGAAGAGAAAAAACTTCAATGGTATGGTTATGATCTCCATTTGGACACCTTCATAAAAGTATCCTATAGAAATTAATAGAGAATGATAGCCTTATATAGGATTTTTGAACCATCCTATAAAATTTAATAGAGAAATATATCCATGCTAGAGGGTGGAATAAGAAATCCTGTAGGAAGGAAATTCTCTATCAAATTCTATAAGCTAAGTTTTTTTGGTTTTGGTTTTGTTTTGTTTTTTTTACAGAACCATATTAAAATTCTATAGATCTTTGTTAATTTCATGGCCATTAAATTCCATAGGACTTTTCCATAAGAGCAGATCTTTAGCATCTTTCTTATCAACCTTCTCTGAGCTCAGATAAAGTGAAGCCCTGGTCATCATCTGTTATAGAACATTTTCAATGGAATGTTGAACATGTGTTTTGACTGCCTTAAAGTTGAAAGGCAAGATTTATTAAAATATGGAAAACTATAATATTGGTTAAAATTTTTAGCATTTTACTTGCAACACACATTAGTGTCTGAATGGAAATTGGACTGATTGTTCTGAGAGTATCTGGTATAGAGCTGTACTTATATAGTCATTTTCCAGTCCATTGGCTAAATGCTGGTAGCTGATAATGTAGGAAAGAATGAAAACAGAACACAACATCACAATCTCTTACTTGTAACAAAAACTTCGTAGTTCCACTCTGGGCTCTAGACTTAGAGATAGGGAATAGAAGGTTATGACATGCTGAGGTTAGCACTGTGTGCTTGTTTAAAGATTAGGCTCAATGAGAGAGTCATTTGCCAGATCAGATACTATGTGCTCAATGATGCTGTCAGTCCAGTAACCCATTTAAAAAAAATGACACAGTGCATAAAGTCCTTTAAAAATTATTAATATACTTAGGCCTAGGATCTTGGCACAATAAGAATTATGTTAGAATTTTTTGATATTCGCAAACCAGTGGAAAAGGGTTGCTTAGTAGACTTTTGACCTCTCAAAAGCCCACTATAACAATAACATTTTATAGTGCCATATCAATGTTCATCCAAGGATCAAGAAGTACAGTATTTTACGAGCATTAACAAAACCACAGATTAAAACACTGTAAGCTAGGTAAATATTATCTTCATTTTACAGATAGGTAACTTGATGTATGGAGAAATTAACTGATTTGGAAGTTCACACAGCAGGTCAGTGGAAAGCCAGGAATTAGAACCCAGAAGTCCTCACAATTTGTATTAAGAAAAATAGTCATTCACATGTTCATGGAAATGTTATGGAAATTGTATAGAGGTTTGTTTGCTTGGATAGTGTGAAAGAGCTTGTCTTGATATGGAACCAGTATATATTCTGGAGAGGTATAGTGAAGAACATGTTAGGAGACATTTTCATGGCTGGAGGAGGCAAAAGAGTGGGCATAGTCTGTTCTTGTGCATTTATCAGAAGTCTGAGCAGCTGACAGGATCTTCAGTCATGCTGCCAAGGAAAGGCATGGAAAGAAATATTTTGTTTTTTTAATAAATGTTTGCTTTAATCCAATAGGATGAGTGTGACAGACTATACCCTATACATTTTGTACAAAGTATGCCTTCATGTATCATTTGGAAACTCGTAAGCTACTGAACATTATTGTCCTGGTGACGTGTGTAGCAACATTGCAAGTAAATTTATAAGATTATACTATATGACATTGCTGAAACATACTCCAAGTTTAGAAAAGCAGGCCAGATCAGTTCCTCAGAGACAAAAGGTTAGCCAGGACTTCAGCCAGGTGTCCACATAATCAAGTGGACTATTAGTGGGTTGAGCAGCCCTTCTTTGGCAGGAAGAAGGGTATGAGCAAGAAATTTGTATATTGGCACATAGACTTGCTGTCACCTGAATCCCAACTAGAGATGATTCTCAGAGAAATGCTATAAGAAGGGAGAACAGAGATTCTTTCTCTCTCTCTCTTCTCCACTCCTCTACTCATGGCACCAACAGTGTCTGAAAGACAAAAGACAACTGGAGGATGATCCTGACTGAAATATCCAGCCAGACTGCTGTGATCATGTGGTGAGAAAAGCCTTTTTGTTTTAAGTTTACTGAGCTTGTTAAATTAGGTATTAATTTGCGTTTTACCTTTTATCACTTAATAAACAATTCTGACCTTTATGCCTCATTACTTGTAATCACTTAAAATCTATCTTTCTGTAGCTAATAAACTTGTTTTATTCTTTTATCTAAACCAGTGTGTGTTTAGACTGAAGTGTCTATAATCTCCATTTGAGATAACAGGCTTTGTGCATCTCATTTTGTATTAATGAAATGATGGGCTTTCTATGGGCTTGTATTGTCCAGAAGAGTGCTGGGTGGTACAAGACAACATTTCTGAGCACAAGTCTGAGACTGAGAATATGCTGTTGTCCCTCTACAATATAATTCAGGAGTGACTGGCTAGAGCTCTCAGACATTCAGCTGGGAGTAATTTTTTGCATGCTAGAGGCTGTTTGTGAACCTGGCCAGGAGTGACTATTCTCACAGCAAAGTGGCGTAAAAGGCTAAAAGTTTTAAAAAATTGAATGTTTGGGTTAATTACTTATTGCATTTTAAAAGCTGTATGGACTAATGTGTTGATGCCCAGGGTGGACATCTCAGGAAGCCTGGCAGGATGCCAAGAGCTTTATTCTGCCCAGTAACAGCTAGAAAGGTAGGAAACCTGCAGAGGTAGTGACGAGTGCACAGCTTGGAGTGGTGTGCAAAGGCATCTAGAGTGGGAAAATCCCTGTTATCTGGTTGGTTGGATCTAACTGGAAAGAGAGTATATAAGGAAAAGCAGCCCCAAAGGCTGTTGCTGTCCAGCTAAGTGACAGTTGTATGCGCATGTGTTAAGTTTATTGTTCTGGAGACAACGAGGGACCTAAGAAGAGGAAGGGAAAGCTGTCCAGTGTTTCTGAGAAGCCGAGATCATTGAACTTGTGAAGGACAATGTGTCTGGGGTGCCTTCAATCCTGACGGGGTCCAGCGTCTTGGAGGATGAAGATAAATCATAACGGTACTCTTAGTTAATTTGGGTTTATGTCCCTTGTGGATCCTGTTCCATATTTATTTTTGTTTGACCTTAGAGGATGTTCAATAAATCGCATTGTTAAATCATTTGGGATCAAGCCCTTATTCCACCCCGGTGACAGAAACGGATGGGGTTCCAAACTCACACCACCAGAGAAGGGGTTTTCAGAGACAAAGTAAAATTCCCCCTTCTTGGTCTAACACATCCCAGGCTGGAGAATTGAGGGGGCACAGCTGTTTAATGGTCTAGCTTGTACCCTGGGGAATGTCACAGTGGGGTAGGAGCAGGAAGCACATGCAGTTGGTTCTTTTTTCCCCCCAGTCAAAACCAGTTTAATAGTAGGGTTAGCTTTGCTTTTAAAGACTTTGATAGTACTTCTGTTAATGGCATGAATTTATTTTTTTCAAATTCATTTTGGAAAAGTATAGGGGGAAAAGATGTCAATGGAAAGAACTTTTTTGTGCCATATTGACTACAACTACTCTACTGGATACTTTTTGCTGAAATGAAGCCAGGTTGTTTCCTCCAAATGAATTCAATCTTTTTTTTTTTTTTTTTTTTTGGTGCCAAGGAGCTACATTGCTGCCAATATTGATCTGAATTTTATCACGTTTTTATATCTAATGTCTTTGTTCACATATAAGTCAACACATAAATATTTTGTTCTGTTCAGTTGAACCATCTTACAGTGAAGCCAATTTTCTTACAACGAAAAATGACATGAGGTAGATTTTTCTCAATAACTAGAATTGCAATTTGTACTTCACAGTGCATTTAAATTATCTTGAACTTTTTGGCTACTTTATTGTAAAACAGGGATGATCTTGAACCAGAACTTCAGATCTGAACATCCCAAATTTAGGGGCTGGTTGAAAACTGGATTGGAACTTGTGGTTTGGGAGCACCTCTGCTCCAAGTTCACTATATAAACTTTCCACTGAGATTTTCTTCATACCTCCCCCAGCAAGAGGGATGGGAGCTGGGTTTGCATCATCAGAAGCAACACAGGAGGTTGAGGCCCCAGGGTATGAACTTGGACATTGTCAAAAGTGCCCCAAGTGTGGATTTAACTTCCTGCACACAAATCTGGAACAGGAGGCCCCATGTGCTGCCTTCACTGCATTAGCTATGTGAGGTGGGCGAGGAAGACCAAGTTGCTCTAAGGAACACAGAGACTCCCTCCACTTCCTCAGGTAGGAGCTCTTGCACAAAGGAGTCCAAAGCATGTCCAGCAATGATATCATCAGATTCTGCTATCTTCTATGTTGATTCCAAATATTTTTCTCTCTTCCCCCCCCCCTGCTAATCTGTCAATCATTCCAACTTCCTCCTGCCTTATCCTTCACTTCAGCTTCATTCCCCCTGCCCTCCATCCATCCTCTCCCACTTTTCTTCTCCCAACATTAATTACACCCTTCTTCCTATTTTCCCATTAACAAATTCCCTCTCCCCAGCATCACTCCCCATAATAAATACTAGATTCCTCTTCCTAAACAAAATACAGGCAGAATTAACATGACATCTTCCACCCATTGACTGATTGCCTGGCTTGTATGCTGTATCTCTTGCCCCCACCCTTCTTTTAGCTTGTCTGCCTAGGTTGTAAGCTTTTTGGGGCAGGAACAATCAGCTGTTTTGTGTTTGTACAGCACCAAGCACAATGGGGTCCCAGTTCTGACTGAGATCTGTTACATTAATTTAGATGGACTAAATGGAACCAAAGTGTTAACATAACCCAGTCATGGTCCAACATTAAACAGTGTTAAACAAAGTTCAGGGTTTGGTATTTATAGACGTCAGCCTCCATGGCAAACATACCATTAAAAATCCTTTTAACCTTTTATTAAAGATAAAGAAAAGAAGGGAAAACAGTTAAACATTTGAAATTTGAAGTATTAAATGAGGATTTCATTTTAACATTTTTTGTTCCCTTTTCCTTTCTCTCTTTAGCTGGAGAGAGATTTACAAGGAAAAAAGCCCTTGTTTGCCAGTCCCTTAGACGGTAATAACTGCCCTTTTGGGAAAGTGAGAAGAGATTCATTGAGACGGGCTGGCACCGTTGCTGCTGCTGCTGCTGCTGTTAAAGTCTGACCTTGTTTCATCTCAGATGGTATTTGGGATTCAGCTGGAGCTGGTAGAGGTGGCAATGTTATCTGGGTCCGATTCTCTAGCTTAGTCTGGTCAGGACATCTCTCAGGATTAGGATGATAAAGGCCTGGGCTCCCAGGAGATGGTGGGGGGTGGCAGCCATAATGGGGAAGCTTGCTCCAGTAGCCTCTGTCTGGTCTTCTCTCTTTCCCCCCACTCAAGTCTCTTCCTTTAAGGACCCAAAAAGCTCATCCCCTTATTACTTGTCTACCACATAGGCCTAATATCTGCACACCAATGTTGGTTCATTAATTTCCGGTCCTCTGTTTTTTCCAAACATGATTTGAACGCAGTGCTTGAGTTATATCAGTTGGCCTTTTTGTTTAGACTAATTGTCTGTCTCCCTTTCATATTTTTTCACATCAACATTTATTATAATAGGTCATTGTGACATCTTATGAACTTTCATATATTTTTACAGATGACCTCACAATTAGAGTAAATGTGTAGGCCCAACTATCACACCAGATCTCTAGCACTACCGTACCAGTATTAGTAATAATAATAGTAGTAAGTATTATCTAGGTAGGTTAATTTAATAAAGTGTGACCATTTTGCAATAGTAATGCCAACAAAGCAAGGCTAAGAGTTTAGAAGCTGCATGAATACTTGCTGAAAAATATCCAGAAATGTTTAATTGTATCTTAATAAGAAAACTGACTAAATTAAAACCTTAGGCATTTTTCTGGACAAAGACCAGAACATATATTTCAGCGCTCAGCTATCTGGTCAAAACATTCTTGTATTTTCTGATTTCTTCATCAAAAAGTTGGGTAGTCTTAAAATAAAATAGACTACATGCAAATAACAGCCTAGCAAAAACCTGTCTATGAGAAGGGGGGAAAACAGCCTTGTCAAATAAAGTAAGTCTGATGAGGCTTAATTGTGACTTCCCACTGAGTGAATATAAACTATGAACTGAAAAATGGTGAGCTAAGGAGACAGTGGATTTGAAGGGCTGAAGCAAACATTGTGATTGTGATTAATATCAGGTCTATACTGGCGTGCTGGAAGACTAATAGCAGTACCTTTTAAGTAACTCATATGCTCTTCAGTCTCTGAACCTGTCAAGTACATAGTATAGTCTGTGGAATGCTAAGGTTAGTTTATTATTATTGTACATATAATTCTGAGCATTCACTGATGTTTCTCATACATAGAAAGTGAGAAAAGATCAGTGAATTATACCCTCAAAAACCATGTGGTTCTTATTTAACTTTAATCACCAGCATTTGTTTACATTGGGTCCATATTATATTTCAAACCTAAACCCAAAAACATCTTCAGAAGCTGTGATGCGACTGATAGCTCTTCTGAAGCATTTATGGTTCTAAGGAATGATCAATTCTGACAGTAGATATTTGTCCTTTTTTCCTGTCTGCTAATTGGTTCCCCCTTTCCTCTCTCTCAGTTTCTCCACTTTAGCATCACTGTACTTGCCCTTTATGATTCTCTTCCCCCCTCCTTTGCTTCTTTTCCCTCCCACTTCAATATTCCCTCTAATCTGACATTATCAGAGGGAAAGGGGGAAAGATGGGACCTAGCCGGGGCCAAGCCACACCACCCAAGCACAGAACTGTGCAGGATTGACTTCCAGCTTCCCTCTGGGGGCACTAGGGGTCCCGTGGGCTTCCCCTCTCCCAGCCTCCACCTCCTGCCCAGATGTGTAGTTTTCAGGAACAAAGAAATCCAAGGGAAGAGCTAGCCAGCTAGGCCAGAGACCTTCAAACTGCCAGGAGCAAATGCAAAGAGCAGACCCAGCAGGAACTGTCAGATGCCAATGGTTCTGTCAGGCTGCTTTCCACAGTTATCACTCTGGACATTCTCTCCCTAGTACTGATTAGGTTTCTTGCTCCCACCCCTTCCTCACTATCTCTTCACCTCAGCCACACTCCAGTTGTCCTTCATGCTCCCCTCCTTTCTACTCTTCCTGCCATTTTTATCATCCCAATCTTTTCAATGTCCCTTCTCAGTTCCTTTGTCTTTCCATGTAGCTAATCTCCTCCTCAATAAACTCCACCCAAATAGTTAAAAAATTCCAAGTCCTTCTCCCTTGGGAAGAAAATCATAGAACTCACATAATGTGAGTTGCACATAATGTAATGTTGCATATAAAATAGAATTTATAATACTGAAAATAAAGGAACAAGACAAGAGAGTTAGGAAGTTTCAGTGGACCTTAAGGACAGTTAAAACCATGGCACTGAATGAGAGCCAAAGAAAAGAGCAGAGAAGGGGACCAAAGAAGGAATCCTATGTGGCTGACAGATGGAGGGAAGAGTAAACCTCCCAAAAGAAGTGCTGAAGTAGAAGATGCTGAGGTAAGAAAGATGGTCGACTACAGATTCCTAGAAAAAAGGTTGAAAAACAACTGTTCATTTTCAGACTCCTAAAATATTTCATGTGGAAGTATGGAACCCTTTGAAAACCATTGTCCTAGTAGCTCACAGAGGAGGAAGAAGTGTCTTATATTATCTAAGATAGGAAAAATCAAGGAGTATAAGAATGGACTATAGGCCATTACACTTGGTCAGAAGAAGACATTCACTAATGACACTAATGAAAGCTGTTTCAGAGGAGTGAAGAGATTCAGAGAAAATTGGAGAGGAAATTGAGGGAATGTGAACAGACGACTTGCTTGAGGAACATAAACGCAAAGTAGAAGGTAATTTCCTGAAGATAGATAGATAGCCGCCATAGAGCACAGTTTCATGACACCCCTCTGCGGCCTTCCTACATCCTGCTCTGCTGCTCATGCTGCCTTCAGTGCAGCTGAAAAGCATCATGCTGCTTTTCATACCTTCTCTGCCTCTGGAGCGATTCGGAGCAGGATTTGGTTGGAAGCAAAAAAAAATTGGGTAGTGATCATGTAATCTGGAGTGTTTAATTATAGTTTTACAGTTGCAGCAGTGCCATTTAAATGAAGATAACTGTACATTTTGTAAAAAAAAAAAATCACAAACCCATATGCTTTATGGGTGATAAAGCTTGAATCAGTCTTCTAATTACATTCAATTTGCAATTATTATACAATAACATACATCTTTGTCTCAGACCCCAGGAGCCAAATTCACCACTGTTTATGGTACTCACATGTCCCAGGTCTGAAATTTGTCTTTAATGTTACACTATAAATGGGTAATATTTTTTTCTATAAGACATATTTCTAGAGACTACAGTCAGTGAATTGTGAAGTACTGCAACTCTCTATTTTGTCATATTCTGGTTTAGTGGTTAAAATGAGGTTTTGGTATGTAAATCAGGAGTGTTGCAAAAGAGAGCCATTAAGCAATCCTCTCAGATGACTATTCAAAGAGAAGCCAATTTCTTTTTAGATTTAGTTGAGAACTTAAATGAATACTAGCTTTGCATGGTATATTTTTGTGGCTTCTCACTCTAATGATATCTTTTTTTGAAGTTTGGACCTCCAGAAAAATAAGACATGATGCTAAAATAAGGCAAGAAAACAGGATGAATAAGCCATTTACAGACGACTTGAGGCTTATTTTATTAGACAATCTTGCTAGTCAGATCTATTACAGGACCAGATTCTCTCTAATTTTAATCACCTACTTGGATAACAAAAACAATAGCATATGATTTTGGCTAACAATCACATCCTGAAAGACAAAAAGTATATAGTCAATGTGAAACAATTGCAAATACCATGTACACTGAAATTTTTTCACATAACTAATAGGTGAATAACAAATATTGTCATTTTTCTAAGGTCACACAACAAGTCTGCAGCAGAAATTGGAACAGTACTCAAATTGCCTGATTCTCACTCCTATGCATTAACTGGAAAAAAATTTGTATGTCAGTTGCACTCCATAAAGCAAAATAACATGTTAAGAGACATAATTTGCTTAAGCCTGTAAACTCCTGTGAATCATGGTTTTTTAAATAGCAAGATCAGCCCATATTTATCTACATTTGTATTTAACATTGAGAAACTCTAAATATGAACATTTGATTACCTGTATTTTTAAGTATAAACACAAATTACTCATGGAAAACCCCCATTTGTAGACTCTTCAAGTTAACTGAGTTGTGTTCTAAAAAAATCTTCAAATTAATTTAAAATCCCTATAAATTAATATTCATGGCATGCTTATATACAGTGTAGTATAACATAGGTTGCATTTTAATAACAGAACTTACAGAGCCTTTTGAACCTATCTCTTGATTTCCTTCAGCTGTTTTGACATCCTTTCTATGCATCCATAGCATACATTGTAGGTTTCTACATTTTTCTCAGTAAAGATGGGAGAAATGTTACAGATTACATACACTGTGTTTTACAGAAGAATACATGTATCTATAATGTCTCTTGTTTTATAATGTGAGGGGGGATGCGTGTGTACACACATACTGCAGTATAAATAAACATCAGTATACTAATGTCTATATGTAAATGCAGGCCCTAATATAAAATGTAGCATGTGTAACATGTTTATATATTTCCATAAGCAATAACAAAAAAATCTTGAAATAAAACAATCTTCCCTGCATAGGCTAAGTTAGATATTAAACAATTTTTATGGCACCTGCATCTATTCTACAAACTCTCGGAAGGCCATATGTAATGCCTTTTCTAGCTCAAGGACAGTTTGATATCTCTTCAATCAAGTTTGCCTTTCAGGCATTTCTAGAGACACTTACTCAAGGTATCTGCACATATATAATGCTTTCTATCTGAAAATGATACCACTCCAACACAGAATTGCTGAGCTCTTAAGGTGGCTATGCAGCCTGTAGTATTTTGAGTGCTACACAGTTAATGCTAAAATTCTGTATTTAGAAGAATTATGAACAGTTCAATAATGTTTGTGGAAAACAGAGATGCACAAAAAGATGGACAGATGCACAGCACGTGCTAAGGTCCATGTTACATTTTCTGTTCATTCAGGTTCTTACATGGTGTCCTTACCATTTGTATCTGAGTACCTTGTTAATAGTACTCCAATCTGGTTATTAAGTATTTGAAATGTTTATGACTAAATGGCATGGATCCAGTTATGCAATTGTAGATACTATCCATCTGATATAATCAGTTATTTTTATCAGTGACATGAAAAGAATTGAAATTATAGGTTCACAATGCTGAAAGTGTTTGGGGAAAAACATTACTGGAATATGTTGTAATTCCATCCTGAATCTCCTATTTCAGCACTTTCCAAGTACACACCTTTCTTTATCAGGTTCACTTTCTATAACTTCCCATTCCTTTCCAAGATCTCTGCTGCCATGTTTCTGTATTTAAAATCAAACTTCTTCTGTACTAATTATAATTTTAAAAAAAAGGAATAGAGATTTGCACAGGAGGGAAACATTGTCTGTGCAAGTCATCTCTTTTGCATGGTATAATATTCCATATGTCTTATAGAAACAACTTGCTCTGAAGAACCTGTTATTATATGAGCTTTTGTTTATCTTTCAATACAGTTAGTTTGTTAGAACTTCCTTTATCACACCAACATTTTTCATGTACAATTTAAGGTATCTCTGTTGTTCTACCTCCCCCAATAAAGCTAACACTTCTGTGCTGCTGTTGACTTACTGTACTAATCATCCATCAGAGTTACTGTACTCCTTTATCTGTGGTGAGCTGTTTCTCTCTAGTTTTGGAAATGGGATTAGTTTATTTGGGACTT
>ML675604.1:79386558-79401457 GCA_007922155.1 Mesoclemmys tuberculata | reverse complement strand
TCTCTAGTTTTGGAAATGGGATTAGTTTATTTGGGACTTCAAATAAAATATCTCTCAAATGTAAAGCAAACACAACTAATATTGAAAACTGTGAAACTTAAAAGCTTGCCCCTTACACCAACAGAAGCTGGTCCAGTAAAAAGTAT
This sequence comes from Mesoclemmys tuberculata, assembly GCA_007922155.1. NCBI lineage: Eukaryota > Metazoa > Chordata > Testudines > Chelidae > Mesoclemmys > Mesoclemmys tuberculata. The sequence continues at coordinate 79,401,311 of ML675604.1, read as the reverse complement.
TACCTCACCCATCTTGTCTCTCTCATTAAAATCTCAAGACTTAAAGAATGATTGAATAATTATCTAATCAGAAAGAGAGGCTGGGGAGGTAAGAAACTAATTAGCCCTCATCTGACTATCCAGATAAAAGCCAGGAAGGACATTATAAGGGTGAGAGGAGGATAGGGTGAGTGTGAGTGTGAGTACGAGAACTATTTTCTTAGTAAGGTCACTAGTAAAGATGGGCTGAAAGATGTAGGGATTTAAAACTGTGATGTTGCTCTGTTTGATGCGGGTGGAAGGATTTAGAATCAAACACAGCCTGACCACTAAAAGAAATCAGGTCTGAGCAGTTGCTGGGGCAGCAGAGGACAGGGAAAGAGTGTGGCCCTCTCACAGTAGCCCTTGCTCCCTGCCTGAGTGCTCATCACTCTGCTATGAGATGGAACTGAAATTTATTATTACAGTTTTCTATAGGCACAAATTCATAAGCATCATCTGTAAATATGTCCCATGATAACTATCAGATTCAGAAAACTACAACCTTTCATACAAGATCTTATTTGATGTATTTTTATAGTACAATAATGTTGTAAGCAATCAGTTGGTTCAACTGCTTTTTACAATTTAATTCATTAATTAATTTGCATTTAAACCTTCTTTTCACTCCTTGGACTGTCTGAACCCTGATTGTCATATATGGTAAACAGAAAAAGGTTCATTTCCTGGGCCTTAGAGGAGATTATAAGTGATAGTCCAGGATCAGCTGTCTTGTGATTGGGGAGAATTTGAACTTCCAACCAGGTGATGGTGCTGTGACAGTCTATACTTGTATACTCAGCCCTTTTATAAGACTATGATAAATTTTGTACAAAGCGTGCATTGTAGGGCATCACCTGAAAACTCATAATTTGTTGATTATTATTGTCCTGGTAAAATGTGTGGCAATACTGCATGTAAAGTGACATGATTCCTCTATATGGTATCACTAAAAATGTTCTAAGTCTCTGGGGTATTGGTTTGTGGCTGCTCTCCTGAGACAAAAGGCTAGCCAATGCCTCAGCCAGGTGTCAGCAAAATCAAATGGACCTGGTAAAGTGGCCATTCTTTGGCACAAAAGAGGATGTGGGTGAAAAGCTACATCTTGACAAAGAACCAACTGGGGGTTCCCATCCACGCAGACTTTCTGTCCTCTGAACCTCAGCTGGAGATGATTCTCAAAGAAGGAAAAGAATTATAAGAGGTGAGAGAAGGCACCTTATTCCTTCCTTTTTCTCTCTCTTCGGTATGCATAACACCTGAAGAACAAAGAAAATGGCTTTGGATTGAGGGAGGGATTCTGACTGAAAGAAATTCAGCCAGTAAGACTGTTGGAAAATGTGGTGAGAGAAACTTTGCTTTAAATTCACTTAGCTTGTTAAGTTAGGCATTAGTTGCATTGCAAGAAAGCAAAATAGCTCTGTACAATAGAGTTCAGTTCTACTAACCACTGTTTGTAGCAGTCTTGATTACTGCATAGATAAACTTTATTTTTCAAAAGCCATTTTCTGTTGGTGTAGATGCGATTGCTCAGTAGGACATTCAATTGTAAGTATCAGAGCACAAATGATTACTTTGATGTTTTCAAATACTTTTCTGCATCTGAGTGCTAACCTCAGCAGGCAGAGGTTCAAATATTATTTGTCAAATTATTGGATGGATTTTTTGCCTTTTTCAATTTAATAACTTTTTCAGCAAATCAGTTTTGATGGGTATCTTGGCCAATTCTGCCTGCAGATAAAGAATGTTACAGGGGGTAGGGCCATTGAGAACCAAGTATAATCTAGCTGACGTAGCCATGATGTGATGATTTGGGGAACCTGTCTATGTACAGCTTATGAATTCATTTGATTTGGTGAACTGCCTTTTTCTTTATTTCTTATAATTGCCTTTTGTTGTGTTCTGTGTCATGCTCCTTGCACTAAGGAGATAGGCAGTGGCACCTGCATGTCTGTCCTTGAAAAGGTTGATCATAAACGACTATCAACACCTGAATAGATATTACCTAGAGAGAACAAAACAAACCAAAACCAGAAAACCCCTGCATCCTAAATAAAGCCAGTTTGCTCCAACTTTTCTGCTGGGGCACGCTGGGGTTTGAAGGAAAGGAATTTCCCCAGAAATGGAACAAACAAACCAGATGTTAGTGCTAAGATTTAAAACCTCAGGGAGACTCACAGAAACAGAGGACGCTTGAGCAGAAGACAGGAACAAAGGAGCTTGTTTTCGTAGCAGGAGGGTTGTTTTTTTAATTGTGGAACCAGAAAGAAGAAAGCCAGCTGCAGATGGAGAGAGACGTTCAAAGGAGAAGCCATGTACTGGGGAGGGAGGATCCTGGACACCCTAGAGGATTCTGACATACTTAAAAGTGGTAAAGAAACTGAGGCAGGGAAGAGTGTGCAGATGTTTTACTGTTTTGTCTCTCTCTCTCCTTATTTTTCTTGTGCTGGCAAAGTAAAGGATGATTGGTTTTGGTACCTTTTGCAACACCTGTGTTTTCTGTGTTTAAATTATCCCATGGTCCTAGAGAGATCAGCTGTAACCCAGAGGGCCCATAAGATTGGCGCTCTGAGAAGGAGTGTGCTTAAGCAGATGAGGTGTCTATGTGGGAGTCAACATTGGCCCTGGGAGCTAGGACAGCTAGATCACAAGGTCCCATTCTTTGGAAGGAGTAATAGAAAAAGATCCTATACTCACAAAGTGTCAGAGAGGTCAAGTGCCAGGGACTGTCCAGCCCAAGGGAAGCTTAGAAGCACACAGACCCAGTGTGTGAGCCCAAAACAGCCTGGTGAGAGTTCAGCAGGTTTACCAGGGCTGTGACATATGGAATTAAAACTCCTAGTAGAACTTGCTTTGACCTTGCAGGATGGAGATTTTTTTTTCTATGTACCTGTCTGGTATGGAAAGTTTACCCTTTTACAGAGCTGAACGCAGTGTTTGCTTAGATAGAACGATGAGATGGAGGATTATCAAAATCATCCTTACCATAAGATGCTGAGAAAAAGAAAATCAGACTGTAAATTCCAGTGTATATAGAACAGTTGTTTCTTATTTTGACAAAAAAAAAAGATGGAGAAAATTTTCAAAACTGATTAGGTAACTTAGGAAGCGAAGTCCTACTGACTTTGAAAGTTAATTGAACTTTGGCTCATAAGTACTTAAGTCATTTTGAAAAATTTACCCATACAATGGAAGATTTAGATTACCTTGTCATGCACCAGTACAGTTCTGTATAAGCTCTCTAATTTTTTTCCTCTGCGTTGGAGTCATGGCATGGGGTTACAATGAAAATCTTCTATCTTCATAGAAAAGATGGAAAGATTTTGGCTTGTTTTTTAATTCCTTAGCCAGGAGCTTTGTCTCATTGTTCTTGGTATCAGTCAGTGTGACAATTAATTTTCTGCTTCGTTCTGTCTACCTATTTAATTTCCTGCCTTTCATTTCATTTCCAACAGTACTTTTCAATACTCAGTAGAGACTCCTTCCCAAATGGGGCTCTGATTATCCTCATATTTCCACAACAAATTTAATTTGCTACAGCTAACCTCTAATTTAAAGACAAGATTACTTTCACTAAGTTTATTAATTATTATTATTATTAACTTGTATTGTGATAGTGCCTAGGAGTCCCAATCGTAGACCAAGGCCCAGTGGTGCTAGCATAAATGACAGTCCCTATCCTGTAGAGTTTACAATCCATGTAAAATTTTATGTCAGACCTTTCCCTCCATTTGCTGAATTTTCTCTTTGACTTGCTTAACTTTCATGTCTAGTTTAGCAGTTTTGGAAGCCATTTTATCTCTAGATACTCCTCCTTATAGTATAAACTGTTAAAAATATTATGTGACAGCTATTATGACAAATCTTCTATCCCATGTATATGATGAATGTAGTAATATAAATTACTACTGTGTGATAACTGTTGGCAAGTATTGATATTTTTAATAGCAGGTCTCATACCTGTCAGACCCACTTTATTATCATTATTATTTCTATTGCAGTAATGTGAAATGATCCTAAACATGGATTAAGTTCCTGTTATACTAGGCACTATACAAACAAATAACACATAAGACAGTCCCTGCTACAGAGAGCTCACAATCTAAGATAAAGATAAAAAGTGAAAGGTGAATTAACAGACAAACAGGAAGTAGGTGAGGCAAAAAGAACAAGATTAAAGTGAAGACAGGTGTGTGTGCCTAAAGTAGCCATAAAAGTGATCTGAATAATCACAGATAGTCACCAACCTAGACAATGGTAGCTGGTAAATTTACTTTGCATTTCGCACTAAACTGGTATTATTTAATTTTATGCAGAATCATGACACCAGAGTTAGAAACAAATGTGTAAGCTTGACAAATTAAACTCACACTGTTTAAAGTTTCCTGCAACATTGTGTTTTTTCTTGTAGCTTTCATTCTGGGTCTTTTTTCTATGCAGTATCACATTTTCTGTGGATGTGTGATGGGGTTGGCAGGAAAGATGGTGGGCATTTTTTAATTGTGAATTTTGTGTACAAGAAAAGTGACATAATGACACCCCTGGAGATTGAACTCAGTCATTTAGCCACAAAATAACGTAACTGACACTGCTGCAGAAAGTCATTGTAAAGTGTGGTGGTACACCAGTCCCTGAGTGCTCGGTAGCATGCAGCGTGTACGAAGGAATCCTCATTGTTACTCATTGTCCTCAATGTGAGTATTTATGGGAACCCACCAAAGGCTAGAACCTAGTGCTTGGCATACCCATAGGACTGCCTCCAAGCTCATGCAGTATTGTCAACCCTACACATTAAAAAAATCATGAATCCTCCCAAAATCATGGGAATGGCTTTAAAATAATGAGATTTGCTAAAATAATGTGTGTGTGTGTGAGGTTTATTTGCCTTCTTGTTTTTGAAACTTTATGAGGAAGCCACCTGCCCTCAAAGTGTCTGTGAGGCTTTAAGGGTCAAAATACAGCTTTAAATACACATGCACAATGTGTCCTTCTTACTGGCTGCTTGGAGGGGGCCTCCTAACTGTCTACTAGTCTATGGGTGTTCTATCCCTCTCTCACCCCCATCACTATCCTTTGCACACTCCTCAGTCTCCTCCTGCTCCTCATGTAACCTCTTTCCCCTCAGTTTCTTCCTGTTCCCTGTACCCCTGCAAGCCTACATGTCTTCATGCTTCTTTTACAAGGTCTGTGCTGTGCCTCCCAGTTCCTGTCTCCTAATGGTGCCCTGGTTAGCGATCCAAGCGAGAGAGTAGCAGCTATTTTGCATATGAACATGCCTTCTGTTTTTAGGGACAGTCTCAGTCCCACATCCTGATAGACTGTAGGTAATGGTGGCCATCTTACTGGCTTCAGCCCATTGACAGTAATGGGAGATGGTAGCCATTTCAAATAAGGGAAAATTCATGAGTTGGCTGCTTTTCTTTATATTTTCATGAGCCAAGTAAAAAACACCCAAAATCACTAAAGTTGTGATAAAATTGTGAAATCTGGCAACACTGCTAGGGCGGCCAGAAATAAAAGGGCCCAATCTTTGGCACACTTACATAAAAAATCAGATACACCCAACAATGCTCAACCCCGCCTTTGAGGGTATTCCAGTCTAAGGGGAATAAAAGGTAACAAGATCCCAGACTAACACTTCAGCATTGTTTTCTTGCCTGCAGGCCACTGCCCAGTGACTTCCTGCTATGGCTACTTCTGATTCCCTGCCCGCAACAGCTTCCAGACCCTCTAGTTCCAGCTGTTAGGCAACCTGCTATCCAGCCTTTCTCCTGCAGCGCTCAGGCTACTACTTCGAGCCTTGCAGTTCTTGTTCTCATGCAACATTTGCTTCCTTTCTAAGCCTAATTCCCTCTGACCTCAGACCGTACTTCCCTTTCCTGTATTCTGTCAGACTTAGAACTTCTGGTGACTAGGTTTTGTATAGAAAGTTTGCACAATGCCCAGTATTGAGCCAACCAGGTTCATTATAATAGGCACAACTTTGGCACAGTGTGTCAGCAACTCCATACTGCTTTGTGCTAGACCTCTGCCCTCTCCCCACCCTCCCCAGGAGGACCAACTTGGTGACAGGAAAGCTCAGTTTTAACGGTATATGCATCCTTCTCAACTCTTTAGAGTTTGCTAAAAAGGATGCCCGTTAGTTCCTTTCATAATGGTTTTTTTGTGTGTTCCACCTTTTAACCTCAGGAAGCAGTGTGGCTTTTTAGCTTTTGTGGCTTTATCTACACTGGAGCAATGTGCTGTTTTAGTGAACATATTATCTCAACTCTGCTACTGTCATGCTATGTAACCTTCGGCAAAATCATTTCACCTTCCTGTGTCTGTTTCCCCTTTTTCCCTTGTTTCCTTTGTCAGCCTTGATTATTTAGATTGTAAACCCTTTGGGGCAGAGGCTGTCTTTATTATGTGTGTGTATAGTACCTATCACCAGGAGACCTTGATCTCGGTTGGGTCCTCTAGATCAGTGTTTCCCAACCCGTGTTCTGCGGCACACTGGTGTGCTGCCAGGCCTGAGCAGGCGTGTTGCAGGATTTTTTGAGAAACTACTTGAAAAGTTCTGAACTGGCCTCAAAATAATTAAAGGTGTCAAGGTGTGCCACAGAGAGAAGTTTGGGAAACACTGCTCTAGATGCTACTATAATAGTAAGGATGATAATAAAAAACATGTTTTAAGACAACAGTTATCTATTTTTGGACAAAGACAGTCATATTTAAATACAAACCAGGATCAAACCCTAAGGAACATGTGGGATTGATTCAGACTACCCTAGGTACAGAGTGCCATTTCACAGTGTGTTGTTAGTTAACATGTTTTCTAAAACAGCTCATTATCTCAATGTAACATAAGTCTTGGGAAATCATTTAGATTTATCCTATAGCTGTGTCAATACTTAGCATTGACTCCTTATGAAGTTGAAAGGTGGTGCCTGAAAAGCTTGTAACTAGTACTGTAGACTTAATTTTACAAATAATTTTTGTCAGCTATTACTTTTCATACGTCTACTCCTAGCCACTTAAAAGGACAGTCAAGGTTGGTAGGGTCAAAATTTGACCTATTCTATTTTTCTTACATCCTTCTTATCTGAATGTTTGTTTTTTCTCCCCAGATAAATGTTTAGAGCTAAATTCTGACCTCAGGTGACATAAGAGGGAGACAGAGGCAGCTAGAGCATAGTTAGACAATTAGTTAATTAAAAATTAACCATCAAGGACACTGTCCATACCTGTAGTTCATATTTTAAACCCCCTGCACAAAATGCAGATTTTGGGAGACAGAAGCAAAAAATGATTTTTACATTTTGTTTTCATTCCTGACAAAGAGACTCTTTTGAAAGCTTTTCACACAAAAGAGATTCAACCAGCACAGCATTATCACTGCATCCCACTGTAACGTTGTTGCCCAGCATATCTCTGCTGAAATTTATCTACCCCATCACAGTAATAGTCTACTGAAAAAATTCAGTACCATGAGTTATAGTCCAAATTTGATGATTGAATGATAGGAACAAGAACTAAATATAGGATTCTGTGCTTTGCCTGTAAAAGGTGCACCATAGAACTACTAGCCCAGAGGGTAGAGAGACTATAATGGCTTTAGGCTACCTTTTGAATCCGCCGAATCCTGAGCTGCTCCATGGGCTTGAAAGTCTCAACATAACATACTCCTAAAAGCCTAAGTTACGGCAGCCTCCTGGGCCTGTCCTATGGGTCACAGTACTGCTCAAATTCTCAGAAGTTCTATGAGCTGTGGTTCCATCCCTAACACACCCTTCCCACTCCCTATAGAGGGATTGCATGCAGATACCTGACAGACGTCTTCCACAATGCAGATGCCAAGGAGAAGTACTCTGACTGGATACAAGGGATTTAAGGCCCCTTTATACCACTCCATTCCTTTTACCCAGTATAAAGGGGCAAGGACTAGGATGAGGATCTCATCCGTAACATTAGCAACTAAGGGCCTGATTCTGGTCAGGTAAACAGAGCTAAAGAGTACATATCTGCTGGAGCAGGGCTGGTTTGAATTATTTCATGTACTCAAGCAGCCAAAGAAGATATGCAGAAAAATATTCACAACCAAAAAGGCACTTGAGAGAAAACTAAGCAAAAGAACTCTTTTAACAGAACGCTGGCTGGAAAGAGACTTGAAACTGTGAACAAAGAAACTGCCTCCGATTGTTTGATTACTGGGGTGTTTGGGGAAGCAGGACTTTTTTTGCATGTGCTTAATAAATAAACAGGATTACATCATAGAAATATCTGATTCCCTCATCAATTTCACTTCTTAATAGAAACAACCCACAAGATCCTTAATACTAGCTAACCACTCAGGTGAAAAGGAGTAACAGTGCGCAGTACTGTAATGTAATAAAATATATTGCTGTGGAGTTGTTGCTTTAATGGATTTAGCCTTAATTTTTTTTACCTTAAAAAATCAGGAGGTACAGATTATTTTCCATAAACCCAACTGAGAAAATTGTTCCAAAATAATGACCTAATCAAGTTTTTAAGTCTATACTTGCTAAATTCATTCATGATAACCAGAAATTAGTTAACTTGAATATAAATACTGTACCTGGGAGTCTGGAAGCTAGATTTATTCACATTACTGTCCCAGTTCTAATAGAACCTATTGCTGACATGTTTAGTGTGTATTTATAGTGGTAAATTACCAATTTGCTCGGAAGTATGTTACAATTAATTTAGAAGATAGAGAAGCCTGTCTTCTCATTTAAATAACTATTGACCTTCTTCTGATTTGTTTGGGGGGTTTTTCTCTTAGGAAACCTAATGGAAAAACTGTGCTCTGTCAGAAACTTGGGAAGAAGTAAGTGACAAAAATAATTAGAAGTGTGGAAAGACTTCCATATGAAGAAACTGGGATGGTTTAGTTTAGAGAGAAGATGAATAAGAGACTAAGGTATACAAATGAATGAATGGTTATTCCATAGCTGTAAAGTATGGGGTTTCTTGCATGTTCCTTTGCAAGCATCTGCTCAGTGTCAGAGACCAAATACTGAACAAGATGAACCACTGGTTCTGTCTATTATGGCAACACCTATGCTCAGCCAAAAATTATTCTACCATTGCTGGATATATAATGAAAATAAAAATATTTATCTGAAATTTGCTTAAATCAACTACTAGTTTAAACTGGATAAAACCAGAATAAATGTGTTCTCAACTACTAGTTTAAATTGGATAAAACCAAAATAAATGTGTTCTTTGATTACCTCAGTAATATAGTATCTTGCAATTAAGTTTACACACACACACACACACACACACACACAGGCACCACAACTCTCATGATGCCTTGGGGGAAAAAAGGAGAGAGACTCTTCCCCTTCCAGGGAGTCAGAAAAAAGCATGTGCGGGGACAGGACTCCATTTTGGTGCTGGGGTGGAGTACAGCCCAGGCTGGAAGCTGCTGGCTGACTGCTGCTGGCTGCTGCTTGAGTCCCAAAGCTGCTGGTGCCTGCTAACCGCTGCTGCGGTCTCAAAGCTGCTGCTGAGAGCCTGATGGAGTTTGATCAAGCAGGGAGCTTCAGAGGTTGGTGACATTGTCCAAGCCAGGGCTGGGACTGAGCCAGGGGCTGACTGAGGTGGGCCTGCAATGACGGAGGTGTGTACATATTGGTCATGATATATGATTGGAAGTGATTCCTATTTAAGCTTTCATCCAGCACCTCAGGAAGCATATAGTGCTTTGTTCCTATGTGGGTGTTTGGTGGTATGTCCACCTCATTTGTATCACTAATAAATTTAACTGCCAAGCCCAGTCTGCTATACAGCAGATGCCATTCTTTTTCACTAGAATGTTCTTTCTTTTCAGATCATGGTGGACAATAGCCAGCTTGCCTTGAGTACTGAAGATCTGTGTGCAAGTGGCACAAGCCACTAACGGAGGAATAGGCCAGTTTTAGCATGGCTTTTGTATCTAAGGTAGTGAATTTCAGATAATCATACATGTCATGGTAGTCTGTGGTAAGATACAGTTGAGTCCAAGACCTTGTAACTTTAATGGCTGCAGCAATGAACCCCAAAATGTTTTCATGCCTCATCAGGACAGTCTCAGAGACATCTGTCTTTCTGAACCAGCTGGCCTCCTCAGTGGTGAAGAACACTTTAACAGCTACCTTTTCTCCATGCCATTTTCCCATCCAAACTTCTCCATAGCGACCTTTACCTATCTGTTTCACTATCTGAATCTGCTTTGCTATCGTCCTTTGGACTAGCAGAGGGAGCCCAGATCCATTCCCTGAGCTCTGAGACTGTTCAATCAAGTCTTTCAGGGATTCCCCTGAAGGAATGTAAGTCTCTTCCTGTTCAAGTCCAGTGCTGTAACGAGGTCTAGTTTCTTGCCTTTTATACCTGAAATAACAGAATATGATAAGTACCAGGCATATGCTGCAAACACTCACTGCGATCAGCAAAGCCTTATGGTGAATGTTTCCTTTGACAAAATCTCTATTTTTCAGTGGTGGCAGTGTAGGGTGAAGGTTTTCATTACAGAAATTTTTGTCTCTGTGGCATGCAATAGTTCTTCTGTGATGTATTAGGAGTGTATCCCAGCACTGGAAGTCTGAGCCTTCTCAGCGAAGGCATCCTGAGGCAGCTGTACGCCCTCCAGATTCATCATCTTCTACCATGGTGAAACAGTAGCCACCAGTACTGTTGATTGTCCTCTGGAAAGTGGTGATTGCAGTGACACTGCAATGGCTTCTGGGGCGGAGCAGGTGCCGTACTCTCACCATCTTCCTTTCTGTTCTCCAAGTTCCCCTTTCCAGAACTCCACAAATACATTTTGTCTAGACCATTGGCATGGCTGGAACTAGAGAGCAGTGCTGTGCAGAGGTGCTTCAAAACTGAAGTGTCAGTAAAGATGTCTTGTTTAATACTTTTATGGCAATAAGGAGCTCTGAACAAAGATTCTGCTGTGACTCTAAATACAATGATAAGTCTTTATGTTTTATCTGTGGCTACTGCCGTTGCAGCCATGAGGGGTGTCCCCTCCTTACCAATGGAATGGCTGGCCAGCATCTCGCCTTGCCCCAAGTCAGCTGGCAGCATCGGTCCCACGCAGTGCCGTGACTGTTAGCCACCCGGCGGCAGCACCCACTGAGGAAGGCGCTGTGGCCTTCCTCGGAGCCTGGGCCCAAGGAAGGGTCACGACGCCCCGGCCAGACCATGCCACTGGCTTACAATTACAAATTAATTAAAAGTTGGCATGACAATGCTAACACATTCCTCAAACTACAAAAACTGAGACCTTTCCTTTTCAGTAGGCCTTCTCCCACCCCCTGAAAAATCTGGTAACCTGATAGGCTTTTCAGTGTGCCCTGAGGTCAATAAATACGAACTCCGTTTGAGCACGAGGGAAATAAATTCCAGATTTGGAGTTCTCCTTGTAGAACTCCCGGAGCGTGAGTCTCCACTGCCCTGCATTTTGTATTGTAATTTACACTGGCGCAAAGTGCTTGTAAAATGCTGTTATATCAGAAGAATAGAGTTTTATTTACCACTTTAAATTCACTTTGCGTTGGCATAAGTGTACATAAATTGATGCCAGTGTATACCAGGAGAAAGGCTGTGGAAAACAGGCCCCAGCTCCTAGTTTCCAGACTTCAGTGGGACAACTTGTATGAGAGAAATAAGCAATTCCCCTCTGGCTGCGCACCTGGTTACACCACTGCCGCACAGCTGGCAGCACCCACTCTTCTAAGCAGCTCCAGGCTTCCTTTCCGTGGCTCCTGAGAGGGCTCTAGCACCCTCTCCAAGTATAAGGATATGGGTGCGTAGTGGTGCTGGGTGAATGTGCACAAGTGTGGGTACCCAGATGAGTATGGGTGTGCAAACAGTGAGGAGGGAGCTGGCTGGGTGAGTGCAGATGTCTAGCTGAGTGCAGAGGGAAGGAGGGGAATAAAACACCCCGGAAGAGTATAACAGGGTGGCAGATTAAGACCCTAGATAGGAATATAAAGCTGTCCTTTGGAGTCATCATTGATCCAGGTGCTAAAACCCGCATCAAAATTCAGAGTAATGAAGATTCAGTCATGCTGTTCAATGAGTCCAGTTAGCTCCAAGAAGGATATAAATGGGGCAGGAGTGGAAAAGGGCCTGGGAGAAAATCCTAAAAACAGCCTATCTAGGGGAGAAAGTTTAGGCTGAGGTTTATGTTGTGCTATTGTTTTTGAGTCACCCATAAAGCCAATTCCCAGGAAGGGTTAAACTTGGAAAGTGACTCAAATTCTTTTTGATCTGTTGAGGGCAGGGTAGGGATTCAGCCCTTTCTCAGGAGGCAGAGACAATGGGAAGGAAAGCTATCAGGGAAGGGGTCAGAGCTGGAGAACATAATGCCAGGGCATGATGTAGGGGCAACTACTGGGGTTGGGGACATAGGAGGTACTGCTTCAAAAGCTTGTGCTGGGTTCAGGGCTGAAGGATAAAATGAATTTTAGCTTTCATTTTAAAACAATGGTTCTAGCCTTCATGACTGCAAAGAAAAGCTTGAAAACATGACCCACGTGTAACTCATACTTGCTGTGATCTCTGAAGTAATAGCTCCACATGGTATGAACCACCCTGTTCTGCTTAACTCTGAAAGCTGCTGCCAGATCAAGAAGTGTGGGGTTGGGCCATGGGATCCCCACGTAGAGTGTGTCTAGAGCCCCAGATTACCTTAATTTGACTCTGGATGGGCCTTATAAATCTTATGTTCTATGTGCCAAATCTGTCCTTTTACTTTTTCTCCTGCCCTTTTGTGAGGTAGCCACATGAATAAAGGAGAAGATGATATACCCATGAAATACAAGAGTCTCATGAGTCATAGTCCAACTGCTCAACAAGTTTACACACTACATTATTCTCCTGCTGACTGGCTGTAATTTATGCTCACTATATTGACTCATGATGCTCCTGTTTCAGAGAGTAGCATGCAGAGTAGGTAATTAGCTGAAGCCACCTACTTGGAACAAAGCCATGCTTCATGTGCAAGACTTGCCCTTCAAACCCATAGGGTGTGGAGATCAGGGTAGATACACTTTTGAGAGACGGAAAAATCCATGGGTATTAAATGTTCAAAATATCAAAGGTGGCTTTCTGCCCAAATAATGCATACATTATTTTAAACTAATAACTCTCATGGTGCTTTATGCTTGGAGTTCCTCCATAGCTGGAAGGAATAAAAGTCTCATCCTTGAAATGCAGAGTGTTGCACTTCTCCCCTGGCCAGCTGCCACTCTCATAACAATCCTGCATGTCAGAACTAAGGTAGTAATTGCATAGTACAGCTCTGCAGCTCACAGGAAGTGCAGACTCCTTGTATGGGTTATCCACACCTTGTTCTTGTGTGCAGCAGAAATGTACCAGTCCTGCTATCTAGCCAACACCCATACAGGAGTTTTTTGGGGGGGTTGGTTTCTCCCAATATAAAATAAAAATAAAATATTTAAATAAATAAAAATATAAACATAAAATAAAAATTGTGGAACAGTGGTTTTCAACCTCGGTCTGTGGATACTGGGGATCCACAGATTGTCCAGCATTTCCAAAGGAGTCCATTTGAAATTGAGCCATTTGAAATTGAGCCTGGGCCCAAGGAAGGGTCACAACCCACCCCCCGCGCGGACATAACCTGCAGGCCAAGCCACCTGGAAGTGGAGGGGCGGGAAATATAAAAGGCAGGCCCAGCAGCTCAGTCAGGGGGAAGTTGCTACTGGAGGCAGATGTGGCTTCCCAGAGGCTGAGGTTTAGGCCTTACCCAAGTCCTGCTGTGGTTTGGAGCAACCACCTTGCTAACTAAAGCCTGCCTGGAGTGCTGAGCCCTAGTGACTGGGATGAGCCACCTGAGACTCCTGTATGGGAAATACCTCCTGAGGCCAGCCCTGATCTTGAGGGGCTGCCTGATGCTGGGGACCCCATAGAACTGACTGAACCCAGGGGACCAGCGGAACCCGTGACCTGGGGGAGCTGCCCTCTGCTGAAGACCCAGAGTTGTTCTCAGACCTGCCCCCAGTCGATGGTGAGGGACTTGCAGAACACCTGCTGGCTGCCTCCCTCAGTGACTCGGAGGGAGACACGTGAATGCAGGTACCTGGGGATTGGGTGGGAGGAAGTAGCCCAGGGACAGCTGACTAGAGAGTGGCTGAGTGTAACTGAGTCAGTCAGTGTGTTGCTGCTGGATCCCTACTGTCTCAGTGGCAAAGCCCTGGGCTGGGATGCAGTGGAGTCGGGTGGGCCTGCATCCCCCTTCCCTACCCACCTGGGAGTGTTTGGTGTCCTCTGCACTGCTGGCCAGAGGACCTCGAGCTTCGCCAGCCACACCTGACTGTAAGGCCGGAGGCTATAGAGCACTGCACCTGCCCCAGCTGCTCGAGGGCTGGGGGCTACTGATTGCCACACCAGCCCTGCCTGGCTTGAGGGCCGGAGGCTGCAACCTGCTTATGTGCCCTGCCTGCTTGAGGGCCAGGGGCTATTGACTCCTTTTCCAGCTCTGCCCTGCTTGAGGGCTGGGGCTGTAGCCTGTACCTGCCCTGCCCCGCCGGGGGCAACAGACTGCCCATCTGCCCTGCCCTGCCGGGGGCCATAGGACATCGTTGCCTGCCCCGCCCTATGTGAGGGCCAGGGGGCTATAGACCCCTTACCAGCCCTGCCCTACGTGAGGGCCAGGGGGCCATAGACTGCTAGGTAAGCCCACCCCACCTGGGGCCAGGGCTACCAACTCATAAACA
>ML675604.1:79330579-79381558 GCA_007922155.1 Mesoclemmys tuberculata | reverse complement strand
ACATTCCCGCTCTTTGTGCCAAGGTCAGTTATAAAAAGATTAAATAATTCTGAACTAATTGCAGCTTCTAAACAACCAGATAACATAGCAACAGCATCCAGAAGAGCCTTTTCCATCTTTGGCTACCTAGGAAAGAAGGCTCTGTCCTCTCAGATGTAGACCTAAACATGGGAGCCATGCCTTTGTTACCTCCAACAAGATTCAAAACACTATAGCTGTGTCTATGAAGACCATTTGTCACTTCTTCTGGATCAGCATGCAGTTGCTTGCCTAGTAGGTACCGATGGTGCTCCATCCATAACACTGGCTCCCTATCTGATTTAAGATTTGCTTTTAGGATCTGATACTAATTATTCAAGTCCTCCATTGGGTTGGAGTCTGGCTATTTCAAAAACTTTCTCTCTAAGACCCACCATAATAGCTGTGCTCTCTGGGGACTTGTGGCTGACAATCTCAGATGATAGATGTCAATCCTTTTTGGCAGTAGGCCCTCCAAATCTTGCTATCTTTAGAGTGAAATGTAGGACTCTGTTATTTGTACCAGACTTCCCACAATGACTACAGAACAGCCAGAAGCACTTTCTTCAAGAAACAAATGAGAACAACCCTTAGTAAGTGGTAAATCATACGGAGAAACTGAATGTATGATCTTTTCAGCGGAAATGTTGATTTTTCTTAACTGTATATATAGCATCCTGGTGCTTTAAAAATCCATAGATATTTCCTAATAACCCCCACCCTTAGCTTCCCATTTACATTCATTTTATTAGCATTTATTTGTATTACTGTAGTGCCTCGGAGCCCTAGTTATGGACCTAGTACTCCACTGTGGTAGGTGCTGTACAAACACAAAAAGATGGCAGTTCCTGCCTCAGAGCATATGCAGATTCCTTAACACCAAATATTTAAAACAATTTTTTCAAAAGTGTTTTAAATACAAAACATATTTATATCTTTTTGACTTCCTCTAAATTAAGCTAAACTTTTACAAAATTAGGCTCCAATCCTGTAAACAACCATAAATAACTTCATATATGTGAATAGTTTCATTGAAGTCAGCGGGATCACTCATATATAAAGTTACGAACATGCATAAATGTTTGCAGGACTGAGCCCTTAAGCATTACCTTGGAAATATTTATTTAAAATGTTAGGCGAAATTTTCAAAAAGATGCGCCTGAGTAGCATCCTTAGTTAGGCAAACCATTGCTAGTCTTGAGCATGCAGTTGCATTTCCCCAAAAGCAAACTTTTTCAACAAATGGTACTGAAGTGCATAAAAACTACTTTGCCCTGGAATTTTCGAAGGGGCTGTCACAGGGTGGCTGGTGTTCTTAAGGGAGTCCAGCCCCACCTATGACACAATTAGCTCACCTCTCCAGGTGGGAATGTATTGGGTGGGTCATGTGACCCAATCAGGCCTTTTGGGGAAGAGATAAGGAGCAGAAGCCTGTGGAAGAGTAAGGGGAAAGTGGCACTCCAGAGAGGAGTGGTGTCTGTCCTCCTTATTCAACATCATTAAATGATCTTCTAAAAGAGAGGATTGCTAGAATAGGCTTCTCTTTATTTGCTGATGACTATGCCCTTAGGCTAAAAAACAGTAACCTTGAAATAGTTGTTAAAATTGTAAATGAAGCACTAAGAAAGGGTACAGAATGGGAAAACATGGGACTTTAAATTCTCAATTAACAAAACTAAGAGTGATATTCACTAAAAACAAAATTTAAAAAGATTATAAATTGTATCTGTATGGAAAGCATATAAATAGAGTTAAAAACTTCAAATTTTTAGGTGTGACATTTGATAACAAGCTCTCTTGGAACTAATTATTGAGTATAGGTGCCAGGCTTTCAGTCTGGCATTGAAAACAAATTTGAAAAATCTTAATTCAATCCAAGCTCAGGTGTTGTGAATTGCACATGATGCCTTCACTCACAATGCCATTGTGTGTACTGCAGATGAAATGCCTATTACTTTCAGAACAAAGCTTTTAAACTTAATCTTTTGGGCTAAAGACCTTAGAAACAGTGAAGGTGGAAAACTTCAATATATGATGAATGCTGGGAATTAAGTGGTCTACAAGAGTAGGGCAAAAACTCATAATGCCTAAAGTAAATATGGTTAAATCATGAACAAAGGTCTTAATAAAATGAAAAACTCAGAGGTTAAAATGTATAGCTTTAGGAAAATGCATTAGAATTGGAAAATTATACCTCCAGAGGTAGATATGGAATTGTGTAATGAAATTAAGAGGAAAAGGAATGTTAATGTGCAAGATATAACAAATCAATACATTTGTGATAAATGGGGATCCTACTGTCAAATGAATGCCAATGGCTACAAAGATGTAAAAACTGGAAGAGTGGGAGCAGCATTTTGCATTCCTTCATTTGGATCAGGAAAGCTGTAAGTCTATCAGGTTTTTTTACCATTTTCATGACTGAACTGGCAGGAATAATGCTGGCATTAAATTGGATCATAGGTGTGTACCCAGCTGCCATGGCCATCTTGTCTGATTCCTTATCAAACTAGTCGTGGTCAGAAATAGCACTTCAGATAGCAGAAATGATATACTTAATGAAATATTTCTGTTAACAGGATTGACGCAGTTGGGTGTAATCATAGTAATGGCATGGATCGGAGAGCATGTAGGGGTAGTGGGCAATGAGCTGGCAGACAAAGTGGCAAAAAATGCTGTCAAACATGAGCAAGTTGATTTCGAGATCCCTTTAAGTAAACTGGAGTTAAAAAATCTAATTAAAAGAGTTGAGAGAGGAATGGCAGGAAAGATGGGCAAAAGAAATGAAGGGGGAAAATATTCTGTGAAATATGCCCAAGAATAAAAATGCCGATATACTCCTAGGCTGTGAGAGAGAAAGGAAAGTAGCTATAGTTAGATTTTTAAATGGCCATTGTGACTTAAATAGTAATTTTGCTTCTAATAAACCAACATAAAGAGAGATTATATGGTATGTGCAAGGTCCAGGAAACAGCTGATCATCTCCTTTGAGAGTGCAGAGTATACTATCAAAAGGGGATATTTATATGAAAAATGTATTGGCCTTAAAGTATCAAAATTTTCACTGCAACACCTAGTAAGATCATCAGGAAAATGGGGTCCTATTAAAAAAAAAAAGCAATACTGCAATGCTGTAATAATATTAGGAAAAGTGAAAGACTTTAATTCTTGAATTATCTATGGTATCCAGTGCTTGATGGTTAGTCTGCTTTGCCATAAAACACAAGAAGAGTAAGGGGAGATCAGACTTCAGGTAAGAAGCCTTGTGACTCTCTGCTGGATAGAGAACCAGATGAAAGATACTCAAGGAGAAGGGCTTGGCCCAGCCACAGACTGGAGTGAAGACTTTGTTTTATATTTTGGACTTGGATACCCCAGAAGAGGTGAAGCTTATGATGATAAGGCTAGAAGGCCAAGTCACTACCACAGTCAAAATAGTCTGTCAAAGTACTTGCAAAAGCCCTTGAGGAGGAGAATTGAGGCAGGAGTGCCTGTAAAGCATCTCAAGCTATAATGGGATGGTCTGGAGGTGGTCACCCTGTTACAGGGGCCTAAGATTTGGGTACCCCACTTCCCTTAAAAATGCTGAAGGGGTAGCTCAGAAACAAGAGAGCTGACTTGAGAACATGAACATCTTTGAAAATCTTCAGATGAATAGTTCATACAATTACACATCTACTGGACACCTAAAGTTTTCTAAATAGGTAACTACAAGCTATTGAGAAATATTCTGTTTGAAATATGAGTGGACAAAGCAAAGGAGAATAGATGAAGGAATCATTGTAGGCAGAAGATGGACTAGAAGTGCTAAGAAGACATTTCCATTTCAAATTTCTATGACTTCATTTATTTGTTCATTTCCTAAAAATCAAATTACATATTTAACTTTTAATGTCAATCTGACAATATTTTCTTTAAAAAACCCTAAAGTCTCTAAAGTAACTTAATTAGTAATAGGGACAAATTCATAGAACAGTAGAAAGGCTCATAAAATCATTATTTTTGGCCTCAAGGTCATAATGTATGTATTCTCCAGATAGTTCAGGAAGAAAAACAACAATACAATATGTTGTTGTAAACATAGCATACAATATTAAATACTGAGAAATTAATACAGGGCAAATTCAATGAGCAATCAACTGACACTTAACAATTACAAAACCTTGGGATATTATCTAATCGGTTTAGACCATCCCGGAAAGGCATGAGAATATACATTTTAAAAGAACAAAGACTATCTGACACAGAAGAAATTAAGTGTCTGGTTTAGTTAAAGCAGAGTTTTTTTCTTTTTCTGTTTGCTTGTTGAAAGCTGTGCATATGACAATATGGTTAGCATACCTATTATTTCTGCAATTTTTGATGCTTTTTCATGGCAAATACATTTCAAACCCTCTGCAACCACTCTGCTATTATAGGAATGATTGGTTAGGTATTTGAAGGCTGCAAAACAATTGCATGGCAGCAGGGCTCAAGCATAATTTTTTGGGGCCTAGTACAAGCTTGCAGCAGGCCCTCTCCCACACACACAATGAGGGTTACAGCCTGGGCCTCAAGGCCCCGGTAAAGTGTACCCTCCCCCCCCCACCCCATGTGTAGGCCCTGCATGGCAGCAGCAAATGGGAGCTGAGTTCCAAATAATACTCTAAAGGAACATGGGGGAGGGAGGAGCTGCCAAAGGCTATGTCTATACTGACAGCGGCAATTTCGCTGCCATCATATCGATGTCTCTGGATCAACTGAGTGGTTTGTGTAAACCCGCTCAGTCGATCCAGAAATCAATGGAGGAAAACCACCTCCGTAAGTGGTGCAGCGCAGTGTGACTGGTGCGCGGAACAGATGCGACGAAGTCGATGGGAGAGACACGAGTTTTTTACGTCACTTGTGTCTCTCCTGTCGACTGCTGCTGAATCCAGAAGGTAAGTGTAGACCAAGTCAAAGAGGAGCACCTTGAACAACATAGGCAGAATGCACACAGGGTCATATTATTGAAGGCATTTAGGGACATAACTCCCAGTGATTCAACAGGTGTTAGAACCCAAATACCTTTAAAATCAGTCCCATAGTCCCTTCTGAGATCATTTCTCAAAAGTCATATTCCCAGGTAGGGCCAGAGCACCCATATTGCTTTCAGTAAAAGAGGGTAGTTCTGCAGTACTATTATGCAGTCTCAAAGGGGACACATACATCTGGTACAATAGATTTGATTTTACTTCAGTGAATTTGCATGACATGTAGATCATGGCAGATTTTAGGCCCATATATCTGTCTATCTAGAAAGTTTAATTCCTAGATCCTTCTTCCAAGCACTGAAAACAGAGAATTATTGAAATAAAAGAGAATGACTAGGCATTTTTATGCCCTGTAAAACTCTTGCGTCTGCAGAGCCTAGAACAAGAGTCAGCAGCCATGTTTATCCTAGTGAGCTGAATTTTGTTCTGACAGACAATAAAACTCCATTTTGTATAGAATGAAAATAGCTAATTACATTAGATAGGATATTTTTATAAGGAATATACATAAACTCTTCAGAGCATAAGGTAAATGAAAGGGGTAGGAAGAAACTCTCTCAACAGCCAGTTGTAAAAAGGTATTCAGGGATCTTTTAGAAATATGCTGTAAGCATTTGTTAGAACCCTGCACAAAGCCATTGAAATTCTGCTGACTCAATGTGGCTTGTGCAGTTTGCTAACTCCACCTGCATATAATGGAGGTAGGAGCAGCTGTTGAGGGCACAGAAGATCAGAATCAGTACTCAATGGCAGAAGAAAACCCTGCAGTATTCCCCAAACTTAAGCTATATAAACAAGCAATGGACTCAAATTCTACTCCCAGTGAAGGATTCTTTGTTAGCTTGTCTCATCCTGATACTCCAATGTACTTTCAGTAGAACCTCAGTTACGAATTGCTCAGGAATGGAGATTGTTCCAGTCTGAAATGTTCATAACTCTGAACAAAACATTATGGTACAACTGAACATTGCTTCTGGTTCCAAATGAGGTGTATGGTTCACGGGTCAGTTCGCAACGCTGGTGTTCGTAACCCTCAGGATCTATTGTATTATCCTTTAGAGTCTACTTTTCCCACTCAAATTTCATTTCTTCAAGACAGGAGCCTGCACAAAGAGAGGCAAGCAGGGGCACAAGCCCCCACCCCCCAAGTGTTGGGGGGCATAAAACTCCTCCAGCCCCAGGGCCCTGGGGTTGTGGTGGCAGAAAAGGGCCAAGGCCAGGGGAGAGAGAAGGAAGAGCTGAGCTCCTGCCAGAGCAGGGGGAAGGGAGGGAGGAGCAAGCTCCTTCCAGGGAGGGGAGAGCCTGCCAACAAGGGGGTGGAAGGAAGAGGTGAGCTCTCCCCAGGGGCAGGAATGTGCCCCTTCTAAAGGAGTCAAAGTTAAATTTCTGCACATACCCATTTCAAGAGTTCCACTGCCTTTGAATTTTACTAGCCAGCCCTTGTTCTTCCTTCTCTCTCTCCAAAATTTCATCACAAGACCGCAGAAAGAATTAGGTCATCCTCTCCCTCTTCATTATATGACCTCAATATAGGGAGGTGTAGCAAGCAAGCTATGCCCCATCCCACTGTTATGTCAGGGAGTTGGCAGAAAAAAATTCTTTTCAGGAGACCATATGTCAACTTTCTTAGGCCACTCTTAAAAGTTTAAAGCAAAAAGAAGAGTTTGAAGACATGTACTACAGTGATAATCATAAATGTCAAGAGGCCCATTTGTGGCCCATTGGTATGACATAGATCTGACAACTTAATTGTAGGATCAGGCAGAAGGAAGGTTAAAGCCCTTTTCAAACAAAAATGTTCATCTGTGGAACGGAGAACACAGAAAGCTGCAGTCACGGTACATTGCTTTTCTATAAATAGCCTCATTTGTAAAGTCTTTCCCTCTTTAAAGTGTAGTGCTTATTCTTACAGCCTCAATGATTGTATCCATGTAGGCCACAATTTCAAGGTGTTCTGTTTTCTGACCTGAATGGCCAGATGTGGTTCATAACACGTTTTCTGTGGTAACTATTACAAATAGTCTAAATATTCTGTGGTTTCTATGGAAAATATCTTGTAATTTGTTGGATTTCTACAAAAACCACAGATATTTAATCTTCCATAAAAGTACAGATGTTCTTTTCATAGATGTTAAAAGCATTCTTTTAAAAGAAAGCAAACACATCATTTCTGAGAAGACATTTGTCAATCTTCTTTTAGTAATCAGAATGTATTTTCTAAAATGATTAGTGAAAAGCAGTGCAAATTAACTTGAAAACTATCCTTCATTCTAAATTTTTTAATCTGATGTTACAAATAATTCCTCTGATTTCTGTAAATGAAAGATTAGAGAAAAAAGTCTGTATTTACTTTGTGAATTTTACAGCATTTACTGAAGAGTCTATTATAATTTTTCCCCTAAGTATTCAGGCCAGATCATGCAAAGACATGCTTAATTTTACACATAAGACACTCCATTGACTTCAAAGTTAGGGTTAAGCATGTACCTGTGTTTTTGCATAACCAGGGCTTTTGGTGATAAATTTGACCTATGCTGTGTGAATCTTCACTGCTCTAGGGGAGATAAAAGACTTTTTAAAACAGGAAAAATAGCTAGAGAAATTTAGAGGAAAATGTATTATCTGAAACAATTTCAAACTGTTTTTAAAATTACTTTTATTTTTTTAATAACTAGCTTTCAAGTTCTGTTTCCTTTTAATACTGTGTAGTTGTTCCCCCATCTCCTCACCCCTGGCCTATGGAAATGGCTCTGGCATTCCATAAAAATCATGACAAGTTTAGGTATAGGACAAAACAACATTTTAGCAAATATTTTATAAAGAATTAAATGATGCCAACAGAGAAAATATTTCTAGGTAAATAACTAATAATGCATGCAGTGTTGTAGCTCTGTTGGTCCCAGGTTACTGGAGAGAGATGGTGGGTAAGTTACAGTAATATCATTTAGTGGACCAACTTCTGTTGTTGACAGAGACAAGCTTTTGAGCTTGCACAGAAGAGGAGCTCTGTATACATTCAAAATCTTGTCTCTGTCATCAACAGAAGTTGGCCCAATAAAAGATATTACCTCACTCATCTTGTCTGTCTAATAATAATGCAATCATTTTCACAAATAATTTAACATGCTTAAAAGGAGATTAATAGGGTTATTGGTCAGATTTTTGGATTAATCTTAAAAGCTATAAACTGTTCTAAGTGTACCATGAACTTTGTTTTTATTTTTGTTTTTTTTTTAAAGGAGGGCTACAGAAACAAAGCAGGCAGGTATATTAGGAGAATGGTGTCATAATTTATATGTCAAGGATCTGAAATACAAGTGGATAGGTCAAATTTTCAGCTGACCAGTCTTGAAGGTGGTAGTCCCTTGAAGTAGTACTTTTCATATTCGTTTTGATTTCTAAAAACCTGGGACTGAATTGACAAAGTGACTCAAAGGGGCTCTGCAACCTGGGAAAACTCTCAGACCTCAGTTAGACACACAGGCTACCTAAAGAATACATGGGGTGAATGAGGTGCCTAAGCAAGGGATCTTCAAAAATCAGCAAATTGAGTGGGGCCCCCTAATCTAGGCAGGAGAGAAATTTAGAGGAAAGGGCCTTAGAAATTTACAGGATCTAAGTCCCACTGATGAGGGAAGTACTTACTTCCACTTGAGATTCTGGAATTCCTGGAGATAAGTACATGAGCCAAATATAACCACAAAGAAAGACCAACCCTCTACCCAACTCCATTATTGCCAGCGAAGAGAGAGAAGGGGAGAGTAACAATATAACCCCATGGTTAGGGCACTCATCTAGCATGTGGGAGAATCAAGTTCAAGTCCCTGCTCTAATTAATATTTGATTATTTGTACAAAGTGGAACAGCTTCAACAGGAGATATTGAGTGATCACCTCAGAATATCTGATAGTCTTGTGGTCAGAGCACTCTCTGGGAAGTGGGAGAGTTAGAATCAAGTCTTTGCTCCAAATCAGGCAAAGGAGGGATTTGAAACTGGATTTACCATATTGCAAGTGAGTGCCCTATCCACTGGGATATTGGGTATTCTGGATGGATGGACAGATGGATGCACACGTCCCTGATCACTTTTTGTGTGGGTTAGACATACTCTTTGAATGCCTACTGAAGCTAGTGGGGGTGAGGGATGCCTAGTTTATTAATCCTATTGTGGTTTAGCTGTGAGGGAGGCCTCCGAGCAGCTTGTTAGCCTTGCGGGGCAGCATCAGGACTTATGTGGCCATGTACATGCCCACTGATGGAAACTTAGGTGCCTACACAGTTAGGGGCACCTAAGCAGTGATTTTTAGAATGTAGGTAGCACCTAAATGTTGGACTTATGCACTAATGAGGCAGTTAGATGTCTAAACACCTTTGTGGATCTAACCCCAGATGCCTTAGCATCTAGGCACCACTACAAATTATACACCCACCTTGAACAGGTGGTTAATTATTATATGAAGTGAATATGGCTCTTAATCTTTCAAACTCCAGTAGCTGTCTTTTCCTGATCATTCCTATCTCTTAAGAGAGTCTGCAAAGGATGCCTATGTCTACTTATGACAAGTACTTAACTACTCAATATAGTTAAGTCCATAGCAGGCTACGGAGAGTTAGAAAGGGATCTCACAAAACTGGATGGCTGGGCAATGAAATGGCAGATGAAATTCAGTGTTAATAAATGCAAAGTAATGCACGTTGTAAAACATAATCCCATTATGAAGTGGTCTAAATTAGCTGCTACCACTCAAGTAAAAGATCTTGGAGTCATTGTGGATAGTTCTCTGAAAACATTCACTCAATGTGCAGTGGCAACTTCTTTTTTTTTAAGTAACAATGTTGGAAGTCCTTAGGAAAGGGATAGATAATAAAAGAAAATATCATATTGCCTCTTTATAAATCCATGGTATAACCACATCTTGAATACTGCATGCAAATCTGGTTGCCCCCTCACAAAAAAGATACATTAGAAAAGGACAACAAAAATGATTAGGGACATGTAAATATTTCCATATGAGGAGAGATTAATAAGACTGGGACTTTTCAGCTTGGAAAAGAGACAACTAAGGGGGGGATATGATAGAAGTCTTTAAATCATGACTGCTGTGGAGAAAATAAATAAGGAAGTTTTATTTACTCCTTATAATACAAGAAGTAGTGGTCACCAAATGAAATTAATAGGCAGCAAGTTTAAAAAAAGACAAAGTGTTTCTTCACACAAGCTACAGTCAACCTGTGGAACTCCATGCCAGAGGATGTTATGAGGGCCAAGACTATAACGGAGTTAAAAAAATAACTAGATAAATTAATGGATAGGTCCAACAATGGCTATTAGGCAGGGATTGCTGTTTGCTAGAAGCTGGGAATGGGTGACGGGATGGATCACTTGATGATTACCTGTTCTGTTCATTCTCTCTGAAGCACCTGGCACTAGTCATTGTTGTCAGACAGGATATTGCGCTAGATGAACTATTGGTATGACCCAATATGGCCATGCTTATGCCATGTCTTTTAGTTTCATTTTATATCGGGAAAAAATCTTCCAGATGGGGGGAGAGAGAGCTGGGCACCTGGGAGACAGTGCGTCAGACATAAAGACTGACAATTCAAATACTTTCGTTCTTCATCATTTCATTTCCATCAGACATCAACATTAACTTTATTCCCCTCATTCCTGCTTCTTTTCAGAGTGTGTATTTCTTAAAAAGATTCATAACCTGCTAAGTCTTAGGCCATATTTTGCCACACTTACTCATATTGCATACCACCTTACTCTGAAAGTTGTAACTATCCAATGTATATCTCAATATGAGTAAGGTGCCAAATGTGTCCCAGAACTACTACCAGATATTGAATCTCCAGGAGGCTACTAAGAGTAAGGTATGAACTAATGTGAGTAAGGGTGGCAGAATCTGGCTCTCCATTTGTCACCTATCTGGAGGTTAATGAACCTTTTTCTTCCTTCAAATCCCTGCCACTTCAATTCAACTGATATTCCAAAGAGAGTAGTGGTTCTCATATTTTTGTGCTGTACTTGCACTGAGCAGTTTAGGGCTCAAATATAGCAATTGAAATTAAAATTAGCAATTTTAATGTTAAAAGGACAAACACAGGTACAAATACAGAAAAAGGTCAAGAATGTACAAGTTGGTTGTGACTTACAATCTACAACAGCATGGGGCATCAGTTCCAGAGTACATTATCCAATGCAAATATTAATCAAAGCCAGTAAAAGAAAAGCACAAAAACTGCACTATCCTATGGGGAAAAAAATTATTCTAGCCTGTAAAACTTCAAGTCTTGCCTGTCGAGACTAATTTTTGTTATCTTTTTAATGGGGTTTTGTTCAATTATAAATCAAATAATCACATCTTTATGAAGAGAGCAAATACTATTCAAGATTACATGATTTAATTATACACAGAATAACAAAAAAAAGAGGAGCCACATGATTACATGAAAAGCATTAGAGATTAAAATTTGCATAATGATGAACAGAAGGCTAAATTTGAATCCCATTCTAAAAATAAATATATACATGGTAAAAGCGAACACTCAAACTATATAGTTACATCATATATATTCAGTACATATATAAGAGAGGATATAGCAGTGGTCCCCAACATTTTACCCCTGCCTTCCCAGCAATGGGGGTTGGAAGCAGGGCCACAGTTGGGCTGGGGGGCTGTGTTTGGGAGCAGGGCCACAGTCAGGGGGGCTGCAGTCAGGGCTAGGGACCAAGACTGGGAATGGGCCATGGTGGCCGGGAACCCTGCTGGGTGCTGAGGCCATGGTTGGGAGCTAGGCACTAGGTGCTGCAACCAGGGACCAAAGTGGGGGCCGGGCGCCAAACTAAGTGTCAATATATTCTGATGAGAGGCTGTTTTATAGCAATTTTAAAAATGGGTGATTCACAGGTTCATAGTTCAGTGACAAACCCCTAAAGCAAAAATATACAACATACCACAAATGAATAGCAATAATGGTTTTACTACAATAAGTTATACTTTTTTTTTAAAGAGCTCTTGAACAGACATTAGTACTTCCTGGGAACAAAAGTTAATTGTTCAGCTACATGCGATAACCATGATGCACATCATCCAAGGCTGTGTTTGTAAAATCTTGCAATGGTTATCAAATCCATCTGTATCAGAATGGAAGAACTCAGTGAACATTATTAAATCATATACCTTTGTGACAAGTGAGTATAAAAGCAAACAGAAGAGAGCTACACTTCTGCCAAGACCATCAAAAGGACTTTAAAAATTAAATTTTGGTACTCATGATGGTATCAGGTGGACAGTTCTAATGATGGAACTTTATCCACAAAATGTTGACTTTTTATCCACAGTGTATTAATCCACAGCATGGGTAGCAAAAGTGTAAACAGTCAACATAGCTAAACCCTACACTTGAAAAATTACTTCTAGCCACAGTTGTAAACAGTCTACAAATAACCTTTGTTTGTGTTTAAGTCTGACATTTGTAAATGGATGGAAATAAGAAAGTAAATTACTTTTCATGACTTTCACATTTAATGAGAAACTTGCAGAAGAAGGGTTTAATGTTGGCTAGTTACACTCTTGGCAACAACTATCCAATGTAATTGTTAAAGCTGGGTCTGTGATGAATTAACTGTTGTGTACAAAAAAAGACAATTTAACCCACCAAAGGCTAGCCCTTTAAAACCAAATCTCGCAGTGTAAGCTGCACCAGTGACTACCTTCTTTGAGATTTTTTTCCCTACTAAAAGTGCAAGCCTGGGACTATTGAGTAAGATTCTAAAGGGAAGGATCAAGAAAGAGTAGTCGGGTGGGAGGGAAAGAAAAAGGAAGCAGATTCCTCTTGGACAGAGGGGAAAAAAAGGACTTCTCAGATTGGATTAGGTGACTTTCTTCAACTTCCAACAAGCCATGCCTGAAATAGTTTTTAATGGTACCACAAACCACTCCTGCTGTCCATATTTCCAGTGTGTCAGAAGATATAAGGCTAGATTCTTATACCTTAATTAATGTTGAGTGGTCCTGACTTCTTATGAAGGAAGGTGCTACTAATGGGAGCTAGCAAACAGGACCAGCAAATGGGAATTTTGTGAGGGATGAATGTGACTTTTGGAATGAGTTTGTGGTCTGTTTTTGTTGCTGTGCTTGCTTGCTATGTGCCTCCTCGATTAAAGTTTATACTGCGGTTTATTTTGGGAGCTGTGTGATGAGCCTAGGAGCCTGAGATGCAAGGCAGCTTCCTAATGAGTATCTAGCCTTCTATCCTTTGGTCTCTTATCCCTTTAAATCCCTTGACAAGAGGGTGGGTCTAACTCAGGGAAAACAGGGATTTAAAAAGCCAACTCATAGGTGACCACATTCTTATACTTCTAATGTTGGGTGGTCCCTACTTATGAAAGAAGGTGCTACCCAATGGGAGCAGCAAGTGGGAGTTTTGTGGGTGAGTTTAGAGAGGGAGTGTGAGAGTCAGATACACCTAGCAAACACATACTAAACTTAGGCCATAAACCCTCAAAGAATAAAAAAAAAAAGCCTGAGAATCAAAAGAATGCGAGCAGCTGTCCAGCAGCAGACTGGGGGCTATCCAGTTTATTGCACTGAATGCCACATGTATGATTACCTACCTTGTGGGCACTTGGTGCAAGCAACTCATGGCCCTCAGAGGCCAAATATGGGCTCTTGAGACCAGAGTGGCTGAATTGGAAGAGATAAGGGATATAGAGGGGTATGTTGACAAGACTTTCAGGGACACAATAGAGAGATCCCTATCCCAGTCCGACCGCCTCTGTATTGTTGAGGAGGATGAAAATCTCAGGGAGGGAGGACATCAAGCTGGAGACAGAGGCAAATGATCCCATAATTAGGACTCTTTTTTGCATGGTATTCCGTTGCACTGAGGATACCCCTACGGGAGACATAGAGTGATATAGGGAAAGGTAGGAGAGAGGTCCAGGAGACCAAATTTAGACTGCTAGATAAGAGATTCAAGACCAGATCCTCCATGGTAGCATTCTCTGACATGCTTCCTGTTCCCCGCACGCGGCCAATTAGGCAAGCTGAACTGCAGGGTCACAATGTATGGATGAGATGACAGTGTTCAGAGGAGGGATTTAGAGATGTTAGGCTCTGGGGAACCTTTTGGGAGAGGAATTCCACCTAAGTCAAAATGGAACCAGATTGTTGGCATATAAAATTTTAATGGTTGTAAAGGAGTTTTTAAACTAAGAGAGAGAGCAAAGTTAGGAGAGGATAAAATACAGATAGGGACTGAAGAGAGAGATTAAACAAACAAGAGTCCCATTCAATTGCATCACATGAAGGTAGACAACTAAATATTGACAAATTTTAGAAGTGCTTGCATAAATAAACAACACTTCCTTATTCACTTTCTCCACAGCATTCATAATTTTATAGACCTGTATCATATCCTCTCTTAGTTGTCTCTTTTCTAAGATGAACAGTTCCAGGCTGGGTTCACACTGACAGTGGCAAATTCGCTGCCGTCAGATCGACCGCTCTGGATCGACTGAGTGGTCTGTGTAGACCCGCTCAGTCGATCCAGCAAGTGATGCAGGAAAACCACCCTGGTAAGTGGCATAGCGCTGCGTTAAAGGGAACAGCGATGCAGCGCAGTGTGGACGGTGTGCAGAGAAGATGCTGCAAAGTTGACAGGAGATACGCAAGTGATTTACGTCACTTGCGTATCTCCCGTCGACTGCCACCGAATCGCAAAGGTAAGTGTAGACCGGGCCTCAGTCTTTTTAAATCTCTCCTCATATGTAAGCTGTTTCATACCCCTAATCATTTTTGTTGCCCTTCTCTGTACATTTTCCAGTTCTAATATCTTTTTTGTGATGGAGTGACCAGAACTGTATGCAGTATTCAAGGTGTGGCATACGATGGATTTAGATAATGGCATATTTTCTATCTTATTATCGATACCTTTCCAAATGGTTCCTAACATTAGCTTTTTCTACTGCCACTGTACATTGAGCAGATGTGTTCAGATTACTACAAGATTTCTTTCTTGAGTGGTAACAGCTCATTTCCAGGGAGTAACTGTGGGCTACCCATCCCTGTAGCCTCCAAACATTCCCAGGGAGTGACTGCTAACTTTCCCAGCAGACTCCTTCATTTTCCATGTATAGCTGGCATTGTTTTCCAGTGTGCATTAGTTTGCATTTATCAACCATGAATTTCACTTGCCATTAGGTTCCCCAGTTTTTCAGTTTTGTGAGACCCTGTTGTTCTTGGCAATTTGCTTTGGTCTTAATTATCTTGAGTAATTTTGTATCATCTGCAAACTTTGCCACTCATTGTTTACCCACTTTTCCAGATAATTTTTGGAATGTGTTGAACAGCACTGGTCCAAGTACAGTTCTTCAGGAGACTCCTCTGTTTACCTCTTTCCACTGTGAAAACTGACCATTTATTCCTACCTTTTGTTTCTTACCTTTTAACCAGTTACTGATCCCTGAGAGGACCTTTCCTCTCACCCAATTACTGATTACTTTGCATAAGAAACTTTAGTGAGGACCTTTGTCAAAAAGTTTCTGAAAGTCCAAGTACACCATAGCCACTGAATCATGTTTGTTGACCTACTCAAAGAATTCTAATAGATTTATAAAGGCATGATGTGCCATTACAAAAGCCATGTTGATTCTTTCCTAACATCTATCTTATTCTTCTGTATCTGATAATTCTGTTTAGTATAGTTTCAACCAATTTGCCTGGTACCAGAGTTAAGCCTGTAATTGCCAGGCTTTCCTCTGGAGCCTTCTTTAAAAATAGGTGTTACATTGGCTATCCTCCAATCATCTGGTACAGAGGCTGACTTAAGCACTAGTTTACATAGTACAGTTAGTAGTTCTGAAGGAACTCCTATATGAAATTGCAGAAGTCTTGGGTGAATACCATCTAGTCCTGGTGACTTTATTACTTTTTAATTTATCAATTTGTTCCAAAACCTTCTTTCCTGACATCTCCATTTGGGACCGTTCCTCAGATTTGTCACCTGAAAAGAACGGCTCAGGTGTGGGAATCTCCTTCACATTCTCTTGCAGTGAAAACAATACAAAGAATTAATTTTGTTTCTTCACAACAGCTTTGTCTTCATTGAGTGCTCTTCTAGCACTGCTATCACCCAGGGGCCCCACTGATTGTTTGGCAGGCTTCCTGCTACTGATGTATGTATTTAAAAAAAAAATGCTGTTAATTTTTCTTTGCTGGTTGCCCTTCAAATTGTTATTTGGCCTGCCTAATTTTACTTTTACACTTGACTTGCCAGAGTTTATGCTCCTTTCTATTTCTTTCAATAGGATTTGACTTCCAATTTTTAAAGGAAACCTTTTTGCTGTTAACCACCTCTCTTACTGTGGTGTTTAGCAATGGTGGCATTTCTTTGATTCTCTTATTTTTGGAACTCGTACTTTCCCAAAGTGTCACGTAGATTAACATCATGTTGAGATCTGGACGTGATCAGGAGACAAACAATCTGTCTGCTGCTATGTCTATAATAATTCCTGCCACCTTCACTCTGACATTCTTCTTTGTATTCAAGCAGAGCTGTAGTCTGTTCTTCTGGATTGGAGACTATAGATTGATGGAGCCTGGGATAATTCTTTGGGTTTTGAAGGCTTCATACAAGTCATGACCCAAACTACCCATCTGTGACAGGGTGCTCTACACCATTAGGGTGGTGCTTTCTCTTGCCAATTCTAGGGATTAGCTTTGTGAGGTAAACACCCCTTCCCAGGGTTGCATGCCATCGCTGTCTGTCTCAGTCTGCAGCCCCTCTCTTGATCCAGGTGCAGCAGCTTCCTCTTTGTGACTTGATCCTCCAGCCAGGTCACTATACATGTTTTCCCCTTCTGCGGTACCAAAGACTTTCTGCAGCAATTTTAAGCAGTCTTCCCATTCACTTCTTCATGGTGCCACTTCCTCAGTGGTTGACTGGGGACCCTGGGCTCATTCTCTACTCGGAGTTCTGGCTCAGGGACCCTCTAGTCAACAGCCAAGGTCTGTTCCTTCCTAGGCCTTAATGGCTTTCCCTGAGACCCTTCCTTACCGCTAGCCCCCTAACTCCCTCCTTTCAGGGAGTAACTGTGGGCTACCTATCCCTGTAGCCTTCAAACACTTACAGGGAGTGACTGCTATCTTTCCTAACAGCCCCATCTGCTGCCAATTTCCTTTCTTTATAAGCCTAGCCCAGTTCCTCCCTCCTCAGCTGGGCTCTTTCATTCACTCAGGGAATTACTTAGCCACCTGATTCCTCTCATCTACAGCCTGTTAGGTTAATTAGCCCTCTTCTCAATCCACATTAACCCTTTCTAGGCACACCATCCCACTGACATCTTTACTTATCTCTTCATTGAAGACTGCTTTCATCATGATATTAATGAGTTCTGGTCTGCTATATATGAATGGGTTGCCAGTGCATGTCAGCTCATCCTGTAGCTTTAAAATTGCCCCTTCTTGGCATTTAACAGCAGCTAATGAATCTACATAATGTTTGATTACTTCTGAGGAAGTAATCCCAGCCATGCTTAATGTTTCATTAGAAATTCTGTGGAGTTCTGGGGTTGTCAGTAAAAAACAGAAAAGAGTGTTGGTTGCTGTGTTATGCTGCCAGCCCCCAAATATCTTTCATTTCTCTGTTTTTGTGTTCTAGGGCTTTGTCTGAACCATGTGCACAGAAGGGAACTGGGGACACCATTGAGTGTTGTATTTAACCAGCTCCTCCACAGTGTTATCCAAAGATTTAGCTGCTGGTCAATATTCTTTGTCTCCCCATTGATTCCGAAAAATGATCAAGACCAAAGTAAAAGCAAGGGGATTGTAATTAGTTATAGCATGTAATGTATACTATGCATACCATTTGTGGATGGATTCCAATAATTTCTGCTGGGATGCTGAAGCCTTAGAATCATAGAAATTTGGACATGGAGGAGACTTTGAGAGTTTTTCTAATCGTGGCCCCTGCACTCAAGGCAGTACCAAGCATTATCTAGACCATCCCAAACAGGTGTCTGTCCAACCTGCTCTTAAAATCTCCAGAGATGGAGATCCCACAAGCTTCCTAAGCAATTTATTCTAGTGCTTAACTATCTTCACAGGAAGCTTTTCCTAATGTCCAACTTAAACCACCTTTGCTGAAATTTAAGCCCACTGCTTCTTGTCCTATCCTTAGAGATTAACTAGAACAATTTTCTGCCTCCTCCTTGTAACAACCTTTTATGTACTTGCAAACAGTTATCATGTCTCTGCCCAGTTTTCTCTTCTCCAGACTAAACAAAACCAATTTTTTTAATCTTCCCTCATAGGTTATGCTTTCTAGACCTTTAATCATTTTTGTTGCTCTTCTGGACTTTCTCCAGTTTCTCCACGTCTTTCCTGAAACATGGTGCCCAAAACTGGATACAATACTCCAGCTGGGGCCTAATCAGCGCAGAGTAGAGTAGAAGAATTACTGCTTATGTCTTGCTTACAACACTCCTGCTAATACATCCCAGAATGATGCTTCCTCTTTTTGCAAGGTGGTACACAGTTGACTCATATTTAGCTTGTGATCCACTATGACCCCAAGACACTTTCCACAGTAACCCTTCCTATGGAGTAATTTCCCAATTTGTATGTGTGCAACTGATTGTTCCTTTCTAAGTGGAATACCTTGCATTTGTTCTTATTGAATTTCATCCTATTTACTTCAGACCATTTCTCCAGTTTGTCCACATCATTCTGAATTTTAATCCTATTCTCTAAAGCAGTGGCTCTACCTTTCCAGACTACTGTACCCCTTTCAGGAGTGTGATTTGTCTTGTGCACCCAAAGTTTCACCTCATTTAAAAATTACTTGCTTACAAAATCAGACATAAAAATACAAAAGTGTCACAGCACACTATTACTGAAATTGCATACTTCCTCATTTTTACCATATAATTATAAAATAAATCAATTTGAATATAAATATCGTTAATACATTTCAGTATATACTATTATAGAGCAGCATAAATAAGTCATTGTATGAAATTTTAGTTTGTACTTATTTTGCTAGGTTTTTTTATGTAGCCTGTTGTAAAAGTAGGCAAATATCTAGATGAGTTGATGTACCCTCTGGAAGACTTCTGCATACACCTAGAGGTACATGTACCAAGTGCTCCAAAGCACTTGCAACTCCTCCCAGCCTGGTATCATTTGCAAACTTTATAAGTGTACTCTCTAGGCCATTAACTAAATCATTAATGAAAATACTGAACAGAACTGGATCCAGAACTGATCCCTGCAGGACCCCACTCAATAGGCCCTCCCAGCTTGACTGTGAACCATGGATAAGTACTCTCTTGGAATGGTTTTCCAACTAGTTATACACCAACCTTATAGTAGCTCCATCTAGGCTGTATTTCCCTAGTTTGTTTATGAGATGGTCATGTGAGACAGTATCAAAAGCCTTACTAAAGTCAAGATACACCACCTCTACTCCCTCACCCGCCATCCACAAGGCTTGTTACCCTGTCAAAGAAAGCTATTAGGTTGGTTTGACATGGTTTGTTCTTGACAAATCCATGCTGACTATTACTTATCACCTTATTATTTTCTAGGTGACTGCAAATTGATTGTTTAATTTATTGCTACATTATCTTTTCGGGTACTGAAGTTAAATTGACTGGTCTATGATTCCCCAGGTTGTCCTTATTACCCTTTTTCTAGATTGGCACTATATTTGCCCTTTTCCAGTTCTCTGGAATCTCTCCCGTCTTCTATGACTTTTTGAAGATAATTGCTAATGACTCCGATATCTCCTCAGTTAGCTTCTGGAGTATTCTAGGATGTATTCCATCAGGTCTTGGTGACTTGAAGACATCTAACTTGTCTAAGTCATTTTTAACTTGTTCTTTCAATTATATCAACATCCTCATTTAATACCAGACAGTCAAGTTCATCCATATTTAGAATTCTAGCATTTATATACAAGCACTTATAAAATTTGTCAAATTTAGTTGTCTGCCTTCCTGTGATGTAATTTAATGGGACTTTATTCACTTGACCTGATTCTCTTCAGCTCCTCCTGTACTTTATCAACTTCAATCCTCTGCTATTTACTAAGATATAGAGAATCCTAGTTAATAGATCCTCCCCAAGGAATGTCTCTGTATGAACCATGTGTTCCTCTGTATCTTTTGACTTTCTCCCAACCATCTGGCTCTATATTGGTTAGATGGAATCAATCCTTCCTGTGTAAGTTCCTTCTTTCCCAAAAGGTTCCCCAGTTCCTAGTAAATCTAAACCCCTCCTTAAACCAGCATCTCATCCAGGGCTATCTAACTAGCCCTGCATATGGAACTGGAAGCATTTCAGAGACTGCTACTATGGAGGTTCTGGACTTGAATCTCTTACCTATCAGCCTAAATTTGGCCTTCAGGACCTCTCTTCTGCCTTTCCCTGTGTCACTGATATCTATGTTTACCACGACCACCAGCTCCTCCCCAGCACTGTACATAAATCTGTCTAGAGTCTTGAGAGATCAGCAACCTTGATGCCTGATAATCAATATCTCTGAAACACTTTTTTGTCAGTGATGGCAAATCAACTTGAAGCACTTCTTACACAGATTACTAGAAATGGAACATTAAAAAAATCATGTTCTGAGCATTAACTGACAACACAGCATTGTCAGTTGAGAGCCATGAATTACCTTTGTGAGGCTTACATGTTTGACATGTCTGTCTTAAAGTATAATTTAAAAAACATTTATTTTAAACATTTTCTTGAATATATATATCTACATAGTTGTTCTAGGTTTGTCATGTTTGGTACCATTGTGCTTGTGGGAGAAAGGGCTCTCAAATGATACCCAACCTGACCCATTTCTGACTATGTATTATCAAAACTTTCAGCAAGGAGCCAGGGGGGAAGGACGGCAAGTCCTCCCCTCCCACACTGTGTAAGGTGACACCATTGAAATTGATTCCATAGATTTTTACAAATCAAATGACACCGCCCTTACATTTCTATCACTAACTTGCTTGTGGAATTACACATGCTCCCAGACCAAACTATCAAGCTTAACAGATGGCTACTCTTTCTCCACATAAAGAATTCCTCAAAAATATTGGTCCCTAAATAGCACTTGGCAGGGTGTAACAGAGTAGTCCGTCCCCTTTAAGGAGTAGTGGGGCTCAGGGCTAGCCATCATTGTTCCTTTTAAGGAAATAGGTATTTAGTGGAGCAGTGGACATGCTGGGCGATGGGGTCAGGTGTTAATGAGGTAGTGTAACAGAACTGACAGCCTGCTCAGTCCCTGGTTACCACATAAAGTGCTGAGATTCTCTTTTTCAGTGTCCATTCCATATAATTTATTTAAGTCCCCTCCACCAACACCTGTACAGTGCAATACAACTCTCGTAATACCTATGACTTCAGCCCCTATTCATCAGGGTCCTAGAAAGGAAAAAAGTTGCCTTTCCTTGGGATCTTCTTCAGTCCGGGCTCAGCAAGGCCTGTCCTCTCCCCTTTGCTAATCTTTCCTTTCCTGTCTTTTATCAAGCTAGTCAGCTGATGGGCAGTTGGTTCCTTAACTCATCCAGCCTCCCTATTCCTCCCTATTTCCTCAATCAACTGTCTTTGGGGAAACTAACTGAGGTTAGTGTTCAGAGAGCTGACTTTTCCATAGCGCCTTGTGACAGAGTGCTGAGGCCTATCACCTGAATGGAGAAAACCGTGTGTGTGTGGGGGGGTCAATTATGGGGGAGAGAAGCAATGTTTTGTGAAATGGGCCTAGGACCTGGTAGTCTCAAGAAGCCTGCTTGTGGTAGTGTACAGCCCATGGAGGAGACTGTAGAATCCCCTAGCCAGGGTGCACAGCCTGAAGAAGAAGAGCTGTGGAACTCTTTTTAACCAGGAAAAGTATGGCACAGCCCCATAAAGGAGGGTGGTGGAATCCCTTGACCACAGGGACAGAGTTGTGAGCCCAGGACAGAAAGAGGCTTGTGGAAAACAGATTCTCTAGCAAGTGGTCCAGGGAGTCTGACAGAGCTCCCTGGCTCACAGCTAACTGGAGGGAAAAGTGGAAACCTGAAGCACTGGAACAAGTGTGAAATTGGAAGCTCTAACAGGTAAGAATTTTAGGCCCGAATGGCCAATTGAGACTGTAGTTTGTAAAGACTTAATAAAACGAATGCCAGGAAGGGAAATGTTATGTTAAGTGCTCTGAACTGCAAACAAGTTATTGGGAGAACTAGGAGCTCAGGATGACCTGTATGCGGGTCTTGCCATGCCATGAGGGGATGTGCGCTGGGATGGGACCTGCCACAGAGAAAATATACAGTAGGCCAACCTAGCTTTAATATTTGTCCATTACTTATACTAAAACTAAATGGGGAGAATAACTATATTTGTACAAAACTGGTGCTGAATGGCAAGCAGCAGGGATAAAATTTATATATTGTATTTACTAGCTTTTACAGAGCCTGTTGCTGAGGCAACAAGGCATTGACTTTAAACACAAATTAGATATGCTGTTAGCAGAAAAAAAATAGTCAATCAACTGCTCAACAAAATAAATGTCTCTTGCTTGTGCTCGGAGGTCACTAGATTCTGGCTCTGATGGTCTGCTAAGAAGAGTGAATTGCAGAGGGAGCAGAGCCTCAACTGAAAAAACCCTGCACTTGTAATGTAGCAGTCATACTTAGGAACTAGCCAGAAGAGTCTCTCAATGTATTTTACTGTCTCTTACAGGGCAAATGTTTCCTCAGAATAACTCTCTCCTTTTTCTTTTGGGGGGGGTTTAAACATAATCAGTTTCCTGTAATTTAGATCACTCTCTCTGACACCTGGGAAGAGATTATGTTGTCCCTCTAACAGGAGAAAGGGTGAGGGAGGTGACTTTAGAACCACTTTTATGCTGTCCTGATGCTAGGTTGCTCTGTGGCTGGAGAGGCCCCTGGCATAATTCAGACAGCCCAAGGGGCCTAAGTAAATTCTGGCTGCCTTCTGGACTACAGCACTGCCTGGAATCCCTGGAATACTCAACCCCCCAACACAAATTTCCTGCCTTTAAAAACTCTCCCCTGGCACATTTCCTAAAACATGGCTCACAAATAGTTCCAGAGAATGGACATCAGATGGAACCAGGACTTTTGGGGCTCATTTACATCACTCTGACCGTTTTATCTGACATAAAGGCCACAATGGGGTTGAGGATCTCATCCCTGGAGATTGAGACTGTAGAATATGGGTTCTGTGAAAAGGAAATATAGAATTGACAATCAGCAAATAGGTGATGCTGCAGTCAAAAATATTTAACTTTTTAATTTAATTTTTCACCTGGAGGATTCTTATGAACACAGGAGTGTTGAGAGCAAAACCCTGGGAACTCCATATGTGGAGGAGATACGGAAAAACAGCCAATGTACAGCTGTATCCCCTGGCACTTGGAAAGAAAGAAGCTAGTGAAGAGCAACTCCAAGTTCTTCTGAAGGATTTTGCAAGTGATTAAACTATACGCTTTGGTTAATAGTGTCAAAAGAAGCTGAAATAATAGATTCTGCATTAGCTCCTTACCTTTTTCCGGTATGAGAAGAAAATCAACCACCCTAGGTATCAATATGTTGGTGGTCCTGGAGGACCCCGAGTGAGGCCCCAACAGTTTGGGTTCGAGCCCGGTGCGCAATTAGCCCAATTAGACACCGAGACGGAGAAATCCTTGCAAAAGCTGTTTATTTCAGGATCCGAAATGGTGCAGGAAGACTCTGTCTCAAATCCTGCACACCAAGCAGCAAGCATCAACTTTATTTATACCTTTTTTATTTCAACGAGGAGTTCTTTCCCACCCCTCCCTTTTCCCTCCTTCAAGCAGTTTCAGCGTTAAGTCCCTGGGATGGCCATGAGAGAGAACAATGGGCGCTTTAAGCATACGGTTAATGTTGCAAGCAGCCCCCTGTAGCATGCACAGTATATCATACTGATAAGCAAGCCATCAGCTTACAGCAGCAAGAAAATGTCCCAAAGTAACCCAAACGGAGAGGAGAAGAAGGGGGGGCTGGCTGGAGGCAGGAGCCTAGC
This sequence comes from Mesoclemmys tuberculata, assembly GCA_007922155.1. NCBI lineage: Eukaryota > Metazoa > Chordata > Testudines > Chelidae > Mesoclemmys > Mesoclemmys tuberculata. Next base: position 79,357,470 of record ML675604.1, on the reverse strand, counting down.
ACAGGAAAACTTCATCGGCACCCAGGCCTTCCATTTACCCGAATTACCTAGTGTAATGCCCCAACCCCACAGTGCCCCAAACCACAACAAATACAATTCTAATTCCATGCTGTAGACTGAGAACATTTGTGATGCTGGCTGGATTTAGGGGGGGCATTTAGTATATTAACATCAATATGTTAAAATTATAACTATTTATATGATATGCCATGTCAGGTACTGTTAAACAGGCTATAGTGGGCCAAGTAAGATAATACTGTTGGTTTGTGTTATGTGTAATGGAAGTTATGAATATGGTTGATATATCTGTATTTCAAATTGTGCTGCATCTGGGCGACACCCCAGACAGGATGGCTGTAGCACAAGCACCTGCTTAATGGCCCATTAAGGAAACTCACAGGTACAATGGGACAGGGAGACTAGCCAGGAATATAGCCGATGAGTCACCAGTCACTCATGTGACCCTGGACTCCATCTTATTCCTGTATATTTCCACAAGCAGCATGGCAAAAGCCGAAGGACAGAAAAGGAACCTGCCCCACATCATTTTGTCTTCAGTCTTCAACTACTTCTAGATCAACTCATTTACAACTGAACTGAACTTAAGCTGTAAAACAAAGGATTAAAACCCAGCCAGGTGCTGGATGTATACCAGTAAGTCTGCAAACTTCACAATTCTATTACAAACCTAATACAATTGATTTGAAAGTCCAAATATATATGTGTCTACTTGCTTTAATCATTTAACATTTCTTTTATAGTTTTTCTTTCTTTTTATAATAAACCTTAGTTATAATTACTAAAGGATTGGTTGGCAGCGTGGTATTTTGGATAAGTTCCAAACTTATATTGATCTGGTGTTGCGGCTGACCCTTTGGGGTCAAGCGAAACCTTTTTGGTAAAGAGTATAGAGGTTTAAATAACTGATCTCTTTACTGGACCTAGTGGCCAATTGGAAACCAGGGACTAAAATGCAATAAAGGGGACTGTGTATATTTTTATTTTGGCTTCTTGATGACCTGTGTGGGGAATCAGAAGCACTGTTTGTGGCTGGTTGGGAAGTCTGACTTCAGTATCACCCACCAGTATTTGAAGAATCTGCTCTCCTTTTGCAGCCTGCCCTGACCTGGGCACTTTCACGTGGCTACCCTAGGCATGGACAGGTAACAATATTAATAAAGATCAAATAAATCAGTGGAATCCAACAACACTTTTTCAATAACCTTCTCTTTAAAACAGTTTCAAGACATGATGGTAAATAATGGTGTTTGTTACTGTCTACAGAGAATTTCTTGGGAAAAGACTGATTATTAGTCTATTTATCTTGTTTCAGAAAAGGTAAAGCACCCTAGAAGTTTTATTTATAAGGCTGGCTGATGACGAAAAGTAATGTTGACCAGTGTATTATTATTTATTAAGCACTGACTGTTTGGCACTGTACAAAACACAGAGAAGACACAGTCCATGTGCCATAGATCTTATATAGAAATATATTTTTAATCTTGAAGTATAGATTTTAGGATATACAGAATCTAAAATTATTGAATGCTGTTGTATTAATCTAAGTTCAGATCTCTTATCTGGGTGGTACAATCTAGATAACTTATTCCTTGGACTATAGGATACACAGATTTCCTTGTTATGTTCTAGTAGACCAAATTTTAATACTGAGCATAAATGACCATAGGCAAAAACAAATGTCAATACCCAAACCCAGTTTTTAAAAACTATGCAAAATTAATTAGTTATTTGTAACTGTCCAGAATTTTGATATAAGAAATCTATTAGGAATTTGCAGTGATTTAATTGCACTCTTTATCCTCTCAGTCCAAATGTCAAACGTAGTGCTCTGCATTTTATATTGTTTGAGGGCTTGATTACTGGCTTATCAATAATAAACTCATTTGACATTAAGCTTCAGTTTGTTTGCTTATAAACTTTTTTTGGTAGTCATGTGCCAGCTTAGAAGGACAATGATTTGATCTTTTAAGCCCTGGCTATACTGGGCCAAGAATGACATTTGAATTGGTTTAAGGCATGGGAAACCTATGGTAGTTCAAAACCAGGTTTAGAATTTGTGTTCTATCTATATTGGCTGCCTAATCATGTTTAAACCAAGTTAGCCTGAGCTGCCTAACATTCTCGTTTTAAAATTGTTCAACAAACAGACTGGACCCCAATGTGGACTGAGCCTAAAGCCCCGTTTACGCTACAGATACACATCAGTGGATCTGGCTACCACATAGTTCCAGTCTGGAGTGTATCTTTAGCATCGTTACAAAACATAGTTAAGGTCTCTTCTACAGTACAAAATGTTAATATATTGTGACTGGGTCTGCATCAACCATGTTCTAAATGACCCCTGTTACAGTTGTGTTTATAATGTAGATTGGACCTACATTATTAAAGAATCTTCTCAAATTGATTACAGCCAGAGTACTTTGTATTAATTTCACTATACAGTACAATATTACCAAAGCACCTCTCCTTTGTATGCAATAAGATAAACTATTAAAACCACATTTATTTTATTTCCCTTTTACACCTTAACTTCCTCTTTGTCAGTACTAGTTTATATGAGCTAGAATGAGTATTCTGACAATGGGGAATTTAACTGGTTTTCATAAAAATACTTAAATATTTGGCAGTTTTATAAACATTAATAAACTTGCTATAATCAGTTAGTACACCCATTGTCCAGAGTCATGTTATTTCCAAAATATTAAATCAAAGTTTGACTACTTAGAACATCTCTGTTGTCACTGTGCTGGTCATTGTGGCCATTCAGAACTTCAGAGATGGTGGTCAGACTGTAAAACTCAGCTACTCACTACTCCAAAACCACTGGTCCCTATAAGGGGAAATTCCTTTAGCTAGCAGCAGTGATTTTTCCTATGATGAAGAAATGAATCCAAAGTATTTGGTTCTCTGTTGGAGCAGTAGTACATATACACACTAGCCTGTCCATTAAAATATAAAGGACTAGAGAAAAATCATTGTATTAATGAAAATAACACCAAAAAGGCAAGGAGGATGATAAAGTAACTTTGGTCACTTCTACAGATTTTGATGTAACCATTTAACATCTTCTGCAGTAATAAATGAAGCAAAACAAATAGTTAACTATGATAACATGTTATATGACAGACACACACTCTATGAGGTGGGAAAAGATCACCTAAAGAAACACAGTTGTTAAAACATGAACAAACCAAAGAAAAACTATATGTTTTACAATGGTAAATACATAATTTTCTCAGTTGTTTGCTTTTTAACAAAGAACTGAATTTTATAAAAAAGACCCAATAAAATGGTCTGAGAGAACTGAAGTGAGCTCTAGGCTTATGGGATATCACAAAGTGTGCAGTAGTCATTTCTCTATGCTTTAATTTTGTTCAGTCTGTGTGGGAACCTCAAAGGAGTGAGTATTGCTATTTCAGTTCATAAAATATAGAAATTCATTAGATAAATTCATATTTCTATGGAAAGGATTTTCACAAAGGACACACATTTTAGGGATGGCTTTATTCTATTTTACATGAAGCATGGTATTTTGTAAACTTCCTTCCTTTTTCCACAAAGTATTATGTCCTGAATTTCCTATAATTCAAAAAGCTAAGATTTTTTTAAATGACCTCTAAAGTCACACATACATCCTATTGCAGTGCATCTGCACAATTTTACACACTATAAAATGTGTGGTTGGTTGTATGAGCCCCACAGTGGTGAATGAAGGGTTAAACAACAACTTGCGGTCCAGAGGGCCCTGCCCAGCCAGGCTGGGCATGCTCACACTGAAGACTGAGCTCAAAAGGCCTCAGCTCAGGCTAGGTGGACAGAGTAGGTGAGCAGTCACATGCTGCAAGCTCCTACAGAGACACCGCTGAGGCGTCACACAACTGAGACCAGGCCCTGCTGCCAAGCTACCACAGGCCCTCCACCCCATGGAGGCTGGGAACAATGGGTTGTGGCTGAAAGAGGAAGACCCTCCAGAGTGTGATCAGGGAGAGTCCAAAAACAGAGCAGTGGCACAGATGGAGGAATGAAAGCCTAGGTAGGAAGTAACCCAGGAAATAGGCAAAAGGGTGCCTGCCCCTAGGCCATTATTTTTTGGACTATTATTCACAGGGTCCTGGGTTGGAATCCAGTGGAGCAGGGAGTGCCCAGGTTCCTCTACCCCAGCCACTGACTCTCACCACTGGACCACTGTCAGACTCTGACTTCAACCTCCTGAGAAGGTGTAATTATTTAGACTCCAAGCATTTGGGACTTAAGCATGTGCTTAACTATTTCGTGTAATAGGGATGGGCTTAAATGCTTTGCTAAATTGATGCCTTTGGGTTTGCCAACTCTCACAATTTTATCATGAGTCTTATATTTGGTGTGTTTTCTAAAAATCCAGCTCACAAAGACAGGTTATTACATGTGAATCTCAGCTTTGATTTTTTTTAAAGTACATTTTTAGTTCAGGTTGCAGATATTAGCTGGAAATAGCGATCCCCTAAAGGCTGAAAAACCGGAAGCAAACTAAAAGAGCCCAAATGGCTTACTTTGTTAAAAACTCATTATTTTTTAATGTTTAGGGTTGGCAATACTAAAGTACAGACCCTTCAGGACTCGAATGCGGGTCCTCAGTATTATAGTTCCCTCACAATCCAGTTTCACTTACAAAAACATGTGATGCCTGACTGAGAAATGGGAACTTAGAACCCAGAGGAATAGTTCTCTCATGCGCAGAAAGTTGCAATCAACTGTAGCAGCTGGATCCCACTACTAGGAATAGATATAAGAAGGTAAACTGAGCAGAAAGCAGATGGTTTTTTATAGAGGAAATGAGTCTCTGCTCCCTGCGTGAGGGGTTTTCTAGCTGTATATTTTTGTTCATGATTTATTTTATTGTGAATCTTAGCATTTTCAGCATGCACGCCAGAAAGCTGAGGACCTTTTTGAAGAGAATTCTAGTGGGTACAGGCTCTGAAAATAAAGTGACCTCTTTAACAGAACAGACTGCCTCCACCCCCACACTCATCTCTTTTCTCCTTCTCCAACAGGCTGTCTCCTGGTGTTGTGAGCGAGGTTTTGGAACCAGGCTCTGCTCATTGGGCTAGATTGTGACTCTTAGGGTATGTCTTCACTGCATGCTAACTACAGGTTAAGCAGTTGCAGAACAGTATCACACAGTAGCCTAACCCACTACAATACAGCCCTGTTACTGATATCAGAACACTACTGTCATGCCCCATGTCTGCACTGGTGCTGTAGTTGATCATGATTATATCGTGATCAGTAGAACCGGAGTCAGATGACCATGTTGCCTGGAGGGATTGCTATTGATGGGACATCAGGGAACATGGGGAGTTAGGCTGGAAGCAACTCAGCCACATGGACAGAGCAATGCACAGGGTTTAATAAAATTCCACTTGTTCAACTTAACCTGCATTCAGCCTCCCTCTTTGCTAATGAAACTTGAGCTGTGAGTTTTCTGAAATGCAGCAGCTGCGAGTGTGAGCTGTGGAACTTGGTCTGAAGCACCTGGAACCATTGATTTTGTAGACACAAACCTAACTCAGTGATGGACCCCGTGGAAGGAGTAATTTGAGCTGTGCACAGACCAGGCCATAGAGAAGGGTGATAATAGCAGGAAAGTAAAACTGTTATTTTACATGATTGGTGTCCACAGCCTCAAACTTCACAGTAGTCCTAGGAGCTCTGAGGATCTATTGCTCCCCAAAGCAGAATGAAACTGAGGAAGAACACTGTTTTTCACGAGCAACCAATCTGAAGGGACAGGGATAGACTCCTATATTACTACCTTATGCACATTGGCTGTAACATGTAATTTTGGGGACTTCACAGACTCCAAGAAGTGGACAGTGTAACTATGATGGTCAGTAGGGCAGGGGAAAGTGAGAAGGGAGAGGTGAAGGGTACAACCAACGCATTCTGGAGTGGTGTGGGTTTGGCTCATTTTGTTCCTCAATTCTGTTTGCACTGTTTTCCCAAACCAGTGCTGTGTTACTTCCTTCCTTTTATTAAAAGGTTTACTTACTACACTCAGACTGTGCTTGTGAAAGGGGAAGTATTGCCTTTTAGGGGCACGCAAGGGATAGTGTGTGATTTCCAGGTGACTGGGTGGAGGCTCAAGCCGGTTTGGTGTTGTATCATTGACAGAAACCCCTAGATGTAGACCCCAGCCCTTTGCTACTGCTGGTTCTGCCTCGCAGAAGGGTTACAAATGCAAGTCAAACAACGTGAGGAGACATATGTTGGACATCTGCTAGCAGCACAGGGACTGAAAGCAGATCCCCACAAGATCAAGGCAGTTAGACATGCCAGCTCCAGGAATGTGAAAGGGGTACAATGCTTCATAGGAATAATTTTTCTGTTTGAGTGCTATCCGTATCTGGCTGCAGTAGCAGAACTCATACGTCCGTTCACAAGGGAGGATGTTGAGTAGGACAGGACAGGTCCTCCACCAGCAGTTCTTTGACATGCTGAAACAAAGGATAACGAATGGCTGTGTCATAAAGTACTACCAGCCAGGAGAGCTATTGACACTTGGTGTGATGCATCAAAGAATGAAAAGAGTGTAATTCTTTTGTAGGAGCAGTGGTATTTGGAGTGTAGCAATTCCATCGATATACCTATGGACACCCAGGAATACTGCAATCAGACCACAAATCAAGAGAAAATTATTGCAAAGCCCATCCTTAGTGCTCCAAGGAGATTGCAGTGCACGTTGATAGAACTCCCGGGCTACCAGGAAGAGAGCAGAAATTATCAAGGATGTCTACCGATGTTATCTGATACTCTGAGTAGCACTTATATACCCTCTCCCCAACTCTCTGATGCTAGTACCAGGACACTGAATCCATTCACATGTTGCATTATCTCTATCTCCCCATTTCAACAATAAAGCTGATTGAAATTAAAGATGCCGTGGGAAAGAAAATCCAACTACACGCAGCTGAGACAGCAATGCTAGCAGTGTGGCCACAAGGCAAAAGCCAAGTCAGAACCATATTTTCAAATTAAACATGAACTGAGAATGCAGGATGGAATTACATCTTGAGGACAGAAACCTGTTCTCCGACCTGATTATGTAAGGATGTCATGCAAAATATACATGCTTCATGGGCATTGATAGTTGTCTAAGACAGGCTTGAGATTGTGTCTACTGGCTGGGAATGAATACAAAAATCTGTTCCTTCATAGGAGGCTGTGACACCTGCCAGTCCCATGATAATCACCAACAGAAAGAGCCTGTTACCATATGAATGATCCACCTTAAAGGAAAAGCAGTATTTGATTGCTATTCAGATTTTGGGGAGGTTGACGCCCTGCTTGATACAAGAAGCAAGTACTTGATTCACAAATGGAAGGCCTACTTTGAGAGAGATGATATTCCAGACACTGTGCACCAACAACAGACCCCAATTTGCATCAGAAGAATTAAAGGAATTTTCACACAAATGGGAGTTTGACCACTTCACCTTCTCCGCAGCACACCCACAGAGTACAATAAGGTGGAATCAGTTGTGAAAACAGCTGAGAGACTGGTACAAACTAGTACACAGACACTATTTCTTCTAGTTCAGAAGCCATGCTAGCATTTTTGGCACACAAAAATAACCCATCAACAGGGTGCCAAAATAGTCCAGTGCAAGTACTGATGGGGCAAAGGACCCAAACCGTGCTACCAATGAGACACCTGTTGCAGCCAGAAGGATGGAGACACCACTGAAAGGACATGGCTGACAATCAGAAAAAGCAGGCAAGGACCTACTGGCCCTGGAGACAGGCACTCCTGTGAGTATCCAGCCATCACAGAGACAGTAAAAGGAGTGAACTAAAGAAGTTGTGAGGGGTGCAGTAGCAGTCTCGTCAAACGGGGTGACTACACAAGAGGGACAAATGATCTCAAGAAACACAAGGCATTTATGAGCCAGCAGACACAACACCCAGAGAAAGCCTACAGATATCCTCGCAGAATGGAAAGGCAGAGAACCAGCTGGAAGCCAACTCCACAGGGAGGGAGGAGACTCTACAGAGAGAGAGTTTGCTAGACTCGGAGACAAACGACAGAGTGATCAAGAGAGGTCACAGCTGATGTGGTCACATGTTGAGCAAGTCTCAAAGACTTTGTAACCAACTAAGTCTGTGGTAAAGATGAGACTCCAACTTGGCTATGTGCTAGCAACCTCTGGCAGACGGGACAGAGGATGGGGATCTGGGAGTCAATTATTTGTTAGTAATGTCTACATTAAAACTTTTGTAAAATAGGGCAAATATATCATGAACAGTGGAACTGGAATCAGAGGGCCCGTGTTCCCTGGAGGGACTGTTATTGATAGTACACTAGGAAAACAGGGAATTTGAGGAGATGGGCAGGAAGCAACTCAGCCATAAGGGTTTAATAATGTTCCACCTTTTCAAACTTTACCTGCATTCAGCTTTACCCTTAGCTGTATTGCTTGACGCTGTTCATTAGCAATCTGTGTGCATCTCATGATTCACAGAGCTACAATTCACTGTCACTCTACGCTCACATTTGTAGGGTGATGTGGGACAACTTGTCCGTCCACTCTGGAGATTGTGGGAGAAAATTACCTAGGCCCAGGGAATTCATTTTGTGGAAGGAGCTAGACTGGTATGGAGGTGTGCTATTACATACTGAAGGTATGGATCCCGCTCACTCTAATAACCAAGATCAATAGCTGCTTCTTTTTATGGAGGCAATATTTATTTGACATGCTTCTGCAGAAGCTGCTGCCAAGAGACAGTGATGGGTGTTTCCAAGGCTGCTTTTGGCTCAGAGAAGACAGAGGCAGCAGCTTGCAGTTACAATAACAGAATGGGACAATGAGGACATGGAGGTGTGAATCAAGCTGATGCCATTTTTCATGGCAGATGCCTTCTGTACAGACTGCCACTTCTGGACCAGGACCACAAACACACACTGGTGGAACTACATGGTGATGGACATGAGAGATGACCAAACTTGCACCAGAACTTTAGTATGGGGAAAGCCACATTCCTTGAGCTTTGCAAGGAGCTTTCCTTGGCTTTAAGTGGTAGAACACTCAGATGAAAGCCTATGATTAATATGGGCCTGTGACTTATATGGGCCAGAGAAGCCAATTAACCTGTCTGCTTACACCTGGAAGGGGGGCAGGCCTAATTAGAAATAAAGCCCACCTGAGGAAGAACATGGCCTGTGGCTATAAAGAATTGGGTGAGGTCAGAGGAGACCTAGAAGAGAGAAGATAGAGAGTTCTCTCTCTGGGAAGCGGCCTGAAAGAAGGCTGAGAAGTAGAGCAATGTGGCTCTTCTAGGGGTGAGCTGGAAGACTGACAGGAGACAGGGATCCTGAGGAACTGTAGCCTGCCCAAACCCCTGAGTGAGGGGAGCAGGTCACCAGCTCCTGGGCTGTGGCGTTGATCAAGGCACAGTAGCCTGTGGTTAGATAGGAGGGCAGCATAGATCGTTGCCACAGAACCAATAATGCTCTAGAAGTGTGTTGCTATTAGCCTGAAGAAGCTGGAAACCCCAGACTATTACAGACCTGTTAGATTTTCCAACCTCAAACTGATGGCTATCCTTAGCACAGCGGTCATTAAGATTTGCAAAGCAATTAATGGTGTGCTGTCCTCCTGGCTGTCAAAATTGAACTTTTTCTTGAAATAATTGTGGGGTTTGAACTGATGGAGCTCTGGGGCTGTGCAGGTGATACAGAAGGGGGACACATTCGTGTGCTATGCCAGCCATTTGAAGCAAGAAACTACATTAACAGGAAAGGATACTTCAACATTATGCAGGTCTTTGTAGACTGACATGGCATAGCCATGGCCACCTGTATTGGATCCACTTAGAAGTTCATGATACCAGAATGTTCTGGAACTCTGGCCCGGGTCAATGTGGGCAAGCTCTTACCCCTAACAATACAATCATCAGTGGGGTGTCTGTGCCAGCTGTGATTTTAGGTGTCCCAATTTACTCTCTGCTGCCCTGACTGATGAAGCCTCATCCTGATATATGCCCACCAGAGAAGAGGCAGTTTAATTACATGCTGAACAGGTAGAATGCAGTAGAACTTTTCGCTGACCAAAAGCAAGATGATGCTTCTTATTGACTCATTCTATTGACTTTGGTCTGTCTAATACCATATGTATGATTGAGGCATTTTGTGTGCTTCATTATATACATGAGGATAAGGGGGCATATGTTGTGATGGATTGGGTTGCCAACTATGATGTTTTGGGATCTGCTTATAGACAAACCGCCAAATGAATCGTACTGGCAAGGGCCAGAAGGAATGCCTGATGCTTTTGCATTCTCGAATTGCTGGGAAAATAAGTTGGGTGGCTGATTAATGGTGGAGGTGTATGGTGCTTTGGGGCTGTTTGTGTTTTTTATGAATGTATTAAAGAAATAAACATTCTTTTCTCTTTACCTTTACTGAAGTTGATTGACACTAAAAATAGGACAGTGCAACTGCTCACATTTTGGTGAAAGTATGTGTAAACATAAGACATAACATAAATGCTCATCACACCAGTGCACAGTTTTCTTATTTGTATCTGTTCTCTTTCCCTTGCACAGGAGCAGATGAAGAATGCAGCAGATACTGCTGATGGCAAGAGGTTCCATATCTCATTGACTGGCTCCCCCACGCATTGTTGTTCACGGATCATAGGATATGGTAAGGTCAAGGCAAATCCATGGGGCTTAGAGTTCCATGGATTTGCCTGTATGGCTCATGAGTCCAAATTGTTTCTCCTACACATCCTTATGAAACACCATGTCTCATGCCTTCATCTCCCATCATGGCAGAAATAGTTTTCTGTAGCTTCTCCTCAGAAGCCTTCTCCTTCTTCCTACACTTCTCCTCCAGCTCCACATGCTTTTCCAATCACCTGGAGCAATCCTTATGTATTTCCAACATCAGGTCATCCCTGGTCCTCCATCATTTTGATCTTAAATTCTGAAGCCTGTCACTGACACTGACGGTCTCCTACATGCTGTCCCCTCCCTGCATGAGTCTGATAGTGTTGCACTTGGTCCTGACAGAGGAAAAAAATGTCAGTGTCCACGATTTCATAATTTCATACTCATAGTAACACATTTTATCTCAAAGAATGCTATTCTCTTGGCCAGCAAATTTCTGCCTTTTGTGAAGCTTTATAACAAGGAAAGCAAGGAAAACAAATGGCAGATTGATTTCACCTTCCAACTCTCCTAGAAATTTCCTTTTTTGGGGAGTGAAAGGTAGGTAGGTGGGTGGCATAAGGGAGTCCAGATAGATTCAACCACAGCAGCAGTTATGTTAAACTCTTTAAAGGCTGCTGCAACCTTACAAGATGATGTACTTTTTCAGATACCAGCATGGAAGAAAGACCAGTTATTCCAGACAGGTGGGAGGAAAACTACACAAGAGAAATTTTGTCATCTGTTTTGATGCAGATGAACTGATAAGTGACAAGACAGGGATTGCAAGTTAGAACAGTAGCAAAGGGAGGCTTGCCTTGCCAAAGAAACTGAGATTTCCTGGAATTTTTACTAGTAAAAAATTCTATTCTATTGCTCTCCAGGAATGGAGTAAAATAATAACAATAAACTGCTTTCTGCAGTAACAAGTTACATTTTGCCTGGGATTTGGCCACAAAGCATTTCATTTTTGCATTACTGCTTTTCCATTAAAAACGCTACCGCATTCAGCCACGGCAAGCTGCCCATTTGACAGGTTTTTTCTCCACTTGTCCATTTTTAACTGGTTTAATAGCAAGGGATGGGTGTGTGGGTGAGTGTAATTGTGCAGCATCTGCCCACAATTGAAGCAGCAGCCAGGATTATAGACTAAAACCTGTCTAAATATTTCACAACACCCTTCATAATAACAACAAAGATAGCTGCACTCATTTTATCTGGCTGATATGCTGAGTTCTCTCCTGGTTCTTCTATGTGGAGCCCTCCACTTTGCTGTGCTCTTCCTGGTCCAGACTAAGGAAGAGTTCTTGTGAATTGGGGCTCAGGTCTTCTCTCAGCTAGAGCTCCCCTTCCCAGAGGCTGGCTAGCTGTCCAATGTGGGGAGGCATGTCTTTGCAAACATTCACGTTCCGAACACACGCCAGTCCGGGCTCCATAGAGAAGTCCATGCTGAAACAGGGTTCTGTGCTTCCGGTGCTACTCAGAACAAGGTCTAGGTCATTGTAAAACAGGTTGTCAGGCAGCATTAGATTTGTTATTCTTATTCTTGATCTGGTATCTCACCTCAAAGCCCTTTATCTTCTCCTTGCATTGCTGTCTGTGATCGGCCTGAAGCTGCTGAGACATACCATTGTTCTATTTTGAGAAGTTAAAGTCTTGCTTTGTGTTGGTTTGGCCCAAAGCTGCACCGGGATTCTGATGTGATCCTTTGGCCAGATGGCTGCATGCTGGTACATGAACTTTTTTACCAGGTATTATACTTTTGTTTCAAACACTGGAGATGGGAGTAATTGGAGAAACTGCACACAGTGTGGGACCCATGACACAGCAGAGGCACATGAAGGGGAAACTGCTTCTATTGAGGACTCAGAGCACAGGTAGATTGCAAGATGGAATGAATGCTCAAGGGCCTTGGGGAAAGGGATTAGGAGACCATCATTTATTGATTGTGATTGGCTGTGGCTTCTTGTTTTCACTGTGGGATAAGTGAACTCGGGTCTGCTGTGTACCTCAGGCTGTGGTGGTTTCCTTGCCATGTAGCACAGATAGAGGCATGTGGATGTGTGAATACAGAACGTATTATAGGGAAAATCCACAGCTGAACCCAAATTAAATGAAGACAAAGCCTTAGGCATTGTTGCGAGCAAAGGATGGTGTGTGTAAACTGCCCCACCCCAGGAGCCATTGTCACTTGGAGGAATTTTTCTGAGTCACTATTCTTTCTCTGTATTCTCAGATGGGCGGGGGTACTAGTTTGCATTAACTCCACATCAGAGCCTATCATGACACCCTGCTTCTGGCTCATTTGTTCTGGACAGCAAATAGGAAGGGTCAAGTCAAGGCCCATTCCCTGCCCACCTACTTTGGGCAAAGATTAAGCAGGTGCTCTGATCCAAAAAGGTCCAGGTCCCCACCACAGGAGCATTAGGACATGTACTTACTTCCATGCTTGATATGTAGCAGGTCGTGATCTAGCCTATAATTATTTTACTTGCATGCAAATGCTGGTTACTGCATATACAAAATTGCAATATTGCCAACTCCAAGCATCCAAAAATCAAGAAAGTGGGTTTAAAAATTAGGAAATTAAAAAAAAAAATCACAGTTCAATTTCGTTTGTCTTCTAGTTTTTCAGTTTTTAGGGTTCACATTTTTTCAGCCTCTTCTCCACAACCATGAAGGCTAGAAACTCTTTATAAAAGTTGAGATTTTATGTACTTGCATGTCTGTAAGACCTGGAGCTTTAAGAAAAAATACAAAATACCATGTTTTGCAGTAAAACCATGAGAGAAAAAGCTATACTGTTAGGTTGCATATATAGAGAGAGATATGATGAAGCACCCACAAGCAACAGTCTTTCTTGGAGACATGGTTCCTGAAATTATAGTTTAAAAAAAAAAATACAAAAAAAATTGCGGTCCCTTTTACAGAAAGAAGCAACAAGTTCCTCTACTCTTGGTTCAGCTCACTCCACAAATTCTGCTGAAGTTAATGAAAAAACTCTTTATAAATTTAATTGGAAATCTTGAGTTTTTCAAATTAGATAAATGTCCCACCTTAGGGGGTGTTTTAAATAAACCGATAAGCTGATAACCAGACAATAAAAAAGATAAATAAGCATTCCTGTCAGGGCTAGGCAGTGCAATCCATCCAAACACAGAATTTGTTTCTTTTTCCAAACCTCTGTATGCAGCAGTCACGAGGGCAGTTGAAACCCACAGTACTTTCACAGCCCCATGGTAAATGGAGAAAAGCCTTCAGCAGCTAGAGGAACTCAGAAGTAGGCAGTAATAACGAAACAGCACTTGTCTTCAGTTATGACTTCCTTTAATTTTTTTTTCTAGACTTATCTTCCCAACTAAGCAAGGCCAGAGTGCAGCTGAGTAATTCTTCCTCTACTCCTGGTAAGCCTGGGAAGACAACCTAATGTTCAAAAGTTTATCTTTTCCACAAACAGCTAAAATCACTGCTGCTCCCTCAGTTGTGTTGCATAATATTTTAAATATTATGGATCTCTCCAAGTCAGTTTAGGAAGGTACTTCAGCTGTGAACTGCTATATTGCTGTTACTCCTTATAGCTCTCAAATTGCTGCAGGCCTTCTGGACATTTTGGAGACTCCTGACCAATGTAGGCATTTTGCTTTTAAAGACCTCTTCATTTTATGCCAAAATATCATTAAATTGACGTTAGACTAAATTGATGAATGAGTTAGCAGTGCTGAAATTATGTAAGACACTGTAAAATCTGAAGGGATACAATATTTCAGAACTTGACAGTGATTTTTCCAGAGGACACCTAAAGGTCATCAGTTTGTCCTATTCAATTTTAAATGTCCTTTTGAACAAGACCTAATATATCAAAATGTAAATTACATTAGGAGTAAATGCTGATATATAAACATGTTGTAAAGCTTAAATAATAGCCCATTTCTTGGTTTTTTGCAACATGTTACAAATAAATTACCTTTCTACCACAAAACTTTAGGAACTTCTTTGTTAGAGAAATCTGAAAAAGAGATGTACCCAAAAAAATTTAAAAAGGGGTTTCTTATAACACAAACTAATAGATTTACTTGTACATTTTCAGCAAGTTAGTTACTCAGGGTAAGATGTAAACTTGGGGAGGAAACACTGTAGAATTAAAATTTTAAAAAAATTTATCCAGGGTCCAGTCCAAAACCCACTGAAGTCAGTGGATCAGGATTTGTTTATACAACAGGGTCACACAGTGTTTGCTATATCACCTTTGACAGTAAGAATTTTATGGGGACTGAACAAATATTGTCCATTGGCATGCTTTTTCCCTTCATTTGATTACTATTATTGACCTTGAAAATTGTTTTGCATGAACCATTAAAATCCATTTAATTTTTATTTGTATGATATGTGATTTCACTGGGTGAATACTGCAGAGGTCACAGAGATGTTGGACACTTCTGTCACAGTTTCCACCCTGTATTTTCCCTCTCCAGGGTCCCACTTGGGCACCTGCTTAAAGACTTCCATTCCCACCCATATCTCTCCTGGGCAGAATCCAACATCTCACTCCCTTCTGACCAGAAATTTAAGGCTGCTCAACTCCCTGATCTAAATTGTGATATCCCCAGTAAACCAGACTGCCCAAAAGGCCAGCACCTTTGCTTTGCTTTCTCTCCAAGTACTGTGACCAGTGCCTTGCTTTAAGTTATAAGTTACCACACAATTCCTTCTAAACAAGCACATTTAGTCTTAAGGTAAAAGCATTTACAGAAAAAACAAATTAAAAAAATAAAAGAATGTACACACACACTGAAAAGCTTATAAGAGGTCACCCCCAATTCCAGCTTAGGGCTCTGATTGGTTTGAGTCTTTCAAAAAATACAGCTGGTTTTGTGCGATGGCTACAAGTTCATATCTGTCTTAGATCCAGGTCTAGAACCAAGGCTGGACAGAGCAGCCATTTCTTTATGCATCTTGGGCCCTTGATCTTGGACTTCTGTAACAGATCAGCAAACAGTCACCCTCTCCTAAGGGTGTAGCATCAAAAGGCTGGGTCTTTGAATAATGGGAATTGGGGAATTTGCATTAACCTCTCCTTAGGGATTCCCCAGGAAACCTATTTAACACTTGTTGTCCCAAAAGTCCACACTTGTCTGGCACATTTTCAATATGGTCTTCTGAACTGCCAGGTCTTACATCTCACTCCTACAGAGGTTGCACACAATTCCAGCCCACAGTAATACATAAAAATAATACAATAAGGTCTTTCAGGGAGATTGCAGAAAATTGCCCTCTCAATTTCCAAAGAAGAAACATTTTAAAGTTCTTTACTCTCAAAATACTCAATTTCTTTGGAATGTCTGGAATAGTTCTACTATAAACTAGGATTTTACCTTACAATATTAAGATGGGGAATATTTGTTTTGAAATTAAAGAAAGACTTGAATACTGTTTTTCCATAATACATTTGAGCTTTTGAATACATAAAGGCCAATTTTGGTACAGGTTGTAAACTCGTAGACTATCTCACCTGCCCAAGAAGGAACCAGTGCCATGTCCAAGTCCATTTCAGGCTCTTGCCTTATAGCACACTTTACAGTTTAAACATATAAACTCATGAGTAACACAAAACAAAGTTATTCTTATGACTAAAACAGGCTACAGCCTCAAAGAGATTGTCTGGCTCAGCCCTCCATCACTTAGGCTTACCTCCCTGTAGATCCCTCCTATTTCCAGGTTCTCTCTGGTTGAGCTGGAACCACTCCTTCATATGTCCCAGCAGGCAATCACATGACTCAGTCTTCTGCACCCTTCCCAGATGAGTCTCATGATCTTCTATGCAAACTTCCAGGCCCAAACATCTTTTCTTAAAGAGGTTCTGCCTCATATCAGGGCTGTCCAGGCCCAGACTCACCTCAGCCCTTAAAGAGGCAGTCTGCCCTGTTACACATGCCTGCACAAAATCTTACACTGCAAATGGACTGTAGTCTGGGAAAAGGACTGTGCACCATGGACAATGTTAAATGGAATCACAGAGCTGTGAGAAACCATCTAGCTCAATATTATAGCTGTTGATTTTAGGTCTGATCTTAATTAACATTTTCATTAATATTCTGGAAATGGAGGTAAACAGTATATTAAATCAAATTTATAAGTAGTACTAAACTGGGAACACTAGTGAGGGCAGAGAGAATACAAAAGGACCTAAAGAGATTAGATATATGAGGAGGAAATAACAAAATGAGATTCTGCCTTGATAAATGCAAGATAATACATCTACAGAAAAATAATTCAAAACAGAAATATTCAATGGAAAGTAGAAATGATGTAACATCCCTAATGCAGCAGTGATAATGGATAGTGAATCACATATAACCTTCCAATCTGAAGGCAGAAAAGGCATTGCCATTTTGACCTGCATTCTTGGAAGCATCAGAACATAGAATAAGGTGGCAATAGTTCCTTTCCATATGATACTGCTGAGATTGCACCTGGAATTTTATATCCTGTTCCACACCAATACCACAAAGATGTTGAAAACTCCAAAGGAATTCAGAGAAGAGCAAAAAATTGAGAGACTGGAGGTATTTGCTTATGAGGAAAGATTAATAAGCGTAAATATGTATAGCTTGGCTAAATGATGACCAGAGACTTGGGGTGGGAATATAACTCTCAACAGGTATTTCAAGCATGTAACACCATAAGAGAAATAGTGATACAAGGAAGTGCAACCTGGAACAGTGGTGTGAAAATGCACATAGGAAAATATTGAATATTAGGAAATAGTGTCGAGCAGTGAGATCTATAAAGCAATGAAATATTCTCCCGACAGACATGGTAATGGTCCCCAACACTTGAATAATGTAAAAGTAGAGTGACCAAAGCACTGGAGAAGAGTAGAGACTGTTTGTCATTGATGTCACAGAGTCTTGGGGAGAAGATTCCATGGCAGTTGTAGCCTGCGGTCAGAGAAAGAAGTTGGGAGTCGGTTGGGACCAGAGAGTGATATATGAAGAAAGCTATTTCCAGTAGCTCCATGGGAGAGGTTGAGTATATCTATCAGCTTGTAAATGATTTAGTTCTGTTCCTGTTGCTGCCCAAGAAAGCTTGCTCTTGAGTGTCCTTCTGCTGTCACAGGGATGGTCTCATTAACTCCTGTTGTTAGTGTTTCCCTGTTAGGGATGAAAGTTGTTAGATCTAAATCAGATTATTCGTTATTACTGGATTCAGATGTTGAAATCTGATATGTCTATGCTTCCTGAATAACTGTGATACTTTGCAATGTTTTATTTTCTATCCTTTCTCTAGGTTTTATTTTTGCATTATGTCAACACCCTATATATTACAATTTTTTTTTTATAAATGGTAGCAAATATAAGTCCAGAGTTTTTGTTGTTTACATGTCTTTCTTTCTGTGGTGTTCATTCTGTGGGCTTTTTATATAGTATTTGATACAATATTTAGCAAATTTCTTCTCTTGTATGCGACTTACTTAACTTTTGTGGCTTTTGTCTTTTGAAACCCTGCCCACTTGTGATCAAAATAATACATCACTTCTCTGAACTGAAACAGTTTACTTCAAGATCTCTAACTTCTTCTGATTAAATATTAGAACCTGTATTTCATCCTCATCCTCCTTGACCTCTCTGCTGCTTTTGACAGTTGATTACACATTCCTTATTAAATTCTTGTTTTCCCTTGACTCACACTTCTGATATTCCAGGTCTCTCTTTTGCCTAGATAATTCTAGCCTCTTGAGAAGGAGTATGGAGAAGATCAGGCTGATAAGGATTGCTGTTGGGCTCAGATAAGATGGAAGAAATTTCTGATCACAAATACATGTCTGGAGCAACACAACACAAACATAGTGATTAGCATCTCCCCCCTTGTAATGGAAGCTGTGCAAGACAGCAGATTCTGAGTAAACATCTGTCTGAAATCCACAAGGACCACAATATGGCCAGGAACCCCTGTCCAGAAGGTGTAATGTGTTCTTGCATCCTATTTTGGACCTATAGTATAAGATATCTGCCACGCTTCTCCCAGTCTTGATGACAGTTAAGAATGTATATCCTTCCTCAAAACTCATCCTGTCCATGACAGCTGCTTTGTGTAAGTGGCTAGAAGGACCACTGATCACATTTTTAAAGAAATTTACCCTAGACAACTGCATTACTGTGGTTTGGGATTATATTAAATAAAAGGTTAACCAGATCATTGGGCCCAACCCTGACTGGTTCTCTTTCCTAAGAGAAATGCCAGGAGCTTAAACTCGCTAGGTACAAATGGCCTAACTTTAGTACAAATAACGTCAATCTCAGCTTTTGTCTTAGGAAAAAAGTTCTAGCCATCATAGTTGCAAAGAAAAGCTTGAAGACATGAACTAAGTGTAACTGAAACAATTGTGTCTCCCTGAGCCTGCAGAGAGGTACACAGCAGCAATTAGAACCAGGGAAGAAACAACCTGGTCTTAAATGCCTCACACCTATCACCAGAGTAGATCAGATCCTTGCCACTGTGGGAGTGGGGCTGGCTGGTTGAAATTCTGGATACCCTTTTGGATTCTGCAATTTACTCCCTCTTGATTAGGTTCAGATGCATCCAAGGGCTTTGTTCCTTCCCTCAGGTCTTCTGGTTCTATAGGTCAGAGTCTTTTAATGTTTTCTAAGAGTTATAAAGTCGAGACATTAATTTTTAAAATGAAATATGAGATTACAAAGAACTAGATAGCTGCCTCAAAAACAGCAGATTGCTAACCTGGCCCAGTTTAAATCCTAAACTCAAATTCATAGAAGTTCTGCTAGACAGGGCTCAACTCAAAGACTTCCTCCCCCAATACATTAGAGAAGATATTACCAGTCTAACAGAAAAAATAAGTATGAGCCAACCTGGGTTCTGTCAGCTCAGATGATACTATGATTGTTGGGTTTAATGTTTGTACCTATATTCACATTTCCCATGATACACCTCATGGTAACTTGAGATCCCAGCAGAAGCAGGCTCACATCACAGCCAAGTAATGGATGACTTCTAGGCTTTTCTGGCTTGGTGGTTGATTGGACTAATATGTATGTAGGAATGAAATTTAAAACACCTCTTGTCTCAACTGTCATGTCTATGGATGCATCCCATCTTAGATGAGTCCATTCAGCAGGACTCCACAACCAGGAAACTTAATCACTCTAGGTATAGCAGTTCCATGGAAATGACCTGGAGGGGAGGGCAGTTTTCTGTATACAATAATGACCTTCAGAAAGTTGATATCACAAAAGGTGATTTTTGTTCAAAATGACTGTCAGGCCACCATACTTCACATAAGCAATCAATGAGGCACTGGATTGCACACCTTCTGTATTGGGAAGCACAGCAAGAATGGCAGTGGCCTCTGTCCTATACTCATTGCCGCTTACCTAGAAAGGAAGAACATGATCACAGATTGAGACAATCTGTGACAGATCCTGACAAGTAGATCCTAACATCTCCCCAGGGGATGGTAAATTAGATCTCCCTGGTGGGAGATGAATCTCATCCCCTCATCTGAGGAAGCTACCAATCTTCTGCTTATAACTTGAAAAAAAGATTGTGTTAGCAGGAATTATTTCTCTTACCACTTAGGTTAGGAAGGAGTTTCCTGTACACTTATCTACTGTCCTTCTGGCAGCAAAAGTCCTAGCAAAGCTCAGGAGAGACAAAGGTTAACTATCATAATGGTCCAGGTAGGTATGTTTCTTACTTCTGTTGCAGATATCCTAATCTAATCCCACTGGCATCAGTTTGGCCTTGGATAATTGCTCAGAATCAGGGCATCTTTCTACATTGCAACCCAGGAGCCCTCTCTGCAATGCTTTGGCTCCTGATGTTCATAAAACATAGTTACTTACCAGTAACTGTTGTTCTTCAAGATGTGTTGCTCATATCAATTCCACTTAAGTGTGTGCGCGCCCTCATGCACGGCTCTCGGAGAACTTTTCCCTAGCAGCCCCTGTAGGGGCCGGTCTCAGCGCCCCCTGGAGTGCCGCCCTCATGCGGCGGTACATAGGGCGCTGCCGGCCCCTCCCCTCCTCAGTTCCTTCTTTCTGCCGACTCCGACAGCAGAACGGAGGGTGGGTGTGGAATGGATCTGAGCAACACACCTCGAAGAACAACAGTTACTGGTAAGTAACTATGTTTTCTCCTTCGAGTGATTGCTCATATGCATTCCACTTAGGTGACTAACGAGCCTTACCTGGAGGCGGATAGGAGTCAACGGCGAGGCACGGCTCTGCCGACTCGCGCGTCGTCCCTTGACTGCTGGACGACAGCGTAGTGCGCAGCAAAGGTGTGCACCGAAGACCAGGTGGCAGCCCTGCAGATGTCATCCAGGGGGACCCTTTCCAGGAAGGCCGCCGACGCAGCCTGGGCCCTCATCGAGTGCGCCGTCACCACTCCTGGGAGCTGGACGCCTGCACGCTCGTAACAGAGCCGAATGCAGGCAGTGATCCACTTGGCGATGCACTGGGCGGAGACCGGGGAGCCTCTCATCCTCTCTGCCACCGCGACGAAGAGCTGCGTGGTCTTTTGGAACGGCTTCGTCCTGTCCAGGTAGAACGCCAGCGCCCTCCTCACATCGAGGGTGTGTAGTCTCCTCTCGTCCTTGGACCCGTGTGGTTTAGGAAAAAACATGGGGAGGAAAATATCTTGGTTACAATGGAACCGAGAGACCACCTTAGGCAGGAACGCTGGGTGAGGTCTCAGCTGTACCTTATCTCGGAAGAACACGGTATAGGGGGGCTCCAAGGTCAAAGCTCTTAGCTCGGAGACCCTCCTAGCCGAGGTAATGGCCATGAGGAAGGCCACCTTCCAGGACAGGATCAGCAGGGGGCAGGTGGCCAAGGGCTCAAAGGGGGGCCCCGTCAGTCTATCAAGGACCAGGTTCAGATCCCAGGGAGGCACCAGGTCAGGACCTGCGGGTAGAGCCTCTCGACCCCCCTGAGGAACCTCACCGATATGGGGTGGGAGAACAGGGACCACCCTCCATTTGGCTGATGGAAGGCTGAGATGGCCACTAGGTGCACCCTGAGGGAGGCTAGCGCTAACCCCTGCAGCCTAAGCTGCAGCAGGTAATCGAGGACCACCTTCACGGGGGACGTACCGTGGGTTATGCCCCGCAACTCCGCCCAGCAGGTGAATCTCCTCCACTTGGCCTTGTAGGCAATCTGCATGGAGGGCCTCCTGCTTCCCAGCAGCACGCATTGGACCTGCTCCGAGCAGGTTCTCTCCTCCTCCGTCAGCCAGATAGCCTCCAGGCTGTCAGGTGCAGGGAGTCCAGGCCGGGATGCAGCAGGCGACTGTGGTCCTGGGAGAGCAGATCCGGTCTCCTCGGGAGCTCGATCGGTAGGGCGACTGAGAGGTCCTGCAGGAGGCTGTACCAGTACTGCCTCGGCCACGCTGGGGCGATCAGTATCACATCCGCTCTGTCCCTCTTGACCTTCAAGAGGACCCTGGGCAGGAGCGGGAAGGGGGGGAACGCGTACATGAGGGTCCCCATCCAATCGATAAGGAACGCGTTGGAAAGGGAGCCCGGCTCGCGACCCCAGAGCGAGCAAAAACTTGGGCACTTTGTGTTCCAGGACGACACGAACAGCTCCAGTCGGGGAACACCCCACTCGCGGAAAATCCAGGCCACTACCTCCGGATGCAGCGACCAGTCGTGTTGGGGTAGAAACGACCTGCTGAGGCGGTCCACCTCATCGTTCCTGACCCCGGGGAGGTGAGAGGCGGTTAAACAGAAATCGTACCTCACTGCCAAGTCCCAAAGATGAAGCGCCTCCTGGCACAGAGCCGAGGAGCGCGCTCCCCCCTGCTTGTTGATGTAGAACATCGCTGCAGTATTGTCTGTCAGGACTTGTACCACTTTCCCCAATAAAGAGTGGCGAAACACTTTGCAAGCCAGTCTGACTGCCCTCAGTTCCTTGACATTGATGTGGAAGGCAGTCTCTCCCTGGGACCAACGTCCCTGTGTGGTCAGACCACCGGTGATGTGAGCTCCCCACCCCAAGTCTGATGCGTCCGTGATCAGAGTGACCGAGGGGCTGAGGGCTCTGAAGGGAACCCCTTCCAGCACTGTCCCGGGGTCCAGCCACCAGTTCAGTGACCCCAGCACCGTGGGGGGCACCGTAACCACCTTGTTCAGAGAGTGCCTGCTGGGCACGTATACCTTGGCCGACCAACCTTGGAGGGGCCTCAGCCTGAGGCGGGCCAACCTCACCACATAGGTGCACGAGACCATGTGGCCTAACAGCTGCAGGCACTGCCTGGCTGTTGTTGTGGGGCACCTCTGTAGCTGCGATATGATTGCTGCCATGGCCTCAAACCTCGAGCGTGGGAGGGAGGCTTTGGCCTGTACCGAGTCTAGGGATGCCCCTATAAACTCTATGCGCTGTACCGGAAACAGCGTTGACTTCTGCTCGTTGATGAGCAGCCCCAGAGTATGGCACGTGGTCTGGACGAAGGAGACCGCCTCGCGCACCTGCGACTTGGTCTTGCCCCTGATCAACCAGTCGTCCAGGTAGGGAAATATCTGGACCCCCTGCGCCTCAGGAAGGCCGCCACCACTGCATACACTTGGTAAACACTCTGGGGGAGGAAGACAGGCCAAAGGGCAAGGCTGTAAATTGGTAGTGGGCACCAGCTACCACAAACCTTAGGTACCGCCTGTGGGCGGGAAGGATGGAGACGTGGAAGTACGCATCCTTCAGATCAAGGGCGGCAAACCAGTCCCCTGGGTTCAGGACGGGAATGATGGATGCTAGGGACACCATGCGAAACTTTAGCTTCCTTATGAACCTGTTTAGCCTGCGCAGGTCCAGTATAGGCTTGAGGCCACCCTTGGCTTTGGGGACGAGGAAGTACCTCGAGTAGAACCCCTTTCCCACCTCGAGCGGCGGAACTGCTTCTATGGCTCCTTTGAGTAGGAGGGATTGGACCTCCTGAAGGAGTAACTGCTCGTGAGAGGGGTCCCTGAAGAGGGCCCGGGGGGGGGTGGTGAGTGGGGAGAGGAGGCCAGAAGCTGAAGGGCGTAACCCCAGAGCACGGTTTGGAGGACCCAGCGGTCTGATGTTATCACCGCCACAGGCCGAGGTAGGGCCTTAGCCTGTCCAGGAAAGGCAGGGAGCAACCCAGGGAATGGGAGACGATGCCACCCTCGGGCGCATCGTCAAAAGTTTCTCTTGCCCTTGGAGCCCTGAGAGGGTCCTTTAAGGGAAGAATTGGACGACGCTGTGCTGTCGCGCCGTCCAGAGCCCCTGCTCCTATCCCTGCCCCTCACGGGGGGGAAAGGCCTAGGCAGTGGCCTAGGTTGCTGCTGCTGCCGCTGTGGCGGCTGCTGGCGGGCTTGTAACCTCGCCACCTGGGGCGTGTATAGACCCAAAGAGCACAGTGCTGCCCTTGAGTCCTTCAAGGCGTGCAGCTTTTCATCCGTCCTCTCCGAGAAGAGGGCGGCTCCATCAAATGGCAGATCTTGGATGGAGTGCTGCACCTCCTGAGACAGGTCCATGGATTGCAGCCATGCTGCCCGCCGCATGGCGACGGCGGAGGCCATCACCCTACTGGCCGTGTCCGCCGCGTCGGAGGCAGTCTGGAGGGCTGCACTGGCCACAGTCAAGCCTTCCTCCAGGACCACGGTGAAGTCCCCAGCCTGGTCCTGGGGCAGGGACTCCGTGAACCTTCGCATGGAGTCCCACAAGTTCAGGTTGTACCTGCCCAGGAGGGCCTGATGATTGGCCACCCTGAATTGGAGCGCCCCTGTGGAGTAGACCTTCCTGCCATAAAGGTCTAGTCTCCTGCCCTCCTTGTTTTTAGGGGAGGCGCTCTGAGC
Organism: Mesoclemmys tuberculata; assembly: GCA_007922155.1. Lineage (NCBI taxonomy): Eukaryota > Metazoa > Chordata > Testudines > Chelidae > Mesoclemmys > Mesoclemmys tuberculata. Next base: position 79,332,929 of record ML675604.1, on the reverse strand, counting down.
CCCCTGCTGTCCTTCTGGTTGGCAGCGTCCACAACCAGAGTACCCGCGGCAGGGTGCGTGTACAAGTATTCGTGCCCCTCGGCTGGCACGTAATACTTCTTCTCGGTGCCCTTAGACGAGGGGGCAACCAAGGAAGGGATCTGCCAGACGGCCTTAGCCAGACGCAGGACCCTTTCATGGACGAGGAGGGCTACCCTTGACGGTCCTTGTGTCCCCACGCGCCCGAAGAGGGGGTCCACCTCTTCTTCCAGAACCTTGACCTCCAGGCCAAGGTTCGAGGCCACCCGCTTCAGGAGCTCCTGGTGAGCCCTTAAGCCAAAGAGAGGGGCCCCCTGGTCCCTGACGGCCGCCTCGTCCGGCGACAAAGAATAGGATGGGTGGCGGGGTCCAGTAGAGGGGTCCTCCCCAGGGTCCTCCTCCTTGGAGGAGGAGGAACGGTCACCCTCCTGCACCGAAGGTGCCTGTTGGGGAGGTAACTGGGTGACTGAGGCAGGGACTGACGTAGTTCCCTGCCCCATCTGGGCTGCCCACGGACCCCATATTGGCCACTGCCAGGGGCCCTGGGGCCAGCTCAGGGCGGCACCGGTGCCGGGGGCAACACCGGTGCCGTGAAAGTTGGTGCCGATATCGGTTGCAGTGCCGTCTGCGGTGCCGGTGCCGTCTGCGGTGACGGAGCCGTCTGCGGTGCCGGCGGTAGTACCTGCTCCTGGCGTCGGGTCCGGGATCCCAAGACAGGAGATTGGTGCTGGCGATGCCGCCGGGAAGAGACGCTCTACATGACGATCCCGAGGAGCATCGTCGTCTGCGGTGCCGACAAGGCGACGATGACGATGACGAGGACAGGTACCGGGAGAGGGATGACTTGTGGTGCCTCTTCCTTGGAGCTGGAGAGCGGTGCCGAGAACGCCGTCTCGGTGCCAGGCTGGAACTCGAGGTCGAAGAGCGGCACCGCGACCTGGAGCGGTGCCGCGACCTGGAGCAGTGCCGCGACGCCTCGTCCGAAGACGAAGAAGGAGAGGAGCCTCCGAGCTCGACTCTCCGGCGTCGGGTGGTGGGCGGCCTATCCTCCGGTGCTGGGGCCGCCGACCCTTCGGGGACAACCAGCGCGGGTTTGCCCCGGGACACAGACCCTGACTCTCTCAGCCACGAGAGTGCCGGAGGTGTGGGCAAGGCCAACAAGGCTTGAGCCGCCTCGAATGCCTCCGGCGTGGAAGGGTCCTGAACAGGGGGTCCCCCACTCCCAGGAGTCGGGGGAACCTCCCTGGTTGGTGCCGGTGCCGGTGCCGGAGCAGGGGCAGGCGGCACATCGGAGAGCCTAAGTACCTCCGGGCTCGACCCCGGCCGCTCCTGCGGTGCGGGGGAGCGCTGCAAGTGCGGACGGCGCTTCTTCTTTCTCGGCACTGGACCCTCCGGTGCCAGCGGTGCGCTCCGCACCGAGGACACACTCAGTGCCGAGGTGGTCCGTGACAGCTCGGATGCCGGACTTAACGTGGACTCCATCAAAAATGCCTTCAGCCTCGCGTCCCTTTCTTTTTGAGTCCAAGGCTTGAAGGACTTACAAATACAGCACCGGTCCTTATGGTGCTGTTCCCCCAAGCACCTTAAACAACGGTTATGGGGGTCGCTGACAGGAAAAACCTTCCCGCAGCCAGCACAGGGTTTAAACCCCGGCGAGCCCGGCATAGCCGGGTCGCCTAGAGCCCAAAGGCTCTCCTATCTAACTAAAAACCTTAACTAACTATAAACTAACTCAGTTCAGGGTGAACTGCTAACTAACTACTCACTTTTTTGCAAAGAAGAAAAGTTGTGAGAGCAGGGGTTGTTCTCAACCGGCCGTCATGGGCGGAAAGAAGGAACTGAGGAGGGGAGGGGCCGGCAGCGCCCTATGTACTGCCACATGAGGGCGGCACTCCAGGGGGCGCTGAGACCGGCCCCTACAGGGACTGCTAGGGAAAAGCTCTCTGAGAGCCGTGCACGAGGGCGCGCACACACCTAAGTGGAATGCATATGAGCAATCACTCGAAGGAGAAGCATGATTTCTCTAGGCAGGTTGCTTGTGTGCTTCTGGTATCTCATTCTCAGATACCATCTATCAGAAAGACTCACATCTCCAAGTGGAAAAGATTTATTGTGTGGTAATCAAGACCAAGTACACCCTTTTATATTCCGTGCACGAAAACTGTTTCAGTACCTTTCTCTTATGTCTGCGTGTAATTTAGACTAGGTGGTTATCTATGCACATTTGGCAGCTATTTTGGCCTGTCATGAAACAGTCCAAGGTAAATTGCAGACAGCTGCAGCAGCACAGGAGCCAGCAAACAGGACTGCTAACAGGGGAGTTTCAGTGGGA
>ML675604.1:79276901-79323630 GCA_007922155.1 Mesoclemmys tuberculata | reverse complement strand
AGATGATCATATTGGTCCCTTCTGACCTATGAGTCTATGAGTATCATTGTAACCTCATGTTGTCAAGTTTGAATGTCAGCATTGACACTTTTGAAAGCTCCGTTATAACAAGACCCTGGTATATTCAAGTGGTCCTGCTAAAACAGATATAAACTTCTCTTGAGTCACTTCCTTCCTGTGAGCTTAAATTTCATGCATGGAAGTTCACCTTGCAAGTGACTGTGACTTCAGTCTGTAGAGTGATTAAACATCTGGACGTAGTGACTGATCCATCTTTGATCAGATTTTACATGGCTAAACTGGTGCTATGGATGCACTGGAAATTCCTCTCCATGTATGGTTTTGGAATGCCTCCATTATCAGGCTATAATCCTGCTACCGTTCTTTCCATGCCAATCCCAGTGAGGCCTTCCTCCAAATGCTTGATGCTAAGAAATTCTTGGGTTTCTGTTTGGAGAAGACTATCAGCTCCAATCTCATCTTTTTTATCTTTTGACTAGTTCACTGAGCAATGGTATTACCAAAACAACTACATCTAAATGGACGTGAGATCATATTTAACATTGAGATGATTAGGTTGGCATGAAGCTAGAATGCTACAAGGCTTCCAAGACTAAAGGCAAGTCTGCCATGGCTTGTCTTATAAACAGTTCCAACACAAACATCTAGGAAGCAGCTACATGTTGAATTTGGACTTCAGAGAGGAATCCCAGTTTGCTTCTTCAGAACTTGTTTGCAGGGGAGGACAGGCTGTCCCATCATTAAAGAAATTGGAGGGAAAGGGGAATACGAGGAGGGATTATTTGAGTGATTTTGTTTTCCAAGCTGGGGGAGGGAATATCTCTTATTTTCACTAGGCCACCTTTTTGCTTGGGGGATAGCTCTCTGAATGTAGCCTGTGAGTGAGTTTTAGAGGCATTTCTTAATCCCCTTCTTCGTGCTTTCCTAGTAGCATTGTTGTTCTTATTATTTAAGAAGATAAGAATGGCCATACTGGGTCACACCAATGATCCATCTAGCTCAGTATTTTGTCTTCCAACAGTGGCCAATGACAGGTGCTTCAGAGGGATTGAACAGAACAGATAATCATAAAATGATCAATCCTCTGTCGCCCATTTTCAGCTTCTAGCAGAAGCTAAGGGCACTTCAGAGCATAGATTTGCATCCCTGCCCATCTTGGCTAATAGTCATTGATAGACCTATCCTCCATGAATTTATCTAGTTCTTTTTTTAACTCCGTTATAGTCATGGCCTTCACAATATCCTTTGGCAAAGCGTTCCACAAGTTGACTGTGCATTGTGTGAAGAAATACTTATTTTTGCTCATTTTATTGCCTAGTAATTTCATTTGGTGACCCCTAGTTCTTGTGTTATGAGGAGTAAATAACACTCATTTTCTCCACACCAGTCATGATTTTATAGACCTGTATCGTATCTCCCCCTCCTTAGTCATCTCTTTTCCAAGCTGAAAAGTCCCAGTCTTATATGAAAGGTGTTTCATACCCCTAATCATTTTTATTGCCCTTTTCTGTACCTTTTCCAATTCTAATTTCTTTTTTGAGGTGGGGCGACCAGATCTACAAAAAGGTATTCAAGATGTTGGCATACCATGTATTAATAAAGAGGCAAAATAGTATTTTCTATCTTATCTATCCTTTTCCTAATGATTCCTAACATTCTGTTAGCTTTTATGACTGCTGCTGCACGTTGAATGGATGTGTCCAGAGAACTATCCACAATGACTCCAAGATCTCTTTCTTGAGCAGTAGCATCTAATTTAGATCCCGTCATTTTATATGTATAGTTGGGAAGTTGAGCTTATGTTTTCCTATGTGCATTACTTTGCATTTATCAACATTGAATTTAATCTGCCATTTTGTTGTCCACTCACCCAGTTTTGTGAGATCCCTTTGTAACTCTTTGCAGTTTGCTTTGGATTTCACTATCTGGAGTAGTTTGGAACCATCAACAAGTTTTGCCACCTCACTGTTTACCCCCTTTTCCAGATCATTTATGAATATGCTATACAGTACTGGTCCCAGTACAGACTCCTGGGGACACCATTTACCTTTCTTCATCCTGAAAACTTACCATTCATTTCTAGCCTTTGCTTTCTATCTTTTAACCAGTTACTGATCCATGAGAGGACTTTTCCTCTTATCCCATGACTCCTTACTTTGCTTAAGAAGTATTACTTGTTTTCACAGATGTGCTCTCATTTTCTCTCAATACATTCCTCAATTCTTTCTCCCCATCAGTGAAAATGCTGCTACTATCCCGCAGGATTCTCCCTCACACGCTTCAGAATTTTGAGTTTCTCTCTTTTGAGGTGGTTCTCTTGGATCTCGCTGTCCCTGTGACCTCTAAGGTAGGGTTTCTCAAATGTGGCCAAAAGGGCTTTTCTTGAAGCCACAGCCTCCTGGGTTGTGATTGGGAGAGGTGGGAAGCAGTGGACCCTCTCCTGGGGTCACCAGCAGCAGTTGGACCCTGCCCCAGTCTGGAGCCAGAAACACTGAAGGAACAGATAGCCAGTGTGAGTTCCCCACCTTCCTGTGGGTTGTGGCAGGGCTTGGGCTTTAGCCCTGGAGTGGTGGGTGGCTGGCTCCAGCTATGAGGCCTCACCACTCCCCCCCACCCATTGCCCCTGGCCTGCACTGCCTTTTCCAGCCCTTGGCTTCTGCCTCGTGGCAGCAGGCTCTGTTCCTCCAGCTCCAGCCCCAGGCACAGGGCAGCAGGTGCCAGTTCAAGGCCCCCCCCCCGCCCATCATCCCTGGCCCCTGCTGCCTTCTCCATCCTTGGGCTCTGGCCGTGGAACCCCAGGATCCTACTGCAAGGCTTTGGGATCTGGTCCCAGACCCACCCCTCCTCCCCCACACCTGTCCCATGCGGCAGCAGGCTTGTCCCTGGCCTCAGGGCTGTGGGCTCCAGCCCCAGGCTTGCCACCCCCCCATCGCTGCTGGCCCCCACTACCTCCCCTGGCCCCTCACGCACTTCATTACCTCTGCCCCTGCTGCCTCCTCTGGCCCCCCATCCATCATCCCTACCTCCCTATCCAGAGCGTAATTTGTCTCCCATTTTACCTGGACTGACTAAATTTGCTGCAAAAAGTGATATCTGTAGGTTCGTTAATACCACTTTTCACTGTCTCACAGCTAGCTAGCAAGTCTGCTTCTCTGAAAAATATTCACACACAAATACCACTTTTCACAACAGCAGACTTAAGTTAACAAGTCTAAAAAAAAAAGCAACCCAAAAAGCAAAAGAAATAAAAAAAGAACATGCATAGTACCTTATTTTTGTTTCTTTTCTGTTTAGCTCCAGTATAGAGACAAGGGTACATTATTTTTATTATTGAATTTGCAAAAAAAAAAACAAACCCAAACCAAATACCCTACATAATTTACAGTGATTTGGCCATGTGTAGGTGCATATTTCTTTGTTACTCCTAAAGTTAATTAAGTATTGTAGGGAAAATTGTCAGAGCGGCCACCAAAAATATGGTGAGAACCCCTGCTCAAAGGCAGCTATGATGTTGATTCTTTTAAACCGCCTTTTCTTTGGGCGAGCCTGGTCCCCGGCGTCCCTCGCCAAGGAGTCGATTGGCACGTTGGGAGGACAGCGGTGGAAGTGAGAGGGGTGGTCACGAGCGGCCAGTAGGGGGCCTGATTTACACTGCCCGCTCAGACAGCCCCAGTCCCCAGCCTCGGTGAGGAGCCTTCCCCGCTTTCCCCCAGGAGCTGCCAGCCAGCGCGGGGGAGAATCCCGGCCGTGCCTCAGACCAGAATCCGCGGTGAGTATCGTGCCCTCGACAGCCCCTGGCCCCGGTCGGAGGCGGCGGCAGCGGGAGGGGAGGCCAGCCCAACCGAACCGCCTTGGGGCTGGCAGCAGCCCCTTGCTGGCGCGGTCATTCCCGTGTCCCGGGCCGGGCCAGCCGCACGGAGCGGGCTCCAGCCTGACCCTCCCTCGCCAGCAGCAGCAGAGCGGCCCGGCCCGGCCCGGCCCGGCCCGGCGGAGCGGCAGGGGGAGCCCGAGCGGCGGCCGCAGCAGCAGGGGGAGCCGGCTGCCGGCGCGGAGCAGCGCACAGGAGCCGGGGCAGCGCGGGGGTCGGGCGGCGCCGCCGAGCCTGGTGCGGCCGCGGCGAGCCCCGCAGGCGGCGAGCCGAGGATGAGGCGGTAGCGGGGGAGTCACCGCTGCCGGCCTCTGCTGCCCCGCAGCCCTCCCGGGCTCCGGTCGCCGCGGGGCTCCTAGGAGCGGGGCGGCGTGTGCCCGGCGGCGCCCGCGGCCAGCCGCTCCCCCCAGTGGGCGCCGGCCACACGGGCCGCCCCGGCGGCGGCAGCAGGCGCTGGCGTTGGATGTATGAGCTACGCCATCCCGGTGCTGCCGCGGCCTGGACTCCGCTGGAAGGGAAGAGCAGAGCGGGGCGGGCGATCCGCCGGACGGCTCCATTGTGGCTCAGGTTGGTGTGGGGGGAGGGGGCCTGTGCGGCGGGGGGAGGGTGAATCCCCGCGCCGCGCCCCCGCCGCAGCTGGGGGGTGGGGTGGGGGTGTCTGCCTTGAAAGCACGCGAACGAAAGCGCTGCTGATAGCAGCCCGCGCGCCTGCCGCCCTCCCGGCTCTGGCCTGGGCCCTGCTGCTGGGCCTGGGCCTGGGCGGCAGGCCGGCTCCGGACGCTACCAGCAGGGGCCTGTGTGTTTCCTTCTGGCCTGCGGTGATCCCGCTAACCCGGCCTCTCGACGGGACGGCGGCAGGGCAGAAGGAAACCAGCAGGCAGTGCAAACTCGCCCGCACTTCCTTCCCAGTCCCACCCCCAACTTGGGGACGGGGAGAGCCCCGGATGAGTGCCCTGCGCGTCCCCCTCGGCAGCACTGCCTGGAACCCGCTCATCAGCGCGCCGTGCTCGCCCCTTTCCCCTCAGCAGGCGGCAAGAAATCGGTTATATTCACCCTTTCCCTCGTATTATTTTTCCTTTGGCTAGCGTCTAGTTCTGGTGCCTTGGCCCTTTGTAAGAAGTTCTACATGGGTAGAATTTTTTTCATTGTGTTTAATCTGTATAAAAGAAAGTCTTGGAAATATAGTAGGTCAAAATAATTCCCATTTCATTCCCTTGGTAAAGTGACCAACTATCAAACGTGGTGAGTGTTGGTGTACACCGAAAAGCATTCACTGGCTTTTGTTGATTTTTTTCAAGCTCTTTCTGTGGACACTACTAATATTAGCCCCAATGTTTGAAGAATGATCAGCTTTGATAATTGAATATTATTTCCTCATGTAGTCTAGAAGTTGTTGCATGTCTCTTGTGAATATTTTACAGCTATTTCCTGGTACACAAAGCTACTTAGGGATTGCACTTGAAAGAGTTGCCAAATGCATTTGGACACTATCTATTAATGCTCTGGGGAAACTTCACATAGGACAGTGTGTGCTTCTCTATGAAATAAGGATGTGTTATTGCCATCCTTGGTGCAGAAAGAAAAGCATACTTCAGTTCTGTTTTAAAAAATGTAACCTGTGCAGTTATATTTGTATTACAATGAATTGCATTTTACTCTTTTTATAATAAGTGATCTATTCTTCACTCAGCAGTAACGCAAACATTCCCTTAGCATCAAGAGTAGCTGTGTGTATAGTGAAGGGAAAATAAACCAAAATATCAGCACATTTATAGTGAATTTGAATTACCAGAAAGTACTGTTGTGGGACTGGGAATAGTCTTCTTTAATAAAAGATGGCTACAGAGACTGCCTTAGTGGTTCTCTTTAATGTTAAATTTTGGATCATATTTAGCTTGATTGAAATATTTTATGAAATCTAAGATCATTGTAAACATTTTTCTGAATTCTGTTGAAAACTCTCTTTATCCCTTCATGCTAGTGCATGAGAAACAATGTAAATTTGACTACAAACTTGACACCATGTAGAATTGTCTACTAGATTGTGCAGTCTCAAAGAAATTGCATATCATACATAACAAATAAATGGAAATATTTTTAAAAGTCTAGTTTTAATAATCTGTAGTTATGTTATTATCATAAGTAAGGAAATGTCACTGTTAAAGCCATCTCTTTAAAAAAAGACTTGTTTTGAGGGTTTTTTTGTTTGTTTAAGATTCACCTACTCTGTTTATGTATTTGCTGCTAGTCTCTCTAGTTGGAGGGTAAACTTATTTCTCTTTCAGGGTCTTACCTTATCAGTGGAGTAGGCATAGTTTCCGGGGGTTTTCTGGTTGTTGTTTTTCTGGCTTGCTTTTTAAACAAATCAGCTCACTGAGTTAATCTGAATTCATTTGCATTACCATGGGAGGGGGATCAAAATGCAAATCCTCTCCAGTTTTTCAGGTAAGAGATGAAAGTTACTGATCTTTCTTATTACTGTAGCAGGGATTAAATTGCATTGGTAATGTAGAGACCTGTTAACATTTTGAGTGTGAAGAACAATTTAAATGCTTTAATCAATCTGTCTATCCCCTGCAAAAAATCCTTGAGCCTTCAACATGAAAGGGCTATTCTATAAGAGGCAAACAAGAAATTAGATCTCAGTGATGTATCTTTGAAAATAATTTGTATGAATGAGGTATAGGCCTGTCATCTTCTCTCCCTCTACAATCCAGTGACTACCCAAGTCACTTTCTAAATATCCACAAGTCCAGAAATGTCAAAGTAGACTGAATACCCCACCAATCTGCACCAGACAGAGTACCTAAATTTGTGTTTGTTTTCATTCTTACATCTTCTGTATTTCCCCCAGTCTTTCTAGGTTTCTTTCACAGCATAGTTCATCTCTCATTGCAGTTTATGTCAGTATTGGCTTGTAACTGATTAAAATAATAGAACATGAATTAGAAAGTATTCTTTGGAATGATTTAAATTAGCTTATGTGAAGTGTAGTATTTTAAATCCAGTTATAGAAACTGATTTACAGAGAGTGGAAGATGATATTTTTTTCATAGGGAGAATAAGATGCTGCCTTTCGTGAAATGAATGTGGTATCCTTAAATATAGCTCAGGTGACAAATACAACATTTATGCTGACATTAGTAGAATTTGGCATGGATAGTAATCGGTTATATTTGGGAGAATGCAAGGATTAAACTCATGTAGTGGCTGCATTGCTTTTTCTACCAGAAGATGAATTTGTAAGGTCAAGATTAAAATTAATTGCAGCAGAGAGTTGGAACTAAAGATTTCATTACTGACATCCTTTTTAAAAATGTTATTGATATGGACTATTGCCCCTCATTCTTTCTTCATCTGTAAACCAAAATAACTTGCCTTCTTTTGTGACCTCAAACCTACCCACCTTTTTGTCCTTTGTGCCCCTTGTCTCAGAATCCTTTTGTGCTCTTTTAGTCAGAAATCCCAAAAAGCTATAATACAGTCAGACCAAATTCTACTCACTTGGTCAACCAAGTGATGGGGGTTTTATTTATTTATTTTATGGGAAAAATATCATTAGTGCTTTCATTATCTTGATAAGGGCAGATAAGCAGCATTTTTTGTGTATGGATGGGTAAATGCTCTTGATAGTTTTTGAAAGTCCACTGTTATATGTGACAAATAGTCAGTTTTGTAAATGCATTGTGCCAGACCACATATATCCAAATTAGGCATTTACTTTTGGTGCAAATACATTTGATTTTTACATTGATCTTTCTTTTAGACAGCATATATTCTTATTAACAATTTCATGACTTGCACAGTAATCAATGCTACATACTGAACAGACATAATTATGATATAGATATTTACATTTGATTTTTTTCCCTTTATAATCAGAAGAGCAAGGAAAAGTTGTGAGTTTTTTGTTTTTGTTTTTAAATTTTTTGATTATGTAGAAAAAGTGATGCCTCCTAGAAAGTGACTTTGCTTCTGGGAATCTCTCTTATACATCCACAGCAAAAAACCCAATAGGTTTGATCCTGCAAAATGCTTACATGAGCAGTCCTGTTGACTACAGTTAGCCTAATTATGAGGGAGGACTACCTGTGAGAGTGATTTCAGGATCAAGCTCAGTGGCAGTGATTCAGCGAAACACTTAAGCCTTTGCTTAAGTTCAACTGAAGTGGGACTTCAGCACACACTTTGCTGAACTGAAATGCAGTTAAGCACTTGCTTGGAGATTTGCTTAATTCAGGCCTGTGCAGATATCATTTTACAAATTGTGGCATAGAACACTTTATCAAGTACATCCTGAAGTACACTGTATAGACAACTGCAGACTTTTTTAAAATTTTATTTCAAAATATGAAACTAGGAGTTAAATACAAATGCGCATACTCTCATTTCTAATTATAGTGGCAGATATCTGTTACAGTAAATGCAATTTAGTTAACACTTGTAGAAATGTGTGTCTTAATAATTCTTTCTCACAGAACAATGTACGGAGCATCCAACAATAAAAATAACAGGGCCTACAACAAGGAAGCAGGAAGGGAGGAAGAGAGTTTTTTCCACTGGGGTCAGTGAGAAGTCAGGGGAGCAAGTTGTGTTTATTTTAAGCAGAAAATAGAAAACAGTTCTTGTGAGACACACAGATGGAAATAGAATGAAACATCTGTGACTGCTGTTTGTAGGTAGAATAGAGATTGAAATACAGCAAATGAGAACACAGTTTGAGAGAGGGAATAAAGCACATCAGCCAGTTTCATCTTCACCAGATAGACTATATGTATAAAATGGCACTATGTTCTGATTCCTTTTTTCATCACTCTTACAAGTTTTGGAGTGGAGGACACATCCCAAAACAGGGAAGTTTAATGTTATACTTTTGTCAGAAACAGGATACAGCAAACTCCCCATCCATGTTTTTATTCAAAATACATTCTGAATTTTCCTCCTTTGCAGAATTTGTATAAGGAAAACTAAAATAGTGTTCTGTATTTTAATTTTAAGAAATTTATCTTGGATTTTCTTCCTGTCTCAAGAATCATTAAAAGGGACAATGACAGTACCTCCAGCAACATATTTACCTCCCATCATTTTGCTGAATGTGGTAGCATCTTTATATATAGGCAGTCATCCTTCATATCAGAAGCAACACAGTACAGATCTTATTTTATTTACAATATTCATCAGTTGTGCAGGCACCTTCTTTTCTATGATTCTGATAGTTCTGAAATATGGAGCTATCTTGTTTTTCACACTCCCCATTCACATTGATTTTCTCCTGGCCCTTGTTTTACCAGTCTTCCTAATTTCCTCAATGTCCCAGTCACATGTTATTGAGCTCAATACAGGTTCTTTGGTCTTTGGTGTTCAGGAGCTCAGATAAGATGATCCAATGGTCCCTTCTGGCCTTAAAATTTCAGAACCTGTCTCTCTTTTCTTTCCTATGTGTTGTGAGTGAGTCTCTACTGTTTGAGTCACAGTCTGTGTAGTGACCCTGGCACTGGCACCTGCACTGACACTTGCTGCAGCTGTGGTGCTGCAGCACAGAATGCTGTCCTGGGGGAAGAGACAGCTCATGAGAGGGCAGCTTGATCTGGATAGGGGGCTTGGAATCTGCCCCAAAGGGGCAGCTGGAAAAAGCTATTAGGGAGGAGAAATATGTAGATGCTGAGCTAGTGGATGAACTGGAGCAGGGGTAGGAGGAGAAGTGATAAAATAAAAAATAGAGTAAAAGTAGGGTACTGGGAATGAGAAGGAGGAAAGTAGGAAAGGTTTCAGGTCAGGGGAGACAAAAAAATAAACTTGGGTGCGTGAGCAGACACTATTAGAAAAAGGAAGTAGAGGGAAATAAAATCTACATACATACCAGAGAGAGAGTATCAAGGGAAATAATTGAAAGGAAGTATAATTGGTGAAAAAGGAAATTGATCAAAAAGCTGTTAGATGAAAACAGATCCTGAAAATAATAAACAAGAAGCCCACCCACAAATGACCTAAGGTATCTGAGCAGAGAGAATGACAGTTTAAACTTCTGTTGAAGGAATACACTTCAAAGGTGCCTAATGGACAAGTGAAGGGTCCAGTAGGTGAAGAAACCCTGCTTTTGGATAAACTTGATGCAGAATGGTACAGCCACAGGAACATCAAATCTAAAAGAAACAAAGAACAGGACAGCTGGAATGGAGCTGGATTTACAGCTGTTTGTTTTCGTTTGTCTCTGCCTTTCTGTGCAGTTAGCAGAGCCTAGCCAAGCTGGGTAACTGCAAATTGGCATCACAAACAGGATAAGAGGAGTCCAGAGCAGGAGATAACCATCTTAAAACAATATAATTCAGTGAGGAGATAAAGACAGGAGAAAGTTAAGAGTGTTAACTCCAGGAACTTTAACTCCGTTTGCCAGATCATCACCTCAAATGAAGAGTCACTGTTATCAAAAACTTTTTGTTCAGTGGTCAAGGTACCTGTGAATATGGTCATTTTAATCTTCTATAACTATGTGGCTTGCCTAAATAACTAGGTGGCTTACCTACCTATTTAAGTGTGGCACACTTAGTTTTAGATAGGTTTTAAAACATGGATAACTTTTCTAAAGTCCATGGGCAAACTGTAAAAGTGCACAAGATCTGTGATCTATGCAGCCACATGCTATGGAAATAAGCTACATAGATTCAGCGGCAGAACTTGATTTAGAACTTGAGACTTCCTCACTTCTAACCCTGTGCTTTCTCTGCTAGACCACACTGCCATCCTTAAAAGATGATCTTGTTGCCCAGGTAGCAATATGTAGTTAAAGTTAAGGTGATTGTTTCTGTTACTTCACAATTTTTAAAAATAGGATCTTTTGTGGGGATGAGGGGAAGAAAAAACATGCCACTTTTAAAACGCCTTATATTTGAAAGTGTTCTGATGCTTCAAGCATTAAGCTCTAATTTTAGTCTATGCATGGAAACATTAAAAAAAGTTAAAATAACTGCTGAATACATACAGATTCTTCTTGCTCCTGTTGGGAAAACAATAAAAGTTACTGAATATTTTAGAAGCCTACATGAAAAAAGGAATTTATGGAGTCAATGGTGATTTGATAGAGGGGTGCGAGGCTAGTGAACCGGGTCAGCTGTCATGCTCAGGAGGGGAATGGGTGAAATTATGAATGATAAGGAGGGCATTGTTTGCTAAAATCTAAATACCTGGAAGGTGAGTCTGGAGCTCTACAGCAGTTCAGCTTATTTTTCATTCTTCATGATGCTGTATTTAATAGGTCGTTTCTCATTCTAACTGAAATAAATTTGAAAGCTGTAAACTGGTGATTACCAAACATCAGGGTGTGAATTTCTGATGCAACATGACAAGTAAATAGTAGAAAAAACAATCACGTTAACAAATAACTATTCTAAAAGTAAAATGTAAATGTTGTCAGTAGTTTAAGTAGCAACATGAAAGGATTCATGTTCCTCTCAAAAAGCATAGAAAATTGTGATTAAATATGTTTGTTGAAGGTGTTAGCTGATCATTAAATTTGATACATTTTCAAGGCCATTGTTTCTGAAGCATCTACATGATAATTTTAAGTCTCTGTGCCACACCTTCTAACAGTTCTTCAATATTGACTGTTTCTGAGCAGTCTATTTTAGACACTTAATCAACCGATTTTCACCGTTTTTTATCTGTTAAAGCAACAAAAAGGCAGAAATTAGACTTGATAAGTTGCTGCATTCCTTTATGCTGACTTCTCTTCAGTATAGCACAATATCAGAAAGACAGATTGAAACACTTTGTCCTAGAAATAATTCTCCAGACAGATTTAATTTTTTATCCACTTCTAGATGCTGCAAGTGGAAAAAAAAGAAAACACAAAAGGAATTAACATTAATGCAAGATGGTTAGCCTGTTTCGATAATGATTATAAGCATCCGTTCAGAGAAAAATGCTATTGGTTTTGCAGCTGAAAAGAAAATTGTCCAACTAGCTGGAGATGCCATCTGGGAATGCAGAGAAAAGTATGGCTCTTTGCCACTCATTCAACCATGAAAATAAAATAAACAGGATGAGAGAATGTCAGGTGTTATCATCCTATACTTATGTATGGGTGTTTAAGCATACTATTTAAACTTTTCTGAAAAAGAAGCAACATTTAACAGTCTAAAACAAGTTGTGAAATGTGAAAAAAGTCTTCTGTGACTACAGTCACCTTTATGGTCGCCAGTCTGAAAAAGTTGGTCCAAATGATACTTGGTGGAACTCATAGGAAGATTGTATCTTTAGGATTGCCAGTTCTGGTTTCTTATATGACATAATCTTTAATTAAAGATTAATCTTTAATTCCTGGAGACTCCAGGACAACCGTAATCTTTACAGTTATACCTAACTACTATAAACATTTTGAAATTAGCACTAAGAAGTTTATCCAAACATAGCATGTATTGTACTTAAAAGGGATGTGAGACTCTAAACTTTAAAAAAAACAAGCAAAAGTTTCCAAGAAATTGGACAGATGAGGAACTTTTTTTTATTATTATAGCCTCAGCAGAAATATGACTTGATCAAATTATTAACAAAAAAGTGGAACAAATTTTTAAAAAGTTAAGATGCTATGGCAATACCATAACTGATACCAAATAAAGGTCATAGGCTGAGTCCAGAACAGGAAAAAAGGCTGATATGTGGCTAGTGAAATGTAAGCTCCTTTTTTCTTAGAGCATTTAAAACCAAATACCTCAATGCATGTTCAAAGAATATTGTATTAAAGTTCCTTCCATCAAAATGGTGAAAAATTGCAGAAGACAGAACAGCTGAATTCAGAATTTTGTCAATTTTTAGAAGGCTTGTATTCATATACAAATAGCTTAAAATCAATGAGGCATGTTTTAGCACATTTAGATTAGGTGGGGAAAAAGTAAATAAAGCTCTGATCTACTTCTCACATTTCTACATGTAGTTTCTTGCATGTGCATGAAGCCCAAGTGATGATTATAATCAGTGGTACTCCACACAAACAGGAGCATCTACCACACAGATCTAATTTTAGGACTGTGGCCTAAATTGGTAGAAGTGTATCAGTATTTTGGCAGATACTAAAGAGAATGGGTTAACTAATTAGTTGAAGAGACAGTTTTTCTCTTGTGTTGTACTTCCAGAAATGTAAGAGCTTCATTTTGGACAGTCTAGGGCTTTTTATGTTTGAGGAATAACTTAATTTAGAAAGTGAATCACATAGCATGTATGTTCTGTGTTTCAGTTAATAAAACTGTTTCCTCTGAGGGTTTGCTCAGGTTGGGGAAAATTGAAGCAACTGTTTTATTTTGTGCAGTATTCTGAATTACGAATTGAGTAGCAAAGGTTTAAACAAGTCTTTGTTTTATACTTCAGACTACTCCCCCTTTGCAAGTGTGAAACTGAGGTATATTTTAAGGATATTAGTAGGGCCAGTTAAATAGTTGAATCTTATCAAGGACCTTTTCCACTCCGGTTTTCATGTCAATCAGACAGAATCAAATTATTTTTGTAAATGTCAGTACAGCTTCACTGTTATAACATGCATACTTCTTGACTGTGTATAGCAGGGGTCGGCAACTTTTACTATCAAAAGAGCCATTTTGCCCCCTCTTCCACTGACTAAAGAAAAATAGTCTGGAGCCGCAAAACATAGCTTACCGCGGCTGAAGAGCCGCATGCGGCTGAAGAGCCGCATGCGGCTCCGGAGCTGCGGGTTGCCAACCCCTGGTATATAGCATGAAAAAAGTGTAGTTTTCCATTAGCAGGTCTGAATCTTTCTAAGTTTTGTAATTTGTTTGTGTTTAGCCTGAGACATCATCAAAGTTGGTTTTAAAAACATTGACCTACCTTGTGTTGTTTTAAAGATGATCTTACTCTCTTCTAAAAATGTTGACAGAATAGGACTGTAGTTTATATATAAAATGTACGTGACACTGGGGTTCCTTTTTTAGTTTCTTTCAATGCCTCTATCCTATTTAATCAATTAACTAGTAAAAAGATGGCATGGTTGAGAATTTGGGGCTTTAATTTAATTGTCTAGCTCTGCGAATTTGCCCTAGATTCTGAAAAAGAAACGAGATTTCTGTCTTACCCAAAGTAAAAAAAATAAAATTCTGCCATTTGAACTCAGCCAACAGTTGTGGTGATAAGGCCAGAATGTAAACAAGTTCTTAGAGTTCTTAGACCTCCAGAACTATATCAGGAATAAAACATGCCAATAAAGTAGATTGGACACAGGTAACCAATATCTTCTTCTGAAGCAGTCATCACTTTTTAGAATATGAAATATCATCTGTGTGTGTGTACACACACACACAATCTTTAAAGATTAGAGTGCTTGTTAAATTCATAGTTAGCTGCGATTATAATGTGTGAGCACTGGTAAGATATCTGCCTCCTCTAATATTCAAGCTGTCACAAACTTGTCATAAAAGTCTCAGAATAAGGTTGACAACCACTAGTAAAATAAGAAGATTGAAATGATGAGTTCTTTTAGTCTGTATAAAACATTATTGCATCATTTCTGAAACCTTGCATTTTTGAAAATCACTTTCTTTTAAACTTTTTTGAAAATATTCCTACAAGCTGAATGTGCTAGTTTGGGATTTAACATTTTTGATGTCAATAATATACAGACCGTAGCAACATGAAGAAACTTTTTTGTAGGCTATTAAGGTAATAAACAAGTGGTAACTCATAATGAGGGGGATTGAGAGGTGTGACAGACACATGCAAATTTAACAAAGTTGATGTAATGTACTTTGCTTTCTATAAGGCGTTTAATGTTGGTATCACACAACATTTTGATTAAAAAAACTAGAACAATATATAAATCGATATGGCACTCATTAAATGGATTAAAAGCTGCCTAAATGATAGATCTCTAAATAGTAATTGTAAAAGGAATCATCATCAAATGAGTGTGGTTCTAGTAGAGCTCAACAGTGATTAGTTTTTAGCCTTACACTGTTTAACATTTTTATCAATCTCCTGGATGAAATCATAAAATTGTTGCTGATAAAGTTTTTGGGTGACACAAAAATTAGGGGCGTGGTAAATTATGACGAGAACTGGTCAGTAATACAGAGCAATCCGGATCACTTGATAAACTGGGTTCAAGCACATTTAGCTGTATTAAATCACATATCATTTAAGTTCATACCTCTAGGAACAAAGAATGTAGGCCATACTAACAGGATTCAGGACTTGATCTTGGGGAGCAGTGACTGAAAAAGTTGTGGAGGTTGTGGTGCAAAATCAGCTGAACATGGGTTCCCAATATGACATGGTGGCTGAAAAGGCTAATGCAATCCTTGAATATATAATGGGAATCGTGAGGACAAATAAAGAGGTTATTTAACCTCTGTATTTGGCACTGGTGTGACTGCTGCTGGAATGCTATGACCAGTTCTGGTGTCCACAGTTCAAGAAATATGTTGATAAATTGGAGAGGGTTCAGAGAAGAGCTTTGACAATGATTTAAGTATTACAAAACATGCCATATATGAAAGACTCAAGCTCAATCTCTTCAGTTTAACAAAGAGAGATAAGGAGTGACTTGATTATTGTCTATGAAAACCTACATGGGAGCAAATAGTTAAATTATGGGCTCTTCAGTCTAACTGAGAAAGATATAACACAATCCAGTGGCTAGAATTGAAGCTATATAAATTATACCTTATTTCCAGTCTATAATTTTTAACAGTTAGGACAACTAACCATTGGAACAATTTACTAACAGTTGGGGTTCTCTATTACTAGCAATTTTAAAATCAAGATTGGATGTTTTCCTAAAACATATGTTCTAGAAATTGTTTCAGGGAAGTTCTCTGTTAGATCAGACTGTCACAGTGGTCCTGTTTGGCCTTTGAAACGATGGATTTGTGAGTCTGTCTACCTTGTGCAATTTTTCTTGTGCTTCTTCAACCAAGAGAATGAATGAATTGTTTTCAGAGGGATAAGTACAGACTCAGAATAAGGTCACTGTGAAGATAGGTCAGTTTTTAGATTTTAGCAACTTTAACATTTTACTTTATTTATACTATTGGCAAAGTCATAAAAATACAATGGGTTTGATGGAATGTAAGTCAAGGCAGAATGTTAGCTCTAAGGATCAATGAGGCTTTAATATGTTTACGTTATTATGAAGTATGTGAGTGTATTCGGCTTATTGGCTTTATCTCACCGTTCTTTAGTTTCACCTTAACTGCTCTGATGACACTTTGCAAGGAAAAGACATTATGTGCAGTTTATTCAGTAAAGTTACAAACAAATGATAAAAAGTCTACTTTATCAAGTCTTCTTTCTGGATGTATTTTGTGGGCAGTTCACCTCTTTCCTATCTCTAGACCATTATATAAATTTTCATAATGGTATTAATTAGATTTAAAATAAACATAAGAATTCACTGCTAAAGTACATTAACCAATTTCACTTTTCTTTGAGAAAAGGGAAAGTGACTGTAACAAGTTTCATTTTCCCTACTCCCACTCTCCTCACAAGCATGGGAGAGGCTGGCCGGAGCCAGCGAAATGCTGAGCACCCTCAATTTCTGTTGATTTCCATAGGAGCTCAATATCTTGCTGTGTTGGCTTGATGTCAGTCAAATAGTTTCAGTAGTAAGCTCATTTTTAACTATTTTAATTATAAACCTGGATTTGCAAGTGTGTGTTTGTTTTTAGAGAGAAAGCAAATGTAATATTCATTTGCTATTTGATGTCTCTCTCTTTCTCATGTAATAAATAACTTTTTATAACTGAGCATGGAAATACTATTATCCAGTAGATACAGCGGAGAAGATCAATCTTACTCAGGATGAAAGTTAACTGGAACATATTAATGGTTGTCTTGCTCTGTGAGATTAAACTAGAAGCCCAAAAGTAGTGAGTATATAGACAAATAATCATACAGCATAGAGGATTAGGTACTGGTACTAAATTTAAATTGAAATAATAGGTAAAATGGAATTTCCATACCTGATCAGACAGTGGTCCATCCAGTCCAGTATCCTTCTCTGGTATCTTGCTTTAGCGGTTTTAGAGATGTGCACCAGACCCCATAATGGATTGTTATAGAGTAATCTACCCATATAAAGAAACTTCCCTTAATTTAATTGGGTAATGGTTCATTTATGCCAGAAAGCATGAGGGATTATAGCTATATTTTTAAACCTTATTTAATGTAACTAGATATTTTCATTATCCATATAAATGTCTAAATTCTTGAATCTTCAGAGCTATAATGTTAATGTGTTGTGTTGATGAATCCCCACATAAATCAATCTCTTCAACCCCATGATCAATTTTGTTTCTATTTTCAGAGCACCATTCACATTGTTGATACCTTTTTTTGGGTAATGTGGTGGCCAGAACTGAACAAAATATCAGATATGTTTGTATGAGAATCATATAGAGAGGAGCTATTGTCGTCTTGCTCTGTGACATGATAACTCTGCAGCCCAAAATTCTGTTGGCCTTTCTGCTGTTAGAGTACATTACTATTATTACTTCTTGTTGTGTACTCATAGAGCCTAGGATCCCTACTCAGCATGTGTTAGGTGCTATATAAACACAGAACAAAAAGACTGTCCCCACCCCAAAGAGCAGTCTAAGTATAAGTCAAGAAATGATGGATGGAGGAATATAAGGAAACAATGAGACAGTGTTTGTCAGCATGACAGGTAGTGGTATCAGTTCATCAGTGGCTTAACCATTGTCAAGTTTTGTATAGGCATCACAGAAAAAGAGGGGATAATAGGGATAATGAAGCTTTGCAGATGTTTACAGGGAGCTTCTCCCATGTGTGAGGGTCAGCATGGAGAAAAAGTTCAAAAGTGCTTGTTTGAAAATTTAGCAAGTGGGCTACAGTCTGGCATCATGGGTGTCACGCGGGCTGCATTAAGGGGGGGGGGCATTTGTGTGGGTTGACATTAATATGTCAAAATCATAATAATTCATGTAAGACATGCCATGTCAGGTACTGTTAGAAAGGTGATGATATGCTGAATAAGATGATAATATTTGTGCTCATGTGTAATATGTGTAAGGAAACTTATGGAGATCTTTGATATCCCTGTATTTCAAACTGTGCTGTGGAAGACACACCCCAGACAGAGAGGCAGCAGGACAATAGCTTGCTTAATAGCCCATTCAAGGCCTTATCAGAAGCCAGAGGCCCGGGAAGAAACTAAAGGCATACCTGAAGAGTTACCAGGATTGGCCCATGTGACTATGGACTTCATTTTGGTTCCAGTAAAGTTCCACAAGCCACATGGCCAGTAAGAGAGGGTATATAAGATCAAACCACAGAAACCATTTTGTCTTCGTCTTGGTCTTTGCCTTGTGTCCTTGTTCCTATCCAGCTGCGGACACACCTCTGGATTAACACACTTTGCAACTGAACTAAAGGACTTAGACCCATCCAGGTACTGGATGTACACCAGAGGAACTATACAAGCCTGCAACTCCACAATTGTTCTAGAAACCTGATGTATATGGACTTTTAAATCACTTGTATGTATCTGATTGCTTTAAGCCTTTAACACTTCTTATTGTTTGTTTTTCTTTTACTAATAAACCTTTAGTTTTAGTTACTAAAGGATTGGCTGGCAGCGTGGTATTTTGGGTAAGATCCAAACTTATAGTGAACTGGTACTGTGGCTGATCCTTTGGGATCAGAGGGAATCTTTTAGTAAAGAGCATAGAGTTAAAGCAACTGGCCTCTTTACTGGACCTAGTGTCAGTTTGGGAGCCAGAGACTGAAATGCAGTAAAGGGGGCTGTGTGTATTTGCACAGTGGCTTCCTGATAACCAGTGTGGGGGAATCAGAAGCACTGTTTGTGGCTGGTTGGGAAGTCTGACTGTGGTGTCACCCACCAGTGCTGGGAGAATTTGCTCTCCTTTTGCAGCCTGCCCTGACCCTGGCATTATCAGTGGGCTACCCTGGGCACGGACGGGTTACAATGGGCTCATCTGAGGTAGGATTCAACATCTTGATAGTAAATGACAGATGATTGGTAGGGTGGCAATTGGCTGTAAAGGGCCTTGAAAGAGAAGATTTGTAGCTTGTATTTGATATCAAAGAAGGGGGATCCAGCAGAAGGATGCAAAGAGAGGGGTAATGTGATCAAAGCAACAGGCTAGAAAAATGATGCATTCTGAATGTCTGTCCAGGGCCAGGTTTTTGGATGTGCCATACTTTTCTTTGGCTTTTACAGATGCAGTAATCAAAATGGGAGATGATGAGTTCTCGGCAAGAGTTTTAGTTTCCTATCCTTGGATGGATAGGAAAGGCAGTATCTCAGGCCTGCCTACACCTAAAACTTAGATTAACCTCGCTATGCTGACCTAAGCCTTAACTTAGAGACTGCTAGGATGTAGAGACTGCTAGTTCTATGGAAGAATTCTTTCATCGACTTAGTTACTGCCTCTCAAGTGGGTGAATTTACAACAGTAATGGTAAAACCCCTTCTGCTGCAGTAATAAGTGTCCACACTGCAGCGCTACACCTGGGTAGTTCTGTTTTAGTCATATTGCACTTGAGTTGATTACTCTTGGGGGAATTCTGCACTATTGGCATGCACATAATTTACATCCCCTGCAGATTTTTTTTTTGTTTCTCCACAGAATTATAGATTCTGATGAGGGAGCAAAGGGAAGCCAGGAGAGGGGTCATGTGCCCCTTCCCTGCAGTGGTCCAGAGTGAGTACGTTGGTTTAGGCTCTGGGAGCAACCAGGAGAGACGTAAATCACCGCTGGAAGGGGGAAGGGCCTGGGCATGTGAGGCTCTGTCCCTCTCGCTCGCTATCGTGCACAGAGGCACAGGATCCCAATGTGTTTCTGGGGCAGGGGCCCTTGTGCTGTGTTAGGGTTGAGTGCAGCCTCGCTGCCAAATCCACGTCCTGGGGGAAAGAGAGCTGCTGCAGCATGATCCCCCACTTCTGTGCAGCCAGTGGCCTGTGCTCTCTACTGGGAGGCAGCCCAGTGCACATCCTTTGCCTCCCATCACTGCATCCGCCCTGCAGAGGCGTGTGAGGTGACAAAGGGTTAAAAAACTTTTTAGTTCATCTATCTTCCACGCCTTAGATGGGTGGGGGGCTTGGAGGAGAGAGGGAGAAAGTGTTTTTTTTAATCTGGTCTACTTTCGTTAATTTATGACTCTGTGTCAGTTTTACAACTTGAAATGGGACTTTCTATTCCTTGCTTAAGACACTGGGTTTTCTGAAGAGATTAATTCTTAAGACACACACTTACAAACACACATTTATATAATTTAGGCTTGACTTATTGAGGAATCCGCACCGTCTCAATTTCAATTAGTAATACTGCCGAGGTGAATGAATCCGATAACGGAACGCTTGTTTAGCTGGAGGGCGGTGGAAAGGTACAGACACACACAGGGTGTTAGTCCCCTGCTGTCGCAGCTCTACTGAGCAACGGAGCTGCAGGGCTCATGTTTGGAGGGAAAAGGAATTGACCTTTCGGTCCACACACTCTGCCTGCCCGTTGGGTAACTGGGTTCAGACAGGCCCCCCTTGGTATTCACCTGACCAACTTGTGGATGGATGAGGGCGGCTGGAACCTGTCTTAATCCAAGACCTGGTCAATGGTTCATAAATCTATCATTCATTTATACAATAACACACATTCTATATCCATTCTAAATCCGCTATTTATTGGGGGTTTTTACCTTACCACAAATTGTCTTCTCTTATTTTTTTATAAATTCTTAACACACAAATAAAACTTAAAAACCAACTGATTACAATAAGACAAGTACACAAAACAGTTACCCCAAGAATTACAGCACCGATTACGCCTGGAATACAAGTAGAATTATTACTGGTTTTACATTCACACTCACTACTCACCACATATATGAATCAACTCAGCTGCAGCAAAAAAAACCAAACATACCATGGCCAGGTTCTCCTTCCTTTTATGCTATATTTTCATCCAGGTGGAATCTCTATCGTATTCACACCCAGGTTATCAGCTCTGACACCCTACTCTGTTATTTTGAGCAACGAGCTGGAGAGAGGCGAGACGGTTGATCAGACCCTTTGCGCAGTGCGATTCTGGTGCACTCCGTGATTCGTGGCTCCCCAATTTGCTATTGTCTGGCAACCCTTTTATCTCTACTCTGGCTAATACGTCAGCCAAGCCAATTGTGGACACTTCCTTTAGCGTCTTGTTAGCAAGCCCCCAGCCCAAAGTCTATTGCCGACCTGCAAAGCTGATTTTGCAGCGACTGCAAGTTTCCATATTTGGGCCTGGAACTGCTGTACTTGCAAGGTCTCTCGTCTTGGGTCTACCTCAGTTTAGATAACTGGGTTTACTTCAGTTCGGCCAACTTTTGGTCAAGGTCTTTTGCTGTCTCTGTGTTCCTCACACATGGGTCTGTGACTTCTCTCAGAATGGCCTCGGGGCATACGCTGTTCTGTACAAACATGCTTTTATCCTCTTACAACAGTGTGGGGCTGACAGAAGCAGCTGTGGGGAAGCCATTGGTAGCCTTGATCGGCGGTGCCATTTAGGGAGGGCAGGGTGGGCATCTGGTCCCGTCCCCCTGAGTTTTGCACTGGAGGTGTGCTTATGACACACATGCCAGTCCTGGGCAGAGCTCTTACCTGCAGTGCTGCACAGGCAGGTCCCCTCCTCCAGAAGCGCTGCGGCTCTCAGTTTCCTCTGCTGTGCTAGGGTTGGTGGGAGTGGGACAGGCAAGGAAAGGGTCAGTCAGGGTGGGGGAGGGGAGCACAGGGTCCCCAGTTGTGGTGATGGTGGGAGCATAGGGTACCCCCGTGGTGGGAGTTGGGGAGGGGAGAGTAAGAGTCCCCAGTTGTGGTGGTAGGGGAGGAAGAAGCAGAGGATCCACAGTGGTGGAGGGGTGTTGCAGAATTCCAACAGGAGTACTTAATGGCTAGATGTCAATGAGGCATGTCAGACAGACAGGCTGAGGTTTTAGTTATGGCACATGCAGACAGTTCTGGAGTAATGAGGTTGATCTCTGAGTTGTCAGCATAAAGATGGTAATTGAACTTATGTTCGCAGATGAGATTACCATGAGACAAGATGTAGAGGGAGAAGATAGGGGAGCCAAGGACAGAACCCCATAGGACCCGCACAAAAAGTTGGAGGACTATCCTACACAGGACTCACTGAAGAAGCGATAAGAGACATAGGAGGAGATTACACAAGATTACAAACTCATGTAATTTACGGTTTTCTTTCCTCCCTTCATCGTTTTATGTATTTCTACTGTTCAATCTCTTTTCACTGTGTTTTAGTGGCTATGAAGGTCAACTGCTTCTTCAGAATGTAAATTGAGACTGACTGTCTTTGATTTTAGGACTAAAAATGTCAACTACTCAACTTGAGTTTTTTCCAAGTTCAGTTATCCTACGGTAGATCTTAAACCCTTTTTAAAAATGAGTGTTGGGAAATATGCATTACACACTCTAAGCAAAAAGAAGGCAAATCCTGGCCCTGTTGATGACAGTGTGAATTTTGCCATGGATATTAATCGGAACAGTCTTTCACCTAAGGAATCTTTGACAAAACCTTGGGACTTAAAAGCATGGTGTGTTAAGATTGACCTGCTTAGAATAATGCCCATGTTGTGAAATTGCATGTATATTTTTGTATATTGTACTTTTATGTCTTGGTTTTTTTCTTCTCTGAAGCTAAGGCAACAGCAGATTACATTTTACATCTGTTCAACCCTACAGGATTAAGCTTGGGCACTGTTTCTCTACAATTGTGAGAGAAGCAAAAGGGAAAAGTGACTGTTTGAACCATCCTTACTAAAAGGAAGTAGTACTGAAATACGTATGAATCCTGTCCCTGCCTGCCTGAAATCCAAAGCAGTTTGGGTAAATCAAAGTCTTTGACAGTGCTTTCATTCATTTCAAAGCCTGGATTGTTCACAAATATGGTGGAACTAGAATTATTCTTCACTAACATTTTGAAAGTAATAGATTAACAAACACATCAGGAAAAGTCAGGAATAATAGTGGACGTTGAGCTGTGCGCGCTTACTTTAAGAGGTACATTTAATTTTTTTATTTTTTCTTGTTAGTGCAAACAATATGTTTTTGACAGCAGTAATGGAGAATTGGAAGACTGATTATTTCACGTATTAAAATGGATTGTTTATCAGTAGAGGTAAGAACAAAGATTTTACTTCTGCTAATAGTTTATTGGCTCTCTTTTGTCACCTAACATCCATGCAATTCCTATTACAGCCAGTGAGAATTAAAGGGGTACATAAAAGCAGAATTCTGGTCCTTAGTATAGAATGATTGTAACTGACATCTTAATCACTCTTTGTGGTCTACTGTATGGATTTCCATTCTTAGAGCTTGGATTTCAAAATGCCCTTCAGATTTTACCTGTGTTAAAAAAATGAGAGAGTACTTTTTACTAGTGACCAAGGACAACTAAAACATTGCATTAGTTCTGGTCCTTGCATTAGGATACACTTCACTTTCATTATGAGATCTGCTGTAATGTATGTATGACATTTACGTAACTGCACTGATTCCTGTTGTATGTGGTGTAATCTTAGTTTTGTTGTTCCTGGGATATTAGAGATGCACGTTGCATGATGTAATATATGTTTTATTGGACCAGCTTCTGTTGGTAGGAGAGAGAAGCTTTCAAGCCATACAGGTCTGAAGAAGAGCTCTGTGACGCTTGGAAGCTTGTGTCTCTCACCAGCAGAAGTTGGTTCAGTAAAAGATATATTACCTCACCTACCTTGTCTCTTGACTCCTTTTGCTCATGGATAGCCAGTTTTCCACAAAGCAGTCCACTGTTTCTTAGGCAGTCAGGAGATACATGTTGAGTTAAAGAAACACCTCTTTCTGCATGTTAATCACTTGTCTTAAGACACAATATAGACTAACATCTGATTATTTTCATAATACTTCTGCTTGTTGAATTTTGTTAATTAAAGGGTAAATTTTTATTGCTCTTGAAGTCAGTGGAAAGTTATCTGTTGATTTCAGTGGTATCAAATTTTGGCTGTGTGCAAAGAAACACCTGTAAGGTTCTGTGTTGTTTTCACTTCAGCTTTTTGGTGCTTTGTCATATGTAACACACAGAAATCATAAGTACAAACATGAAGAAACTTTGAGGGAAGAAACTCAAACTACACCATGTATAACTGATTTGTAACTTTTTTAACTGTACAGTAGGAAGAATGTTGAAATTCAAGGTACTATTCTTGCTTGCACTGACATGATTTAAACTGAAATGGAACATAGTGATTCAATCTATTTTGAAAACTGATAACCATCATAAAAAGTGAATTAAACAAAGGAGTGTCTAAATAGTGTTTTATGTGGTTAGGATTAAAAAGGGTCCTAGCAGTGTTCTTCATTTTATTTTTGTGACTGAAAATGGATGTTGACATATTATAAAAAAAATATAAAATCATTTTTAAAAGAGCTGTAGTAGTTTTGCTATAATCTCTATATGGGGTGGCATGATGGTATGCTGACCAAAGAGCAATGCAGGGAAAGCATTGTCCCTTACAGAGACAAGATTCTTTCCCCTACATTGCTTTGGGGGTAATAATTTACTACTGGCCAACACCTATATTTAAATTACTAACCCCCATCTTGCATGCTGGATCAGTTACACTAGCCAGGTATATTTTGGAGTAAGGAGGTGGAGCTGAATCAAGGAGTGGCAGTAGGAACTGCTGGCATGCAGCATCTGCTTACCCCAATGTACCCAGACTCAAATTGTACAGAAGCAGCCTACATACTGGTCCTGAAAAAAAATGTGAGTCTTTTTGCCTCTGACTTCAAAACAGTTTTGTTTCTTTGTTTCCAGTAACTAAGGTGCTGACAACAATTTTGGCTTATGCATCTACATAAAAATGAGTGAAGTCCAGGCTATGGTAGAATTCTCCGTGGAGCTCCACAAATTCTACAATGTGGATTTGTTTCAAAGAGGGTAGGTACTGTATTCTTTGTGGCTGTTACTTAAGATTCAGTATTTGTTCTATCAATATATTTATTCTTTTAAGGTATGTGATTATGTCAACATTATAAACCAAATTCTACAGATATGCCTATCTTTGCCGTAGTGACGATTCACGTTTTATTATTAGTTCTGTACAGTGACTTGAAAATTAAGTGTTTACTGCTTATTCAAAAGGTAGCTGGGAAGGGCAGCTATTTTCTACCAGTTTACCTGAAGGCTCAAAATCTTAGGCATAGAACTTCAGCTATTAACAAATACTTATAATCTGATTGGAGAGGGGTGAAAGCTACATATTCTGAATGTGGATTATGCTCTTGTCCAGGCCCTTGCCCTCTTCCATTTTAGCTACTGTAGTCTCACTGCTTTTAACTAATGCAGCCAAGTCTCCTGAAGTCCGTTTAAAATGTTGCTGTCAAAATCATCTTCCTAACTTACTGTGGCAATATCACATCTGACGTGAGCTCCTCCACTAGCTTTCCTATCTATTTAGTCTTTCATATCATTGCATTGTGTCTTACACTGAGACATCTCTTTAGCCTGCTTATTCATTTCTTCCACTAGCACCTGCATGGGTTCTTTCACTCCATCCCTTAAGCATCAGTCCCTGAGAGAACCATTTGTTAAAAAAAAAAAAAAATCACAGCAGTGTCATGGGTAAATGTTTAATTTCATGGGCTATGCATAACCACCATGCCCTTTCCCTCCCTAGTCCTGGAACCACTGCAATTTTTCCAGCAGTGGAGGCTGCAGCTGCTCGTTGGGGGTTAGTGGGCCAGTCCTATTCCAGGAAGAGTGGGGTCAGGGAGAGTTGGGAGGTTTCTCAGCCCTTGGTGCTAGTTGGTCCAACCCAGCCTGATTTGGGGTCGGGATTAAGGCCTGGTTCATGCTGAGCTGAGCACAGCTCATGCCCAGACAGCTGCGGCTGCTTCTTGTCCAGCCAGTAGGGAAAAGAGGATGGTGTTGACCACATGGTGTTTCGGAGTCTCAGCACAGCCTGCTCCAAAGCAGGCCCTTCAGGCCTGGAGGAGACATCACAGCGCTGGCTGGCAATGGGGTTCTGAGGTTGGGATCCATGACCCCCCTGATTGTTATATGTATTTAAGCTTCATGAGTCCTCCTACTTTAAAAAGTCGTGTGTGCAAGTAAAATATAGCTTTTTAAATTTAATATAGTAAAATGTTCTTGTAGGAACAGTTACAAAATATCCAGTTCTTTGAATAGTGTCCCTGTGAGTGCGCTACTTCAGGTGTGCATGTGCCCTGTGCCTTTGATCACAGATTTTTGGTAGTGGTTTTTGTTTGGTCTACGCATCTGATTCTCACATCCTGGTGCCCCACTCTGAAGCTATTTGGAGCTGCACAGGTGAACTGCCCTCAGTTCTTTCTCAACCTCCTTTGTCCTGATATGGCATCTTGCAACATGTGCCTGTTTTCCATTTAGGGTTTAGATAGTTTATAGTTACTTACCTCTGGTTCCCCCCCATCCTC
Source organism: Mesoclemmys tuberculata (assembly GCA_007922155.1). Taxonomy (NCBI): domain Eukaryota; kingdom Metazoa; phylum Chordata; order Testudines; family Chelidae; genus Mesoclemmys; species Mesoclemmys tuberculata. Next base: position 79,297,276 of record ML675604.1, on the reverse strand, counting down.
TAAAAATACCCTTTTATTCTTAGATATAGTTAGATAGTAGTTAGAACTATGAGACTATTCCAATCAGTGACAGGTATTTCCAGTGCCGCTGCTGATTATGTGATACCCATATTCCTAGTTAGTGCAAGATCTGTACATCCTTCAAGGGTAGATCTTGAAAAAATAGATCAGGTTTAAACTTCTAATGATGGAACAAACCTTATGTCCAGGGCAGACAACATCGTCCCAGACATCCATATTCTCCTGGCAATAGTTTTGATGGCTGGGTTGAGTGACTCCAATCATCCTGTCACTGGAACTGTACAGTTGCAACATCCTACCCCCCGTGCCTCCTTTTGGATGCTGCTTCTCCCATTTTCAGGATGCATGGGAGCATATAAAATCAGACAAATGAGTTTTGGAAGCCATAACCTCTGGCTACACTATTCATTTCAAGACTCTCCTACCCGTCCCTGTCCCTCTTCATTGACTCCTGTTATGGTCAGTTACCAGAACAAGAACTGACCTCACTATGAAGTTCAGGGGCAATAGAACCAGTGCAACAAAGAAGTAGGGGATTTTACTCAAAATACTTCCTGATACCCAAAAAGCATGGGGAGTGGAGACCAATTTTAGACCTCAGGTTGCTAAACAGATACAGCATAATAAAACAGCAAAAATTCAGGATGATATCCCTAGCAGCAATAATTCCATCGTTACAGTTAGGAGATTGGTTCACAAGTCTTGAACTACAAGATACATATTTTCATTTAGCTATTCACTCATCACACAGGAGGTTTCTTTGTTTCTAAATCAACAATGAACACTACTAATATAGGGTGCTTCCTTTTGGACTATCTTCGGCACCAAGGATATGCTCAAAACTTTTGGCAGTAATTGCTGCCCACCTGTCATTTGGGCATAATTGTTTTCCTGTGCCTAGACGATTGGCTGATAAAGGGCAGATCCTATCAGAAGATTTGGAGTCAGTAAAGGCCATTTGTTCTCTGTTTCACAGCCTGGGCCTTCAAATCAAAAAGTCCATTTGACTCCACTACTGTGTCTAGTTTTCATAGGGGCTTCCCTGGATGCATTGACAGGCACAGCATACCTACCATCCAGCAGTTTTCTCACACTAGTGAACTGCATCTCAAGGATTCAGGGCAATCCTTCAATTACAGTAAGAGAGTGCCTTCAGCTCCTGGGACACATTTGCATGTGTCTTTGTAGTGTATCCTGCCAGCTTACATCTCTAAGATCCTCTGCAGAGATAGCTTAGACGCAGCAGACACAATCCAAGTGGGTTACTGTTTGTTCCCCAGTGGGTTCTGCTCTCACTCTACTGGTAAAAGGACCCTGCCAATACTTGCGCAGGTGTTCCATTCATTCGTATTCTCCCTACTATGGTGATAACGTCAGATGCTTTGCTTTTGGGTTGGGGGACACATCTGTACCTCGCAAGTGCAAGACAAATGGTCTCCACAAGAGCAGTTTCTGTACATAAACATTTTGGAATTAAGAGCAGTCAAAAATGCTACGCTTTCTACCTCTAATCAGATTGACATCAGTAAAAATAATGACAGACAACACGGCATGTAGTATTATATCAGCCATCAGGGAGGAGCTGATCTATCTGTGCTGAAGTGATAGAACTCCGGAATTGGTGCATAAACAACCACATAATCATCCCAGCATTTTACTTCCCAGGTATCCAACACGCCATGGCAGATGACTTTAACAGACATGTCTTTCTAAATTACAAATGGCAACTAAACTCCAGATATTCTCAGTGTGCGGGTTCCTGGAGGTTGATCTGTTTGCACAATGCTTCACATATTGCTCCAGAGGGGTCTCGATCACCTGTCTCTAGGAGATACATTTCTCATCTTGTGGACAAAAGGATTTCCCTACATGTATCCACTGATATGGTTACTATTGAAGGTTCTCCATAAGATTGGGCCAGTCGTACTAGTTGCACCAGTGTGGCTAAAACAAGTCTGGTATCCGTATCTGATCAGACTCATTTCCATGAAGGAAAGCTTCCGATCAGTCCTTACCTATTGACTTAAGATACAGGTCAAATACTTCACCCCAGTTTACAGATTCTGTGGCTCCAAGCATGGTTCCTCGATGGTTCTCAGTAATAGAGAGATCTTGTTCCTCATTTGTACAGTGTTTTATTAAATAATAGAAAACAATCTACAATAGAAATACTTATCTCCAGAAACGGAAACTATACCATCTCTGATGTAATAGTCATCAGATTTTGCCAACTTGTTCTCCATTCCTAGAGTACTGGAGTACTTGCTTGTAATTGAAGACATCAGGTCTTTTTGTGAATTCTGTTAGGGTTCACTTAGGGGCAATAACAGCCTTTCACATACCCATAGGGGTTTTTTGCTCTTTGATCATCCAACTGACTGAGACCTGAACCTAGTCCTTAATGTCTTTGTGAAGCATCCATTTGAACTACTATCTTAAATGTTCATTATTAGGTTTATCTATGAAGATAGCCTTCTTGTAGCAATCACTTCCACCCAAAGGGTAAAATTGGGGGCTTTAATGATGAACCCCCATTTATGGTGTTCTCCAGAAAGAAAGTGTTGCTATGGGTCTATCCAAGATTCTTACTTAAAATGTGCTCAGAATTGCATGTTAATCAAATGATTCATCTCCCAGTTTTCTTCCCCAAATCACTGTAGACTAGTCTAGGAGCCTACAGCTGTATTCTATACTTTAGAAGTCAGGAGGGCATTAGCTATCTACCTAGACAGGAACAAGCCATTTAGAAAATCTCCTAAACTATTAATTTCCATTGCAGATAGAAACAGGGATTTGGTAGTTTAGAAACAGAGGTTGTCAAAGTGGATCTCTGGTTGCATTAAGACTCATTACAACAGAGCTCGTGTCCGACCCCGTTCGAGAGTGAGAGCACATTCTACAAAAGCACTGTCTACATCGATGGTCTTAAGTATGCACCAGTCGTAGACATATATTGAGTCGCAATTTGGTCCTCTGTTCATACCTTTTCTAATAATTACACCCTGGTGCCTGTGGTAAGTTGTGGCTGTGGGCAACACAGTTCTCTCTTCTGTATTGGACTCTGCTGCAAACTGCCCACTTCCTTAGGGGAATACTGCTTGACAGTAACCTGAAGTGAAGCACCCACAGGAACACTACTGGAGGAAGAAGGAGAGGTTACTCACTTTGTGTATTGATAGGAGTTCTTTGAGATGTGTGTCCCTATGGTAGTCTATCTGCCATCCTTCCCTTCTGCTTTGAAGTTGCAAAAAGGTGGAGAAGGAACTGAGGGTGGTTCCCCTGTGGGGGCATAAGGATGTGTGGAGTACATGCATGGGCCAAATGGGTACTGCTACCAAAAATCTCTGATCAAAGGTGCAGAGCACAAATGCACCTGAAGTGAAGGACTCACAAGGGGACATACCTTAAAGAACTACAGTTTATTGCACAAGGTGAGTAACCTCTCCATTCTTTCCCTAAGAAGAAAGTTCAATCCAATATAATCCTTGTGATTTACTTTTGAACTAACTATCCTGCTGATTGCCTACCATTATGATACAATGATCCTTTGTACATCTGCTAACAAACCAAGGGCTTGTGTACACAGGGACACTCAGAAAAATCAACGTGAATTAACTAAAAGTGTGAATTTAAAGTGGATTAAACTGCATTAATCCCCTGCCTGGACACTCTTATTCTGGATTAAAGTGACTTTAATTCTGTTCCCCTACCTCTGCCAGATTCTCTCTACTCTAGCACAGAGGGTAGTAAGATTTGAATGGTGCTAGCTGTTGTACAGCTGTTCAGAAATGATTGTCAAGTAAGATTCTTCCAGGACTGTGCTTTTGACAATCATTTTCCAGTACTATAGAGAGCAGTCTGAAACACTGTTTCTGTTCATAAAGAGGTCCATGGATCCATGACATTGAGTCTCTATTCAGCTTTGCCAGTCAATGTCAGGAAAGGTGTGACTCCACCTCTGAGAGAACTCCAGTTTTTCACCTGCTTCCACAGTTGCAGGCAGGCAGACCAGCTTCTTCCTGCTGCAGAACTAATCTTAAAAACATCTTCAACTGGTTTAAAATTTCCAGGCTCTCAGGTCTTCCTTTATTGGCAGAAGGGATTCCTTTTTTCCCCATATGTACTGGGACTCTCTGTGCCTGCTCACCCCTATGCTTACCCATGCAGAGTACAGCATGGACAGAGAAGGCTAAGAAGAAAGGGAGAACCAGACACTTTGTCTCCTCTACCTCCCTGCAGATTGAGTGCCCACATGGAGATTGGTGCCTGTTCCATGGTGACCCAGGCCCTGCTTAAGTGATTATGTTGTCCTTATCCTCCTGAAGTGGACAGAATTCCTCTATGGGATCTTAATCTGGTTCTCAATACCATTCCAGGCCCACCACTAGAACTACTCATAAAGGTGTCTCATTACTTTCTAAACATTCAAGTAGTCTTCTTACAAGCTGAGGTGATTACTGTCAAAGTGTCTGAGTTAGGACCTCTTTCCCTGGAACTTTAGTACTTCACCTTCCATAAAGATGTGATTTTCAGAACTGATCCTGCCTTCATACCAAAGACTAGCTCCTGACCCATGGAGTGCAGGAAATTGTCCTTCCATCCTTCTGCCCAGGTTCAGTGCTCCCAAAACAGAAATTGTGGCATAACTCAGTTTGGAAAGGTGAATGCTTTCTTCATGTTTTATCATCTGATGTGGAAGGGAGAGAAGGTCACAAAATATGTCATTTCCAAAGAGCAAAGAGATTGTATCTCAAAGGCAAACAAGCCAAAAAACAGTCATACCATATTTCAAAATGATAAATCATTTCTTCAGAGGTTTGGCAACTTCATGGACAGAAAAATCATATACTTCATACAAGGAAATATACAAAGCAGTGATGTGCTTAACTGTTCATACCTTCTTCAGATTATACCAGTTGGATAGTCAGTCATCGTCAGGTGTTACTGTCAGTAGGGAAGTACTCTATGCTTGTAGCAATCCAGTTACTATAATGAAATGGGTTATCGTCATTCACATCATTACATAAATGTATATACCTAATCCCCACCCACCCTGAGTGGGTATCATGGATCTGTGGACGTCGTTACAAATAAGAATAGGAAAAATTACCTGTGCCTTACCTGGAAATTTCCTTTCTTAGAGTTAGCGTAATGAGGACCATACCTCCAACCCACCCTAAATGGATTGTTGATTGAGGGGAAATGGCATGTGCTGCCAGTCACAGTTGGTTATTAATTGAATTCTTTGTTCAACAGGAGGTTGTATTCAGTTTTAGTGCATAATATTCCTTATTAATTTAGAGTGGTTAGAGATTTCCTATGCTGTGGAAGTGTCCCAATTGCTGATTTCTTAGAGATGAGACACATCTCCCCTGCCACTTTTTGGCAGGTTTGTTCTGCTTCCAAAGCTGCATAGAACAGAGAAATAATGTTATGATCTGTGGCTCTCATTCCTCCTAGAAAGGAAATTTTTACATAAGGCAGAGATAAATTTCCCTAGTGTGTCTAATGTGAATCAAATTCCACTTTCCTATTTAGTCTGTAGAATTAATATGGTTTGTATTTTAACATTGTTAGGTTTGGATGCAAAGCGTATGTCAGTATGTGGGGCTTTAACAATGATTATTTGTATTGTGATAACATTCAAAATATGCCGGGTGCTGTACAAACACAAAAACACTGCCCCTGCCTTGAAAACCTTAGTCTAAATAGACAAGACAAATAATAGACAAACAACAGACAAGCCAAATGTTTGAGGTGATGTTAGGAATATGTCTCGTTGTCTCTTTCCTGTTTTTCTTGTCTCGACTATCCACATTGTCATGTGACAATGGTGAAGTATCATGGAAAGAGTCGTTTTCTTCTAGAACTGGAGAAAGAAAATAGTATTATTCCACAAGATATCTCCTCAGTGCACTGGGATAGCTTCCCCAGCCTCCTCCTAACTGTCTTCATGCCACAGATGTGTTAATAATCAGGTCCCAAAGATATACACACCTGTTCAGTAGGTGTAGGCTTCTTCTCAGCGGGATCATCTTCCTTCACTTAGGCTGTTGTATGAATACCTTTACCATTAGAGTCATATGGCAGTTCAATTTTTTAACCAGGTGAAGATCGCTATTTTTCTTCTATGCTTAGTATCTTGATCAGCCTCAGTCACATGTACGCTCACTGAGGGTGCAGCTACGGCTAGTGATTATGTCCAGCAGCTACGTTATGTCCTATGTATCTTTGTCCAGCAGAATGGACTCTCCTGGTTTCATCTTGGGTAAGCTTTGTGTTCTATTCCATTAGCTAAAGAAGAGAGCCTAAAGCTACTAAGATTTAATGCGTCTCATCCCATCCTGGAGTTTTTAAGCAGGGCTGCTAAATGGAGGTATACTTCTAAAGTTTGCAGCATTCTGTTGTCCACTAATAAGTAGCTGAGCTTATCCCAGTAACTGACATGTGGTTGCTGTAAGAGCTGAGAAGAGTTAATGTGGGGCCATGATTTGTCTGAACTGATTTAAACCTCATATAGGCTGATATACACAATAAATGAAGAGAAGCTTTTGTTCTGTTTGAAAATTGTTTTTTTCCATCATGCTTCTTGTTGCAGAATTTTACTCAAGGTATTATTGTCTATTTTTAAACACACTTTCATAATAAACAGGATACAAAAAGGTCAAGCTGCCTCAGATCATAAACATTTTAAATTGTCACAGAGTATGAAAGATCTAGAGCTTCCCAAAAGTTATCTGCTTTGCAAGTTTTAACAATGTAATTAGCATTAAGCGTATGTGCTCTCCGGGTCTTTTAAAGATATTTGTTCCAACACAGGATGCAAAAGGATTCCCTCAAGATAGCAAAGGAAAAATCTACATCAGAATTCTCTGAATCCTAGAGAGACAGAGGAAAGTGGGGTGGGCGATAGCAACAAATAACTTTGCCTCAGTATTAAAAGGACACTGTCAGATTGATTTTTAAATAAAAATTTAGGTCTTGTAAAATCTTACAGAATAGTAGAAGTGTGGGGTTTTTGTCTTGTTTTTTAATTCAAGTGAAAAAGAGTTTATTATTTGAAGAGGACTATTTTTTCAGGATTTCTTACCTTGTGCAAACCTTGGCTAGAAGTCCCAAAGCTGAAAGACTTGGAGGGCTACACACATTAGCAGAAGGAACACTTCAAATAGAGCTGGACTGTAAATTTTTCAGACAAATAGTTTATACACTGAAAATGTCAGTTTTAGCCAGCTTAAATCTGTTTCCCAAATTTGACCCAATTAGTTTTTGCTAAGGCCAGTTTACCATCTGTGGGTATGTCTGCATTGCAATAAAAGACCCTGCAGCATTGATGTGAATGACTCGGGTCAGCTGACTTGGACTCACTGGGCTTGGTCAGTGTGACTTAAAACTGTGGTTTAGACCTTTGGGCTTGAGCTGGAGCCTGAGCTCTGAGATATCACAACGGGGAGAGGTTTCAACCAGAGCCTGAACATCTACACTACAGTTTTTAGCCCAACCCCCACAATCTCGAGTCAGCTAACCTGGACTTTGACACTCCATGTTGGGGGTATTTCATCACAGTGTAGACATAGCCTGTGAGTGCCCATCTGTCAGTACATCCCTCCCACTTTATAACATTTAGCCCAGTGGTTGGGGCTCCTTCCTGGGATGTGAGAGACCAAGGTTTGATTCTCATTCTGGGGATTTTCTCCACCCTACACGAATGCCCTAATCATCAGGTTATCTGATATTCTGGGCTTGTTTACTCTCAATTTCTCCTGTTGACCTATTCTATTTAGTATAAATACTTAAAGATTCAATGGGCCAAAGAAAGAGAGTGAGAGAGTGTGTGTGCGCAACTGTATAGCCTGATGATTAAGGCAGCCACCTGGGAGGTACGAGATGTGGATTCATATCTTCTGTCTGTTCAGCTCTAATTTCAGCTTTGCTGTGTAAGTGGTACCAGATAGCCCAGTCCCTCCAGGCCTGCACATCATGATGCAGCTTGAGACAAGATTGAAAAGGGGATAACCCCGCTTAAAAGGAGGACACTGGGGAGGAGAAGAGACCTACTGTGAAGGCCCCTGACAAAGGGCCAGAGAAGCCTCCCTGTGGGAATAGGGCTATATGCTGAGCTCAGTTGGAGCTGACAGTCTGGCTTCTTTTTCCTTTTCTCCTTATCTGGAACCAGAAGCTGAGGGAGGAAGTGTGCAGCTGCGGCTTCCAGATCTACCAGTGCACCCGTACCATCTAAAAGGGCTTCAAGCTGTGCTTCTAGTCCTAAGTTTCTGGGTGCACAGACTCAGTCTACACTGGTGGCTACCTCGAGTTTGGTATCGAGTAAACACTAGTCAAAGGAGGCCTCCTTGACGAGTCATAAGTGTGTGGTACCAAGTACCTCATGTTCAGTGCTGAATGCACCTTCAGGTAACCCTTTTTTGCAGTCAGAAAATTTGGTACCATCAAAAGTTGCCACTCCCTTGGTACTGATACCTTGGGAGGGCCCATCTTTCCAGGGTTCCTCTTCATTACTAACTTCACTACTGGACAAGTTCATATTATCTCAGGCAGTGGTTCTCAACCTGTGGTCTGCAAAAGACTTAGACTGAAAACTGACAACAGAATTCAATTATATAGGTAAACAACAGATTTCCAAAAGGATCCACACCTCCATTTGACATTTTTTAGAGGTCCACAAATGAAAGAAGGTTTGAGAACCAATGATCTAAGGACCTTCTGATTTTTCAAAGAATCGGAATCCCCTCTACTGGACAAAGAGAATCAGAGGGGAGAAAACTATTTCATCTCAGGACCCTTCCCATCAATCTCCTTTACATAAAGAGTCATTTGGGGAGCAAGAAAAAAGAACAGTACCATGTAATATGTCTTCCTCTTCGCTTGATAGGGCAGTGATGCTGCTGCTGCCTCCTTCCTATACGGATGACTTCAGGCAGTTTCAGGACTTCATGAAGAGAGTATTTGACTTCTTGCAAAGTCAGCCGGAGGAAGTAAAGAAGCATAAGCTGTTTGACATTCTCCATACTGCTTCTTCATATAAAGTAACTTTACCAGTAAATGAAGCCTTTCTCAAACCAGCTAAAACAGTATGTCAAACCCAGTGTCAATACCTCTAATGTGTAAAAGGGCAGGCAAGAAATACTATGTGCCTGCAAAAGGGTCAGAATATTTATTTATTTACACATGCAACACTGAATTAATTGATGGTAGATGCTGACAAGTACCATAGCAACATTCAGAGACCACTCTGCATAACTGAGACCAGAAATGTCTAGACTTAGTTGTCTGAAAGAATTATTCCTTGGACACACTACAATTTAGAGTGGTGAATTATCAAGCTCCCATTGCCAAATACAATTATATCCACTATAATAAGTTCACACCTTTTATTGAACATCTGCTTCAGGAACAAAGAGAGCGATTCAAGACTATTATTACAGAGGATCAGCTTATTTCCAAGGTGTCATTGCAAGCTTTTTTTGGATGGAGAGGGTATTGCATCCCAGTGGCAACAGAAACAGCATATGTCCTGGTTGCTACATTCTGGAATCCCCAAAAGAATTCCAGAATGCTGTCAAAGATCTCCCGTTTGATGGAATAAAGCGATACCACAGATGAATCCCTTCATTCTTTAAAAGATGCAAGGGTGATGCCTTGCTCATGCGGGATTTACACTTCTTCAAATGAAAGAAAATGCAGTAGATCAGGTAGTCCAGATATTTTGTCCTGTTCCATTCTGAACTTAATATAGATATGAGCCACTTCAAAAGAGGCCTACATTCCAGAAAAAGTGACCTTCAGTCTCTGTGATTACAGCAACACAGTTTTCATCATCATCTAAACGTGTACTACAATACATCGGTCGAAAGTTGTGAATCACTTCATTATTTGTAAACTCAGCCATATTCCCTTCTACTTCTCCCTCCTATCATATGGGGACGCTATTTCTCAATATGAAGATTTGTGGGAAAGAATTTTGTGACAGGGGAGATGGAAGTCATAACATCTGGCTATATGATGCATTTTAACTGCATTCTTCCTGTCCCTTTACATGGAGGCTTTTAAAATTGGAAGTAGAACATCAGCTACATGTAGGAGTCATGGCATCTCTTTCACTGTCATATGCAGGAGGAGGTATTCTAGTTCTCCATCAAGTGGTGTCCCTGTGGGTGCTCTACTTTAGGTGTCTGACACATCCTTACATGTGGATTGATGATTTTCGCAAACAGTGCCCATTTGGGTTGCACATGCACAACTTGTCTCGTGGTGGCGTTGGTGCCTCGAGCCCTTCAGTTCCTTCTCAACCATCCACAATCCGAGATGGAGACCACAACAGCTCTACTCACAACCCCTATAGCAGTTATAAAGGATAGATTAGTGTTAGTTTTCCAGTAGTTTAGTCAATCTTTCATTTGTAGATCCCTTCCCTAAAAAATAATATTTTTATAGTACTATAGATTAGAATAATTATACTTAGAACCAGTCATGCCTGGTTCCCCAGACTTCAAAAGAGGTATTTCCTACAGGGATGCCATGCCAGTTGTGGACAGGCATTCCCAGTGCTTTTGGTGAGGGACATATCTCTCAAAAGTGACCCCACTATAAGAACTTAAAGGCATGGGTAAGGGGGGGACAGAGAGCTCAGACTCAAAATGATATTAATGGGAAAACCTCTGAGACCCACCTCTGACCCACCTGCCCCTACTCTGTTACTGAGGGGGAGAGATTCTAGAAATCCCGTCTAAAACCCCATTGAAAAAGAAAAATGCACCAGGCAAATCAATGCTAGCAACTAACCCACTAGTTACCACAATTATAATGTCACCAAAGAACAAACAGCAAACTGATGCGGCGTCAAGGTCTAAAATCACAACGACCTCATCCTTGGTACCGGCGACCACTGGTGCCATTGTTAAAATCAGCACTGTGCTTAAAGGTGGCACTGATCACGGTCCACAGCATGGACTGTTATTGCAGCACTGACAGTGAGCTTGGTACCTGCACGGAGCATAACAAAGCTGAGTGAACCCTCAACACTAAGTCACCTAATGGTACCAGATAGGAACACAGCACCGAGCTGAGCACCGGGGCGGGGGGGTGGGGGGGGATGAGAGCACAAAACAAAGACCTGCCATCTTGAACCGAAGGATATAAAACCAACATCATCCCCCCATTCACATCTATTTGGGACCGACACATCTCCATCTCCACACGATACGATGTCCCCACTACCATCATCCAGTGAAAATGACGAGGATGAAGAAAGGATTTTCTCTTCACCACATAGCCCCATTTCCCCCCCACCTAGACATAGGGGGCATAGCAAATACCTGAGCCAACCATAGTATGCACTCGCATGGCTTGGCCCACATATACCGTTCCCAATATCATGGCGCAATTGGGATGCATGGTCATCATATGCAAGGACATACAGCAGACCACCCAGCTCTTAGAGACAGGGCTGTCTCACGATCCTGCTTAGCCCAACTGGTTTGAGAACCTCCCCTTGAAGTCACTGAAAAGCCGTAAGATGTATCAGAACAGGAAAGGTCACCAATACTGCACATCTTTCTCATTGCTGGACTAGGCCATAATAGTGCTGCCACCCACAAGCTCAGATGACTTTAGGCAGTTCAGGGTTTGTTTAAAAGAGTGGAGCAAGACCTGGAGATTCCACTCAAGGAAGTATCCCAGACCCACCATAAACTCCTAAAAATTCTGCCCATGACAGCCTCATTCAAAATAGCATTACCAATGGATTAGGTGTTGATGGAGCCTGCCAATAACACCAGGCAATTCCCAGCTACTATTCCTCCAATGTGCAAAAGAGCAGACAAAAAATATTATGTCCACTCTCAGAGAGCGGAGTTCTTACTCACCCATCCTTCTCCAAATTCCCTTGTCGTTGAGGTAGCTCACCAAAGGACCAAACAAACCCACCACAAGTCCACATGCCAAGACAAGGATTGGAAAAGGGTAGATTTGTTTGATATGTTCCTCAGCCACATTACAATTACACGTGCAAAATTATGCTGCACTCCTGTCCAATTACGATTACAACACATATTCTAGATTAATGGACTTTATTGAAGTGATCCTGGAGAACAGACAGGACTAATTCCAAGCTCTTGTCAAGGACCACTCATATCCAGAATGGCATTGCAGGCTGCCCTCAATGCAGTAGATGCAGCTGCCAAGACCATGGCCGCTGCTGTTGTGATGCGACGGGCCTCCTGGCTTCATTCAGCTGCTCTACTCAAGGACCTGTAGTCTGAAATCGAAGCCCTCTTGATCAACAAATCCAAGTTGTTCGGTGAAAAGACTTAGGCGGTCATGCATACAATGAAGACTCATGGGTCACACTGCGGACACTTGGGATATACACTCCTACAGGAAGGAGACAGTGCACATACCAACCATATCAACAGAGATATACCAACAAAGGCAACACAATAGAAATAGACAAAGGCTTCAGAGAAGGTGACAGAACTAATCCAGCTAGTCAACATCACAGCCGTTGTCGTTGACAAAGCAGCAATTTTGAAAAATTAGTCAAGGCCCTGAATGGGCTCCCTCAACATCCAGTGCTAACCACCACCACAAATCAATTTGGCCATTGTCTCCAACCTTTTCTAAATATCTGGGAGTCCATAACATCAGACAGATGGGTGCTAGAGATCATACCTGTAGGATACGCCATCCTCTTCATTACCCTCCCTTCAACCCAACCCCCTTCCCCGTCCCTCTTCAAGGACCCATCTCACAAGCACCTACTGTATAAAGTAGTAGATCATCTAGTACTTCTAGGCATAGTAGAACCCATGCCACAACAATACAGAGGGAAGGGTATCTACTCCTGTTACTTTTTAACCAAGAAGAAAAGTGGAGGATGGAGACCCATCTTGGACCGGAGGAGACTAAACAAATTCGTAAGAGTACAAAAATTCAAGATGGTCACTCTGTCAACTATAATACTAGCACTGGAATAAGCGATTGGTTTTCAGCCCTCGACCTGCAAGACACCTATTTCCACCTCACCGTAGATCTGGCGCACAGACGATTTCTCAGATTCGTTCTGGAAGACAATCCTTATCAGTACAGAGTACTTCCTTTTTGGGCTCTTCACGGTGCCAAGAATTTTCTCAAAAATGTTGGCTGTGGTAACTGCTTATCTCCACAGCATGGAATAATAATATTCTCCTACCTGGACGATTGCCTGATAAAAGCAAACAATGAAGAACAGGCATTACAAGCTATCCAACAAATGATAGCACTGTTCCAAGACCTAGGTCTTGTGATAAATCAGCAAAAATCTACATTGATTCTAGTGCAACAGCCAGAATTTATAGGCACCCACCTGGACTCAATATCTGCATGGGCATCACTGCTGGAAAAGAGATTCGCCATCATCGTAAATTTAATCTCATCCATAAGAAACAGCCCTACACTGATAGCCCACACGTATACAACTCCTGGGCTATGTAGCGGCCACTACGTTGTTGGTGCAACGCACGCTATGTGCTATCTACAGGCATGGCTTGCAACAGTCTGCAAACCATGCAGATACAGCCTCTTCAAGGCACTGACAATACCTAACATTATCACTCACTCACTAGTGTGGTGGGTACATCCCAACAACATGACAGTCGGAGTTCCATTTTCTCAGGATCCACCTTCCGATTTCGTCACTAGAGATACATGCACTTCCCCTTCTATTAGGGATGCATCTCACAGAGCAGATGGTCACTGTTGGAAGCACATCTACATATGTACTCTGCTGTGGCGGAGGGTTCTTAATTTATTATCTCGGTGGTGGAAAGAGGTAGACTGACAACGTGAGGTGCTCAAATAAAGTGTTTTTATTATACTGATGGCTTAGTAAAAGATGGGCTAAAAACGCCTCCCACACCAGCAGACAGATCTGGTGAATGAGAAGGACAGTTATAGACACAGCCAGGATAATAAACAGTGTCGGGGTTTCAAAAGCAGTAGCAATAGCAACCACCCACTACAGCAATCCCAAAGCATAGGAAGAAAGCACATACCAAAAGCAACAGAGTGGGGAGACCCATCATCCACTCTAATAGTGAGTCGCAACCAGGGAACCGACCTGTCCGGGGCATCCGGTAAGGCCTTGACGGATCCACGGAGAGTCTCTCCGAGTGGTTCCCGGGGGTACCTATTATATCCCTGTCTCCCATAATCTTAGCAACATTTCTTCCTAGCAATGCAATACGTCACTCTCAATCTCGACTAGAGATTGGGTCTTAAACTTGCTTTTCATTAGTCTGTTGGTTAGTAATTACAGGCAGCTAGGCTGGCAACAAAAAAGGGAAGCTGCTCTTTGCTAATGTCTGCTTTAGTCCTGTGGTTAGATATTTTGCTGACTTGTGGTCAGTCACCCACTGCTTATCTCAAACAATTTCCACATAGCTAACATATTTTATACAGCATAAAACTGATCTCATAATAACAGACAAAGGTTAACTCCAATTCTTAATGCAGGGGCTGCCCAAGCAGTTATAGGCCTAGTCTTGCTCAAAGCCTAAGCTAGGTTTTTAGGGCCTAGCCTTGCTAGCTACACTGGTTTCGCGTGACATATTCTTCCGAGCCCTACAACATATAAACCTGCTAGAGCGGCGCGTGGTACGCAACACTTGTTTACACTTCCTTCCGATTTAAAAAGAACAAAAGAATAAAAATGACAGACAACATTGTGTGCATGTTCTATATGAACAGTCAAGGAGGAGCCCAATCATTGTGCAGAGAGGCGATGCAATTATGGAAATAGAGCATCTACCATGGAATCAGCATCTCAGCTTCATATCTACCGGGATGTCAGAACACAACTGCGGTTGCACTCAGCAGACACTTTACACAAAAACACAAATGGAAGTTGAACAATCATACTACAGGACATTTTCCCGACAATGGGGTCACTCAACCATTGACCTCTTTGCAACTCAGTGGAATCAGAAATGCTGCTTATTCTGCTCCAGAGCAGGATTGGGGTCCAAATCTATGGGGGACGCATTTCTCCTCAACTGGAACAGACATCTGTTATATGCGTTTCCCCCCATACCTATGATTCGCAGGGTCATACACAAAACACTCAGAGAGAGCAACAGTAATTCTCATAGCATCTGCATGACTAAGACAAATTTGGTATCCTTACCTGCTTCAAATGTCCATGTGCACACCAATACCTCTCCTATTGCACAAAGATCTACTACATCAGGACAAGCTTCACTTCACAGCATGGCTCCTATGTGGTTCTAACGTGAAGAGCTAGACTGTTCAGAACAAGTCAAAGATATACTATTAAATAGCAGGAAGCCTGCAACTCACAAAACTTACCTTCAAAAGTGAGCTGGATTCACCGAGTGATGCAAGACCAAACGTATTTCAGCTGCATCTACAACAATTCCAACTGTCCTGGAGTACATCCTCCAACTTTAACAGGTAGGCCTTTCACTCGGCTCTGTCAAGGTCCATCTCATGGCTATCACTGCTTTCCACCTTAAAATAGGGAACAAAACGATATTTACACACCCAATGGTTAAACATCTTATTAGTGGCATTCAAAACATATAACCAGATACCCGGCCACCCGCAATACCATGGGACTTGACCTTGGTCCTGCATACTATCACCAGACCACTGTTCGAATCATAGGCAACTTGTTCCCTAACACACATCTATGAAAGTGTCCTTTTTAGTGGCTGTAACATCCTCTAGATGTATATGGGAAATTGGAGTGCTTGTGGCCTACCCACCCTACATGATTTTCCATAGGGAAAAAGTAACATTATGTCCCCACTCTAAATTCATACAAAAATCAACTCATCCTTTTATATTAATCAGCAATTCATTTACCTACTTATTATCTGAAACCCCATAGTAATGCACAGAATGCATTACTTTATACACTAGGTGTGAGACGTGCAATAGCCTTAGACAGCACAAAACCCTTCCGGAAGACATCAAAATTCTTTGTATGCACAGCTGAACAATCCAAAGGAACGACTATATCCAGTCAGAGGCTGTCTAAATGGATAAAAGGCTGTATTAAACTGTGCTACAATCTACAGAATTTGCAACCTCCCCAAGAAGTTAAGATTCATTCCACCAGAGGAATGGGCGCAACCACAGCTTTCCTCAAAAATATCCGATACAAGACATGTAGAGCAGCCACCTGGACCTTGATACACATTTTACTAAGCAATACGCCTTTGACTAAGCCGCTAGTTCTGATGCTTTAAGACTAACATCTATTGACCATGTTGACTCCGAAGTACCCCACTCCAATTGAGGAGCACTGCTCCATAATCACTTGGAGTGGAGACCCTCAGGGACATCACTCAATGAAGAAGAGTTTACTCACCTTGTGAAGTAACTGAGGTTCTTCAAGATGTGTGTCCCTGTGGTTGCTCCACTACCTTTCCTCCTCCCCTCTACTTTGGAGCTTATCATTATTACTCCACAGTAGAGAAGGAACAGAAGGGCTCGACTCAAGGAGCCCATGCACGACCCAAATGGGCACTGCTTGCGGAAATCCCCGATCCAGACGCGAGGACGCACCAGTGGAGCACCTACAGGGTCACACATCTTGAAGAATCTCAGTTACTGCACAAGGTGAGTAACCTTCTCTTCTCAAGAAGAAAGAGAGATGAAGACCCATCTTGGATCTCAGAATGTTGATCACTTTCATCCTGACACAGAGATTCTGGTAACCTTGGTAGCAGTAGCATCGTTTGGTCCAACTAACTGGTTTATAGCCCTTGATCTCCAGGATGCTATTTTCCTATAGCAATGTATCCAGCCCACAGATGCTTTTGCAATTTGTAATTGGCCAGGATCACTTTCAGTACTGGGTACCCATTTGGGCCTTTCAACTGCCCCGTGATGGGCGTCTGTTTACCCTGCACTGTTTATCCTGCACTGGTCAGAAAGGGAAAGGACTGGTCAAAGTTACAAGAAATCTGCAGTAATGTGGCTGCTGAACCCCAGGATGGGGGGGCAGAAGGGTCCAGCAAGGAAGGAAGGCTATCTCCAGAACCTGACCTAGGAGAAGGACCATTTCAACCCCTGGAGAAGCCCCTGATCCACACCTGGGTGCAGAACCCCCTGTGGAAGATGACCAAGCAGACCTGGAGCATGACGGGGACTTCATCCAGGAGTAAAGGGAGGACTTGTCCTTGAGTAGAGCCTGGGAACAGGCCACAACTCCAGACCAAGTTTAGGACAAAGCTCCCGAAGCACCTCAGGGGCTCCGATTCGAGATTTGAAGAGACTGTCTCTGTCAAGTTTTGCAGGACCTTCAAACACATGAAGATATCCGGCAATTATTGTTCCCCTTTCTGCATTTAGCTCACAAGATGCCCTGAGTGAGACACCTGGGTAGGGAAACAACTCTCCAGAGGTAGCCTAATGCTGCTTCTGGGTAGGTATACACCAGGAGTTAAGGGACTGCTGTGCCTCTTGTCCCAAATGCCAGCTGTCTGGACCCAAAGGGGTTCCTCACACTCCTCTTGTACCTCTTCTTGTGGTTGGCATACCATCTGACCACATTGGCATGGATCTTCTGGGGCCATTAGAGCAGCACAATACAAGGAACCGCTTCATTCTAGTAATTGTCGACTATGTGACATGGTATCCTTGCACACAGCTATGACACCCAACATTGAGATTTTCGTCAGGGCTGGGATACTCAGGGAAATCTTCACTGACCACGGCATTAACATGTCCTCCTGGTTGATGGCTGAGTTGTCCCGCTCCTTCAGTCCCTCAGGACTTCCGTATAACGTCCCCAACAGACTAGTCAAGCAGTTCAACAGGACTTTAAAGGGAATGTTGTGGAAGTTTGTAGAGGATGACCCTCAACATTGAGAGACGTTACTGCCAGCACTACTATTTGTCATACAGGAGCTCCCACAGAGCTTGATCGGGTTCTTCCCCTTCGAGTTCCTTTATGCGAGGCAAACTTGCAGAATTCTTGATTTTCTTTGGGAGGAGCAAGAAACACGTGTTCAGGGGACTGCCCATTATCCATTACAACTGTGTGAGCGATTCTGAACCCTGGAGACTTTTGCTCAGGAGAACCTGTAACAAGCTCAGCAGACACAGGAGTGGCAATACAATGAAGGAACCAATGTATGCAACTTTTGAGCCAGGGGATTGGTTTCTAGTGTTGTTGCCCTCCACGGAATCCAAACTTTTAGCCAAGTGTCAGGGCCCATTTGAGGTGGCACGCCACATAAGGCTGGTGAGGTCAGTGAAGCGGAATGAGGTCCACACATACTATGTGAATTTATTGAAGATTTGGGAAGCCCTGCTTGTTGTGCTTTACCCCCTGAAACCAGAGTTGGGACTTTTGGCAGGGGAATCCTAGAATCGACGCCTGTCATAGTGGGAGAGGGGCTCAGACCCTCACGGCAGGAATAGCTGCAATGACTCTTGCCAGGCTTCCCGGACAGGTTGTCAGCATGCCCAGGGTGGACAGCTATCATAAGCCACTATATCGCTATGACCCCAGGGCAGAAGGAGTGGGATGATCACGGCTCTTGCCCCAAAAGATGTGGGCCGCCATCCACCAGGAGTTGGAGATGATGCTCGAAATGGGAGTTGTAGAGGAATTGTGGAGCAAGTGGTGAAGCCCAATCATTCTGGACCTGAAACCAGGTGGGGCCAAAAGATTCTGCATTGACTTCTGAAAGGTTAACATCGTCTCCTGGTTTGATGCATACACGATGCTGTCTGTCAAAGAGCATCTAGAGTGTCTTGGTGGAGACAAATTCCTATTGACCATAGATATAACAAAAGGGTATTGGCAAATTTCCCTGACACCCAACTCATGGATGAAAACAGCCTTCCCTACACCGTACAGTTCATGACCATGCCATTCAGACTGCATGGGGTGGCTGCCACCTTCCAGCAGTTGAACAGAGTATTTCAGCTCCATGACCAGTGTGCAGTGGCCTATATATATATATATATATATGTATGACGTGATTTATAGCACCAATTGGGAGCACCACCTTCAACGCCTCTCTAATGTACACGGGGTTCTTAGGGGCACCACATCATGGCCAGCCCCACAAAATGCCACCTTGGACAAGGGAGAGAGATGACCTGCCTCTGGTACATAGTGGGAGGGGACAAATTGCGATGCCTGATTAGTAAGGTGCAAGCCCTGTTGGACACACCAACGCCAAAGACAAAAAAACAGGTTGTGGCAATTTCTGGGATTAGCTGAATACTATTGGTTCATGCCTGGCTTTGTGACACTTCCTACCCCCCTCTCAGACCTGTCTAAGAACTCCCAGCCACAACGAGTGCGAAGATCCGATGAATGGCAAGCAGCTTTCCAGGTTCTAAAGAAACCACTGAATTAGGAGCCAGTCTTTATACACCTGGACTCCACAAAAGACTCAATGCTTCAAACTGGGGCCTGAGGCCGTCCTGTCCCAGGAGGTCGACAGAGAAGAAAACCCCGTTTTATATCTGAGCCACACATTGTTCCCCAGGGAAACACACTATTCGACCATTGAGAAGGAGGCATTGGCCGTAAAGTGGACTGTCGACGCCCTACACTGTTGTCTATTCAGGACAGCTGATTACTGATCATGCACCACTCAGATCATTGAACATCATGAAAGATGCCAACCCCACAATCATGTACTGGTATCTCTTCCTCCAACTATATTATTTCTGTTAACTGCATTGACTCAGTAGAGCACAAGCCAGTGCGGACTTTTTCTCCCCCTTGGGAGGGGAGGAGGGAAGAGATGGCCACCCACCGGCGCCCCTCTTAATTGGGAGGGTGTGAGATACGGTGTACTTATCCCGCATTGGTCAGAAATACATAGAAACACTACGGTAGAGGAAGTCCCGCTCCTCCGACCAGGCTGGGCATGCTCCAACTGCTGCTTCAGTATGAAAGGGAATAGCCTACCTCACTTACTCTAGGCTGGATACTAAGGAGAAGGATGTGTGATTGAGATTCTCACCCAGCAGCTGCCAGTGCATCCCCAGACCGGGGATACCGGAGATGCTGAGAATCAGGCAGGACCCCTGACACCCACAGTCACCCAAGTAGAGTCAGAGCCACCGGGAACTACCCTCGCTGAGAAACCCAGAGACCATGATGACACACAGATCAATGCTTCAAGAGACAGTGTATAAAGTGGCCCGGGGAACACAGAAGCTCTGGCGATGTGGAGTCATTAACTCATGGCCTAGCCAAAGCCTGGCTTCGCTGACCCCTCAACTTCCCTACAGTTTCATTTGGCTGTGGCGTCCTCCTGCACTTTACTCATAGACTCATAGGTCAGAAGGGACCAATATGATCA